>JAMLFY010000004.1:32479569-32608731 GCA_030441495.1 Dalbergia oliveri | reverse complement strand
GCTTCTTAAAGAAGCCTTGGATCATGTTTATCTCATAAGTGATGATGTCATAATGTTATGTAATAGTCTAGGATAGTTTCTAATCTTTAAAGATGAAAAGGATGGCTATGATTCAATTTTAAAATTTAAAATTGAATCTTAGCCATTCATGTAATGTAAAAAGATAAAGTTAATCATTTTGTAACGGTTAAATTAGCTTTCATGTTAGAAATCACGAAATTTCAGAACGGGTGAAATCCGTACAGGGTAGTCCAATATTACCCGAAAAGTAATTCTAAGCATGAAATTTTCATTTCTAATTATTTCTAACCTCATTCCCATATTTTCAAAATTTCGGGCACCTGGGTCCCTAATCTAGGGTTTAGTTGTCCTGAGCCTGGGGGCTGCAAAATACTATTCACATTTTTTTTTTAATAAAATCATTGAATCACTCTCATCATTTCTACGTTATTGGATTTTGAAAATTCCAACTAATAAAGCTTAATTTAAATTTTATTTATTTATTTATTTATTTGTTTTTTATATGTATATATATATCTTGGATGTTACACCATCCATGAGCTCTCCATCTTCTATAAATACACTAGCTTGAAAGCCCTTAGAATCCTTTACACACTTGAGCAAACTTCAAGCTTTCTCCCAAACACAAAGAGCTTCTTTTCTCTCCTCCTTGGGAATTTTCAGCAAGATTCCAAGAAGGATTTCCTTCTCTTTCTCTTCAAGAAACAAAGACTTCTTCCTCTCTTCAAGACTTCTTTAGCTAGAGGTTTTGTTTTAATGTTTTGCTTGTGTTTTTCCAAAAGTTCTAGTTTTTCTCTTGGTTTCAAACTCTTTTTCTCTTTCTTTTTCATTTCGGCCAAAGGCCATTTTATGAGAATAACATGAGCTTGATGATGAGGTTTCAAGATAATGACTTGTTGTTGTCATGTGAGAAACCTCTAAAGCTTGAAACAACTTGGTCTTGGACCATACATGCCTTGATTTCTTCCTTTTTCCTTGATAAAGTTTGTGGTTTTCTTTTCTTTGCCTCTTCATGATTTCGGTTTCCTTTGCTTGGTTTGAATAAAGTTTGCTAAAAATTTGTAAAGTAGAGCACAAAAGTTTTGTTAAGAAAATTAATCCTAAGATTTCAAAAAGCTCTTTCACCTTTGCCAACCTTAAAGTTGGTCGGGTTTAGAGTTTACTCTAGATTGAAGCCCATGAGCAATAAAATAAAGAATATGAGTTGTTCTATTTATGTTTGTTTTGTTAAAGTGTTGATGTTTTTGGGTTTTAATCCATTTCTTGAGCTTGATGATGAAGTTCAAACTAAAGACTTCTTTGAAGACTTGGTGTTAAGAACTCTAAAGCTCACCTTCCATTGTTAATATGTAACGCCCGAATTTTCCTCTAATTTTTCCTGTCATTAGGAATTACCGAATTATCATAGGTAAATATTATATAAAATTTGAGAGCAAACAATCCTTAATAAAGGAATATAACGTTAGAAGAGAAGTTAGGAGCAATTCGTGCAAGTATTGCAAACCCCATTTCTGTACGTGTAAAATGACCAAAATGCCCTGAGGTTATTTTACTCAAAAATGAGGATCGTGGGCCCCACCCATCCTCAAGGGGATGTTTTGATGTTAATAAGGGATTGTTTGTGTTATGTGTGTTAATAGAGGAGAAGAATCCTAATTTTGAGCTTGGACGTGCGAAATGACCAAAACGCCCTACGCTTTTTTAACCCCAATTTGCGTGCCGTTAGACCAAACCTCACTAAAATGTGTTAAAAGGTGTTTTTAAGCCATGATTAACCATTGGTTAAGCTCGGGTGGTCTCGGGCAATTTTTAAGTAAAATGACGTTTTGCCCTTGTCTTTGTAGTTTTACAAATTTTGAGATTTTTGATTGTCTAACGAAACCTAAGCAATATTAGGCTCAAATTAAAGCTTATTAAATTCTAATTATTAATCTAGAGTCAAAATTATTTATTTAAATTGATTAGAACCTAAAATTGCTTTAAAACACTCAAATTGCTTATAATTCACTTAAGCCCTTAACCGTAAATTCTCTAAATTGCATGAATACCTTGCCTACACCTAAATAATACATGGAACACACAAAACCCTCTTCCATGAGGCTGTAATGCACGAAATAATTCAGCCATAATCATTAGAATTATTGCAAGATAATGCACTAAAACAAAATGCCAAAAAATTCCCTAAAACATGGCATAAAACATGCCTTAAACAAGAAATGATTTTCCTCCCTTTGTTCCCCATGAAAAATCCGAAAATTTGCCTCCTCCTCTTGTCCATACATGAGCTTAAATCCTCTATAAATAGGCATGCTTAAGGAGTCTTAGATGCTTGCTCAAAATTTACACATTTCTAGTTTTCCAAAGCACCAAAAGCTCTCATTTCCTCCTCCTCTTGGCTGAATTCTTTCTTCAAGTTTTCAAGAATATTTTCTTCATTTCACTCCAAGAAACCAAGTTCTCTTCCTTTCCTTCAAATCAGATTAGGTAGGGAGTTGTTTTTAAGTTTATTTCTATGCTTTGCTAAGTGTTGTTCTTGGTTCAAAATGATGATTTCATGGATTTTCTCTTAGTTTTTCCATTTGGTTTTCTTCTTCCTTTTCTTTAACCAATTCGGCCATATGGCCTAGGTGGGACTAAGATGATGGCTTGATGATGAGGACCTTGAAGGTGGGTTGTGAATCCATCACAAGTTAGGCCTCTAAAGCTTGAAAGTTCCACTTGATGCAAAACTTTAAAGAATGATGTTTTTATGATGATTTTATGATCTTGAGTTTAGAATTTGAAAGATGTATTTCTCACTTTGTCTTGTTAAGATATATATATTGAATTTGTATTTCTATAAAGTCTTGAAGGAGCTCTAGTAAAGAAATCAAATGAACTTGCATCCATGTTTAAGTTTATGCCTTGCATAATCATGTTTACTTTCTATGTCATCACTAAAATTTCAAGAATGAATAAATGGACTTGCATACTCATGTTTAAATTTCCAAGTTTGCATTTCATGTTTATATTTCATGTTGTCACTTAATCTCTAAAGATAATAAAGAAGTTGCATCTCATATTTATTTTATGTTCTCACTTTATTTTATAATGGCTAAAAGAATCAACGCATGACATGTTTATTTTTATGTCATCACCTAAAGATCCTAGAGCTCAAAGACTTGCCCAAGTATCACAAGCAAAGAAATAAGATTATTGGAGTTAAAGAATTGATTCTTTAAGAAGTCTTGAGATTGGAGCTTAAAAAGATGTAATAATAATTCTCTTCTCCCTTCAGGTCTATGCGATTACCGCGCTAGTTTTTTAAGATCTCTTCTCCCTCCACTGGTCCATGCGGACTACGCGCTCAGTTTCTTGCATCATGTTTAATTTTCAAGTCATCACCTTAAATCTTAAAGATAAAGAAATGGATTTGCATATCATGTTTATAATTCCAAGTTATCACCTTATAATGACAAGATTAAAATGAGGTTGCATAGCATGTTTATGATTCTAAGATATCACATAAATCTCTTAAGCTCAAGACTTGCTCCTTTTATCTTAAGTGAGAATTTTAATTATGAAGATTCTTTCAAGTTTATTAAAAAGAATTAGTTTCTAAAAGAGTTTTAAAGCTTTGCAAGGATTTTACGGGAAACTAATATTTTATGTTCACTTAAAATGTGATTTTTTATAATTATATGAGGTTCATGATTCGGCTTCTGATATGAGATTAGTACCAATAAATGATGATGATTTAATATGTTTGGAGTTGTGATAATTATGGTTTATTGTTAAGAGAATGATTCTATGCATGTTAGTGACAAAACTAGCTTCCTAGAACAACGTAAATCTAGAATTTACCTAGTCTTTGACCCCTTTAAGTTTATCCAATGCCAAATCTGTTTTAGTATGTTATAATTTTGTCTAAGATTAGTTAGCCACGAAAAATTTGGTATCAATTAGTGTAGGATTAATCCAGAACACTAAAAATGAAACTAGTAACTAGAAAGGTAAAAGCAAGATTTTTTTTCTATAACTCTAAAGAATGAAATTTATGCATTCTGTCCAGAATTATTAGCAACTATAAGAACCAGATTTTATTATGTTTAGATAAGGGAGAACAATTCATAATTGGTTTAGTAATTAATGTTAGCATCATAGGGAAAGCTGGTAGCAAGAAAGGGTTAAAAACGCAACTTCTAACACATCGTAAAACCTTAAGAATAACTTACTGCCTATGCTGCCCCATAGAGTTTAATAATGTTCCTAAGCCTTATAATTAATTGTAATAATGGTAATGAATCCTTTAGATGCATAATTAATTAGTTTGGCAATTGAGGTTACCCGATTCCGAGTTTCGGTTGTTTAATATAGTTTTTCGATAAGGATTTATGATGATGCCTCTTTGATGTTTTAAGTGATAAGTCTATAAAGTGATTTGATGCTTATTAAGTATTTGATGCCATTGAATGATTCCCTAGCTTGCATGTTATAGTTGCTGTTGCAAACAATGAAAATGCTTATGCATGAAATAAAGAAATAATCTCTGTTATTTAAAAAAATTACCTTTATTGGAAGAAAGTGTACTACTATAAAAGTGTAATTTGGAAAGGTTCTGGCTAGGAAAGACTTGGTATTTAAGCGTGTCCATTGTGAACCTCTTTTCCTGGAATCTCCAGATGCATGATTTCAGTTAGTATATTATTCCATCATAAGACTATAAATGAGAAAATGTCATGATGATTATGAATTGAATTATGATATAACATGCAAAGATTTAATGGTGACTTAAATGTAAGAGGAAATGATCCTTTGGACCCATGAGACTATAGGTGGTGAAAAGGTGATCCTAGCCCCCTAACCCGTTCTCTCAAAAGGGTAGAGTTGGAACTTTAACTTATCAAAAGGGATAAGTATATGCTAGTGACGACTAGTAAGGTATGAGCTCATAACCTAGATTACTCCCAAAAGGGTGGAGTATAGGGTGGCCCAGGAAAATGATGATGGAAGTAACTTTAAGTCACCTAAGGAACTAAGTAATGCATGATGTAAATATGATGTTCTTCTATGCATAGTATTTATGATATGATGATGAGAAATATGATGTTCTTTTATGCATAGTATTTATGATATAATGATGAAGAATATGATGTGTTCATAAAAGGAAAAGTTCATTATAAACATGACATGCTAAGTTTATGATGCATTATAAAATGCATGATTAAAACCGACGAACCTCGGTAAAGTATATTTTCGAACTTAATAAATCAATCTTAGCATGCTCATTATTTCATAATGAAACGCGAGGTTCCTGGGGACGATGATGATGACACAATGCATCATGAGGTGAGTACCCTACTGAGATTCTTTTATAAGTTTCTCACTCCCTCTATTTTTCTTTCCATCTCGTCTTCAGAAACGAAGGAAGTGTTCGTGATTCACATTGAGGCTTTCACCTGGTTGAACTTGATCCTCTAGTTTCACTCGTATATTTAATATCTATCCTTCTATTGGAGTGTTATTACTAGGTGCCATTAATGGATGTCCTTCCATCCATATATTATTTATGTTTTGTTAGATTGCCTACACCTAGTCTTATTTTGTTGGTAGGCAAAATATCTATGTGATATGTAATTATGGATGTCATATGATGGAGCCAATATGATGTGTTTCTTCATGATATGTCTATTCATTTTCTGCTTTATCGATATCGTTCACGTTATGCGCCTCACATTTTCAATTATGTTAAAAAAAAATGGCTCGTAATTTCACTAAGTATTTTCAAAGCATGATTAAGGAACTGAAGCAAAGAGTAAAGTCTAGTAATTAATCAGATCCTAGGTGTATTGGGTTAATTATTAGGGTGTTACAAGATACATGTTGGGTTAAGGCCTTTGATGTTCCTCTAAAGTCTTGTAGGAGCTCTAGTCAAGATAAAACAAGTTGCATTCATGTTTAAGTTTATGTCTTGCATCTCATGTTTATTTTGATGCCATCACTAATCTCATAAGAATAAATGAAATGAACTTGCATTATCATATTTAAATTCCCAAGCTTGCATTTCATGTTTACATTTCAAGTCATCACTTAATCCTTAAAGATAATAATGAGGTTGCATCTCATATTTATTTTATGTCTCACTTTACTTTGTAATGAAGAGTAAAATGAAGTGCATAGCATGTTTAAGATTATGTTATCACCTAAATACTCTAGAGCTCAAAGACTTGCCCTAAGTATCTTCAATGGGATCTCTAATAAAAAGGAGATGGATGTGTTTTAGTATGATTCAATGATGGTTTGATTTTGCAAAATGTATGGATGATTTCAAAAAAATGTTGGAAAAATATTTTATGAGGACTCAAGGTGTTTAAATGGTTTGAAATGTGTCAAAAATCATGTTTTCTCAAATTCAAAGGTCTGGTAATGATTACCACTTATGTAATCGATTACCAGAGGGTTTGAAGGACTTTTGGTTCTTGGTAATCGATTACCAAGACAATGTAATTGATTACCAAGGCTGTTCTTTATGCCCAAACCTCCCTAAAACTTGTAATCGATTACCTATTAGTGTAATTGATTACTCAAATGTTCTTTATTTTCCGAAACAGATTAACCCTAAGTAATCGATTACCCTACTATGAAATCAATTACCCGGTTGTTTTTAAACCCACAATAAATTTAGCTCCTGGTAATCGATTACGAGGCACATGTAATCGATTACCAGAACACCTTTGCTCCTAAATTGTCCCAAGAAAACTAGCAACTCGTGTGTATTTTTAACATGAGTTTAAGTGGTTATGTGTGATGAACATTTTTGGTTTCTGTCTTATCCTTTGTGGCCACTGTATAAATTCTGTTGAGGAGTTAGAATGCGTAATATTATGCTTGACGAAGTGAGGAACGTTTTGAGGATTGGAAAGACTAAACAAGTAGAAAGGAATTGGAACTAGAATCTTAAAGCACTTAGACACAAGAATAATAACTTCTGTTCTAGCATAATTGAGCTTAAGGAAGAAGGTACATAATTGGTGATTATGCCTAGGAGTTGAACATAGAATCTTAGGCGAAGATAGAACTTAGAAAAGAGTTTAAGGCATAGATTCTAGAATTCCGTAGTGGAATAAATGATCTTGATGAGTAATCTATATAATGCTATTGGATGAATTAGTGAGCATAATGTTATAAGAATTATAAAGAACATACCCCCTAGATATGATAAAGACTTACAATGGGTGATAAGATTACTAGAAAAGAATTCAAGACCCTAAAGGCCAAAGCATAAGACACCATGAGATAGGAGGTGTGATGTGAGCATGAGAGAGAGTATATCTTAATGACGTGAATATGATTACATTTCAAGTATGAAACCTTATGTGAATAATTGATATGTTGATATGATGAAGTGTTGTATTTAAGATGCATGAGGTTTCGAAATATGAATGAGATTGAGGAATATGCTCATGTGAACTAGAAAGTTATTGATTTGAGAAAGTTCCATGAAAATGATGCATGTGATTGAGATTATGTGGCATGACTCAAATTTGAGGAAATTCAGAGAGTAGCTGTTATGCCCAAATTTCCGTCAAATTTGAGAGACATAAGAAAGTTTTTGAGAAATATGATGTTTAAGGTGACACATCGAGACATACTTCTCAGTGAGGAGAAGGTAAAACCGTGAGGGCATAGACATTAGCCTGCCAAAGCGACAAAGTCGTTGGTCTTAACCAAGTCGATGCGTTTCGAAGAAGGAAAAAGTCCTATGATGGGTGATCCTTAGGCCCCTACCCTACTCTTGGAAGTCCGGATTATGATGATTATGATTATGATTATGTTTATGATTCGCTTATCAAGAGGATAAGTAAGAACTAGTGACGACTAGTTAAGGTATGAGCTCATAGCCTAGTTTAAGGGTACGGTTACTATTATGTTTGGTGTCACAAGATTAAGATGAAGGAATGATGTTCAAAGAGAAGTTTCATGCCACTTATATGTTGATTGATTATTGTTTGATTTGCCTAAAGTTGCCATGCATCCATGAACTATTATGTTGCATACATGCATTAAGATTCATTATAAAAGACATGGACCTTGGATAAATATCTTTTGTGAAAACTTCATAATGAACCTATGCATGCTTAACCTTTTCATAATAAACCCAAGGTTCCTGGGGACGTAAACGATGACACTAGGATAGAGGATTTCCTTCCTGAGATTCTTTAGCAAGATTCCCACCCTTCTCGTTTCTTTCTCGTTACATCTCAGATGCGATGGCATCGTTCGTGATTTTTGTTGACGCGCCCGTGTGGGAAGTACACTTGAAAGGATCATCAGTCATACCATTTCGAGGGTTGTTGTGCTATACGCATTTTTGCATACATGGGACGCCCATTTGCCTTTCGGTCTCCAGTTTCCACTTCACCCCGACTTCTCCCTTTGGCGATGACATGATTTTTGAGAGGACGCGACCTTGATGGCAGAACGGTGCAGAAACCATCATCAGCTGTGCGTGATCTATGGTATGTACCTCATACATCGTTCAGGGAGACCTGTCCTGGACTCACCGCTGATCCTTATGGAGGATTCCCCTTCGTGCCTTAGTGGCTGATAAGGGCAGCGATGACACTCTCGCCTAGGCCTATGAGGCGTGACGTAAGCAGCCAGAGGCGGCCTCGCAGAGGTGCTCATGTCGCTCCGATCACATGCCCACGCCCCTCTTCGATGGGCCACATCCGAGGAGCTTCGGAGTTCGTAGGTTACATATCTCCGTCGAGGATTAGCATCGTCCGTAGGCTATTGGAGGAGGGTTGCTTTTGTGGAATATCTTTTGGGGCTTTTCACGTATTTGTTGTTATGTTTCTATTATTGTACCAGCTCTGCCCACTTATGTGGGTAAGACTTTATGCTTTCCTTTATGTTTCTATAGTGATGTACTAAACTATGTTAATTAATGTTATGAGGAATGTTTTTATGATTGATGTGTTCTTTATGGCTTTTGAATTGTATGATTTATTTATTCTTCCGCTTCTACAATTTATGTTATACGCAAAGAGTCGCATTTTGTTTTACATGTTTCATTTCAAAAAAAAATTTTACCTATTTTTCGCTAAGTATTTTGTAAATGAATTTAAAGGGAAGTAATAACTAATAATTAATCTAAGTACGTCCGTGTACATTTTGGTATTAAGAGGTTAATTCTCAAGCCTAAGGATTGGACTGACCATGCTTTAGAGGCATGTTACGGTTGTATGTCATATATAGTGCTTAACTATTAGAGGTAAGCCATAGGATAGGCATTCATGACCTTGTCTGCGTCTGTGCCATGGTAACTAGCTCATTTAGCTTGGAATATTGAGCCTGATCACCTCAGGTATTTGTTGACTTATGTGCTTAGGGACCAATGGCACCCGCAGGGAGGAATAGGACCGCAAATGAAGGCGAACAAGGAATGGTCAGACCGTTGTACACGAGATGGCTAGAGCGATGGAACACATGTTTGATCGTATGAATCAACCAAGGGATGCTCTCAAGGTCCCCTCCTGAAGCCGTGGAACAAGCCCGTTTTGGGAGTTCGCATAGGCTAATCCCCCAACGTTTCGTGGAGCTTTGAATCCGACAAGGCGACGAGTGGATCAAAAACATGGAAATGATCTACTCGGTAGTTGCATGGGAGGAACGAAAGTCACCTTTGCTGCCTACATGATGGAAACCACGCGAGTTTTGGTGGACAGGCACCCAAATGAAGCTAGGGCATGACTATCAATTGGGAACTGTTTAAGACGTACTTCTATGAGAAGTATTTTCCGAGTTCGTGAGGAACGCAAAGGACATTGAGTTCATGCAGTTGGTCCAAGGTGGATTGTCTGCACCCAGGACATGGCAAAGTTTGAAGAATTGATCAAGTTCTCTCGGGTTTTCCAAGGGAACCCGACGAGATTTGGAAGTGCGTTAAGTATGAGGCCGGGCGAGGTCGAACTTAACTTTGTGTGGCACACATGGAGATTAGGGCTTCCCGACCCTAGTCAACAAGTGTCGATCATCGAAGAAGGGCATAAGAAGCTAAGTGCCGCGAGGGCGGATCGTCCTCGTGGGTTGGGACCTCAAGCCCTAAAGTTCAAGTCGTCGAATCAAAATCAACGAGGAACCATTACCATCCCTACCAATCCAATCAATTCAAGCATCAACAATACTAACAACAACATCATCCTCAACAACAACAAAGAGGACCCAACAACCAACCATTCCTAACACCCAGGCCGTTCAACCCCAAGGCCGAAACCACAACCATCAAGGAGGAATGAATGGTCCTCGCAACCACAACAACAACAACAACCAACAAGGAGGGCCCAATGGGAACAAGAACAAGGCACCCCAAGGAGCCCTGCCATTGTCCCGGATTCGGCACAGGGTGGAATGCCCCCGTTGGGAAGAATCATGGCGATCGTCCCGCCTAGCCAGGCAAGGAACATGTTTCAAATGTGGCAAGCACGGCCACTATGCAAAGGATTGGAGAAGCAATGGAGGGTCATCAAGTCAGAATCCCTGACCGCAACACCAAGGACGGGTCTTTACCCTCAACACGGAAGACGTCGCAAAATCCAACGACCTCATCGAAGGTAAGTGCAAAGTAAATGGTAGAACCTTAACTTTGCTATATGACTCTGGTGCTACTCATTCTTTTATCTCACATGCTAGTGTCGAGTCCTTGAATTTGAAAGTTTCCAAGCTTCCTTTTGACCTTATTATTTCTACTCCCACAAACCGTCCTACATACATGTAACTATTGTTTAATTGCCATCTTCCTGTTGAAAATAGATCCTTTATCATAGATTTGATTTGTTTACCTTTGAAAGACATAGGGATAATCCTTGGCATGGATTGGCTTTATGCTAACCATGTGTTGTTAGACTATTATACAAAATCTGTTATTTTTTGTCATCCCCTAGCAAAATTAGTCAAACCTTGAAACTTTATGTAAATTCTAGATGTCTTCTGGAGTAGGGAGAAAACTAAGGGATATGTCCTTCTAGCTGCTAGTGATGTAGACTTTGAGCAGAACATAGATGATATTCCTGGTAAGAGAGTATCCAGAGGTATTTCAAAGAGATCCCAGTTCCTTCCAAAGAGAGAAGTGGAGTTTTCCATCGAGTTAGTTTCGGAACGGGACTCGATAGCCCGTATAGGATGTCACCCTTGGAGTTGAAGGAATTGAAAACCCAATTGGAGGAGCTTAGAGAGAATTTTATTAGACCTAGTGCCTCACTATGGGAGCCCCGGTTTTGTTTGTTAAGAAAAAGGATGGGAGCATGAGATTATGTATAGATTATAGGCAATTGAATCATGTAACGGTGAAGAATAAATACCCTTTGCCTAGGATTGATGATCTCATGGAACAGTTAAAGGAGCGGTGGTATTCTCCAAGATTGATTTGAGGTCGGATACCACCAAATTAGGGTGAGAGATGAGGATATACCTAAAACCACCTTTAGGACACGGTATGGACATTTTGAGTTCGCCGTGATGTCTTTTGGACTGACAAATGCACTCGCTGTGTTCATGGACTATATGAATAGGATCTTTAGACCTATTTAGACAAGTCTTGGTTGTTTTCATAGATGATATACTCATCTATTCGAAGACTCACGAGGAGCATGAATGTCACCTAAGGTTGGTTTTAGAGGTGTTGAAAGAGAAGAAGTTGTATGCTAAGCTCTCTAAGTGTGAATTCTGTTGGAGAAAGTGAAGTTTTTGGGACATGTAGTATCGAAAGGAGGTATAGCTATTGACCCTAGTAAGATAGAAGCCGTAATGAATTGGGATAGACCGACCAACATATTGGAAATACGGAGCTTTTTGGGATTAGCAGGCTATTACTTAGGTTTATCAAAGGATTTTCCCATATTTCCCTTTCCCTAACCAAGCTCACTAGGAAGAACACCCGTTTTCATGGAATCCGATTGTGAAAAGAGCTTCCAAGAGTTAAAGGAAAGGTTGACCTCGACCCAGTTTTGGTTTTACCCGACCCCAATGTACCTTTCAAGGTATATTGTGATGCTTCGGAAAGGGTTTAGGCTGTGTGTTGATGCAAAATAGGCAAGTGGTAGCCTATGCGTCTAGACAACTCAAGCCACACGAGGTTAACTACCTTACCCATGACCTAGAGTTAGCCGCCATAGTGTTTGCCTTGAAGATTTGGAGGCATCACTTATATGGAGTAAGGTTTGAAGTTTTCTCCGATCACAAGAGTCTTAAGCATCTCTTTGATCAAAAGGAGTTAAACATGAGGCAAAGAAGGTGGATGGAGTTTCTAAAGGACTATGATTTTGGCTTAAGTTACCACCCGGGCAAGGCCAATGTGGTCGCGATGCCTTGAGTCGAAAATCATTACGCTTATCCCACATGATGGTCAAGGAAGTTGAGCTGATAGAGAAGTTTAGGGACATGAATTTGGGGATGTCAATCTGGGAAAAGAGTGTGAAGATGTGCCATCTTACGGTAACAAGTGGGTTTAAACAGAGGGTTGTGATGGCACAAGTAGAAAATGAGGAGTTTAGGGAGACCCTCGAGGTGGTAAAGGCTGGAAAGCTTAAAGGTTTTGAGCAAGGGACATATGGTTTGTGGAGGTTTGAAAGGCGGATTTGTGTACCGCAAGATGGTGACCTCCGAGAAGTATCTTGGAGGAGGCCCATAAAAGCCACTTCACCATCCATCCTGGTGCCACCAAGATGTATCAGGATTTAAAGAAGTGTTTGGTGGCCCGGATTGAAAAAGGACATAGTAGCCTGGGTTAGTAAGTGCTTAGTCTGTCAAAAGTGAAGATTGAGCACCAAAAACCTTCAGGAATGTTGCAACCTTTGCCTATCCCCGAATGGAAGTGGGATAGTATATCTATGGATTTTGTGACCAGCCTACCAGAACCCAAGCCGGCCATGACGCTATTTGGGTAATAGTGGACAGGTTAACCAAGTCGGCCCATTTCCTACCCATCAAGATAACCTTTTCCCTGGATAAGTTGGCCCAGTTGTACATCCAAGAGATAGTGAGGTTACATGGAGTTCCATCGATAATCTCGGATTGAGATCCGCGGTTTACGTCGCGTTTTTAGGGAGCCTTTCAAAAGGCGTTTGGTTCAAACTGTTTAAGCACGGCTTACCACCCTCAAACAGATGGACAATTGGAAAGAACTATCCAAACATTGGAGGATATGCTAAGGGCATGTGTTTTGGATAAAAGGGAGTTGGGATAAGTACCTCGCTTATCGAGTTCGCATATAACAACAGTTATCATGCGAGTATCGGTATGGCACCGTACGAGGCCTTGTATGGAAGGAAGTGCCAGTCGCCCTTGTGTTGGCATGATCTCAGAACAAAGCGTTTTGGGACCGGATGTAGTGAGGGAAACCAGAGCAAATAAGAATGATCAAGGATAGAATCTTGACTGCTCAAAGCCGACAAAAGAGCTATGCGGACAAGCGGCGAAAGCCATTGGAGTTCCAAGAAGGTGAGCATGTTTTCTTGAGAATTACCCCACTCCAGGAATAGGTAGAGCCATGAGAGTCAAGAAATTGAGTCCCGATTTCTGGACCTTTGAAATCCTTCAGAGAGTCGGACGTTGCCTACAAAATAGCCCTACCTCCAAATCTCAAATCTTCATGACGTTTTTCACGTTTCCCAGCTTAGAAAGTATCAATCCGACCCTAGCCATGTGTTAGAGCCAGAGCATGTACAATTAAGGGAGGACCTAACTTTCATCTCCACCAATGAGAATCGTGGATTGAGGTGTCAGAGAGGAGACAAGTCCGTTCCTTTGGTGAAAGTCGTGTGGGACGAGACAAGGAGAGGAGTACACGTGGGAATTGGAATCCGAGATGCGGACGAAGTATCCGAGCTTTTCTAAGGTAACAATTTTCAGGACGAAATTCTTTTTAAGGAGGGGAGTAATGTAACGCCAATTTCTGCCGTTGAGTACAAATGACCAAAATGCCCTGAGGTCATTTTACCAAATTCGAGGACAGTTGCCCTGGCAATCCTCGAATGGGTCAACTCAATGTTTAAAGGGGATTATATTGTTATGAATGATATCCGAGGTGAAAATCGTTTCTAAACTTTCGGCTCAAAATGACCAAAATACCCTTGCTGTGTTCTACACGGGTAAAAGGTGCCGTTTAGCCCGAATTTTTCCAGGAAGTTTAGAATGATGTTTTTAAGTAATGTTTGATGTTTAGTTGAGCAGAAAGGTCCGGGCAGTTTTAGTACAAAATTACCATTTTGCCCCTAGAACGTGTAGTGAGCCTAATGACGCAATTAAGCAAACCTAAGCAATATTAGGCTCTAATCGAAGATTAATTTATTTCGATAATTAATCTAGAGTCAAAATAATTTATTAAGGTTAATTAGAACCTAAGATTGCTTAGATAAACTCTAATTGCATTCTTTAATTCAAGATTCCTAGTCATGGAATCTTGAATAGTATTTTCTCTCTCAATTCCTTAAATTAAGGAATTGTGCCATACCTCATTTGACTAAGAAAATGAATTTAATTTGTTAATCTAGTATGACCACTCCCTAATCAAGTCTTGACCTTCCTAATTACCCAATTACCTCACCTAAACACCTTCTTACAAACTCCTAATCAAAACCTTAATCAAAGAAACACTTAAACACATCCTTAAACCACAATTACATGAACAAAATCCCTTCCCCTTTGGCTGATGTGTTGGCCGAAATCTCCCCCTAAAATGGTGCCACATGTTGATTTTTGTTGCACTCCAAGCCCATGCCTTATGCCATACCTAAACCCATACCTCACCATACCTTGCCCATGCTCTCCACCATACCAATCAAAGAGATATTTCTTCTCTCTCCCTCCTCAAATGGTCGGTCACTTCCTCCCTCCAAGGCCATCCATGAGCTCTCCATCTTCTATAAATACACTAGCTTGAAAGCCCTTAGAATCCTTTACACACTTGAGCAAACTTCAAGTTTTCTTCCCAAACACAAAGAGCTTCTTTTCTCTCCTCCTTGGAGTTTTCCAGCAAGATTCCAAGAAGGATTTCCTTCTCTTTTCTCTCAAGAAACAAAGCTTTCCTTCCTCTCTTCAAGACTTCTTTAGGTAGGGGTTTTGTTTTAATGTTTTGCTTGTGTTTTTCAAGAAAAGTTCTAGTTTTTCTCTTGGTTTCAAACTCTTTTCCTTCTTTCTTTTTCATTTCGGCCAAGAGGCCATTTTATGAGAATAACATGAGCTTGATGATGAGGTTTCAAGATAATGACTTGTTGTTGTCATGTGAGAAACCTCTAAAGCTTGAAACAACTTGGTCTTGGACCATACATGCCTTGATTTCTTCCTTTTTCCTTGATAAAGTTTGTGGTTTTCTTTTCTTTTCCTCTTCATGATTTCAGTTTCCTTTGCTTTGGTTTGAACAAAGTTTGCTAAAAATGTAAAGTAGATCACAAAAGTTTTGTTAAGAAAATTAATCCCATGATTTCAAAAAGCTCTAAGCTTACCCTTGCCAACCTTAAAGTTGGTCGGCCGTCTAAGAGTTTACTCTAGATTGAAGCCCATGAGCAATAAAATAAAGAATATGAGTTAGTTCTATTTATGTTTGTTTTGTTAAAGTGTTGATGTTTTTGTTTTAATCCATTTTCTTGAGCTTGATGATGAAGTTCAAACCAAAGACTTCTTTGAAGACTTGGTGTTAAGAACTCTAAAGCTCACCTTCCATTGTTAAGATACATGTTGGGTTAAGGTTTGATGTTCCTCTAAAGTCTTGTAGGAGCTCTAGTTAAGATAAAACAAGTTGCATTCATGTTTAAGTTTATGTCTTGCATCTCATGTTTATTTTGATGCCATCACTAATCTCATAAGAATAAATGAATGAACTTGCATTATCATATTTAAATTCCCAAGCTTGCATTTCATGTTTATATTTCAAGTCATCACTTAATCCTTAAAGATAATAATGAGGTTGCATCTCATATTTATTTTATGTCTCACTTTACTTTGTAATGAAGAGTAAAATGAAGTGCATAGCATGTTTAAGATTATGTTATCACCTAAATACTCTAGAGCTCAAAGACTTGCCCTAAGTATCTTTAAAGGGGATCTCTAATAAAAAAGAAATGGATATGTTTTAGTATGATTCAATGATGGTTTGATTTTGTAAAATGTATGGATGATTTCAGAAAATGTTGGAAAAATGTTTTATGAGGTCTCAAGGTGTTTAAATAGTTTGAAATGTGTCAAAAATCATGTTTTCTCAAATTCAGGTTCTGGTAATCGATTACCAGCTTATGTAATCGATTACCAGAGGGGTTTTCGAAGGACTTTTGGTTCTGTAATCGATTACCAGAGACAATGTAATCGATTACCAAGGCTGTTCTTCATGCCCAGAACCTGCCCTAAAACTCTGTAATCGATTACCTGTTAGTGTAATCGATTACTCCATATTCTTTATTTTCCTAAAAGATTTAACCCTAAGTAATCGATTACCACTATGTAATTGATTACCGGTGTTTTAAACCCAGAATAAATTTAGCTCCTGGTAATCGATTACTAGGCACATGTAATCGATTACCAAACACCTTTTGCTCCTGAAATTGTCCCAAGAGAAAACTAGCAACTCGTGTGCACTTTTAACATGAGTTTAAGTGATTATGTGTGATGAACATTTTTGGTTTCTGTCTTATCCTTTGTGGCCACTGGATAAATTCTGTTTGAGGAGTTAGAATGTGTAATATTATGCTTGAGCGAAGTGAGGAACGTTTTTGGAGGATTGGAAAGACTAAACAAGTAGAAAGGAATTGGAACTAGAATCTTAAAGCACTTAGACACAAGAATAATAACTTCTGTTCTAGCATAATTGAGCTTAAGGAAGAAGGTACATAATTAGTGATTATGCCTAGGAGTTGAACATAGAATCTTAGGCGAAGATAGAACTTAGAAAAGAGTTTAAGGCATAGATTCTAGAATTCCGTAGTGGAATAAATGATCTTGATGAGTAATCTATATAATGCTGTTGGATGAATTAGTGAGCATAATGTTAGAAGAATTATAAAGAACAAAACCCCTAGATATGATAAAGACTTGCAATGGGTGATAAGATTACTAGAAAAGAATTCAAGACCCGTAAGGGCCAAAGCATAAGACACCATGAGATAGGAGGTGTGATGTGAGCATGAGACCGAGAAAGTATATTCTTAATGATGTGAATATGATTACATTTCAAGTATGAAACCTTATGTGAATAATTGATATGTTGATATGATGAAGTGTTGTATTTAAGATGCATGAGGTTTCGAAATATGAATGAGATTGAGGAATATGCTCATGTGAACTAGAAAGTTATTGATTTGAGAAAGTTCCATGAAATGATGCATGTGATTGAGATTATGTGGCATGACTCAAATTTGAGGAAATTCGGAGAGTAGCTGTTATGCCGCCGAATTTCCATCAAATTTGAGAGACATAAGAAAGTTTTTGAGAAATATGATGTTTAAGGTGACACACCGAGACGTACTTCTCCTACTAGGTGAAGAGAAGGTAAAACCGTGAGGGCATAGACATTAGCCTGCCAAAGCGGACAAAGTCGCTGGTCTTAACCAGTCGATGCGTTTCGAAGAAGGAAAAAGTCCCATGATGGGTGATCCTTAGGCCCCTACCCGTACTCGGGAGTCGGGATTATGATGATTATGATTATGATTATGTTTATGATTCGCTTATCAAGAGGATAAGTAAGAACTAGTGACGACTAGTTAAGGTATGAGCTCATAGCCTAGTTTAAGGGGTGCGGTTACTATTATGTTTGGTGTCACAAGATTAAGATGAAGGAATGATGTTCAAAGAGAAGTTTCATGCCACTTATATGTTGATTGATTATTGTTTGATTTGCCTAAAAACTGCCATGCATCCATGAACTATTATGTTGCATACATGCATTAAGATTCATTATAAAAGACATGGACCTTGGATAAATATCTTTTGTGAAAACTTCATAATGAACCTATGCATGCTTAACCTTTTCATAATAAACCCAAGGTTCCTGGGACGTAAACGATGACACTAGGATAGAGGATTTCCCTACTGAGATTCTTTAGCAAGATTCTCACCCTTCTCTCTGTTTCTTTTCCGTTACGTCTCCAACTCGATGGCATCGTTCATGATTTTTATTGACGCGCTCCCTCATCAGTCATACCATTTTGAGGGTCGTTGTGCTATACGCATTTTTGCATACATGGGACGCCCATTTGCCTTTCCGTCTCCCGCTTCACCCGACTTCTCCATTTGGCGATGACATGATTTTTGAGAGGACGCGACCTCGTGATGAGCAAAATCAGTGTCGGCCATCATCCTCAGCTGTGCGTGATTCTAGTACGACCCTTCACACGTCATTGCAGGAGGACCTCTCGAGGACCAGGCCATCCTTATTCGAAGGATTCCGCCCCTTCGATGCCTTTAGCGCTTGGGGTAGCGAGGACACGGTCTCAGCGAGGCCTATGAGGCGTGTACGTCGGCCCAGAGGCGCCTCGAGGTGCTCACGTCGCTCGATTCGCATGCCCACGCCCATCTTCGTGGGCCACATCCGAGGAGCTTCAGTTCGTAGTTACATATCTCCGTCCGAGGATTAGCATCGTCCGTAGGCTGTTGGAGGAGGGTTGCTTTGGGGAATATCTTTTGGGGCTATTTCATGTATTTGTTGTTATGTTTCGTTATTGTCCTAAAGCTCTCCCACTTATATGAGTAAGACTTTATGCTTTCCTTTATGTTTCTGGAGTGATGTACTAAACTATGTTAGTTAATGTTATGAGGAATGTTTTCATGATTAATGTGTTCTTTATGGCTTTTGAATTGTATGATTTATTTATTCTTCCGCTTCCGTTTGTTTATGTTATACGCAAAGGCTCGCATTTTGTTTTACATGTTTTATTTCAAAAAAAAAATTTTACCTATATTTTTCGCTAAGTATTTTGTAAATGAATTTAAAGGGAAGTAATAACTAATAATTAATCTAAGTACGTCCTAGGCGTGTTTGGGTTAAATATTAGGGTTATAGTGCGGTTCCAGTACGTCAGCGCCTAGGCATTCAGGCGATTCTCGTTGAATATCCCCTTCTCATCCCTTCTCGAGGATCTGCCCCTAGTTCCCATGGATGTGGGGGGCATTGAGGACATGGTGACACGCAGGCTAGCTCACGCAGAGATGCACCCTTACCATGGGAGGGAGTAGTCAGGGCTTAGATCGATCCTTTGGGGGCTTTTCCCATGTATTGGTAGTTTATGTTTCTTGTATTTTATGTTTCTCTGTCTCTACCCACGTATATGGGTAAGACTTTATTCTTTCTTTTATGTTTTAGATGATATATTAAACTATTATGAGTAATATTATGATGTTTGTTCTTATGATTGAGGTGTCCTTTAATGCTTTTGTTTTGTATGATTTATTTGTTCTTCCGCCTTACGTTTCTTTTATATGGTACGCGGAGGCTCACACTTTGTTTTACGTACTCCATTTCAAAAAAAAAAAAAATTACCCATATTTTCTGCTAAGTAATTTTACATGATGTTCAAAGGGAAGTAATAACTAATGATTAATCTTAATACGTCCTAGGCGTATGGGTTAAATATAGGTGTTACATTGTGTAGCGTGATCTAAGTTCGCTTTAGTATAACATCTCTATTTATAGATAATCTTCCTTGTGACCATTGCCCTTGATGAGACCTCCAAGTGATACGTGTTGATCATCCACTTGTGTCTTGGAAAGGTTAGAAGATTAGCCTTCTTTGTTAAGAAGTTGTTCAGAAGCCATTGCAAGATTGAGGTTTTGATGCTCTTCAGAAACTACTTTACTTTCTGAACATGGTTCTGAACTCTTTCTTCTAGAAGCTGAGGTTGTTAACCAAGTGGGTAGAAGAGATACTCGCGAGTTTAAATTGGGTTTGACTTTAAATTTGAATTTCAAAAATTCAAATTTCCCTCGTTTTCAGGAACGTTAGCACTCCATAGTGAAGTGAGCTTTCTAAAGTGCGGTATCGATTCCTTAATATATCTTCAATCTTTAATCCAAGCTTTAAGATGATGAAAGATTTGCAATCATAATGGATGAAGATTGTGTAACATGTTGTTGTTAGAGTTTGCTTGATATCTTCATTTTGAGCATACTTTCTAATGTCCAGTGCTATGAAATTCTATCCTGTGGTTTCTTGCCCTTGTTTTGATTTTCTTTCATTCTAAGGCATGTATGCATACTTTGCATGATATAGTATTCACTTCTATTAAGTTCAATATCTTTATAAGAGATAAATCATGTTTGGATGTGTAAAGTGAAATTGTTCTCGCTTCAAGTTCGTGTTATGCAATCCAAAAATACTTGTATGCTTTGTCAAGAAACTCAAGGTAGACATTAGCTATTCTTCAAAGTGTTTTCTTTAAATTGGTTTTGTTTTCATTCAAAACATATTTCTTTAAAGCTTCTGAAGGTTCTGGAGCTAACAACTTGGACAACAAATCAAGGGCAACGATCATAAGTGCAAGCTTGCCCATAAATAGAAATGTTAAGCTTTCAAGAATAGAGACTATTGCTAGAAGTGCAAAACACTGAAGATTTTCTCATCTTTCTGTAAAGTTCATTACATCTTGTAATCGTTTCCTTGTCTGTAAAATCTTCTTTCTACATCTTGACATATCATACATTCTTCCTAGGAAGAATTGTTAGAAAGAAGTCATTCAAGTTTTAGGTATGTCATTGAATACTTTATGAAACTTGAGTGTTGGTTTGTGTTAAGTGATAAATGTACGTCCAAATTTCTACTTTAGTACAAATGACCAAAATGCCCCTAAGGTCATTTTTACCTAATTAAGGAAGTTGTCTGCAATCCTCGAATGGGTCAACTCGATGTTTAAAGGGGATTATATTGTTGTGAATGATATTCGAGGTGAAAATCTCGTTTTCTTGAACTTTCGGTTCAAAATGACCAAAATACCCTTGCTGTGCCTACACGAGTAAAAGGTGCCATTTGAGCCCGAAATTTTCAGGAAGTTTGGAATGATGTTTTTAAGTGATGTTTGATGTTTAGTTAGAGCCTAAAAGGTTATGGAAGTTTTAGTGTAAAATTACCATTTTGCCCCTAGAACGTGTACAGTGAGCCTAATGACGCAATTAAGCAAACCTAAGCAATATTAGGCTATAATCAAAGATTAATTTATTTTGATAATTAATCTAGAGTCAAAATGATTTATTAAGGTTAATTAGAACCTAAGATTGCTTAGTTAAACTCTAATTGCATTCTTTAATTCAAGATTCCTAGTCATGGAATCTTAAATAGTATTTCTCTCTCCAATTCCTTAAATTAAGGAATTGTGCCATACCTCATTTGACTAAGAAAATGAATTTAATTTGTTAATCTAGTATGACCACTCCCTAATCAAGTCTTGACATCCTTAACTAACCAATTATCTTACCTAAGCACCTTCTTACAAACTCCTAATCAAAACCTTAATCAAAGAAACACCTAAACACATCCTTAAACCACAATTACATGAATAAAATCCCTTCCCCTTGGCTTGATGGGCTGGCCAATTCTCACCCAAGAGAAGTGCCACATGTTGAATTTTTCCTCACTCTAAAGACCATGCCTTGCCCATACTTATGCCCATACTTCACTATGCTTGAACCCAAACTCAAAGCCATACCTTGTAAGAGATATTTCTCTTTTTCCCCTACAACCGGTTCTCCTCCCTCTCTAAGGCCATCCATGAGCTCTCAATCTTCTATAAATACACTAGCTTGAAAGCCCTTAGAATCCTTTACACACTTGAGCAAGCTTCAAGCTTTCTTTCCAAACACAAGGAACTTCTTTTCTCTCCTCCTTGGCAGAGTTCTTCCTCAAGATTCCAAGAAGGATTTCCTTCTTTTTCCTCTCAAGAAACAAAGCTTTCCTTCCTCTCTTCAAGACTTCTTAGGTAGAGGTTTATTTTCTAAGTTTTGTGTGCTTCCTTTAAGGAAGAGTGCTAGTGCTTCTCTTGGTTTTTCAAGTTCTCCCTCTCTTTTATTTTTGGCCTAGAGCCTTTTATTGAGAAAAACTTTGGCTTGATGATGAGGTTTCAAGATAATGACTTGTTGTTGTCATGTGAGAAACCTCTAAAGCTTGAAAACAACTTGGTCTTGGACCATATATGCTTGTGTTCTTTTCTTTTCCTTGGTTTATGTTTCGGTTTCCTTTTTCATTTGCTTGAACAAGGTTTGCTAAAATATTGAGTAGATCACAAAAGCTTTGGTAAGAAAAAATTAATCACATGTTTTCAAGAGCTCTAAGCTTACCCTTGCCAACCTTAAAGTTGGTCGACCGTTCTAAGAGTTTTACTCTAGATTGAAGCCCATGAGCAATAAAATAAAGAATATGAGTAGTTCTATTTGTGTTTGTTTTGTTAAAATGTTGGCATTCTTGTTGTAATCTCCTTTCTTGAGCTTGAATGAAGTTCAAAACTAAGAAGGCTTGGTGTTAAGAACTCTAAAGCTCATCTTCCATTGTTAAGATACATGTTGGGTTGAGGCTATTGATGTTCCTCTAAAGTCTTGTAAGAACTCTAGTTAAGATAAAATAAGTTGCATTCATGTTTAAGTTTATGTCTTGCATCTCATGTTTATTTTGATGCCATCACTAATCTCACAAGAATAAATGAATAACTTGCATTACCATATTTAAATTCCCAAGCTTGCATTTCATGTTTATATTTCAAGTCATCACTTAATCCTTAAAAATAATAATGAAGTTGCATCTCATATTTATTTTATGCTCTCACTTTACTTTGTAATAAAGAGTAAAATGAAGTGCATAGCATGTTTAAGATTATGTTATCACCTAAATACTCTAGAGCTCAAAGACTTGCCCTAAGTACCTTAAAAAGGAAATCTTAACCATGATAAGTGGATATGTTTAGTGTGAAACAAGGATGGTTTGATTTTGTAAAATGTAAGGATGTTTTCAGAAAAATGTTGGAAAAATGTTTTATGAGGTCTCAAGGTGTTTAAATGGTTTGAAATGTGTCAAAAATCATATTTTCTCAAATTCCGGAGGTCCTGGTAATTGATTACAGTTATGTAATCAATTACCAGGAGTGTGGGTTTTTTGAAGGATTTTTAGTTCTGGTAATCGATTACCAGACAATGTAATCAATTACCAAGGCTATTCTTCATGCCCAGAATGTCCTTCAAGCCCTGGAATCGATTACCTAGTGTAATGAATTACTCAAATGTTTATTTTCCTAAATAATTTAACCCTAAGTAATCGATTACCCTACTATGTAATCGATTACCCATTGTTTTAAACCCAGAATGAATTTAGCTC
The DNA here is from genome assembly GCA_030441495.1 of Dalbergia oliveri. Classification (NCBI taxonomy): domain Eukaryota; kingdom Viridiplantae; phylum Streptophyta; class Magnoliopsida; order Fabales; family Fabaceae; genus Dalbergia; species Dalbergia oliveri. The sequence continues at coordinate 32,585,392 of JAMLFY010000004.1, read as the reverse complement.
CTGGCAATCGATTAGGGTACATGTAATCGATTACAAAGACTTTTTTGCTCTTGAAATTGTCCCAAGAGAAAACTAGCAACTCGTGTGCACTTTTAACATGAGTTTATGTGATTATGTGTGATGAACATTTTTGGTTTCTGTCTTATCCTTTGTGGCCACTATTAGAATTTTGTTTGAGGAGTTAGAATGCGTAATGTTATGCTTGAGCGAAGTGAGGAACGTTTTCGAAAGATTGGTAAGACTAAACAAATAGGAGAATGTAGAACTAGAATCTTAAAGTGCATAAACACAAGAATAATAACTTTGTTTCAGCATAATTGAGCTTAAGGAAGATGGTTCATAACTAGTGATTATGCCTAGGAGTTGAACATAGAATCTTAGGCGAAGATAGAACTTAGAAAAGAGTTTAAGGCATAGATTCTAAATCCCCGTAGTTGAATAACTGATCTTGATGAGTAATCTATATAATGCCTGGATGAATTAGTGAGCATAATGTTAGAATAATTATAAAGAACAATCCCCTAGATGTGATAAAGACTTGCAATGGGTGATAAGATTACTAGAAAAAGAATTAAGACCCGTAAGGGCCAAAGCATAAGACACCATGAGATAGGAGGCGTGATGTGAGCATAAGACCGAGAGAGTATATTCTTAAAGATGTGGATATGATTACATTTCAAGTATGAAACCTTATGTGTATAATTGATATGTTGATATGATGACGTGTTGTGCCATGTATTTGAGATGCATGAGGTTTCGAAATATGAATGAGATTGAGGAATATGCTCATGTGAACTAAAAAGTTATTGATTTGAGAAAGTTCCATAAAAATGATGCATGTGATTGAGATTATGTGGCATGACTCAAATTTGAGGAAATTCTGAGAAGTAGCTGTATGCCTCAAATTTCAATTTGAGAGACTCAAGAAAGTTTTTGAAAAACATAATGTTTAAGGTGACACACCGAGACATACTTCTCCTGCTAGGATGAGGAGAAGGTAAAACCGTAGGGCATAGACATCAGCCTCCAAAGGACAAAGTCGTGGTCTTAACTAGTCGATGCGTTTCGAAGAAGGAAAAAGTCCCATGATGGGTGATCCTTAGGCCCCTACCCGTACTTCTGGGAGTTGGGATTATGATGATTATGATTATGATTATGTTTATGATTCGCTTATCAAGAGGATAAGTAAGAACTAGTGACGGCTAGTTAAGGTATGAGCTCATAGCCTAGTTTAAGGGGTGCGGTTACTTTTATGTTTAGTGTCACAAGATTAAGATGAAGGAATGATGTTCAAAGAGAAGTTTCATTCCACTTATATGTTGATTGATTATTGTTGGTTTGCCTATAGGTACTGCCATGCATCCATGAACTATTATGTTGCATACATGCATTAAGATTCATTATAAAAGACATGAACCTTGGATAAATATCTTTTGTGAAAACTTCATAATGAACCTATGCATGCTTAACCTTTTCATAATAAACCCTAGGTTCCTGGGACGAAACGATGACACTAGGATAGAGGCTTTCCCCTGAGATTCTTTAGCAAGATTCTCTAGCAAGATTCTCACCCCTCTCTCTCTTTTCTTTCCGTTATGTCTCAGACTATGATGGCGTCGTTCGTGATTTTTCTTGATGCGCCCGTGTGGGAGCTGCACTTGATCGGATCACCAGTCATACCATTTCGAGGGTCGTTGTGCTATATGCATTTTTGCATACATAGGACGCCCATTTGCCTTTCCTTCTCCTTCCAGATTCACCCAACTTCTCCCTATGGCGATGACATAATTTTTGAGAGGACGCGAACCGTGATGAGTAGACGTAATCCCTACCATTATCCTCAGCTGTCAAATTCCTAGTATGTACCCCCATCCATCGTTGTGAGAGGACTTGTCCGGGACTCCTATCCTTATTCGAAGGATTCCGCCTTTGGTGCCTTTGGCTGCCGATAGGGGTAGCGAGGACACGTTCTAGGGAGGCCTGTAACACCCTAATATTTAACCCTATACGCCTAGGACGTATCAAGACTAATTATTAGTTATTACTTCTCTTTAAAACCTCTTTTGGAAATTAACTTAGCGAAAAATACAGGTAAATTTTTTTTTTGAAATGATTTATATAAAACAAAGTGCGAGCCTTTGCGCGTAACCTAAACGTGAAGCGGAAGAATAAATAAAACATACAAAACATAAGCATTAAAGAACACATCCATCATAAACATCATTCCTCATCACATTGGATAATATAGTTTAGTACATCACACAGAAATATAACAGAAACATAAAGTCTTACCCATACTAGTGGGCAGAGCTTAGGACAATAAGAAACATAAAAACAAATACATGGTAATAACCCCAAAAGATAAACACCCAACTATCACTACCCTCCCACTCCAAGCCTCCTGGTGACGCCGATCCTCGGTTGGGAGATGTAGCCCGCGAATTACGAAGCTCCTCGGATGTAGCCCAACGAAGCGGAGATCTAGGCATGGGAATCGAGGGAAGCATGGCCTCCACGTCGTGGTCGCCTCTCGCGCTGTCGAACGCGCCTCGCATGCCTTGGCATGACCGTGTCCTCGCTACCTCCTCCGCGACCCATAGGAAACGAAGGGAAGAGCCCTCCGAAGGATCAGCCTCTGATCGAGACGGGGAACATACTCAGGATCTCGCGTGCCTCGACGAGGAAGGTTGGGCCGACGGTCCGCTCATCTCGGGGTCGTGTCCTCTCAAAGATCAAGTCGTCGCCAAAGGGTGAAGTCGGATCGAAGCGATAGCTGGAGATGGGAAAAGCAAAAGGGCGTCCCACGTATGCAAAAACGCGCACCTCGCAATGACCCTTGAAGTGGTAGGACTGATGCTCGGGGTCATAGTGCACCTCCCATGTAGGCGGGTCAATGAAAATCATGAACGACGCCATCGATCTGAAGACGTAACGGAAAGAAGACAGAGAGGGGTGAGAATTCTTACTAAAGAATCTCAGTAGGGAAATCCTCTATCCTAGTGTCATCGTTTACGTCCCAGGAACCTTGGGTTTATTATGAAAAGGTTAAGCATGCATAAGTTCATTATGAGGTTTTCACAAAGGTATTTATCCAAGGTCCATGTCTTTTATAATGATTCTTAATGCATGTATGCAACATAATATTTCATGGATGCATGGCAGCACTTTAGGTAAATCAAACAATAATTCAAACAACATTTGAGTGGCATGAAACTTTTCTTTGAACATCTTTCCTTTTTCATACTTGTGACACCAATAATATAGTAACCGCACCCCTTAAACTAGGCTATGAGCTCATACCTTAACTAGTCGTCACTAGTTCTTACTTATCCTCTTGATAAGCGAATCATAAACATAATCATCATAATCCCGACTCCCAGAGTACGGGTAGGGGCCTAAGGATCACCCATCATGGGACTTTTTCCTTCTTCGAAACGCATCGACTTGTTAAGCCAGTGACTTTGTCCGCTTTGGAGGGCTGATGTCTATGCCCTCACGGTTTTACCTTCTCTCACCAGAGAAGTACGTCTTGGTGTATCACCTTAAACATCATATACTTTCATTCTTCGAAACGCATCGACTAGGTTAAGACCAACGACTTTGTCCGCTTCGGTATGGCTCGACGTCCATACCCCACGGGTTTACTTTCTCCTCAGGAAGCAGGAGAAATGCGTCTCGGCATATAACTTTAAACTTCATATTTCTCAAAAACTTTCTTTTTGTCCCTCAAATTTGACGGAAATTCGCAGCACAATGACTCACCACGAATTTCCTCAAATTTGAGTCTTGCCACATAACTTACATAATGCATGTTTCTCACAAAATCCTCCATCAAGAAAACTTTTCAATCATGACAACATACTTTCTCTAATTCATTTCTATCACATAGTCTCATGCATTATGCTCATAATATACAAAACATCACAACGCATATCACAAATCCATATATTCTCATACTCATGATATTAACACATTCATTCATATCACAAGCATACTCACTTGGTCTCATTCTCACATCACACTTCCTATCTCATATTGTCTTATGCTTTGGCCCTTAGGGTCTTAAACTTAAGTTCCAACCATTCTAATGCTCATAGTACATCTTTATTCCACTTAAGAGATCATTACTTATAATTCTTACTAAGATTTAGGCTTACTAAAAATTCCAAACAGCATTATGCATCTTGGGCAGAAAATCATCATATGATTATGGGGTTCTAAAATCTTCGTTTTAAACCTTTTTAAGATCCGTCTTCGCCTAAGGCTTCATAATCAATCCCTAAACCAATTATGAGGGATTCCTAGGCATGTTTACTAAGTTATAATTCAATTTTCCTCAATTTAGCTTTGCTGGACAGAATCACATCTTGCCATGTCTAAGTGTGCTAGAATTCCTATTTTAAGTCCTTATCATCACCTTAAGCTTAGTAATTAATACCTAATCATTTATGAAAGGTTTTTATGCATATCCTACTGATTATGAACCAATTACACTCAAATTAATTATGCTGGAATAGAATTGCATTTTTGTGCATTAAGGTGTTCTAGAATTCTCATTCTTGATCCTTTTAAGTTACTTATTCTTTTCTAACTTCTCTAAATTGATCCTCCCTTCACTCAAACATAATTTTACACATTTTAATACCTTAGAACAACATTTGTACAGCAGCCAATCATGAAGGGCAGAACCAAAATCATAAGCCCATAAAATCACATAATCTCATGAATTAAAATGCATACAAGTTGCTAGTTTTCTCTTGGAACAATTTTAGGAACTCAAACTCTTTTAGAAACCAATTTATCTCATTAAAATCATTAAAGTCCAAGCAAGATCAGTAGCTAAATTAATTTTCTCATAAAATAGATTTAAAACATATAATCTCATTCATAATGCTCCTTAGGTACTCCTAAGCTTAGAAAATTTCAAAACATGGCTATGGGCACTTGTGATTAGATGAACTCACACCAAGCCCATCATCATCACCACAAGGCCAAAATGGCTTCATTGAAAAACCAACGTTTTCTTAAACCTTTACATTGGATACTTGGGCAAGTCTTTGAGCTCTAGACCATTTAGGTGGTGACATAAATTTAAACATGCTATGCAACTCATTTTACTCTTCTTTTAAAAAATAAAGTGAGAGCATAAAATAAATATGAGGTGCACTCATTTATTATCTTTAGAGTTTAAGTGATGGCATAAAATATAAACATGATAGACAAGAAAGTAAACATGAAATGCAAGGTTCAATTCTTTATTTTAGTGCTCTAGGCCTCTTGGGGTGTTTACCCCAAATCAACAATCAACTTTAAGGTTGAAATAGGTAGGCTTTGAGATTTATTAAGTGATGATGCACATTCTTGTTTTAATCTTTAAGTTGCTTAGTGATAGCTTGAAAATAAACATGCTATGCAAAGCATAAAAGTAAACATGAATGCAACTCCTTTTTAATCTTAACTAGAGCTCTTACAAGACTTTAAAGGAACATAAAAACCTCAACCCATTATGTATCATAAAGTGAGCTTTAGAGTTCTTAGCATCAAGACACCAAGGAAGTCTTATGTTCTTCGAACACCATCATCAAGCTCAAGGAAACGATTTTTCAAGAGACAACCTTTCAAACAAACATAAAAGGGCTACCTTAACATTTTTAGCAAACTTTGTTCAAGAGAGGAAAGGAAAAACCGAAACCATTGAAGAAAAAGAAATAAAAACCAAAGCTTGGACAAGGCAAAAGGAAAAACTGAAACCTTAGAGGAATGAAGGCCAAAACTTTGAACTAGGAAAAACCAAGGAGGAACCGAATCATAAAGGAAAGGAAATGAAAAACCAAAACTTGGAACTTGCAAAGAAAAGGAAAACCGAGTTTGTATATGGTCCTAGACCAAGATCCAAGCTTTAGAGGTTTCTCTCATGGCAAACACCAAACTATCTCCATGAGACCTCATCATCAAGCTAAAGATTGGTTTGTAAAATGGCCTCATGGCCGAAAATACAAAGGGGAAGAAAAAGAGTTTGAAACCAAGAGAAAACTAGAAACTTTTCTCAAAGAAAGTAAAGAAAACTTGAAAGAAAACCCCTACCAAGTGAAATCTTGAAAGCTTTGAAAGAAAGCTTGAGTTTGCAAGGAAATGAGAAGACAAAATCTTCTCTTGGTGAGCAACAAGGATTCGGCCTTCAAAGGTTCTCAAGGAAGATGATTTTTCCTTGAGGATGCAAGCTTGGAAATGGAAAGGTTTGGTGTTTAGGAGGTGTTTAAGGTATGAGAGTGGTGGTTTGAGGTGGTTTGTGGTGGCTCAAGGTGGTGGTGGTGGTTCTTTGAGGAAGGAAGAAAAAGAACTTAGAGGAAGGGAAAATGGGAGAAAATGAGAGAAAGTGCAAGGAAACTCAACTTAGCAAATGATCAAAAAGGTGTCCAAGCTTTCCAAGGTGTGGTATTTATAAAGAATGAAATGTTGTGGCTAATTTAGGGGGGAGGGTTGGCCGAAATTCATTGGCCTTGGAGGGAAGGAAAATATCTTCCAAAGCTTGTCTTGGAAGCTTGGTTAAAGTGCTAGCTTAGGTGTAGTCAAATCCTAGCTTTTGCATAGCCTTTTTGGATGAAATTTGAATTCAAAATTTGTGGCTTTTGGGGGGAAATTCTAACTAGATTAACAATTTTAAAATAATTCTTTTGGTCAAAAAGGTGGTAGACAAATTTCCTTGATTTAAGGAAATTGGAAGAGAGAAAAACATTATTCATTACTTTTTGATTAGACATCTTGAATTAAAGAATGTAATTAGAACTTGACTAAGCAATTTTAGTTTCTAATCAACCTTAATAAATCATTTTGACTCTAGATTAATTATCGAAATAAATTAATCTTCGATTAGAGCCTAATATTGCTTAGGTTTGGCTGATTGCTTCATTAGGCGCACTGTACACTGTTAGGGTAAAACGGTAATTTGCACTAAAACTACTCGGACCTTCCTGCAGGCTAAACATCAAATATTACTCTAAAACATCATTCTAAACTCCCTGGAAAATTTCGGGCTCAAACGGCACCTTTTACCCGTGTAGAGCACGACGGGGTATTTTGGTCATTTTAAGCCGAAAGTTTAAAATGAGATTTTCACCTCTGGATATCAAACATAACAGGTACAACCCCTTCAAACATTGAGTTGACCCATTCGAGGATGCCGGTGACTCATCGAATTTGGGTAGAAATGGCCTCAGGGCATTGGTCATTTGTACTCAATCCAGGAAAAATCGGGGTCTTACAAGGCCTATGAGGCATGTACGTAAAGCAGAGGCGCCCTCACTCAGGTGGTCACGTCGCTCACCAATTCGCATGCCCATGCCCACTCGATGGGCACGTCAGACTTCGACTCGTAGGTTACATATCTCCGTTAGAGGATTAGTGTCGTCCATAGGCTTAGAGGAGGGTTATTTTGTGGGGAGTATCTTTTGAGTATTTTTCATGTATCCGTTGTTATGTTTCTTATTTACTGTTATTGTCCTTGCAAGCTCTCCCACTTATATGGGTAAGACTTTATGCTTTCCTTATATTTCTGTAGTGATGTCTAAACTATGTTAATTAATGTTATGAAGAATGTTTTCATGATTGATGTGTTCTTTATGGCTTTTGATTTGTATGATTGATTTATTCTTCCGCTTTCCGTTTCATTTATGTTATACGCAAAGGCTCGCACTTTGTTTCACGTGTTTCATTTTGAAAAAAAAAATTTACCTGTATTTTCCGCTAAGTATTTTGTAAATGAATTTAAAGGGAAGTAATAACTAATAATTAATCTTGATACGTCCTAGGTGTATTAGGTTAAATATTAGGTGTTTACAATAAACCCAAACACAAACCTTTATAACCTTGATCCGTAGTGATTTGTGTAACATCCTCCCAAGTACAACCCCATTCTTAAGCTATGATATCGTACTCGAGAGTTGTTACTTGTTAATTCACAGACCTCTCTTATCTCTATAGCAAGCTCGATTTACGTATGAGATAACTAAGCGTAATTCTATTAAAACATATTACATGTAAACATCAAGTTTATTAAACATACAGCTAAAATACATAAGGAAGCTCCTTTATGAGCTTTAGTACATATTGTCTTCTAATACATTTACATACATACTCATTTCACTAAGTATAGGAGAATAAAACAGTAACTACTACACTATAACAATCCTACACTCCTTTGCATAGCAGCATCATCCTCTGGCTTAACCTAGCGACACTAAACAAACACATAGGGGTGAGAATTTTATAATTCTAGATAGGGCAACTCCCCAATCACAATCATAATGTCATCGTCATCGCCCAGCCACTTCGTTTATCAAAAACTGTGATTATGCAATATATTCTAAAGGTTCATTTTAATATTTCAAAATCATTCCTTCCAGAAGTGGGTAGCTTTTAACAATCAATCAGGTACATGTACATATATCAGAATCTCAAACACATAGTAAGTAAATCTACTTAAAGGATTTCATATGATATAGGTGATACATATGTTAAATACGATAAAGTTATCTAAAGTGACTTGATTTCCATCATGGCCATAGAAAGCCAATTAGTGCATTTTTCTCTTTTCATTGACATAGGAAAGACTAAGTTTATACAACGGGGTATTTTCAGTGGACAACTCCACAATAGATCCGTTTATACCCAACGGGTATTTATGGTGGATCACACCACATAAGGGAAATAAACCTTGTTAGGACTTTCATTCCTATACGTGGTATTGAACTTCATTTTTTTATTTTGAATCCCACAGATTTTATCCTCCGATGTGTTCCAACTCAAAATAAATTTTGGGAAGTTACTACTTTGCCTTCCCCTCACTCACTAAGTCTTGTTTCTATTTTGTCCATATGTTACAAACATACGATTTAAATTTATACATCCTTATAATGGCATCATATACTTTTCTTGTAACACCCTTAACCACTCTACTACTCGACAGTAGCATCGTAATTAGGAGAGTATTCTCCCTGATTATACTATAGGCTAATCGAGAGATATAAACAATTAACATAAAATAAAATAAAAACATAAGGTACAACAACCACCAAAGCTCCACTATATACATATATTTTGTACATATGCGCAACCAGTAGATAAGTTAGAGCACCTACGATGCTACATAGGGACTTTTATCCAAAAGACCTATCGATAACATAAAGCCTAGCCTACTTATATTAAGAAGCAAAAATCGTATACACATAAAATGGATCTTATAACTTCAAATAGAATTAGCATAAGTGGCACGGTCCCATCAGTACACTGAACTACATACAAGTCAAAAGTCCCTATAGGTCTAGCATCCTCCTAGGCGAAACCGTTGGCCATGGGATGATGGCCTCACCTCCACGGGGCGTGAGACCTTCAAATGGTCTGAATCCGAGGAGGAGGATGAAGAAGGTCCATCTCCAGGAGGGGGCATAGGTGGTGCCAGGAGGTATGAACACCCGGGTGTGCCAGGTGAAGGGGCACACCATCAAAAGGAAAACTGGTGGAACTCTAGGTGAAAACGGAGCTACTAAAGGAACGAGTGAAGAAAATATACGCTCGGTCTGGGAATACGCTACTACATACAGCGAATCCAACTCTCGTCATAATGCCACCTCCACCCGAATCAAGAAAGAAGATCACGGTCGGCATCTGTGGGATCTGAGCACAATACAACATACATGCACATAGGGATGAGAATATTATAAAATTCTCAGATAGGGAAATCCATTAGCATAGATAGGCCTAATTAATAAGGTCATTCATGTAAGTAATATTATATTAGGTCTCATACAAAAATGATAAAATTAGCAAATATAATAATCGTACATATCATCTTATAAATAACCAGCTTAATTTCATCCTTTACCTCTTTTCTTTCATATAGGGAAGGCTTGATTTCACATTGAGCAACATCTCCAGTGGATAATTTTATAAAGGACAATAGACCTTAGGACATGAGCTCATTCCTATTCGTGATCATCGGACTTCATTTTTTTCACCTCCGAATCACACACAGTTTATTCCTAGCCGATACGTCTACGACTCATACCATTCTTAGGGAAGTTCTTATTTGCCTTCCCTCTTTAACTCATATAAGCCTTGTTTCTGTTTTCCCATAGGTTAAAACATGCCCATTTAGGAGTTATAGATTCTCTTTTGTCATGTTATCGTATCATGTATTTCTCTTTTTACAAGGCATGGCATACATCATTCAGAGGCATTCAATCACATTAGGGTCTCATTTATATCTCTTAAATAACTCTTTAAAGTAACTATCATGCATGAATATAATTTATGCCTGGGCTAAGTGTCATTTTATCATCATTTTAGTGCAGTTCTACCATTTCAGCACTTGGGCTGATTCACTATGCTAATAGTAGCATTTTATTTCTATATCAAATGGCCAATTCATATGCCACAAAAATTCTCACTGACACTCCCAAATGTCTAGAATAACCTGTAAAAATTTCAGGACAAGTAGAATTCTCTAGCTACTTTAGTAAATTGCACAAATTTAGTGGTCAGGGACCCAAATTCACAGACCAGACCTGGATTCTTAGAATTTTTAACCCTAGCAAATGATTGAATTAGTGCACAATAAAATTCACAGTGATACCTCAATATGTTATTAACTTCAGGTAAAAATTTCAAGGATTCATTCAATCATTTACTATGATAATAAAATCGGGCAACTTTATTGCTTCAGTTTCAACAACTTAGGCAGCACCAGTCACAATTCGGTTCTTGATTTTTTTGAAGTAGTAAACTTCAAAGTTAACACCCAATAAAATTCATGTAGTTATTTTAAGGTGTTTTATTCAACATATAATTTTTATAGCTTATGAAAACACCCACAAATATATCAGAAAATTCGTGCATAATTGCTGCTTGCAGGACAGCCTGAACTCCAGCAGTCTAGTCCAGATTTCCTCTAGTGAAAACCCCTTTTTAACACCATCCAAACCCACCATCAAAATTCACACATCAATAACAATATATCATCAACCACATACCATCAAAATTTTGAAATAAAACCAGTCAGAACAGATTAGCAAAATTTTCAAGAGAAAGAACTATGAAAAACCCTACACTTGAAGGCTAGTCTATCTTTGTCTCTAGCTTGTTCAAGATGAGAGTCCTCCACTCCAAGACTCCCAAAACACCTTCAAAACCCCCTCTGATCAGTGATGGATGAGGTGAATATGATGAGGTTTGGAAATTCTAATCGGTTGGATTGGTAGAGATTGAAGTGTAGATCAATTTTAGTGAAGGAAGGTTTATGTTTTAATGGCTCTAAGCTAGGGCTTTTGGAATTTGAAAGCCAATTCAAGCTCTTGGCTATGGAGGAACCATCTTCTTCTTCTCTTCTGAAGTGGCCAAAGTTGTGGCTTCTTAAAGAAGCCTTGGTTCATGTTTATCTCTTAAGTGATGATGTCATAATGTTATGTAATAGTCTAGGATAGTTTCTAATCTTTAAAGATGAAAAGGATGGCTATGATTCAATTTTAAAATTCAAAATTGAATCTTAGCCATTCATGTAATATAAAAAGATAAGGTTAATCATTTTGTAAAGGTTAAATTAGCTTTCGGTATTAGAAATCGCACAGAAATTTCACGAACGGGTGAAATCCGTACTGGAAGTTCAATATTACGAAAAGTAATTCTAAGCATGAAATTTTCATTTCTAAGTACTTCTAACCTCATCCCCATATTTTCAAAATTTCGGGCACCTAGGTCCCTAATCTAGGGTTTTGTTCCAGGAGGCCTGCGAGCCCGCAAAATACTATTCACGTTTTTTTTTTTTTTATAAAAACATTGAATCGCTCTCATCATTTCTATGTTATTGGATTTTGAAAATTCCAACTAATAAAGCTTAATTTAAATTTTATTTATTTATTTATTTTCTTATATGTATATATATACCTTGGATGTTACATTTCTCTTTTCTCAAATGCATACATAGGCCACATATAGGCAATCATTCACAATGAAATTCTCATTCTTTCTCATACTTCAATCCTTAAAATCCATAGCATGCATTTACATGTCATAAGTCATATGGCCAAACACTTAATATCAAATACTCATGTCATACTAGAAGCCAAAGTGCCATTACATTCTCAATTCAAAGCATTGTTCCATTCCCAGCACAATGGGCAGTTTTCACCCATTGTGGCACAATTTGTTTTGCTCATCAAACAATCAATTTAGAGGTTATAAAAATTCTCTAAGACACTTCAATGTGTCTAGGAGACCCTGTAAAAATTTCAAGACAATCAGAGCTCTATAGCTACCTCAGTAAAATGTACAAATTTAGTGGTCAGGGGTCACCAATTCCCAGACCAGAACCGAGTTCCCTAATTTTTAACCCCAGCAAATGATTGAATTAATTCACAATAAAATTCACAGTGACACTTCAATATATTAGTAACTTCGTGTAAAAATTTCAAGAGTTAGTTCAATCATTTGCTATGGTAATAAATTCAGACAAGTTTACTGCTTCAGTCTCAACAATCAGGACAGTATCTGCCTCATTTCGGTTTCTGATTTTTCTGAGGCATCAAAACTTAAAACTAACACCTAAGAAAATTCATGTAGTTATTTTAAGGTGATAACTCCAACATATAATTTTTATAGCTTATGAAAGTACTCAAAAATATTCCAAAAAATTTCGTGAACAACTGCAACATCAGGAAAATAGAATTTCCAGCAACTTAGTCCAAACTTACTTTGATAAAACTCATTTTCTAACATCATCCAAACCCACCACCAAAATTCACACATCAATATCAACATAATATCATCCAAAATAACCAGAAATTTCGGACTTAACACAACCCAAAACAGATTAGAAAAATTTGACAAAGAAAAGGTAAGAAAAACCCTACTTTGAGTAACCTATTAGCTCCTTGGCTTCAAGATTAACCAAGCTTGCTTCCTTCTCCACCAAAGCTCCCAATCCAACTTCAAACCCCTCTGATATCAGTGAGGTGTGAGGTACAAGACAAGGTTTTGATAAGGAATGAAAATTTTGTTCGAGATTGTAGAGAATTAGGTGTAGAACATGTTTTGTGAAGAGATCTTGAGGTTTTATCAAGTTTAGGCTAGGGTTTATGAAGCTCCAAGTTTGTTAATGGAGTTTGAGAGGAAGAACAATGGAGGAGAGCTTCTTGGAGTGTTCTGGACAAAATTTTGATGAAGGAAATGATAAGATATTGATTTTATGAGTTTATGACAAATTGTATAATAATTTCAAGTACAAAATGTTTTATTTTCTTAAAGATAAGTCTAATAATTTTTGTAAGCATCCTATTGGTTGCAATAAAGTAGTAATGGTGTGGCTTCTTCTAAGCCACACACTTGTCTAGTTAAGTGGCAAACTTTCATTGAAAGTTTCATTCGGTGTAAGAAACTTCACACGAAATCTCACGAACGGGTAAACATGTACACGATTGAACCGATATTGCCCGAAAATTAATTTTAAGTATAAAATTATCATTCCCACCTATTTCTAACCTTATTCCCATGCTTTCCTAATTTCGGGACCTGGGCCCAAATCTAGAGTTTAGTTGTAGGCGAGCAGATGGGGCCCACAAGGTTACTATTCACCAGCCCAGAAATTTTTTTTTTTTTTAAACGTCCGTTGGGCCACCCTCATCGTTGTTAAACTGTTATATTTTTAAAATTATGACTAACAAAGCTCAAATTAATTTTTAAGTAATTTTTCAGGGTGTTACAATTTGTGTGAGCTAGCTTGGAGATGCTAAGTAAAAATTACTTGTAACGTGATAGTGGTGTGATCTACTAGTCACGAGTTTAGCTTGAAAAGGCTAGTCAAAGACTACTTAGGTTGTGACAGGTAAGACTACTCCTGGTCACTAGTTTAGCTTGAAGACTGGTTAAAGACTACTCAGTTTTGTGACAGTAGGGTTAGCTCCTGGTCACCTGTAAGAGCTTGGAAAGGCTACTGCAAAAACTATCCAACTTTCTTAGGTTGAGAAAGGTTTTTAGTGGAATTCAATAGCTATTGAGAACTGGATGTAGGTAAGTTTGACCAAACCAATATAAAAACTCATCCAGTATCTTCTTCTCCTTTTCTCTCTTTCTTTATTGCCTGCCTATTGAATATCTCAGGTTCAAAAATTACTTTTTGATGTAACTAATGCTATTTTTCTTTGCACTTCAAGTTATACGCTTGATAGTGTATTGTTTAAGTTTTTTAGAAATTGAGAAGGAAAGAAAAAGTAAAGCACGATTAAGACATCTATACGCAGCCATATCAGTCTAGGTTGACGGGTTCTTTTCCATGAGGTTTCAAAGTGCTAGGCTTCGTCGCCTTTTAGAGGAAGATGGAAAGTCTTCAATGGAGCATGTAAGCAAGTTCATGGCTCAATGTGCAGAAGCTAGGTAGAATGAAGCACTATAGCTTCGATTGTTTCCTTTGTCTTTAACGGGATGGCTTTTTCATGGTATTCTTCCCTTCCACCTAACTTAGTACGTAGTTAGGTGAATATGCAATGTGTTCTTCATTATCATTTTTATAAACCATTGGGAGGCTTCAATGTTAGATTTATTTGGGATTAAACAACAAGTAAATGAGCCAAGTGCTTGATTTTATTGAAAGATTCAGAAGATATGTGGCAAATGTAGTGTACAACTACCAAAACTGAATGTACATCCATAGCCATCAATAATATGCATCCGCAACTAAGAGAGAAATTAATAGTTTCAGAATATGGAGATTTGAATCAGTTGGCATGGAAAATGGCTAAAGTAAAACAATTCATACATGAAAGGGAACAAAGACATTCAAATAAAGTTGGTAGCAAGGCATCTCAATTTCTTTTAGTGGTGATATATGCATCTGATGAAGAGCTTTGCAAAGAACAATTATCCTTGGAAGGGGAGATAAAAGTAGCTGAGATAATCAAAGGGAAACCATATTCTTGCCTAGCATGAGCTCTAGCTAAAGGTAAAGAGAAGTTTAGATATGAACAAAAAGAAATGTATCTTTTTTATATTACAAAAGTTGCAGAAGGACACAAGACACCTTAGGACAATTGAAGAACAAGAAATATTGTAAGTAGCATAACTCTTATATACATTCTCCAGTAAATTGTTTGGTGTTTCAGGAGCCATACAAAAGTCGTTGAAAGAAGGGAAATTGAAGTTACTAGAGAAAAAGACTACTAACATGATTGTGGGCACAAATCTTTTCCCTATGGCTATAATTAATATGGTTTCAATATCTAATCATAGAAGGCACAGAAGAGTTATTGGAAAAGATGGTAGTATGAAAAACATGGTTAAATTTTGGAGGCCAAAGTCAATAATAGTAAAAGCAAAGTCAAGGAAAGTGATTAGTTAATCACGCAGATTGGGTAAAGAAAAGCCTACTTCAATAATTAAAGGCCAAAATAGCAATATTTTCAATCGATTGAAGTATCTAATGGAAAGAGATAATCAAGGCTGGAGGCAAAGTAAACACTCAGCAGCAATGTGTTTCATCGATTCAATCATTGTGGCAAAGAGAATAGTGAATGAAGGATTGTGTTTCAATGCCTCGGTCCCTTGTTGATGGTTTGGAGCCTTATGAATCTAAGGGGAAAGATCAAATGAATTTGCAGACCTCTTAGGTATCTGATTACCCATTGCCCAAAGAAAGGAGAAGATCTCTAGAGATGAGTGAAGTGAGGCTATCTCTACCTCATCAAATTAGAAATTATTTTAATGCTAAGTTGTACAAAAAATGTAGCAAAGGGCAAAACCTTGGTCGTCTCTCAAGGAGGCTTTATCACTTAGTTGGGAAAAATTGAGGGATTTAGAATTAAAACAAAGCAATTGAAATTAATGGAAATTAAGCAATAATAAAAGGCACTAGTGTAAGGTATTCCTAGGATTGGAATTAATTATTATTAACCAAATATTGAACCCATTAGTAGCTGTTAGTAATTACTTCCTGAAATTCTACTAGTGATTGATTGACTTCTAGAATTTAACCAATGCAAATAACTAATAAATGAGATCTCAATTTATTTAGAAATTACAATGATTTAAGGTACCAATTACTATAGCCTATCCTCCAATTGGAAGGACTAATGTTCTCCACAAACATAAACCAATGGATCCATCAATTTATGCCCAAAGGGTTTCCCTTCCAATAAAAATTGTAACAATCGCAACAATAATTATAATAATAGAAATTCAGAACATTGAGAAAACTAATGCATTCAATATAAACAAGGGTCTAAAGATCATCCCAATCCATTCAAAAACCTTACACTAGTAAGAAAATCTACTTCTCATCCTGAAGATTCAGAAATGAAAATAAAATAGTACCTAAAAATAATAACAAGGATCCTTATTAAAATCCCCAAGAACAAACCTAATTCACTAATGGAAACCCTAGAGAGAGAAGAATAAAGAAGAAGAGGAAAGAGATATATAGAGGGAGATGTAGAGAGATAAACTAGCTGCCTAGGGCTCAAATCAAAACTGAGCCAAAAACTAGGGTAAAAGTCTATCTAATCCCTAAATATGCTCTCTAGATAGCCCAAAGTAGGACCAAAACAGATTAATTATCTACAATCCCTTAGCACTACAACACTTTCTAGAGCCGTTGAGCTTTCTTTTGGTCTTTCTCCTGCAATGTCCGAATTTTCACTGTTGTGCAAAGTTACCAAAATGCCCTTATCGCACGAGATTTGAGGTTGAACAATCCTTAATTAGGAATTTTAACATTAGGGTAACATTATATGATGATTAGATAGCAATTGGTGCGAAAATCGCAAGTCCGATTTTCGTGTGCAAAATGACCAAAATGCCCCTGAGGTCATTTTCACTCAGAAATGAAGATAGCCAATCCGGGCTATCCTCAAGGGGTTAGTTTTATGTTTGAAGGGAATTATTTGTGACATGTTGATATTGTGGTAAAAATCTCAACTCCAGTTTTCCTATTACGTAAAATTACCAAATTCCCTGTGGTAATTTAACACGAGATTGAATAACCTTCAAACCCAGCCATCACCGGGAAGTTTAAAATGTTTGTTACAAGTACTATGTAATATCTAGAGATTTGGGTAATTGGGGACTTTTTATGTGAAATGACTTTTTTACCCCTAGTTAGTGCTTAATAAGTTCACTTAAGTAATTAAGGCAATATTAGGCTCTAATTCATTTCAAATTGATTTCATTCATTAATCTTGGGATAAGAATAATTACTTGAGGTTAAAAATAATTACTTTAGGTAATTAGTGCCTAAGATTGTTTAGGGAAAATTTAATTTCCTTTCTTAAATACAAGGACTCATATAAACTCAATAATGTTAAGATTAAGGTAAATCTAGTGCATTTTCTTTCCTTGTCTTATGATTAGAACTTATGTTACTAATTGATTTTCAATTCAATTGAGATTAACTCCATTACTAGTATAAGATTACTCTTTTACCTTGTCTTGGTAAATCCTAAACTCTTGATTTTTGCCATTTACACTAAATTACCAATTCATAATTCACTACCTAATTAAATATGTTATCCTATATGTCCTACCACTTATCAAAGAATCAAAATTGTCTCCCATTATCCCCAAACAAAGTTCCGGCCTCCATACCTCCGTCACCTTCATGATTTAATTTTTTTTTCAACAAATAACACACACAAACATGTTATTACCTTACCATTTGCTTTTTTGGAGTTGTCTTGCTCAAGATTGCTCAAAAAATTCTCTAATTCTCTCAAGAACTGTAAGCTTTCTTCTTCTTCCTCCTCCATCTATAAGAGACTCCATTCTTGACATTCATCCAAGTTCTCAACCTCAAACTAACACATCTCCATCATAGATCAACTCCTAAACACCTAAACTTTCCATTTCCAAACACAAGAACACAAGAAAAATCCTTCCTCCATTCTAACTTCCCTTGCCTAAAATCATCACCATCATTAGGAGCAGATTTTCTTCTTGTTACTTCATAAAATATCTAGCTTTCTCTTTTGAAAACAAGAAACAACTTGGTAAGGATTTTATTTCATGTTCTGTCTCTTGTTCTTTCCTTTAAATTTCGTCTTTTATGGCTTGATGATGACCATGGCTTGATGATGAGGAATCATAGTGGTGGTTGTGAATCCATCATATAATAGACCTCTAAAGCTCAAGGTTTAGTTTTTGTTGTCAAAAGATTAATGGAATAATTGTTAATTTTCTTTAAGTTTATTCTTTTTATCTTGATGATGAGTTCAAGAAATAAGGTTCTTGGAACCATGGTAATAAGAACTCTAAAGTTCACTTTCTTTTGTTAAGATTATTTGAAGTCAAAGGGTTTCATTCTTTAAAAGTCTTGAGTTTTGAGCTTAACAAGATATAAAAATGAACTTGCATCCATGTTTATGTTTCAAGCTCTTGCATATCATGTTTATATTTCAATTAATCACCTTAATCCTTGAAGATATAGACTTGCATATCATGTTTAAATTTCCAAGTCTTGCATATCATGTTTAAATTTCAAGTCATCACTTTAAATCTTAAAGATAAAAAATTGGACTTGCATATCATGTTTAATTTTCCAAGCCTTGAATAATCATATTTATATTTCAAGTAATCACCTTAATTCTTGAAGATAATAATATGGACTTGCATATCATGTTTAAATTTCCAAGTCTTGCATAGAGTGTTTAAATTTCAAGTCATCACCTTAAATCTTAAAGATAAGGAATTGGACTTGCACATCATATTTATATTTCAAGCCGTGCATATCATATTTATATTTCCAAGTTATCACCTTATAATGACTAAGATTAAAAATGAGATTGCATTGCATGTTTATGATTCTAGTTATCACCTAAACCTCTAAATGCTCAAAGACTTGCCCCTTTTATCTTAAATGGAAATTTTGATCATGGACACAATTCAATATATGAATTTTTGGCCTTATTAGGATCTTGGGTTTGAAGTAAGTTTTTACTTTGTTTTGAGGCTTGGATCCTGTTTCTATGATGTACAAAGAGAATTTGATTTTAAAGGATGTAATTGTTTTTGATGAAGTGATTGTTTTGATTTGGGAAAATATGAGTATAATTTCAAGGGAAAAATTGGAAGGATGTTTTATAATGTTTTTAGAATGAAAGAGCAACTCAAATTGTGTAAAACTTCAATTTTCAAACTTTAAAGCTCGTAATCGTTACCACACACTGAATCGATTACCAAGGTGTTCTTTGTGCGGAATATGGTTTTAGCTATGGTAATTGATTACACAACCTATGTATGTAATCGATCACCAGTAGCTTTTTCATGTCTGTTCAAAAATTTGAACCTCTACATTATTACTCCTGTAATCAATTACAGACTAGAAATGTGCAAATGAGTGTGTTTCCACGCAAAATAACATGAATTGATAACTATGTATGCTTGGTCTTTGCATAATATAAATAATGTCTTCTAGTGTGTTGTATATATCCTGTTGAGCATAGCATATGCATTAGCTAAGTCTGGTCCTTTATTTTAGCATACTAGGTAGGAGCATGCTTCCTGTTATGAGATATTGATTGATAATATGCCTATGGATATATGCAAAGAATGTGATACATACTTAGGTGATCAATTACATGATGAATTGTGGCATGTTATGTTTATGATTGATTAATTGAGGTGCATTATTTAAGTGTTCTAAGAACATGAGATATTAAAGGAAAAGTTATGATTATATGTTCATGCTTGCATCTCTAAATAAAATGCTAAAATAAAAGGTGACATAAGACACATGGAAATGATCCTCTAGACTCTAGGAATTAATGGTTAGGAGAGGTGATCCAAAAGGACCCTTTAAACTCCAGGAATTAATGGTTGTGAAAGGTGTCCTATGCCTTAACTCGTATTATAAAGTAAGGAGTTTAGCTTATCCATAGGATAAATATAAACTAGTGACGACTAGTTAGGTATGAGCTCATAACCTAGAACTCTCAAGAGGAGATATAGGGCGGCCCCAAGGAAAGAGAATAAGAAATTTAAGTCACCTAAAAGAACAATGAGGAGAAATTATGTTAGAAAGATTTATGTTATTGATGTCATGTGCATTGGTTGTGATTTCTATGATAACTGGCATATGACATTAACATGCATTCATGATATAGTATGATGCATCCATGACATTAAGATTCATGTAAAATATACGGGCCTTGGCTAATGGTATTTGAAACTTAATGAAAGAACCTTATATATGCTCACATTTTCATAATGAAACCCAAGGTTCCTAAGGATGATGATGATGACACATATTAGGAGTCGAAAGCCCTCCTAGAATTCTTTTATAAGTTTCTCATTCCCTCTTCTTTTCTTTCGTCTCGCCTTCAGAGGTAAATGACAATGTTTGTGATCTATGTTGATGCCCCTACGTGGGAAATGCACTTTGACTCGGTCAACCAATCGTATCATTTTGTAGGTCGTTGTGCAATTTGTTTGTACATTTTTATGGATCGTCCTTTGCGCACCTGTTTCTAGCGATTGGTTCTCCCCTGCCCTATTTTTGAATGACCTTGCCTTTGAGCATACGCATCTCATACTCGGTAGTTTACACCCTCACTCCCTACATCATCTATGGAGTTTTCCCTAATTACATACCCTGATCATCACCTCAATTTCCTGGGTATGGTTGGACCCATAAGAGGATTCATGTAATACCCTAATATTTAACCCCAATACGCCTAGGACGTATCAAGATTAATTACTAGTTATTACTTCTCTTTAAATTCATTTACAAAATACTTAGCGAAAAATCAGGTAAATTTTTTTTTTGAAATTATTCATATAAAACAAAGTGCGAGCCTTTGCGCGTGATATATATACAACGTGAAGCGGAAGAATACATAAAACATCCAGAACATAAACATAAAAGAACACATCCATCATGAAAACATTCCTTATCACATTAGTTAACATAGTTTAGTACAATATAACTGGAACGTAAAGGAAACATAAAGTCTTACCCATACTAGTGGGCAGAGCTCCAGTACAATAGCATAACATAAGAAACATAAAAACATATACATGAAAACAACCCCAAAAGATACTCCCCACGGAAGCAACCCTCCTCTAAAACCTATGGACGTTGTAAATCCTCGGATGGAGATATGTAGCTTACGACTCCGAAGCTCCTCGGATGTGGCCCATCGAAGAGGGGACGTGGGCATGAATCGTGGAGCGACGTGACCACCACGGCAAGGGCGTCTCTCGGGTCGTACACGCCTCATAGGTCTCAGCTGGGAGACTATATCCTCGCTACCCGACGCCAAAGGCACGAATGGGCGGAATCCTCCGAATATGGATGAGGATAATCCTCGGACAAGTCCCTCAGCGGCGTATAAAGGATATGAACTCGGATGGTCAGCACGCTGAGGATGATGGTTGGGCACGGCGTTCTGCTCATCACGGGGTCGCGTCCTCTCAAAAATCATGTCGTTGCCAAAGGGGGAGGTCGAAGTGAATTCTGAAGCTGGAGACTATAAAGGAAAACGGGCGTCCCATGTATGCAAAAATGCGTATAGCACAACGACCCTCGAAGTGGTAGGGCTGATGATCGGGATCGTAGTGCAGCTTCCACACGGGTGCGTCAACAAAAATCACGAACGACGCCATCGATGAAGACATAACGGAAAGAAACGGAGAGGGTGAGAATCTTGCTAAAGAATCTCATAGGGAAACCTCTATCCTAGTGTCATCGTTTACGTCCCAGGAACCTTGGGTTTATTATAAAAAGGTTAAGCATGCATAGGTTCATTATGAGGTTTTCACAAGATATTTATCCAAGGTCCATGTCTTTTATAATGAGTCTTAATGCATGTATGCAACATAATAGTTCATGGATGCATGGGTCTTTAGGAAAATCAAACAAATATCAAATAACATATAAGTGGCATGTAACTTTCTCTTGAACATCTTTCCTTTTTTCATACTTGTGACACCAATCATAATAGTAACCCCACCCCTTTAACTAGGCTATGAGCTCATACCTTAACTAGTCGTCACTAGTTCTTACTTATCCTCTTGATAAGCGAATCATAAACATAATCATAATCATCATAATCCAACTCCCAGAGTAGGGTAGGGGGCCTAAGGATCACCCATCATGGGACTTTCTCCTTCTTCAAAACGCATCGACTAGTTAAGCATGACTTTGTCTCTTTGAGGCTAATGTCTATGCCCTCACGGTTTCCTTCTCCTCGGAAGGGAGAAGTACGTCTCGGTGTGTCACTTAAACATCATATATTTTCCTTCTTCGAAACGCATCGCTTGTTCCCAGCGACTTTGTCCACTTTGGAGGCTGATGCCTATGCCCTCATGGTTTTACCTTCTCCTCAAGAAGGAGAAGTACGTCTGGCATGTCACGTAAACATCATATTTCTCAAAAACTTTCTTATGTCCCTCAAATTTGATGGAAATTCGGCGGCATAACGCTACTCTCCGAATTTCCTCAAATTTAAGTCATGCCACATAATCTCAGTCACATGCATCATTTTCATGGAACTTTCTCAATTCAATAACTTTCTAGTTCACATGAGCATATTCCTCAATTTCATTCATAGTTAGAAACCTCATGCATCTTAAATACAACATTTCATCATATCACCATATCAAATCATACACATAAAGTTTCATGCTCAAGGAACTAACATAATCACATCATCATAAGTGTGCTCGAGGTTCATCATCATAATTATACTCTCTCGCCACCTATCTCATAGTGTCTTATGCTTTGACCCTTACGGGCCTTAAACTTGTATTTGCATCTCTATTACCCTCAAGAGGTTAACACTTAACTGTTCTCTAAGATTTGAACTCACTAAAATTCCATATAGCACTGCACATGAAAGGGCAAAAAATATCATTTGCTTAAGGGGCTCTAGAATCTCTATTCGTGACCCTTTTTAAGATCCGTCTTCGCCTAAGGCTCCATAATCAATTCCTAGACCAAATATGAGGGATTCCTAGGCATGTTCTCTAAGTTATAAACCATTTTAAGCTCTTATCATCACCTTAAACTTAGAAATCAATACCTAATCATTTATGAAGGGATTTTGTACATGTCTTACTAATTATGAGTCATTTATCCTTGAATCAATTATGCTAGAATAGATTTGCATTTTTATGCATTAAGGTGTTCTAGAATTCTCATCTCTAATCCCTTTTAAGTTACTTACTCTTTTCTAACTTTTCTAAATCGATTCCTTGCTTCACTCAAACATAGCTTTACACATTTTAACACCTTAGAACAGCATTGATACAGTAGCCAAACATAGAACCAAAATCATGAACCCATACAATCACATAATCTCTTGAGTTGAAATGCATATAAGTTGCTAGTTTTCTCTTGGACATTTTCAGGAACAAAAAGGTGTTCTGGTAATCGATTACATGTTCCTAGTAATCGATTACCAAGCTAAATTCATTCTAGGTTCAAAACAAGGGTAATCGATTACATACAATGGTAATCGATTACTTAGGTTAAATCTTTAGAAAGATAAAGAACATAAGAGTAATCGATTACACTATCAGTAATCGATTCCAGGGTTTCAAGCAGACCTGGGCATGAGGAATAGCCGTGGTAATCGATTACATTGCCTCTGGTAATCGTACCAAAACCAAAAGTCCTTCAAAACCTTCTGGTAATTGATTACATGATTGGTAATCGATTACAGAACCAAGAATTTGAGAAAACATGATTTTTGACACATTCCAAACTATTTAAACACCTTGAGACCTCATAAAACATTTTCAACATTTTTCTGAAATCATTCATGCATTTTACAAAATCAAACCATTATTGAATCATACTAAAACTCATCCATTTCTTTTACTAGAGTTTCCTTTTTAGGATACTTAGGGCAAGTCTTTGAGCTCTAGAATATTTAGGTGATAACATAATCTTAAACATGCTATGCACTTTATTTTACTCTTCATTAGAAAGTAAAGTGAGAGCATAAAATAAATATGAGATGCAACTTCATTATTATCTTTAAGGATTAAGTGATGACTTGAAATATAAACATGAAATGCAAGCTTGGAAATTTAAATATGGTAATGCAAGTTCATTCATTTATTCTTGTGAAATTAGTGATGGCATCAAAATAAACATGAGATGCAAGACATAAATTTAAACATGAATGCAACTGTTTTTATCTTAACTAGAGCTCTTACAAGACTTTTAGAGGAACATAAACCTCAACCCATTATGTATCATAAGGCAAGCTTTAGAGTTCTTAGCACCTAGACTTCAAAAGAAGTCTTAAGGTTTGAACTTCATCATCAAGCTTAAGGAAATGGACTCAAAGTTCAACACTTTGTCTAAACAAAACTACAAGGACTAAGTCATATTCTTTATTTTATTGCTCATGGGCTTCAATCTAGAGTAAAACTCTTAGAACGGCCGACCAACTTTAAGGTTGGCAAGGGTAAGCTTAGAGCTCTTTGAAATCATGTGATTAATTTTCTTTAACAAAACTTTTGTGATCTACTTTACATTTTTAGCAAACTTTGTTCAAACCAAAACAAAGGAAACCAAAATCATGAAGAGGAAAGGAAAGAAAACATAAACTTTATCAAGGAAAAAGGAAGAAATCAAGGCATGTATGGTCCAAGACCAAGTTGTTTCAAGCTTTAGAGGTTTCTCACATGACAACAACAAGTCATTATCTTGAAACCTCATCATCAAGCTCATGTTTTTCTTTGTGAAATGGCCTCTTGGAAAAAAGAAAGGGGAAGAAAAAGGATTGAAACCAAGAGAAACTAGAACTTTTCTTTAAGGAAGACAAGTAAAAACTTAAACAAAACCCCTACCTAGAAGTCTTGAAGAGAAGAAGGAAAGCTTTGTTTCTTGAGAGGAAAAGAGAAAGAAACCCTTCTTGGAATCTTGGGAAAACTCGGCCAAGGAGGAGAGGAAAAGGGCTCTTTGTGTTTGGAAAGAAAGTTGGAAGTTTGCTCAAATGTGTAAACATTTAAAGAGCTTTCAAGCTAGTGTATTTATAGAGGATTTGAGAGCTCATGGATGGCCTAGAGGAGGAGGAGGAACCGGCCATTTGAGAGGAGAGAAGGGAAAATATCTCTTGGCCAAGGCATGGTCTTAGGCATGGTGTTGAGTATGGGCAAGGCATGGTGGAAAGTATGGCTTGAAGTATGGCTCTTGAGTGTAATTAAAACAACACATGATGGGCTATGGAGGGGGGAAGTGGCCGGCCACCTTAAGGCCATGAGGGAGAGAAATTAATTCATCTAATTGTGGGTTAAAGGTGTGTTTAGGTGTTTCTTTGATTAAGGTTTTGGTTAGGAGTTTGTAAGAAGGTGTTTAGGTAAGGTAAATGGTTAATTAAGGTGGTTCAAGACTTGATTAGGAGGGTAATCTTACTAGATTAGTAATTTAAAATAATTCCTTTGGTCAAATGAGGTATGGCACAATTCCTTAATTTAAGGAATTGGAGAGAAAAACTATTCAAGATTCCATGACTAGGAATCTTGAATTAAAGAATGCAATTAAAGTTTATCTAAGCAATCTTAGGTTCTAATTAACCTTAATAAATCATTTTGACTCTAGATTAATTATCGAAATAAATTAATCTTCGATTAGAGCCTAATATTGCTTAGGTTTGCTTAATTGCGTCATTAGGCTCACTATACACTACTATAGGGGCAAAATGGTAATTTTGCTAAAACTACCAGGACCTTCAAGCAGAACTAAACATCAAACATTGCTCTAAAACATCATTCTAAACTTCCTGGAAAAGTTTCGGGCTCAAACGCACCTTTTAATGTAGAACACAAAGGGGTATTTTGGTCATTTTGAGAAGTTAGAAACGAGATTTCCACCTCGGATATCATTCATAACAACGTAATCCCCTTTAAACATCAAGTTGTCCCATCGGAGGGTTGCGGGCAATGTCCTAAAATTCGGTAAAAATGACCTTAAGGGGCATTTCGATCATTTGTCTAACGCGGATGGAGATGTTACAATTCAGCCCTTTGTCACTCTTTAGGTAGTCTGCCCGTTATCCCTATGGAGGTAGGAGGTGATATGTGCCCATGTTCGACACTAAACTTGTAGGCACGAGACAAGTTGTGTAACACCCTAACTCTTAACCTTATATGCTCGAGTCGCATTAGATTAGTTATTAGTTGTTACGCCTTTGTTTCAGATCTTGACTTACTTTTCTTTAAAATGCGAGTAATAAAATACGACTAAATTTTTCTTTTTGAACTTAAGACTTAAAATGCGAGCCGCGCATGGGCATAAATACCGACTATTAAACATAAAACATAACAACCGATATACGTCATCATAGCAACCATGAATAAACCATAGAATAATCACAACATAAATTATAGTAGTATATCATAATCATAACTAACAACGATGTCCTTATAAATATAAGGACACCTTAAGATTCTAAGTACATCAAACAAGATTAATTAACGCAAAACATGACTTTAACAAGGCTAGACTAGTCTTCACGTTTCGCTACCTTGATTCGACTAGATAAGGTGGTTCCTACACCCGCGCCTCAGAAAGATCACGAACGATCCGCATCATTCCTATCTGGAGACAACACGAAGAAGGAAAGGGGGTGAGAAACTTATTCAAGATTCTCATAGGGCTCCCGACTTAACACAAGTGTCATCGTCATCGCCCCAGCCACTTCGGGTTTCATTATGAAAGAGGTGTTCATGCATAGGTTCAGTTTTAATTTCTCAATCCTATTATCCGAAGTGGGTGTCTTTTAGCATGGGTCTTAATGACATGAATACAATAGATATCTTATGTATTCATGGTAATACCTAATAGTATAGATAACACATCTCACATAATTAGATAAAATGCATCAGCAGGACGGTGATGTGACATATGCATGTACATCTTTTACTTTATCATAATTGACTCTTCGAGTTCCTTTCTTAACTTTTCCACCCTCATCGTAGCCACCAAAATCCACCCAACATGCCCCAACGATTCACATGGCCACCAAAACTCCAAATATACCCATCGCCTAGGAATGAGCTCATCCTAACTAGCCGTCGCTAGATTCATATGGGAAAAAGAGGGGGAATCACATCTTTTTCTTCTTGGATACACCCTACAACCCTTAACTCGAGAAGTCATAATGGGATTATTTCCTCATTATCATATCTTATATGGATGCAAGCATGAGCATACAACCATAGAACATCATATAACATATCCTCTATTCATATCTCATATTCTCATGCATTGTAAACATAGCATACCACATCATCATAGCAACATGCCACACATCCATACATTCACATACTCACGGTATTTAAAACATTCACATACATCAAAGCAATTACTCACTTGATCTCATTCTTACCTCACATCCCTTATCTTAAGATATCTTATGCTTTGACCTTCACGGGTCTTAAACTTGTGTTCTAGTCATCCTAACACTCATTATAGATCTTTATAACACCTATGGGATCATTACTTGTAATTTCCTCCAATATTTATGCTTACTAACACATCCAAACAGCATTCACAAACTAAGTGGTATAGCTATAGTCGATTATGGGGTTCTAAATCTACGTCTTTGACCCTTTCTAAGTTCCGTCTTCGTCTAAGGCTCTATAATCAACTTCTAAACCAAATATGAGGGATTCCTACACATATCCACTAATTATAAACCATTTTCCTTAAATTCAATTATGCTGGAATAGAATTTAACATTCTTGCATCTAAGTGTTCTAAAATTCTCATTTTTAGTCCTTTCTAGTACTTATTCTTTCCTAGCTTCCCTAAATCGTTCCTTACTTCACTCAAACATAATTTTACACATTTTAACACCATAAAACAGAATTTATACAGTGGCCAAGTACAAGGCAGAAAGCAAGCATCATATAATCACATAGATTCATGATTTAAAAGCATATAAATTACTAGTTTTCCTTGGAATAATTTTAGGAACTCAAAACTCTTTTAGAAACCAATTCCTCTCATTAAAATCATATAAAGGGGTGGTCAGTAGCTAAATTATTTATTGAAGGAATAGATTTAAAACATAAAACCTTGTTCATAATATTCCTTTAGGTACACCTAAGCTTAGAAAAATTCCAAGACTTAGGCTATGGGCACTTATGATTAGATAAACTCATATCAAGTCCATCATCATCATCACAAGGCCAAAATGGCATTATTGAAATGCCTCCATTTTCTAAAACTTTACTTGTGATACTTGGGCAAGTCTTTGAGCTCTAGGATATTTAAGTGATGGCATAAACTTAAACATGCTATGCACTTGTTTTACTTTTCATTATAAAATAAAGTGAGAGCATAAAATAAATATGAGATGCAACCTCATTATTATCTTTAAAGATTAAGTGATGACTTGAAATATAAACATGAAATGCAAGCTTGGAAATTTAAACATGATAATGCAAGTTCATTTAGTTATTCTTGAGAGCTTAGTGATGGCATCAAAATAAACATGCTATGCAAGGCATAAACATAAACATGAATGCAACTCATTTTATCTTAACTAGAGCTCTTACAAGACTTTAGAGGAACATTACAACCTTAACCCAATTTGTATCTTACAACATAAAGTGAGCTTTAGAGTTCTTAGCACCAAGTCTTCAAAGAAGCCTTTGGTTTTGAACTTCATCATCAAGCTCAAGAAAATGGACTAAGACATAAACTTCAACACTTTATCAAACAAACATAAAAGAACTACTCATATTCTTTATTTTATTGCTCATGGGCTTCAATCTAGAGTAAACTCTTAGAACGCGACCAACTTTAAGGTTGGCAAGGGTAAGCTTAGAGCTCTTTGAAAACATATGATTAATTTTCTTAACAAAACTTTTAGTGATCTACTTAACATTTTTATCAAACTTTGTTCAAATAAAGGAAAAGGAAACTGAAACCATTAAAGGGAAAACAAAAGAGAACCGAAAACTTTGAGCAAAGAAAAAGGAAAGAAACCAAGAGCATATATGGTCCAAGACCAAGATTTTCAAGCTTTAGAGGTTTCTCACATGGCATCACAAGACCATTATCTTGAAACCTCATCATCAAGCTAAAGTTTTTCACACAAAAGGCTCCAAGGCCAAAAAAAAAAAGAGAAGGAAAGGCTTGAAAAACCAAGAGAAAACTAGAACTTTTCTTAAAGAAAACAAGTAAAACTTTGAAATAAAACCCCTACCTAAAGAAGTCTTGAAAGAAATAAGAAGAAACTTGGATTCTTGATGGAATGAGAAGACAAAATCTTCTCTTTGATGAAAGTGATGATTTGGCCAAGAGGGGAAACCAAGGAAGATGATTTTTCCTTGAGAAAGCAAGCTTGGAAATGGAAAGATTGAGTGTTTGAGAGGTGGTTTGAGGTGAGGAGTGGTGGTTCAAGGTTGTTTATGGTGGTTTATGGTGGTGGAAAGCCTTCTTTGAGGGTGGAGGAAAAAGAACAAGATGAAGAGAAAGTTAGAAGAAAAGAGAATGCAAGAAAGCTTAAACTTGGCAAAACTTCTAAAGTGTAACCAAGTTCTCTAATGCTTGGTATTTATAGAAAAATTTCAACAATGAGGCTGCAAAGGGAGGGGAAGGCCAAAGGTATTCATGGCCTTTGGGGAGAAAAATATCTTCAAACTTTAGTCATTCAAAGGCATGGTTGAAAGCATGGCTAGGTATGGTCAAGGCATGGCTTGAGGTATGACCTTTGGAGTGAAATAAAATCAACATGTGACATATTTTCTAGGGTATATATTCAGCTAGATTTTCCAACCAAGGGGGAGGAAGAATTGTTCATGTAATTGTGGTTTAATGATGTGTTTAGGTGTTTCTTTGATTAAGGTTTTGATTAGGAGTTTGTAAGAAAGTGTTTAGGTGAGGTAATGGTTAATTAAGGTTGTCAAGACTTGATTTAGGGGTGGTCTTACTAGATTAACAATTTAAAACCATTCTTTTAGTCAAATGAAGGTATGGGCACAATTCCTTAATTTAAGGAATTGGAAAGAGAAAACACTATTTAAGATTCCATGACTAGGAATCTTGAATGAAAATGTAATTAGAGTTTAACTAAGCAATCTTAGGTTCTAATTAACCTTAATAAATTATTTTGACTCTAGATTAATTATCGAAATAAATTAATCTTCAATTAGAGCCTAATATTGCTTAGGTTTGTTAATTACATCATTAGGCTCACTGTACACTGTTCTAGGGGCAAAATGGTAATTTTGCACTAAAACTGCTCGGGACCTTCAGGCCGACTAAACATCAAAAACCACTCATAAACATCATTCCAAACTTTTTGGAAAAGTTCCAGGCTCAAACGACACCTTTCCAAGAAAACGCGCAGGGGTATTTTGGTCATTTTGAGAAAGTTAAAAATGAGATTTTCACCTCGGATATCAAACATAACAGTTATAATCCCCTTCAAACATTGAGTTGACCTATTCAAGGACTGCTAAGTCGCTACCCAGAATTAGGTAAAAATGACCTCATGGGCATTTTGGTCATTTGTACTCAAAGAAAAATCGAGGCATTACAAGTTAATCTGTGGATTTTACTCTAGGCGATTTGAGCTGGAGTAGTGAGAGAAGGGATCTTATGCTAGTTTATTTACTTTTGGTTGCATATTGTTCGTCTACATTTGTACTTGCCTTAACCTTTATCGGTAGTGTGATGTTTGTATGTTTTGGTGCACGATGTAGGACAATCAATACTTACATTGGTAATATTATAATATATGGGTGTTGTAATTTATAGGTACCGTGATTTGTTTTCATCCTCTCTCTTTCATATACGAGGTGAATAACATTAACTATTTAGTATGTGTGGCTCATATTTTGTTTATATATAAAAATAAAAAAAATCCCTGTTTTTATTAAATTATTTTAAGAATTTAAAACTAAAACTGGAACAAAGAGTAATGACTAATAATTAACCTAAATGCATCGTAGGTGAGTTAGGTTAAATATTAGGGTGTTACATTTTGGTATTAGAGTAGTTTGATCTTCACGAAGCATGAGGATTGGACTAACTATACTTCTCAAGCATGATGCAGTAGTTATGTCATGTGTAGTTGCTTGGTTGATAGAATGAGCTATAGGATAAAGATGCATGACTTATTTGTCACGGTAACTAGCTCACTTAACATGAAGTATAAGCCTGATCACCTTGGTGTTTGCTGTTTTGTGTGCTTCGGGACTAATGGCACGACCACAACAAAATAGGACTCCAATGGGAACGGGTAATGAGATGGTTAAAGCTTTAAGGGACATGGTAAGAGCCCTGGAAAGCATGTTTGAATGGATGGACAAAACAAAAGGGTTCGTCTCCTATTAATGTGGAAGGTCTAGAGCATGCCCGATTTGGAAAATTTAGTAGGCGAACCCGCCATCTTTAGAGGAACTTCTGGATCCAAACCAAGCTGATGAATGGATCAAGAGCATGGAGAAAATATTTTGGCGATCGCTTGTACGAGGAAAGAAGGTGACTTTTGCTACTTACATGCTAGGCGAATCCTAAATTTCGGTGACTGGTACTCGAAGACTATTAGAGGCATATGGCACTTTGATCAACTAGGAGATATTTAAGCATTATTTCTACGAGAACTATTTTCCTAAATCTATGAGGAATGCC
The DNA here is from genome assembly GCA_030441495.1 of Dalbergia oliveri. Taxonomy (NCBI): domain Eukaryota; kingdom Viridiplantae; phylum Streptophyta; class Magnoliopsida; order Fabales; family Fabaceae; genus Dalbergia; species Dalbergia oliveri. The sequence goes on along the minus strand of JAMLFY010000004.1, from coordinate 32,553,759 downwards.
AAGGATATAGAATTCATGCAGCTGGCCCAAGGGGGAATGACATGCGTAGTACACTGCAAGGTTTGAGGAATTGATTAAGTTTTCTAGAATTTTTCAAGAAAACCCTAATGAAGTTTGGAAGTGTGTTAAGTATGAAGCTGGGTTGAAGGTGAAAATCAATGTTGCCATTGCAAATATAGAGATTAGAGACTTCTTTGCCCTAGTCAACAAGTGTCGCATCATTAAGGAAGGCCATAAGAAATTAGGCATATCAGAACTGAAAATTCCACTAATAAGCTGGCGCCGCAAGCTTCAAGATCTAAGCAGCAATTTGAACCACTTTCTAGCCTCAATTCAGGCCACAAGGACCTCAAATGAATTTTCATCACGAGGGATCAAGTGGTCCTAAGGGTAAAGCACCAAAAGGTCCTGGTTACACCCTCTAGGCCTACACTCGTTGCATTATGTCCTAAATATGGGAAACCACATGGAGATCGGCCTTGCTTGTTAGGCTAGGGAGTTTGCTTCAAGTGTGGGAAGCCTGGTCACTATGCTAGGGAGTGTTCTCAGAGGAACCCGATGGTCCCTAACCCTAAGCCACAACATCAAGGGAGGGTCTTTACTCTCAATGTGAAGATTCATCAAAGTCCAAAAACCTCACATAAGGTAAGTGTGAAATGAACGGTAGGATCTTAATTGTACTATTTAACTTAGGCGCAACTCATTCATATCACATGCTAGTGTCGAGTCTTTACAATTGTATGTGTTAGAACTTCCTTTTGATCTTACTATTTCTACACCCATTGATAAGACTGTTAGATGTTGCTTAAATTGCTATTTCATTGTGGAAGGTAGTCCTTTATCCTGGATCTAGTTTGCTTACATATGCATTTTTCTTGACATGAATTGGCTTTATGCTAACCATGTAATGTTGAGTTGTTATACAGAGTTATTTATTTTCTAATCCCTGGTGTGTCTAGTAAACCTCTAAGTCTTTACTTGAATGTTGTAGAAGTCAAGTTATGGGGAAAAAAGTAAGAGATATGTTCTCCTAGCCACTAGCGAAGTAGACTTTGCAGAAAATTAATTATGTGCCTATAGTAAGAGACTATCCTGAGGTGTTTGGATGATATACTTGATTCCTCCTGAAAAGATAGAGTTCTCCATAGAGTTGGTCAGGAATAGGGCCAATATCCATAGCACCTTATAGAATGTCACCCCTAGAGTTAACCAAGTTAAAAACTCATTAGAAGAGCTTTTGGAAAAGAAGTTTGTGAAGCCTAGTGCATCACCATGGGAAGCCTTGAGTTCTGTTTGTTAAGAAGAAAGATGGAAGTATGAGGCTATGTGTGGATTATAGGCAATTAAATGGAGTAACAGTAAAGAACAAGTACCCCTTGCCTAGGATAGTTGACTTGATGGATCAATTAAAGGGAATGGTAGTGTTCTCAAAGATTGATTTGAGGTCAAGGTATCATAAAATTAGAGTAAGGGATGAAGACATACCTAAGACTACTTTTAGGATCCAGGATATGGCCATTTTGAGTTCATAGTCATGTCATTTGGATTGACTAATGCTCCTATCGTGTTCGCGAACTACATGAATAGGATCTTAGAACCTATTTGGACCAGTTTGTGGTTGTTTTCATAGATGATATACTCATTTATTCAAAAACCCACAAAGAGCATGAGCATCATTTGAGGACTGTTTTGGAGATTCTAAAAGAAAAGAAGTTGTACGAAACTATCTAAGTATGAATTTGGTTAGAGGAGGTAAAGTTCTTAGGACACATCGTGTCAAAAGGAGGTATCGTAGTAGATCCTAGTAAGATTGAGGCTATGATGGCTGGGAGAGACCTACCAGTAACGGATCTACGAAGCTTTGGAACTTCCTGGCTATTACCATAGGTTCATTAAGGAATTTTCTCAAATTTTCTTACCCTTGACCAAGCTTACTAGGAAGAGTGCTCTTTCTGTTTGGACTCCAATGTGAAAAGAGTTTCCAAGAGCTAAAGGTGAGGTTGACGTAACCCTGGTGTTAGTATTGTCTGATCCAGTGTGCCATTTGAAGTATATTGTGATGCTTCAGGGAAAGGTTTGGGTTGGGTATTAATACAAAATAGGCAAGTGGTAGCCTATGCATCCAGGCAACTCAAACATCATGAAGCAAACTATCCCACCCATGACCTAGAGTTAGCAACGTTGTGTTTGCTTTGAAAGTATGAAGACATCATCTATCCAGAGTGAAGTTTGAGGTGTTCTCTCGATCACAAGAGTCTCAGGTATCTCTTTGATCAAAGGAGTGAATATGAGGCAGAGGAGATAGATGGAATTTTTAAGGATTATGATTTTGGGCTGAACTATCTTCTCGGCAAGGCTAATGTAATGGCTGGCGCCTTGAGTCGAAAGTCACTACACTTGTCTCATATGATGGTGAAAGAGGTGGAGTTGATTGAAAGTTTAGGGATCTAAACTTGGGGATGACATTGACCACTGAGAATATGAAGGTGTGCCATCTCAATGTAATAAATGACTTTAAGGAGAGAATCACTTGAGCCTAACAAGAGGACGGAGTTTAAGGAGACTCTAAAGGCAATAAAAGAAGGAAAGTTGAAGGGTTTCACCTTAAGGGCGGATAAGCTATGGAAGTTGAAAGTCGGATTTGTGTGCGGCAAATGGTGAAAAGATCTGGGGGAGGCTCATAAGAGCCATTTCACCATTCACCCTGGTGCCACTAAGATGTATCAAGATTTGAAAAAGATGTTTTGGTGGCCCGTTTGAAACAAGACGTGGTAACATGGGTAAGTAAGTGCTTGGTCTATCAAAAGGTGAAGATTGAGCACCAAAGACCTGGAATGCTACAACCCTTGTCGATTCTTGATTGGAAATAGGATAACATCTCAATGGATTTTGTAGGGGCATCCAAGACTCAAGTTGGCTATGATGCAGATGGGTAATTGTGGATCGTCTAACAAAGTCGGCTCACTTTTTACCTATTAAGGTGACTTATTCTTTGGATAAGCTAGCCTAGTTATATATCCAAGAGATTGTAAGGTTGCATGGAGTGCCATCAACAATAATCTCGGCTGAGATTCGTGATTTACGTCATGTTTTTGTGGAGCCTTTCAAAGGCGTTTAGCTGAAGCTGTGCCTAACACAGCCTATCACCCTTAACGGATGGCCAATTAGAGAAAACCATACAAACCCTAGAAGATATGTTGAGGGCATGTATGTTAGACTAGAAAGGAAGTTGGGATAAGTACTTCCGTTGGTCGAGTTCACATACAACAACAGTTATCATGCAAGTATCGATATGGCACCATACGAGGCCCTATATAGAAGAAAGTGTCAATCTCTTTTGTGTTGGTATGAACAGGGAACAAAGCATGTTAGGAGCTAAAGTTGTAAGGGAAATAACAGAATAGATCAAAAAGATTAGGGATAGCATTCTTACTGCTAAAGTCGATAGAAGAGCTATGCGGATAGGCGGTGGAAGTCATTAGAATTCCAAGAAGGGGAAAATGTTTTCCTTAGAATCACCCCACGCAGGCATAGGACGAGCTATGGAGTCAAAAAGTTAAGAAGGATTTCTTGGTCCATTTGAAATCCTTAATAGAGTCGAGTTAGTAGCATATCGCATAGCCTTACCACCCAATCTATCGAACCTTCATGATGTCTTCCATGTCTCTCATTAGAAAATACTAATCCGACCCTAGTTATGTGTTAGAGCCAGAACAGGTACAATTAAGGAAGGACCTGACCTTTACCCTACCACCTACAAGGATCATGGATAGGAGAGTCAAGCAATTGAGAAACAAAGTCGTACCTTTGGTCAAGGTAGCATGGGGACAAGATAAAGCGTCGAACAATCCTTAATTAGGTAATTTTCAAAATGCCCCTAGGTAATTTTCACACGAGATTTGAGGTTGAACAATCCTTAATTAGGAATTTCAACATTAGGGTAACATTATATGAGGATTGGATAGTAATTGGTGCGAAAATTGCAAATCTCGATTTTTCATGTGGAAAATGACCAACATGCCCTTGAGGTCATTTTTACCCAAAGTGAAGATAGCCAATCCTGGTGTAACATCTCATTCTACTTTATGCATTGACGACTGTCCACAAACCAACACGGGTCTTTTTCAATATGATTTATCCTCACTCACATGGTTCCTAGGAAAACTTCCAAAGGTCACCTATCCCAAAATTACCCCAAGTCAAGCACGCTTAACTAGAGTTCTTTTGTGATGGGCTCCTGAAAGAAATATGCATCTTTATGGCATAGGTAGTACCAATCAATTCATATAAGTCCTCCTTACTGTATAATCCCATACCTATACAGACTCAGATCCCTCTCATTCGGGTGTGTAATGAGTTCATTCATGCACCCCTCTGCTTGGAGGCAGGAGCCACTCCTTGTTCGTGCATTTTCACAGGCGATCACTCTTGCCTCGTCCCTGGGTATTATACCCGGTCCTAGGGTTAGTTTTATATTTGAAGGGAATTATTTGTGATATATTGATGTTGAGGTAAAAATCTCAACTCCGATTTTCCGTACATAAAATTACCAAATTACCCTGTGATAATTTAACACGAGTTTGAGTAACCTTCAAACCCGTATCACGGGAAGTTTAAATGTTTGTTACAAGTCCTATGTAATATCTAGAAATGTTCGGGCAATTCCGGGAATTGTTATATGAAATGGCTTCTTTACCCCAAGTTAGTGTTTAATAAGTTCACTTAAGTAATTAAGGTAATATTAGGCTCTAATTCATTTCAAATTGATTTTATTCATTAATCTTGGGTTAAAAAAAATTACTTGAGGTTAAAAATAATTACATGAGATAATTAGAGCCTAAGAATTGTTTAGGGAAAATTTAATTTCCTTTCTTAATTACAAGGACTCATATAAACTCAATAATATTAAGATTAAGGTAAATCTAGTGCATTTTCTTTCCTTGTCTTAAGATTAGGACTTATGTTACTAATTGATTTTCAACTTAATTGAGATTAATGTAACACCCTTCTTATCATAAAGCTATGCTTAAGCCATAACCTTATAGTGAGTAGTTGTTACTTAATTGATCTTAGAGGAGTATATATATATTACATATGAGCCTGTTTTCGTGACAAACATAAAACATTTCCTCTCCGTCGCTAACTTTGAACATAAATTCTAGGTCGTAATAAATAGAAATACCATATAATTGTATTATACAATGGCAAAACAATCATATACGTAGGTATGTCAACCCTTACCTTGGTTACGAGGAACTCTCTAGTCTAAGTAGGGTACTACTCAAAAACTCATTAAAAGAAAATAAAAATACTGACTAAATATTCTATCATCGGTTCATCAAAAGCTCTGGACTATGATGCCAATACTAGCTAAGAATCTCCACAAAATAATCACCATGATAAGTCTATGTAAAAAAAATAACAAGGAATAAGAATCAAAGATTCCAATTAGGAAAAATACTAGTCTACTATATAGTGATATCTGACATAGTATTAAAATAGTTAAAGTATCTTTGATTTCTTTTGAAATACCTAGCTTGCTTATCCCTTTACTCATTAAACATAGTATTATGAGTGCACTTATGCTTGAGAATAAAAAGGTCATAGGATTCATAAAATAAGTACTCGGTATTCTGGTTGTTTACATAATAATTAGTTAGTTTGTTTCATTACTTCTTTGACATAATCTTATTACATAATAATTAGTTACTCAAGGATTCCTGATATACTTCTCATCTGATGTATTGTCGTGATGTAACACCTCGTATTATATCCTAATATAGTTCACTTGTTGTAATACCTCGTACTACAACCTGATATATATCACACTGTGAATCCATGAACTTATAATCAAGTAATTGATATGTAGTTAGTATCATTATTTCCTGTGACTTAATTTTTTTACATAATTTTAAACTTAATGGTAGAATTCATAGGACTTAATATACTTCTCTATCGATCGTCCTTTCAACGATGTAATGTCATCGTTACAACCTGATATAGTTCACTAGATGGAGTACATCTACTACATCTCATCTTGAATAGTCTCGCTACTAGGTACATCCCTTTTCTCATAATGATGTAACACTGTCGAATTACAACCTAATATAGTTCTAAGGGCGTAGCATGTCTACTACTACTCGTGAATCCATGAGCTTACCATTAAGCAATTAATATTACATAAAGCTTATTTCTTAAGTTTTCTCTTTTCATAAGGATCTTTAATATTTTTTTAGGAAATCTTATGATTCTCAAGAGAAATCTTTTTGTAATAGTTCTATTTCTCGTACTTTTGCTTTGAAATTTTCTTGAAATCTCCTTAACTCTTATAAGATTTTTCTGTTTAAGTCTCCTAAATTACTATGAGACTTTTCTCTTGAAAATCTCTTGAATTTCTTATGAGATAATTCTGCTAAAAAATCTCTTAAAGTCTTATGAGATATTCTGTTTAAAATCTCTTGGAGTCTTATGAGATATCTTTCAAAATCTCCTAACTTTTTATGAAACTTCTCTTAAATTTTTATGAGATTTTGCTAAAAACTGTTACGAGATTTTTTGCAAAGTAAACTTTTACGTTTTCTAAAAGAAAATAGTTAAACATTTAGAGATTTTTCATAAAATCTACTAAACTATTATGAGAATTTTCTATAAAATCTATTAGACTATTACGAGATTTTTCTATAAAATCTGCTAAACTATGATAAGATGTTTCTATAAAATCTATTAATATAATAGATTTTCTGAAAATCTAATCTTTTATGAGATGTTCTATCATCAAAAATTTGTAAAACTCCTTAAGTGGTAATTCTTATAAATTCATGGAAAATAAACTAAGTTTCTTAGGTGAACTTCAAGCCTTTTCTTCTATGAATCAAAAATATTTTCGTTTACTTAATAAATTTCTTTTATCAATTCAATCAATCCACAAGAGTTTTATCCATGCATCCTTTTTCATCTAACAAGTTCATATATATATATATATATATATATATATATGTATGTATATTCATATTTCACAACATAATTTCAAGCATATGTCAAGAGTTTATTTAGCAAAAATAGCTAAACAATCACAGGCAATAGACATAGAATCTTTCCTACCTTTCTTCCAAGCTATTTGCTAAAATTTTCTCTAGCTTTTTCTCCTCTAACTAAAGCTTTAAACCCATGTTCCAACCTTTCTATATGTTGCTATTTGGACATACTTGAAGTGAAAAAACAAGGTTTTGGAAAGACTATAATGTAGAGGAAGTATTCTTGAACTAGTTTACGGATTAATCTAGGTGTATCCTTCAAGAACTTGGTAGTTTTATGGAGTTTGAAAAAGAAAAACTTGAAGAAGGTGAAGAGAAAGAAACGAACTTGAAGCTCTCCAACGAGAAGAAAAGCCTTTTGCTTTTTTTTCCTTTATATAATAGAACAAACTTGGAGAGAAAGAATGAAATATTTCTGGATTGATTTACCTTGTATCGATATTAGAAATGTCTATATTTATTCAATTGTCCTGAGTAAAAAATTAAATGAGATATGATAATATCTATTATTTATACCAATTTAAATGTTTTGGTGTCCTGGTTATTACCATTTTGTATTGATTATTACCATTTCATCCCGATTGACATAAAAGAAACTTTATGAGGTTAAAATATCTATTTACCTTTGTCCTTATTTTGTCTGTGTCATTATACTAATTATAGGGTCTAATTCTATATACTCGATTAAAATATTATTATATTGATTTTTAATAATATTAAATTAATTTTCTTTTTTTTTTGGTTGCAAACTCCTCATATTGTTGTGATCATAACCGTGTTTGTCAAAATTTTCAAAATCCCGTAGATTATTCACAATTAATCATTTTATCACAACAATACTAAAAAAACCAAGTCGTTACAATTAACTCCATTATTAGTATAAGATTACTCTTTTACCTTGTCTTGGTTAATCCTAAATACTTGATTTTTACCATTTACACTAAATTACCAATTCATTATTCACTACCTAAGTAAATATGTTATCCTATATGTCCTACCACTTATCAAAGAATCAAAATTGTCTCCCATTATCCCCAAACAAAGTCAGCCTCCATATCTCCATCACCCTCAGGATTTAATTTTTTTTCAATAATAATACACACAAACATCATTACCTTACCATTTGCTTTTTTGGAGTTGTTTTGCTCAAGATTGCTCAAAGAATTCTCTAATTCTCTCAAGAACTCTAAGCTTTCTTCTTCTTCCTCATCCATCTCCAGAGACTTCATTCTTGACATTCATCCAAGTTCTCAACCTCAAACTAACACATCTCCACCATAGATCAACTCCTAAACACCTAAACTTTCCATTTCCAAATACAAGAACACAAGAAAAATTCTTCCTCCATTCTAACTTCCCTTGGCCGAAATCATCACCATCATTAGGAGCATATTTTCTTCTTGTTACTTCATAAAAGATCTAGCTTTCCTTTTTGAAAATAAGAAACAACTTGGTAAGGATTTTATTTCATGTTCTTTCTCTTATTCTTTCCTTTAAATTTCGGCTTTTATGGCTTGATGATGACCATGGCTTGATGATGAGGAATCATAGTGGTGGTTGTGAATCCATCATATAATAGACCTCTAAAGCTCAAGGTTTAGTTTTTGTTGTCAAAAGATTAATGGAATAATTGTTAATTTTCTTTAAGTTGATTCTTTTTGAGCTTGATGATGAGTTCAAGAAATAAGGTTCTTGGAACCATGGTAATAAGAACTGTAAAGTTCACTTTCTTTTGTTAAGATTATTTGAAGTCAAAGAGTTTCATTCTTTAAAAGTCTTGAGTTTTGAACTTAACAAGATATAAAAATGAACTTGCATCCATGTTTATGTTTCAAGCTCTTGCATATCATGTTTAAATTTCAAGCCTTGCATAATCATGTTTATATTTCAATTAATCATCTTAATCCTTGAAGATAATAATATAGACTTGCATATTATGTTTAAATTTCCAAGTCTTGCATATCATTTTTAAATTTCAAGTCATCACTTTAAATCTTAAAGATAAGAAATTGAACTAGCATATCATGTTTAATTTTCCAAGCCTTGCACAATCATGTTTATATTTCAAGTAATCACCTTAATTCTTGAAAATAATAATATGGATTTGCATATCAAGTTTAAATTTCCAAGTCTTGCATAGCATGTTTAAATTTCAATTCATCAGCTTAAATCTTAAAGATAAGGAATTGGACTTGAACATCATGTTTATATTTCAGCCTTGCATATCATATTTATATTTCCAAGTTATCACCTTATAATGACCAAGATTAAAAATGAGATTGCATGACATGTTTATGATTCTAGTTATCACCTAAACCTCTAAAAGCTCAAAGACTTGCCCCTTTTATCTTAAATGGAAATTTTGATCATGGACACAATTCAATATATGAATTTTTGGCCTTATTAGGATCTTAGGTTTGAAGTTGGTTTTTACTTTGTTTTGAGGCATGGTTCTTGTTTCTATGATGTACAAAGAGAATTTGATTTTAAAGGATGTAATTGTTTTTGATGAAGTGATTGTTTTGATTTGGGAAAATATGAGTAAACTTTCAAGGGAAAAAATTGGAATGATGTTTTATAATGGTTTTAGAATGAAAAAGCAACTCAAAGTATGTTAAAACTTCAGTTTTCAAACTTCTGGAGCTGTTGGTAATCAATTACCACACATGTAATCGATTACCAAGGTGTTCTTTGTGCCCATAATATGTTTTTAGCTCTGGTAATCAATTACAGCCATGTCTTTTTCAAAAATTTGAACTTGCAATCGATTACCAGCTCTGAATCAATTTCCAGACCCAGAAATGTGCAAATGAGCGTGTTTCCATGCAAAATAACATGAATTGATAACTATGTATGCTTGGTCTTTGAATAATATAAATAATGTCCTTTAGTGTGTTGTATATATCCTGTTGAGCATAGCATATGCATTAGCTTAAGTTCGGTCCTTGATTTTCGGCATCCTGGGTAGGAGCATGCTTCCTGTTATGAGATATTGATTGATGACATGCCTATGAATATATGCAAAGAATGTGATGCATACTTATATGATCAATTACATGATGAGTTGTGGCTTGTTATGTTTATAATTGATTAATTGATGCGCATTATTTAATTGTTCTATGAACATGAGATATTAAAGGAAAAGTTATGATTATATGTTCATGCTTGCATCTCTAAATAACATGCTAAGATAAAAGATGACATAAGACACATGGAAATGATCTTCTAGACTCAGGAATTAATGGTTAGGAGAGGTGATTCAAAAAGGACCCTTTAGACTCCAGGAATTAGTGGTTATGAAATGTGTGCCTATGCCCCCTAACCCGCACTCTGGGAGTTGGGAATTTAGCTTATCCATAGGATAAATATAAACTAGTGATGGCTAGTTAGGTATGAGCTCATAACCTAGAACTCTCAAGAGGAGAAAAGATATAGGGCGCCCCCAAGGAAAGAGAATAAGAAATTTAAGTCATCTAAAAGAATAATGAGGAGAAATCATGTTAGAAAGATTTATGGTCTTGATGTCATGTACATTAGTTGTGATTTCTATGATAAATGGCAAATGGCATTGACATGCATTCATGGTATAGTATAATGCATTCATGACATTAAGATTCATGTTAAAAGATACGGACCTCGGCTAATGGTATTTGAAACTTAATGAAAGAACCTTATATATGCTCACATTTTCATAATGAAACCCTGTAACATCCTCCCATGTACAACCCCATCCTTAAGTCATGACATTATACTTAAGAGTTGTTACTTCCTAACTAGCGGACCTTTCTTAAATATCTATAGCAAGATTGATCGCTTTGTGAAGTAACTAAGCGTAATTCTATTAAAATGTATAATGAAGAACCAAAACATTTATTTAAATACATAATTAAGTACAGAGGGAAGTTTTTCTAAGAGCTTTACTACACTACATTCACTATTTCATTTATATACATACAACTCCAACTAAGCACAATAAAGTAAAAACATTAACTAATAAGTACTACGAATCTAGTTCTTCAAGTTGCCGCTCCATTGTTTTCTGGATCAACCTAGAGGCGACACGGGAACACAAAAACATAGGGGTGAGAATTACACAATTCTCATAGGCAACTCCCAGTTACACCATCATAATGTCATCGTCATCGTCATCGCCCCAGCCACTTCGGTTTATTAAGAAAATGTGAGCATGCGACATATATCAAAGATTCATTTTAATGTTCAAAAACCATTCTTCTGAAGTGGGTTTCTTTTAGCATTCAATCAATTAAAGCATATATCTCATGGTATTTTAACATTGAGTAAATCATCCTAGGCAAACAATTCAGAGTAAGTTGAGTAGCATCTAACACATGCAATGAACTTATCTTGAAGTGACATGGTTTCACTTATGGCCACAAAGATCAAATCAGTGCATTTTCTTTTTATTGACATAGGAAAGATTTAGTTACACCCAACGGGTATTTGTCGTGGACAATTCCACAATAAATAATTTATACCAAATGGTATCTGTAGTGGTTTACACCACACAAGGGAAATAGTCTGCTTATCAGGACGAGCTCAGTCCTATATGTGATCATCGAACTTCATTTTTTTCCATTTTTGAATCACACACAGATCTATTCCTAGCGATATGCCTATCGACTATAAATTGGGGATTTCTCTTTTCAATTTCCTTCCCCTTATTCAACCTAAGTCTTGTTTCTGTTTTGTCCATATGTCAGAACATGCATGATTGAAATTTATATATATTCTCTTTTCTCAAATGCAAGCATAATGCATATACAGGCATTCATTCACAATATAATCTCAATCATGCCTCTAGCATACTTTTATATGTCACAAGTCACATGGCCAAATAGGTAACAATGAGTATTCATGTCATACTATAACCAAAAATGTCATTTCAAGTACCAGAAAAATTCTATATGACACTTTGACATGTCTAGAAGATCCTAAAAATTTCAAGACAACAGGTCTATAGCTACTTCAGTAAATGTACAAATTTCGGTTCAGGGGCCACCAATACACAGTCCAACCAGTTCCCAAAATTTTTAACCATAATAATTGATAGAATCAAGGCACAAGAAAATTTGCAGTGATACTTCAATATGTTAATAACTTCATGTAAAAATTTCATGGGCTAATTCAATCAATTTGAATGATAATAAATTTGGACAAATTTATTGCTTTAGTTTCAACAACCAAGACAGCATTCAGTCACATTTTGGTCCTTGATTTTTTTGAGGCAATAAACTTTAAAATCAACACCCAATGAAATTCATGTAGTTAGTTTAAGATGTTAAATATAACATATAATTTTTATAGCTCATGAAATTACCCACAACTATACCAAAAAATTCGTGCATAATTACTGCTTCAGGACAACTAGGAATCTAGGCCTAGTCCCAATTTCCTTTGAGAAAAAACCCTTTTCTAAGCCCATCCAAACACACCACCAAAATTTACATATCAATATCAACATATCATCCAGCAATACAACTAGAAATTTCGGACCTAGGTCATGCCAAAACAGATCATAAAAATTTGACAAGAAATGGCAGCAAAAACCCTACTTTGAGTAACCTATTAGCTCCTTGGCTTCAAGATTAACCAAGCTTGCTTCCTTCTCCTCCAAAGCTCCCAATCCAACTTCAAACCCCTCTGATATTAGTGAGGTGTGAGTTACAAGACAAGATTTTGATAAGAAATGGAAATTTTGTTTGGTTAGATTGGTAGAGAATTAGGTGTAGAACAAGTTTTATGAAGGGATCTTGGTGTTTTAATGAGTTTGAGCTAGTGTTTTAGGGATTTGAAAGCAAGTTTGAGTTCTTGAGAGAGATGAAAATGGTGGCTGCCTCTTCTCCTTTGTCTTGGCCAAAATTTTCATGCAAGGAAATGATAAGATGTTGATCTTATGAGTTTATGACAAAATGCATAGAATTTTCAAGTACAAAATGTTTTCTTTTCATAAAGATAAATATGGAAATTTTGTAAACATCCTATTGGTCCCAATAAAGTGGCAATGGTGTGGCTTCTTCTAAGCCACACACTTGTCTAGTTAGGTGGCAAACTATCACTGCAAGTTTCATTCGTGTAAGAAACTGCACAGAAATCTTCCGAATGGATAAACCCGTACCCGATTGAATCGATATTGCCCGAAAATTAATTTTAAGTATAAATTATCATTCCCACCTATTTCTAACCTTATTCCCATGTTTTCCTAATTTCGGGCACCTCCGTGGCCGAATCTAGGGTTTCAGTTGTCTCGGCGGCAGTGGGACCCGCAAGGTTACTATTCACCCCTGGCCAGGGATTTTTTTTTTAAACGTCCGTTGGGCCACCCTCATCATTGCTACACTGTCAAATTTTTGAAATTACGACTAACAAAGCTCAAATTAATTTTGAAATAATTTTTAGGGTGTTATAAACTCGAAATTCCTGGGGATGATGATGATGACACATATATTAGGAGGCGAAAGCCCTCCTGAGATTCTTTTATAAGTTTTTCATTCCCTCTTCTTTTCTTTCCATCTCGTCTTTAGAGGTAAATGGCAACGTTCATGATCTATGTTGATGCCCCCACATGGGAAATACACTTTGACTCGGTCAACCGTCGTATCATTTAGGTCGTTGTGCGTTCATTTGCATGTTTTTATGGATCGCCCTTCGCGCACCCCGTTTCTAGCGTTGGTTCTCCTCTACCGCCCCATTTCCAAATGACCTTGCCTTCGAGTGTACGCATTCTATACTCGGTAGTTGCACACGCTCATTCTCCTACATATCTCTGGAGTTTTCCCTGATTACATACCCCAATCATCATCTCGTTCTCCTGGGTCATGGTCAAACCCATCAAAGGATTCACCCTTTGTCACTCTTCAGGTAGTTCTGCCTCTGTTATCCCAATGGAGGTGGGAGGTGACAGTGATGGATAGACTACTATCATGCAACCAATGAGAGGAGCTGAGCTTGCATGTAGAGGCGTACCCGTCCTCGCTAAGCTCCCATGTTCGACCCGGGACTTTATGCCATATGAGATGAGTTGATTTGTGGATTTTACTATAGGCGCTTTGAGCATGAGTAGTGAGAGGAAGGATCTTATGCTAGTTTATTTTGCTTTTGGTTGCATATTGTTCGTCTTGGATTATTGTACTTGCCTTAACCTTTGTCGGCAGTGTGATGTTTGTATGTTTTGGGGCATGATGCGAACGATAGTATTTACATTGGTAATATTATAATATATAGGTGTTGTAATTTATAGGTACCGTGATTTTTTGATCCTCTCTCTTTCATATGCAAGGTAAATAACATTAACTATTTAGTATATACGGCTCACATTTTGTATGTATATATATATATTTCCTGTTTTTATTAAAGTATTTTCAAGAAGTTAAAACTAAAAGTGAAACAAAAGAATAATGACTAATAATTAACCTAAATGCGTCCTAGGTGAGTTAGGTCAAATATTAGGGTGTTACATCTGAGTGCTACGCTCACCCAAGGATGAACTTCCATGCTTTTTGCTCTTTTTCAGCTCCAAGCTCTTTCCCAAGAGTTCCAAGCCTTCTCTTGACATTTGCACTTGATCTAAAGCTCCTGCACAAAACCATACTCAAAGAAACAAGTTAAACGTAATAGATGTAATTCAATAATTATTCCAAAATCGAATGCAATAGTCAATGATTCTATGAAAGCATCCAATAAGGAACAAGTCCAAATCCTAATTAATCACATTAATAACACAATAAAACTCATGTAAAAGCTAAGAATTAGAAGCAAGATAAGTGGCATAAATGCCCATTATCAGTAATTACATTGAAGGCAGGCTCACGTTGGGAATCACTTGAAAGATGATAAAAGAGTTTAGCTAGAGGTATGCTGAAGCTGAGAGTTCAAACTAACAAGTTAGGTTGGACAATAATGGAAATAAGTAAAAGCAAGACCATTCAGCAAGGGAAATAAGAAAGAATCCTCACTAAATCTCGGAAATGTTGCCTCCAAAGGAAAAAAAAGCATTCATGATGGTAAAAGAGAAATTAGAATTCCTAAAGCAGAATGAAGCCATCAACAAAACAGATGCTCAAGGTTTAGAAAAAGATGAAATAGAAAATGTATTAAGTATTCAGAGGTTGTCCATTCGAAAGTCACAAGAAGATAAGGTAATGTTAGAAAAAGGTTCTCCAGAGGAAGAGTTTGATGAAGATGAAGAGGACGAATTACTTATCATTGCTAATGGCGAAAGTTTGGTGTTGATGGGGTAATTAGTGTTTCGCCCAAATAATTCATAATTGAAGGAGAACAACTTGATGCCTTGGAGGGAGATGTCATGGTAAAGGATGCTAAATGTATATCTATTGTGAGTGAAAAAGAGAAAGAGGATCAAACAAAAAAAGAACAAGTGATGATATTTGAGAAGCCAAAACAAACATGCGATTTGAAGGCGCTTTGCATTAGAGCTCACATTGATGGAAAGCTAGTTTTGAGGGTGTTGGTTGATGAAGGGTGGACGAAGGTTGTTGCTACCTCCTAAAATTAAAATTAATTTTTATGCTAAGTTGCACAAAAAATGTAGCAAAGGGCACAACCTAGGTTGTCTCAAGGAGGCTTTATCACTTAGTTAGGACAATTAGAGTCTTGAGAATTAAAAATGAAGTAGTTAAAAATAATTAGGATATTCAATAATTAAAAGGCACTAGTGTTCCTAGGATTGGAATTAATTATCATTGACCAAATATTAAACCCACTAGTGGCTATTAGTAATTACTCCTGGCAATTCTACAAGTGATCAATCGACCTCCAAGAATTTAACTAATGCAAATAACTAATAAACGAGATCTTAATTTATTTAAAAAGCACATTAATTTAATGTCCCGATTACTATAGCCTAACCGCCAATTGGAAGGCTAATTCTAATATTCTCCCTCAAACATAAACCAATGGATCCATCAATTTATTCCCAAAGGCTTTCTCTAAACGACAATAGCCAATTTAGTTATTCTAGTAAAAATTGAAACAATAGCAACAACAATTATAAAGAATAAACTCAGAACATTAAGTAGACTAATACATTCAATATAACAAAGAGGTCTCAAACATCACTGATAAAAAGTATTTATGTCACTTATCTTCCTACCATACCTTAGCATTTTCCATGAGTTTTAATGTGTTATTAATGCAATTAGTAATGATTTTGATTTATTCCTCATTATATATTTTGGATAGAATCATTGACTATTATACTCAATTTTGGAATTGTAACGCTCCAATTTTTACTGTCATTAGGAATTACCAAATTACCGTAGGTAAATATTATATAAAATTTGAAACCAAACAATCCTTAATAAAGGAATATAACGTTAGAAGAGAAGTTAGGAGCAATTCGTGCAAGTATTGCAAACCCTGATTTTTTGTACGTGTAAAATGACCAAAACGCCCCTCCGTTTTTAACTCCGATTTGCGTGCCTGAACCCGAACCTCACTAAAATGTTTTAAAACATGTTTTTAAGTTATGATTGTCCATTGGTTAAGCTCGGGTGTCCTGGAAGTTTTTAAGCAAAATGACCATTTTGCCCCTGTCTTGTGCAGTTTTACGAATTTTGAGATTTTTGATTCGTCTAAAACATAAGCAATATTAGGCTCAAATTAAAGCTTATTAAATTATAATTATTAATCTAGAGTCAAAATTATTTATTTAAATTGATTAGAACCTAAAATTGCTTTAAAACACTCAAATTGCTTACTAATTCACCTAAGCCCTTAACCGTAAATTCTCTAAATTGCATGAATACCTTGCCTACACCTAAATAATACATGGAACACACAAAATCCTCTTCCATGAGGCTGTAATGGCCGAATTATTGAGCAATAATGCATCAAAATTATTACTCAAATGATGCACTAAAACAAAGTGCCAACATGTCACATGAAACATAATTCCTTAATTTCATGCAACTTTGTCAAAATCCATGTTTTCCTCCCTTTGTCATCTGAAAAATCCGCAGCCTTGCTCCTTCATTTGGCCATTTATGAGCTTCAAAATCTCTATAAATAGGCATGCTTGAGGTAGTGTTAGATGCCTTGTTTCTTAACTTATACAATTCTAGTTTTTAGGAGCACCAAAAGCTTGCTTTCTTCCTCCTCCTTGGCCGAATTCTCTCTTCAATTTTTCAAAGAGATTTTCTTTCATTTCACTCAAGGAAACCAAGTCCTCTTCCTTTCCTTCAAATCAAATTAGGTAGGGAGTTGTTTTTAAGTTTATTTCTATGCTTTGCTAAGTGTTGTTCTTGGTTCAAAATGATGATTTCATGGATTTTCTCTAGTTTTTCCATTTGGTTTTCTTCTTCCTTTTCTTTGAACAATTCGGCCATATGGCCTAGGTGGGACTAAGTTGATGGCTTGATGATGAGGACCTTGAGGGTGGGTTGTGAATCCATCACAAGTTAGGCCTCTAAAGCTTGAAAGTTCCACTTGATGCAAAACTTTAAAGAATAATATTTTTATGATGTTTTTATGATCTTGAGTTTAGAACTTGAAAGATGTATTTCTCACTTTGTCTTGCTAAGATATATATATTGGATTGAATTTGTATTTCTATAAAGTCTTGAAGGAGCTCTAGTAAAGAAATCAAATGAACTTGCATCCATGTTTAAGTTTATGCCTTGCATAATCATGTTTACTTTCCATGTCATCACTAAAATTTCAAGAATGAATAAATGGACTTGCATACTCATGTTTAAATTTCCAAGTTTGCATTTCATGTTTATATTTCATATTGTCACTTAATCTCTAAAGATAATAAAGAAGTTGCATCTCATATTTATTTTATTTTCTCACTTTATTTTATAATGGCTAAAAGAATCAACGCATGACATGTTTATTTTTATGTCATCACCTAAAGATCCTAGAGCTCAAAAACTTGCCCAAGTATCACAAGCAAAGAAATAAGATTATTGGAGTTAAAGAATTGATTCTTTAAGAAGTCTTGAGATTGGAGCTTAAAAAGATGTAATAATAATTCTCTTCTCCCTTCACCGGTCCAGTGCGGATTAGCCGCTAGGTTTCTTAAGATTCTTCTCCCTTCACTGGTCCTATGCGGACTACCGCGCTCTAGTTTCTTGCATCATGTTTATATTTCAAGCTCTTGCATCATGTTTAATTTTCAAGTCATCACCTTAAATCTTAAAGATAAAGAAATGGATTTGCATATCATGTTTATAATTCCAAGTTATCACCTTATAATGACAAGATTAAAATGAGGTTGCATAGCATGTTTATGATTCTAAGATATCACATAAATCTCTTAAGATCAAGACTTGCTCCTTTTATCTTAAGTGAGAATTTTAATCATGAAGATTCTTTCAAGTTTAGCAAAAAGAATTAGTTTCTAAAAGAAATTTGAGGCCTTGCAAAGACTTTACAAGAACCTAGTATTCCATGTACACTTAAAATGTGATTATGATAGGTTCATGATTCAGCCACTAATCTGAGTTTATTACCAATGTATGATGATGATTTAATATGTTTAAAGTTGTGATTATTATGTTTATTGATGAGGGAACAATTATATGCAAGTTAGAAGATAAATTAGCTATATAAAACAACGTAAAGCAAGATTTCTAGAACTCTAGATAATGAAATTTATGCAATCTAAGAACCTTTAGTGGCCTTAAGAACCAGATTTTATTATGTTTAGATAAGGGAGAATGATTTATAATTGGGTTAGTAATTAATTTTGGCATCGTAGGGAAAGACGGTAACGAGAAAGGATTAAAAACGTAACTTCTAGCACGTAAAACCTTAAGAATGACTTCCTGCCTATGCTGCCCCATATAGTCTAATAATGTTCCCAAGGCTTATAATAAATGGTAATGATGGTAATAAATCCCTTAGATACATAATTAATTAGTTCAATAATTAAGGTTGCCCGATTCTAGAGTTTCGGTTGTTTAAGATAGCTTTTCAATAAGGATTTATGATGATGCCTCTTTGATGTTTTAAATGATAAGTCTATGTAGTGATTTGATGCTTATTAAGTATTTGACGTCATTGAATGATTTCGGGCTTGCATGTTATAGTTGCTATTGCAAACAATGAGAATGCTTATGCATGAAATAATGAAATATTCTTTGTTACTAGAAGAAAGTATATTCCTCTAAAAGTGTAATTTGGAAAGGTTATGTGTAACACCCTAAAATTTAATTAAAAATTAATTTGAGCTTTATTAATCATAATTTCAAAAATATAATAGTTTAGTAATGATGAGGGCAGCCCAACGGACCTATAAAAAAAAAAAAATTCGGGCCGGTGAATAGTAACCTTGTGGGCCCCAGCAACAGCTGAAACCCTAGATTCGGGCCTCGAGGTGCCTGAAATTAGGGAAACATGGGAATGAGGTTAGAAATATCTGAGAATGATAATTTTATACTTAAAATTAATTTTCGGGTAATATCGGTTTAATCGGTACGGTGTTTACTGTTCGGTGAGATTTCGGTGTGAGTTCTTACAGAATGAAACTTGCATAGCAAGTTGCCACCTAAGGAGGACAAGTGTGTGGCTTGAGATGTGCCACACAATTACACCTTTATGACTAACCAATAGGAATTGCACAAAATTACACTAATTATCTTCAAAGAAAACATTTTGGACTTGAAAATTCTATGTATTTTGCCCTAAACTCAAAATATCAACATCTTATCATTCCCTTCATCACAATTTCGGCCAGACCTCTCTAAGCACTCTTCCTCCATTGTTCTTCCTCTCAAACTCCATTAACAAGCTTCAAGCTTGCAAAACCCTAGCTCAAAGTCACTAAAACCACAAACTCTCTTCACTAAACTTATTCTATTCATCATAACCTACAAATCTAACCGATTATAATTTGAATCCATCACTTTTTCCAACTTTGAGGGCACACAATCAGAGGTTAAAGGAAGGGTTTGATGTTGGTGGGGAAGCTTTGAAGTGAAGCAAAAGCATTCTAGAGCATCCTTTGGAGCATAGAGCTCAAGAGCTCTCAAAGTAGGGTTTTCTGCTGCCTTTCTTGTGAAATTTTTCAATTCTGTTTTTCCTTGCCCTAATTCTGAAAATTTTGATGATATTGATGATTAACATATTGATATTGATGTATGAATTTTTGTGTTGTGTTTGGATGGTTTTAAAATGGGTTTTCTCTCAAGTGAAATTGGAACTAGGTTGCTGGACTGATTTCTGTTCTGTAATCAGAATTTTTCACGAATTTTCTGGAAATTTTGTGGGTGGTTGCATGAGCCATGAAAATTATATGTTGTAGCTAACCTCTTATACTAAACACACGAATTTTCTTAGGGGTTAATTCTAAGGTTTGATGCTTCAAAAAAATTAGAAACCGAATTGTAACTGCTGCTGTCTGAATTGTTGAGACTGAAGTGACAAACTTGCCCGAATTTTTAATCATAGAAATTGATTGAGATAGCTCCTGAAATTTTTACACAAGACTAATAACATGTTGAAATACCTCTGTGAATTTTCTTGTACCATGATTCCATCGAATTCTAGGGCTAAATATTTTGAGAACACAAGTCTGGACTATGAATTTGTGGCTTCTGACCACCAGATTTGCCTATTTTATTGAAGTGGTTATATAATTCTGATTGCCCTGAAATTTTTACAGGTTGTTTTAGACACATTGAAGTGTCATGTGAAATTTTTATAGCCTCTGAATTGATTGTTTGAAGGGCAACATAATTCGTGTTACAATGGTGTAAAATCTGCCATTATGCTGGAAATGCAACAATGATTTGAATTGATGAAGTAATGGAATTTTTGGTTCTAGAATGACATGAGTACTTGATGTTACCTTTTTGGCTGTATGTCTTGTGACATATGAATGTATACTAGATAGTTTAAAAGATTGATTTATAAGATACAAATGAGAATTTCGTTGTGAATGGATGCCTGTATGTGTTTTATGCATGCAGTGAATGATGTCCTGAATTAAATTCTATGATCACAAGAAACTTGAGATCCTCTTGACTTGTAAAGGGCAAATAATGACACATGAGATCCTTTTGACTTGTCAAAGGCAAATAGAGTGAGTTGAGATCCTTTTGACTTGTCAAAGGCAAATGGAGTGAGTTGAGATCCTTTTGACTTGTCAAAGGCAAATGGAGTGGATTGAGATCCTTTTGGCTCGTCGAAGGCAAATAGAGAGGGATGTGATACTTTTGATTCATCAAGGGAAATCAAAGATGAATTTCATTACATTGGGCATGTACATATTTGTGTATATTGGTTCTTCTTGGTTGCCATAACTTACTATGAGTATGAGCTGACGATAGAGGTGTATTAAGTGATTGGTTTTTCTTAAAAGTAACCCACTTCGAGAAGATAGATTTTGAACTTTAAAAATGAATAGTCATTATGTAATGCATGATCACCTTTTGTTAAATAAATCGAAGTGGCTGGGGCGGTAACGATGACATGAACTTCAGTATATGTTTTGGGGAATGCCCTCCTAGAATGTTAGAATTCTCACCCCTATGTATTTATTTTTCCGTGTCGTCCCAGGTTGATCTAGAAGACGGTGAGGCACTCAGGAGAAGATCAAGTGGATTTGCAGTAGTTAGTAGCAGAACTTGTGTTTTTTTTATACTTAAATTTATGTATATGTCTGTAAAACGTAAGAGATAATGGATGTATGTAAAGCTCTTAGAAGAGCTTCCTTTTGTACTTGATTTGTATTAAATAAATAAGTTGTTTCTGGCTATATATCTCGATAGAACCACGAGTTAGTTAACACGCAATTCGATCGACCCTTATTATAGATAATTAAGAAAGGTCCGCAGAATATAAGTAACAACTCTTGAGTATGATACCATGACTTAAGGATGGGGTTGTACTTGGGAGGATGTTACATTATGGTATCAGAGATTCATCCTTGTAGGACCTTGAGGAATGGACTGGCTATGCTTCCTTAGTAAATGTCATGCATTATAATTTTATATATGTGTATGACATGGTTGGGGTGTTGTGGATTGCTGCCACACTTAGCTTGGTATTGAGCCTGATCAACTCAATAATTCTTGTTTGGTGTGACAGGAATCGATGACTTCAAATCGGCAAACTAGGAGCGAGCGGGATATAACGCTGAAATGATAAACACCTTCTGTGAGATGGCGGTAGCTATGAGAGAACAAGCTCCTGGCCAACAGGATGATGGAAAGGTTGGATGGACAGAGGAAATCCATTGGGAATCCTGGAGGAATAGAAATGGACATGGAATACCAAAATTAAAGAGTTCAGGAAGGCAAATCCCCGCCTTTGAGGAGCCTTCAATCCCAATAAAGCAGAAGAATGGATTAAGGCCATGGAGAAAATTTTCTCAGTCCTTCCTTGCACTGAGATCCAAAAGGTGGCTTTTGCTACTTACATGTTAGAGGCGGATGGGAATTTCTGGTGGGTTGGCACCAAGGGGTTATTTGAAGCTTCTCGGGCTGAAGTTACCTGGGAAGTTTTTAAGGAGGCTTTTTATCACAAGTATTTTCCTTCCGTGAGAAATGCAAAGGAGTTGGAGTTTATGGCACTCAAACAAGGGTCCATGAGTGTAGCTGAGTACGCCAAGTTTGAAGAGCTTTGCAAGTTTTCTACCATTTATCAACGTGACCCAGATGAAGCTTGGAAATGCATGAAGTATGAAGGAGGGTTACGTGAAGACATTGAAGTTGCTGGGTCTCTTAGAGATTCGGGACTATGCAACCCTAGTGAACAAGTGCCGACGTGCAGAGGACTCCAACAAGAAGCTAGCAATGGCCAAATCTGCTAAGGACATTTCTAATAAGAGACTAGCACTTGAAGACCGAGGTTATGAGGAGGCCCCGTCCCAAAGAAGGTTTCAATCCAACTTGCACGAGGATAAACAACAACAACGATTACCCATGAGACAAGATTGCCCAAAATGTGGGAAGAACCATGAAGGTAGACCTTGTAGGGCTGGACAATACGTATGCTACCGTTGTGGAAAGCCAGGGCATAAGATTTGGGAGTGCCCAGAGAAGTACACCAAACCTAGGAACCCACAGGGCACTAGAGTTAAGCAGACCTCGCGACCTGATAATTTAATTCGAGGTAAGAACGTTTAGGATTTAATCATTATCTTTTGTTTGCCTATGTATAAATTCCTTATTTGACATATGAATTTGTCTTTTGAAAATTGTTTTCAAAGGAATTTTGGGGGCAAAATTCTTTTAAGGTGGGTGGTAATGTAACACCCTAAAATTTAATTAAAAATTAATTTGAGCTTTATTAATCATAATTTCAAAAATATAATAGTTTAGTAATGATGAGGGCGGCCCAACGGACCTATAAAAAAAAAAAATTCGGGCGGTGAATAGTAACCTTGTGGGCCCCAGCAGCCGGACGCTGAAACCCTAGATTCGGGCCTCGAGGTGCCTGAAATTAGGGAAACATGGGAATGAGGTTAGAAATATCTGAGAATGATAATTTTATACTTAAAATTAATTTTCGGGTAATATCGGTTTAATGGTACGTGTTTACCTGTTCGATTTTTGTGTCTTACACGAATGAAACTTGCATAGCAAGTTGCCACCTAAGGAGGACAAGTGTGTGGCTTGAGATGTGCCACACAATTACACCTTTATGACTAACCAATAGGAATTGCACAAAATTACACTAATTATCTTCAAAGAAAACATTTTGGACTTGAAAATTCTATGTATTTTGCCCTAAACTCAAAATATCAACATCTTATCATTCCCTTCATCACAATTTCGGCCAGACCTCTCTAAGCACTCTTCCTCCATTGTTCTTCCTCTCAAACTCCATTAACAAGCTTCAAGCTTGCAAAACCCTAGCTCAAAGTCACTAAAACCACAAACTCTCTTCACTAAACTTATTCTATTCATCATAACCTACAAATCTAACCGATTATAATTTGAATCCATCACTTTTTCCAACTTTGAGGGCACACAATCAGAGGTTAAAGGAAGGGTTTGATGTTGGTGGGGAAGCTTTGAAGTGAAGCAAAAGCATTCTAGAGCATCCTTTGGAGCATAGAGCTCAAGAGCTCTCAAAGTAGGGTTTCTGCTGCCTTTCTTGTGAAATTTTTCAATTCTGTTTTGCCTTGCCCTAATTCCGAAAATTTTGATGATATTGATGATTAACATATTGATATTGATGTATGAATTTTTGTGTTGTGTTTGGATGGTTTTAAAATGGGTTTTCTCTCAAGTGAAATTGGAACTAGGTTGCTGGACCGATTTCTGTTTGTAATCAGAATTTTTCACGAATTTTCTGGAAATTTTGTGGGTGGTTGCATGAGCCATGAAAATTATATGTTGTAGCTAACCTCTTATACTAAACACACGAATTTTCTTAGGGGTTAATTCTAAGGTTTGATGCTTCAAAAAAATTAGAAACCGAATTGTAACTGCCTGTCTGAATTGTTGAGACTGAAGTGACAAACTTGCCCGAATTTTTAATCATAGAAATTGATTGAGATAGCTCCTGAAATTTTTACACAAGACTAATAACATGTTGAAATACCTCTGTGAATTTTCTTGTACCATGATTCCATCGAATTCTAGGGCTAAATATTTTGAGAACACAAGTCTGGACTATGAATTTGTGGCTTCTGACCACCAGATTTGCCTATTTTATTGAAGTGGTTATATAATTCTGATTGCCCTGAAATTTTTACAGGTTGTTTTAGACACATTGAAGTGTCATGTGAAATTTTTATAGCCTCTGAATTGATTGTTTGAAGGGCAACATAATTCGTGTTACAATGGTGTAAAATCTGCCATTATGCTGGAAATGCAACAATGATTTGAATTGATGAAGTAATGGAATTTTTGGTTCTAGAATGACATGAGTACTTGATGTTACCTTTTTGGCTGTATGTCTTGTGACATATGAATGTATACTAGATAGTTTAAAAGATTGATTTATAAGATACAAATGAGAATTTCGTTGTGAATGGATGCCTGTATGTGTTTTATGCATGCAGTGAATGATGTCCTGAATTAAATTCTATGATCACAAGAAACTTGAGATCCTCTTGACTTGTAAAGGGCAAATAATGACACATGAGATCCTTTTGACTTGTCAAAGGCAAATAGAGTGAGTTGAGATCCTTTTGACTTGTCAAAGGCAAATGGAGTGAGTTGAGATCCTTTTGACTTGTCAAAGGCAAATGGAGTGGATTGAGATCCTTTTGGCTCGTCGAAGGCAAATAGAGAGGGATGTGATACTTTTGATTCATCAAGGGAAATCAAAGATGAATTTCATTACATTGGGCATGTACATATTTGTGTATATTGGTTCTTCTTGGTTGCCATAACTTACTATGAGTATGAGCTGACGATAGAGGTGTATTAAGTGATTGGTTTTTCTTAAAAGTAACCCACTTCGAAAGATAGATTTTGAACTTTAAAAATGAATAGTCATTATGTAATGCATGATCACCTTTTGTTAAATAAATCGAAGTGGCTGGGCGGTAACGATGACATGAACTTCAGTATATGTTTTGGGGAATGCCCTCCTGAGAATGTTAGAATTCTCACCCCTATGTATTTATTTTTCCGTGTCGTCCCAGGTTGATCTAGAAGACGGTGAGGCTAGGAGAAGATCAAGTGGATTTGCAGTAGTTAGTAGCAGAACTTGTGTTTTTTTATACTTAAATTTATGTATATGCCTGTAAAACGTAAGAGATAATGGATGTACTGTAAAGCTCTTAGAAGAGCTTCCTTTTGTACTTGATTTGTATTAAATAAATAAGTTGTTTCTGGCTATATATCTCGATAGAACCACGAGTTAGTTAACACGCAATTCGATCGACCCTTATTATAGATAATTAAGAAAGGTCCGCAAAATATAAGTAACAACTCTTGAGTATGATACCATGACTTAAGGATGGGGTTGTACTTGGGAGGATGTTACATTATGGCTAGGAAAGACTTGGTATTTAAGCGTGTCCATTTGTGACCCACCTCTCTTCCTAGCAATCTCCCAGATGCATGATTCCAGTTGGTATATATATTATTCCAGAATAAGACTATAAATGAGAAAATGTTATGAATGATTATGAATTGAGAATTGTATTATGATATAACATGTAAAGACTTAATGGTGACTTAAATTTATGAGGAAATGATCCTTTGGACCCATCAGACTATAGGTGGTGAAAAAGTGATTCTTGCCCCCTAAACCGTTCTCTCAAAAGGCTAGAGTCGGGATTTTAACTTATCAAAAGGGATAAGTATATGCTAGTGACGACTAGTAAGGTATGAGCTCATAACCTAGATTACTCCCAAAAGGGTGGAGTATAGGGCGGCCCCAAGGAAAAAAATGATGATGATAAGATTTTAAGTCACCTAAAGCACGAAAGAAATGAAATATGATGTTTTCTATGCATGTTATTATGATATGATGATGAGGAATATGATACGTGATAAAAGGAAAAATTCATTATAAATATGACATGCTAAGTTTATGATGCATTATAAGACACATGATTTAAAAATTGACGGACCTCGGTAAAGTACTTTCTGAACTTAATAATGAATCTTAGCATGCTCACTATTTTATAATAACCCCGAGGTTCCTGGAGGCTTTGATGATGACACTATAGAAGGAGATCCCTCCAGAATTCTTTAGCAAGATTCTCACTCCCTTTTCTTTATTTCCATCATTGTCTTCAGAGACCGATGGCGACATTCGTCCTATATGTTGATACCCCTACATGGGAATTTCACTATGACCCGGAGCATCGTTCATATCACTTTGAAGGGAGGTGCGCGGTTTGTGTTTTTGTTTTCGTAGGATGTCCATTTGCACACCCCGTTCCTAGTTATCGTTTTTCCTCGTCTTCTCCGGTGGTGACGAAATGGCTTTTGAGCACGCCCGCCCACATGATGAAAGGATGCTACGTACTTACTCCGCCTCATCTGCTCTCCATGGTATTCCGATTATATTCCTCAAACGAGGTATTCTAAGACGATCCATCAGAGGATACCCCTACTCTTGTATATTGGAGAGCTCTTCTCCTCTCCTCATGTATGAAAGAAGGTAGTGAGGAAACTGGTAAAGCCAAGATTGGCACGAAGACCATCTATGTGTCCTCAACCTAGTACATCTCGTGTGCCCTTTCTAAAGGAATTCGTCGGTAGATAGGATATATTCCACCATTTTAGGGGCAGTGACCGTAGAAAGTTCTTAATAGATTTGAGCATTATCATATACCCTAGTTTTAGGATAGCTCTCTTCGGCCTTTAAGGTTATTTACTTTAAGTGCATATGTTATCTTATGTATTATAGTTTGATGTATTTGTTTAAGATGGGAATGTATGAGTGAGGTTATTATGTATATGTATTATGGTGTGCTTATGGATGCCGTATGATGGAGCCAATATATTATGATGTGATGTTTGTAAATTCCTATGTGTTTTCTAAATTTTGCTAAATCATTCACGTTAAGCGCGGCTCACGTTTTCAATTATGTTTTTAAAAAATAAAAATAAAAATGGCTCGTAATTTCACTAAGTATTTTCAAAGCATGATTAAGGAACTAAAGCAAAGAGTAAAATCTAGTAATTAATCAGATCCTAGGTGTATTGGGTTAATTATTAGAGTGTTACATTTTGGTATCAGAGGTTATTCTCACGAGCCTGAGGATTGGACTGGCTATGCTTCTAAAGCATACTACGTTAGAAATGTCATGTGTATATGTTTATCATTAGGATGAGCTTGAGGATTAGAGATGCATGACTGCGCTATGTTGCACGTGCCATGGTAACTTGCTCACTTTGCATGGAATGTTGAGCCTGATCACCTCAGTGTTGTTGTTTTGCGTGTATAGGGACCAATAGCACGTCGACAACTAGGAACGCGGCAGATAACTAGAACAATGAAACCGCCGAAGCACTCCGTGATGTGGCAAGGACAATGAGGATGATGATGGAGCGAATGGATCAGGATCGCCAAGCTAATGTGAATCAAGGCCATGAGATCCCCGAACACGCTCGTTTTGGGGAGTTTCGCGGGGCGAACCCACCAGTTCAAGGGGACCCTCAATCCAAATGTTGCAGAAGAATGGATTCGGAATATTGAGAAGGTCTTTGCTGTAGTCCCATGCTCAAGAGAGAAGGTTACTTTTGCCACCCATATGCTCGAGGGTGATCCTGGCTTCTGGTGGACAGGTGCTCAAAGACTCTTGGAGGCGACCGACATGGACATTGATTAGGAGCTATTTAAGGTCCATTTTTATGAGAAGTATTTCCAGAGTCGTAAAAATGCCAAGGACATTGAGTTCATGCAACTTGTACAAGGAAACATGAATGTAGCCCAATACACAGATTTGAGGAACTCATTAAGTTCTCAAGGATGTATCAAAGTAACCCCGACGAGTATTGGAAATGCATTAAATACGAGTCAGGATTAAAGGCGGAGCTTAATGTGACAGTTGCGCATTTGGAGATTAAGGATTTCTCTACCCTAGTTAACAAATGCCACATCATTGAAGAAGGGCGGAGAAAGTTGAGCACCTCAAGGTCGGATAATATCACCAAGAAGCTGACACCACAAGGTCAGCAATTCAAGAGGCATAATCGACCCCATTCCCACCTCAATCGAGACCCCAAGGTCCACAAAGGAACTTTCAACAAGGAAGGCCGAACAACAACAACAACTGCTATAATAGTAACCACTACAACAACAACCCCAACAACAATCACAACAACAATAATAACAACAACAAGGGGAAAGCACCACAAAGGGGTCCAGCAGCACCTCCACGACCCCCACCATCCAGAATGTCCCAAGTGCGGCAAGAATCATGGAAGCATGCCATGTCGAGTCGAAACAAATGTTTGCTACCGGTGTGGAAAGCCAGGCCACTACTCTCGAGAATGCACAGAGAGGAACCCGTCAACCCCCAATCCCAAGCCACAGTACCAAGGAAGGGTTTTTACCGTTAATGCAGAAGAAATGACGAAGTCATGGAATCTCGTGGAAGGTAAGTGTAACATGCATGGTAAAAACTTAATTGTACTATATGATTCTGGCGCTTTCCATTCTTTTATCTCCCACTCATGTGTTAAAAGCCTTAACTTGCATATGACTGAGCTTCCTTTTGATTTTGTTGTTTCTACCCTCCTGGAAAACCCGTTAAGACTTGTAAATGTTGTTTAGATTGCAATTTTGTTATTGAGAATAGATCCTTTGTTTTAGATCTTATTTGCTTACCCATGCGAGGTCTAGATGTGATTCTTGGCATGGATTGGCTTGAACCCAACCGTGTCCTGTTAAGCCTATGAGAAAACCATCACGTTTCTTCCTATTCCCATTGAACCTAAGAAACCTATAAGTCTGTACATAACATTGTGGAAATGGACTATGGTAAGGGTGAAAGTAAAGGCTATATTTTCCTAGCCGCTAGTGATGTAGATTTTGAGCAAAGTATCGATAAGATACCAATAGTAAGGAATTATCTCGAAGTATTTCCAGATGAGATACCAGAGTTTCCCCCAAGAGAGAGATAGAGTTTTCCATAGAATTGCTTCCGGTGCGGACCCATATCTATAGCCCCATACAGGATGTCCCCATTAGAGTTGACTGAGTTAAAAGCTCAATTGGAAGATTTATTGGAGAAAAATTTTGTTAGGCCTAGTGCATCACCTTGGGGAGCCCCGTGTTGTTTGTGAAGAAAAAGGATGGGAGTATGAGGATGTGTGTTGACTATAGGCAATTGAATAAAGTGACGGTGAAGAACAAATACCCTTTGCCTAGGATAGATGACTTGATGGATCAGCTTAAAGGTGCAGGAGTGTTTTCTAAGAATGATTTGAGGTCAGGTTACCGCCAAATTAGGGTAAGAGATGAAGATATACCGAAAACGGCCTTTCGCACTCGATATGGCCATTTTGAGTTTGCAGTAATGTCCTTTGGATTAACCAATGCCCCGCAGTTTTTATGGATTACATGAATAGGATCTTTAGACCCTATTTAGATCAGTTTGTGGTTGTCTTTATAGATGACATTCTCATCTACTCTAAGACCCACGAGGAGCATGAATGTCACCTAACCATAGTCCTAGAATCCTGAAGGAAAAGGAACTATATGTCAAGCTTTCCAAATGTGAGTTTTGGTTGGATGAAGTGAAATTTTTAGGGCATGTAGCATCTAAGAAAGGAATTGTTGTAGATCCTAGTAAGGTGGAAACGGTTGTAACTGGAAAAGACCAACCACGGTAATGAAGTAAGGAGCTTTTTAGGTTTAGCTGGTTATTACCGTCGGTTTATCAAGAGATTTTCCAGATTTCCCTACCCCTTGACCAAGCTAACTAGGAAAAACACCCCTTTTCATGGACCCGGAGTGTGAAAAGAGCTTTCAATAGTTGAAACATAAGCTAACCTCAACCCCTGTTTTAGTGTTACCCGACCACAATATGCCTTTCGAAGTGTACTGTGATGCTTCGAGAAAAGGTTTGGGTTGTGTATTGATGCAAGATAGGCAAGTGGTGGCCTACGCATCAAGACAACTCAAGCCGCATGAGGCAAATTACCCTACCCATGACCTTGAGTTAGCCGTTGTCGTGTTTTCTCTAAAGATTTGGAGACACCATTTATACGGAGTAAGGTTTGAGGTGTTTTCCGATCATAAGAGTTTGAAATATCTCTTTGATCAGAAAGAGCTAAACATGAGGCAAAGAAGGTGGATGGAGTTCTTGAAAGATTATGATTATGGGTTGAACTACCATCCAGGCAAGGCTAATGTTGTAGCTGATGCTCTAAGTAGAAAATCTTTACAAGTATCCTATTTGATGGTGAAGGAGGTTGAGTTAATTGAGCAGTTTAGATACTTAAACCTAGGGATGACCTTGACCACTAAGGGCATAAGAGCTTGCCATCTTAGTGTGACGAGTGAATTTAAGGAAAGAATTGCTCAAGCCCAAAAGGAATATACGGAATTTCAAGAAACCATAGAGGCGGTAAGAGCTGATAAATTGAAAGGTTTTGCCCAAGGGAATGATAGTTTGTGGAGATTTGAAGGTCGTATATGTGTACCTGCTAGTGGTGACCTCCGAAAGGACATTTTGGAGGAAGCCCATAAGAGTTATTTACCCTTCATCCTGGTGCCACCAAGATGTATCAAGATTTGAAGAAGATGTTCTGGTGGCCAGGATTGAAGAAGGATGTGTGCACATGGGTGAATAAGTGCTTGGTATGTCAAAAGGTGAAGATTGAGTACCAAAGACCCTCTGGAATGTTGCAACCCCTACCAATCCCCGAGTGGAAGTGGAATAGTATCTCCATGGATTTTGTAACTCAACTACGAGGACCCAAGCGAATCATGACGCCATTTGGGTAATAGTGGATCGGTTGACTAAGTCAGCCCACTTTTTACCTATTAAGATGACTTATTCCTTGGATAGATTAGCACAGTTATATATACAGGAGATAGTAAGATTACACGAAATCCCGTCGACGATAATCTCGAATCGGGATCCGCAATTTACGTCACGATTTTGGGGAGCCTTTCAGAAGGCGTTTGGTTCAAAGCTGTGTTTGAGCACGACTTATCACCCCAAACGGACGGTCAATCTGAAAGAACTATCCAAACCTTGAAGGATATGTTCAGGGCATGCGTTTTGGATCAAATAGGGAGTTATGATAAGTACCTTACTATTGAATTTGCATATAACAATAGTTATCATGCAAGTATCGGTATGGCACCGTACGAGGCCCTCTATGGATGAAAATGTCAATCTCCCTTGTGTTGGTATGAACCCGAGGCAGAGTTTACTCAAACTTATATTGTGAGGGAAACAACGGAACAAATCAAGAATATTAGGGATAAAATTCTTACTTCTCAAAGTCAACAGAAAAACTATGCGGACAAGCGGCGAAAACCGCTAGATTTTCAAGAAGGGGACCATGTGTTCCTAAGAATCACCCCGCCACAGGCATAGGCCGAGCAATGAAAGTAAAGAAATTGAGCCCAGATTTCTTGGTCCGTTTGAAATCCTTAGCAAAATAGGATCTGCAGCCTCCGTATAGCCCCCCCAGAGTCTGTCCAACCTTCATGATGTTTTACATGTCTCCCAGTTAAGGAAATATCATTCTGACCCAATTCATGTACTAGAGCTAGAACATGTACAATTAAGAGATGACCTAACGTTTAACTTACCACCCACGAGAATCGTTGACCGAGGAGTTAAGGTTAAGGAACAAGGCGGCCCGTAGTCAAAGTAGCATAGGGACAAGGTGAAACCGAAGAAGTTACATGGAAGCTGGAATCAGATATGCAAGCACAGTATCCAAGCTGTCTCAAGTAACGAATTTCGAGGGCGAAATTCTTTTTAAGGAGGGGAGTAATGTAACGCCCAAATTTTTACTGTCATTAGGAATTACCGAATTACCGTAGGTAAATATTATATAAAATTTGAAACCAAACAATCCTTAATAAAGGAATATAACGTTAGAAGAGAAGTTAGGAGCAATTCGTGCAAGTATTGCAAACCCCGATTTTCTGTACGTGTAAAATGACCAAAACGCCCCTGCGCTTTAACTCCGATTTGCATGGACTGAACCTGAACCTCACTAAAATGTTTTAAAACATGTTTTTAAGTTATGATTGTCCATTGGTTAAGCTCGGGTGGCCTCTGACAGTTTTTAGCGAAATGACCATTTTGCCCCTCTTTTGTAGTTTTATGAATTTTGAGATTTTTTATTCGTCTAATGAAACCTAAGCAATATTAGGCTCAAATTAAAGCTTATTAAATTATAATTATTAATCTAGAGTCAAAATTATTTATTTAAATTGATTAGAACCTAAAATTGCTTTAAAACACTCAAATTGCTTACTAATTCACCTAAGCCCTTAACCGTAAATTCTCTAAATTGCATGAATACCTTGCCTACACCTAAATAATACATGGAACACACAAAATCCTCTTCCATGAGGCTGTAATGGCCGAATTATTTGAGCAATAATGCATCAGAATTATTACTCAAATGATGCACTAAAACAAAGTGCCAAAATGTCACATGAAACATAATTCCTTAATTTCATGCAACTTTGTCTAAAATCCATGTTTTCCTCCCTTTGTCATCTGAAAATCTGCCAGCCTTGCTCCTTCATTTGGCCATTTATGAGCTTCAAAATCTCTATAAATAGACATGCTTGAGGTAGTGTTAGATGCCTTGTTTCTTAACTTACACAATTCTAGTTTTTAGGAATATGTCATTGACAAACCCAGTCACTACAGCAACCAAACACAGGTCCAATTTTTCCTAACATGCCTAGAACGAGTGTGACAAGAACTCCTACAAACACGGTCAATTCAATGGCTGTGTTTCAACAACAAATTGAAAAGAGTCACCACGATCTTGTCAATATATTGACTTAATAAATGGCAACAGGACTGACGCCTTTGATTGAAACAAACAACACAAGATTTGAGCAACATGCCCAACAAATGGGACATGTAGCTCGACCATTACTCTAGATAACAATCCAAATGATCCACGTGACGAAATCAATAACCCACCTCCAAATTAAAATGACAATGTCGACCCAACTGTCAATTTGGTCCGTCAAGGACAAGATGATGACAACGAAATTCAAAGCGTTTGACAACAAAATATAGAGGGCATCATGTGCACCAAATGCAAAATCTTCATCAAAATCAAAATATTACACGTTCTGCGAAATGTATTAAATAGATTCGACTTCAATGTTGGGTTTGCCAACTAACCTCTTTTTGTGTTTGCATTTCCAAATTACATTCAACAGGCTGAAGTGCCTAGAGGTTGGAAGATTCCCAAGTCCTTGACAAAGTTCTCTAGGAGAACGAGGAATGACAGTCGACCACATTGCTCGATATACTATAGAAATAGGGGAGATAACATCATATGAACACTTAAAAATGCATTTTTTTCCCTTCTTCTTTAACAAAAATGCTTTCACATGGTTTTCAAATCTAAGGCCTAATTCTATTTTGACATAGGCTCAATTAGAAAGCAGTTTTCATAATCAGTTTTTTAGGCGAGACGAAAGTTAGCTTTCCTGATTTATTCACCATTCGAAGTTTCTTAAGGAAAACTATCGATGATTATTGGGTAGATTCAGGAATGCAAGGAATCGTTGTTTTACACTTGTGCCAGACTTGAAGTTGTCAAAATGGCCATAAATGGTTTAGATTATGACATAAGGAAAAACTTATTAACTTGTAATTCATAGATCTTGGCCAATTAGCAAAAAAAGTGCATCAAATAAAGCAGCTGAAAAGAGAAAAAGAAAGGATGAAAAAGAAAACACTTCATCGTGAAAAAGTGGCTTATGTCGAAATTGACCAGTCTCATGACGAGGTCGAAAGTAGTGGTGACGAAGTTAAAGTGGCCGAATTGAAATTTGGGACATATGTTTGTTAGTCTTTAAGGCCTGCTAGAAATAAAGAAAAAATACCATCATCAAAAATTTATTCTTTTGATATTACTAAGGCAGATCAAATATTTGGCGCACTTTTAAAAAAGAAACAAATTATTCTTCCTGAAAGGAAGAAAATTCCTTCAATATCAGAATTGAAGGGACAAAAGTTTTGTAAGTTTCATCAATTGACTGGACATGCTACTAATAATTTTATTCGTTTCAAGGACTTGATCCAGAGAGCAATCAATGAAGGATGTTTGACATTTGAAAGGAAAGAAAAGCCCATGAAAGTGGACATTGACCCTTTTCAAGTTAATTCAAACTTTGTCAAACTAGCCTTTATGGATATTAATGTCGTTAGGTTGGGAATGTCAAACCATGAAGCTGAAGAAGTTTTGACGTGAGTATGAGCTCGACTTCTTTAAAGCTATCGAACAAATAATATCTAAAGCAGGGAAGACCTATTGACATTTTTGATCAAGTAGAAGAATAGTTGTCAAGACATTTCTCATTGTCCAAGATGCAGTGCTTTCTTTGATCGAACCTACAATTACGACGTATGAGAAGCAAAAGATTGGAACATTGATTGCTAAAAAAGAAGGAAAACCTAGAACTAAAAGGAAAAGTAGCAGGTAAGTCAAAATTTGATTTTGGTCCTTTTGATCCTAAGTTTCTTAAACTTGGAATAGGACAAGTCAATCAGAAGATGAAGACTATCATGATAATGGATGGCAAGCCTAACAACATGTCGAGTTTAACTCAAGTTCCTCCAAGCAGGGTTGTTCAAAATCAATGGGTTAAGAATGTTCACCATGCTGACGAAGCTTCATCTTCAAGGAAGAAAGAAGCGCAAAAGAAGGCATAACCAAGGGCAACGAATTAATCCGAACCCTTATGTCTAGAAGAAAGTTGACAAAAAGAAAGGTAATAGTCGAGCCAGTTCTCAAATGGGCAAGCCTAAGTCACCTAATGGCAAAGGTTTTGTTCCTCTAAGAGATATCATACAAGTCCAAAAAACCAAGTTATCAAACCCTAAGGCTAAGTGTCCAAAGTCATAGATAAGTGTGTGGAACAAGAAATGCCAACACACGGATAAGACTGGTCAAAATGACAAGATGGTACCAGAATATCACCTACTATTAAAGGATGATCAAAATGACAGAGTGGTACCAGAGTACCATCCATTGACTAAGAATGACTTGATGACAAACAACTTTGAAACAGGTTTTGACGATGACCTCCATACCATTTTCAACACAAACTTGGTTGGAGTAATGTTTGTCTTGCCTAGAATATGCTATCGAAGAGCATATGCCAAGATAAAGGATGATTGTGAAGATGTTATTGTAAGATATGAATATGTCTTTGTCTGTGAGGATTTTTGTAGTGATGGGACTTTTGAGAAGCCTGACGAAGTGACTAAGGCACATCTGAGACCACTGCATATTAAAGCAACAATTGAATGAAAGTTGATCAATAGGGTGTTGATTAACGGTGAAGCGCCATAAGCCTAATGCCAAAAAGTATGTTGGCAAAGTTTGGTAAGAATGTCAAAGACTTGGTGAAGACCAATGTTGTCGTAATTGATTACAATGGCAAATCATCTATGGCTAAAGGTGTAGTGGTTCTGAATGTCAAGGTTGGAAGTGTTAGCCGAAAGATCATGTTTATCGTGGTCCCATCAAGGGCAAGCTATAATGTTCTACTTGGACGGACTTGGATCCATGAAGTCGAAGCAGTACATTCAACGTTGCACTAGAAGCTCATACTCTGGAATCAAGAAGGAAGCATTGAAGAGGTGTAAGCTAATGACAGCTTTTGCTATGTCAAACAACTTCATGTGGACTTTAAAATTTACAACAAAAAGATGAAGCCCCTAGAAGTTGAAGGTGAATTTGATCCAAAGAAAATTGACAAATGTGTCATTAGCAATGACGGCTTGAAGCTAATACCCAGGACCGGGTCGAAACGGTCCCAGACCTAGATTAATTTATGGATTTGTTGAGCCAAATGACTTATTTGTTGGCCTACATGGTCGAACAATTTACATGCATTACTGATGGGGCATTGTTGTCCTGTATATATGATTCTGAACCTTTAGGATTTAAGAATACATCTATTTTATCTTACAATCTTAGGAGTAAAAATAAAAGCCGTGAAAATAAGGACCCTCGAAGATATCAACTTAGGCGAGGCTAGGGAGACAAGACCAACCTACATAAGCCAATTATTGCCAAAGGATTTCAAAGAAAAGTTGGTCAAACCTTATGGAGTATGGGGGTGCTTTGCATGGGAGTATGATGAAATGCCTAGACTCAGTCATCGACTCGTTGACATAGATTGCCATTGAAGCCCAATAGTCGACCTGTCAAACATGCACCTCGACTATTCGCACCAAAGGTCACTCAAAGCAAAGTTTATTCAAATAGCCAGGTATGTCGATTGGGTTTCTAATTTGTCCTTGTTATGAAAAAGAATGGCAAATTGAGGCTGTATAGATTTTCGAGATTTGAATAATGCAACCCCAAAAGATGAGTATCATATGCCTATGAGACATGTTGGTCGATGTTGCGGCTGGTAACGAAATACTTAGTTTCATGGATGGTTATTTTGGTTACAACCAAATTTTTATTGCTGAAAATGATCTATCGAAAACAACATTTAGGTGTCCTGGTGCCCTTGGCACTTATGAATGGGTGGTCATGCCTTTTGGACTTAACAATGCTAAGGTGACATATCAAAGAGCCATGAATACCATCTTTCATGAATTTATTGGCAATTTCATGGATGTTTATATAGATGATGTGGTTGTCAAGTTGACAAACAGGAAACACATCTCAAGCATTTGAGGAAAGCCTTTGATAGAATGAGAAAGAATGGCTTAAAAATGAACCCTTTGAAATGTGCTTTTGGTTTGACTACAGGAAACTTCCTAGGCTTCCTGGTCCAAAAGAACGGAATTGCCATCGACTAGAATAAAGCCAAGGTAATCATGGAAACTTTGCCCCCCTAAAGAACAAAAGAGTTGCAATCTTTTTTGGGGAAAGTAAACTTCATGCGACGCTTCATTGCTAATTTATCTAGCAAAACAAGAGTATTTGCACCTTTGGTCAAACTCAAGAAAAGAGGACTTGTGTCTGGACAAATGACCATCAAAAGGCTTTTGACATCATCAAGCAATGTTTGACAAACACTCATGTGATGACATCGCCTAAGCCTAGCAAACTTGTCAAACTTTACATTGCTGCTTCCCAAGCAACCATTGGAAGTATGTTGGCACAAGAAGATGACAATGGCAATGAGCAATTTGTATATTATCTTAGTTGAGTATTGACAGATGTCCAGTCTAATAAGTCCTTAGAAAAATTATGTTTGTCATTATACTTTGCTTGTACCAAACTCAAATGTTATTTGATTTCAAGAGAGGTCCATGTAATTTCAAAAGCTGATGTAATAAAATACATGTTGTCCTATCCTATTTTGCATGGTCGAATTGGTAAACGGATGCTTGCTTTGACTAAGTTTACAATTAAATATGTACCAACCAAAGCTATTAAAGGACAAATATTGGCTGATTTCCTCGTTGACCATCTTTGTGATGAGTTAGACGAATCATGGTAAATTATGTGGGCATAACTCCTTAGAAGCTATACTTCGACGTTCAAAACATGGTCGAGGTGCGGAGGCCAAGGTGATATTGGTCTCTCAGATCACATTCCCTTTTGACGAACGAGAAGTGTTTGTTATCGACCATTTGGATGACAATGATTGGAAAAAAACCAATTGTTGAATCCAAATCAAAGTGTCAACCGCAAATTGAAATATCAAGCCTTGAATTATGTTATTCTTAGTGACACTCTATTTAAGAAAGGTGTCGAAGGTGACTTATTGTCTTGTTTAGAAGAATTTAAAGCATATATTTCTTTGCAGAAATACATGAGGGGATCTATGGTGCTCACCAAAGGGCAAAAGATGAAATGGTCTCTTCATCGACAAAAGTTATTTTGGCCAACAATGGCTAAGGATTGCATGCAATATGCCAAATCTTGTCAAAATTGTCAAAAACATGGCAATGTGCAACATGTGCCAGCATTAGAATTACATGCTATTATCAAACCATGGCCATTTAGAGGTTGGGCCTTAGATCTTGTTGGTCAAATTTACCCTCCTCCATCGAAAGCCATAAATTTATTTTGATGGCTCTCGACTACTTTATCAAATGAATTGAAGCGTTGCATTACCCAAAATGAGATTATTGATTTCATGGAAGAAAGAATCATTTATCGTTTTAGGATCCTTGAGACTTTGACCACAGACTAGGGACAATATTCACAGGTCAAAGAGTGCTCGATTATGCTAATACAAGGTAAATTAAAATGATTACTTTGACTTCTTATTATGCACAAGCTAATGGTCAAGTTGAAACTTGAATAAAAGTATCATTGCTTTGATTAAAAGGATATAGGTCGGCAACCTCATAATTGGCATAATACACTTAAATTTTTTGGGCATATTGTAACTCACCCAAAGGTTCGCAGGAGCAACCCCTTATAAACTTGTCTATGGACACGATATAGTTCTACCTGTCAAAATTAATTTAATCAATAAAGGTGTCGAGGCAAGATGAATTTCCTATCGACGATTATTGGAGTTCTTTTCAACGAGTTAAATGACTTGGAGCAATAACAAATTGCTGCACTAGAAAATATGATGCGACAAAAAAAAAATGGCGAAATATTATAATCATCATGTAAAAAACAAAGTCTTCGACATTGGGGATTTGGTTTTGAAAGCCATATTACCATTTCAAAAGAAATCAAGAATATTTGACAAATGGTCCCCAAGTTGGAAAGACTATTTAGAGTCGACAAAGTCTTTTCTAGTAATGCTTATAGCCTAGTCGATGTTAACAGTGGACAAAAAATAACGTCAATCAACGGCAAGTACTTGAAAGTGTAATAACCCAATTTTTTTTGTGCTACTATACAAAATACCCCTGAGGTAAGTTAACGCAGGAACCAAGTGACGATTAGGTCAGTACCCAAAAGTAGGGAACCTTGTCTTGTCTTGATTTTGTTTACTAAAGAATGCATCTTTATAAATTTCTAGTTGCTATGGTCTTATTTGGCTATTATAAAATGAGTTCTTGACACGACACTTTACATATTCCTGCTTGAAACTTCTTGATATCGATGCAAGGCAATCACACTTTACTTTAATGACTGAAAGCGAGTGTGAAATAGTCAGTTTTATTTTTGTATAATTGTCAAATTTTAGCACCTAAGACTGTGATAAAAAGCTACTGCTATAGGTGTCATATACAATGCCCACATATGCTAGAAATTAATAGAGTCAATTTGCTAGAAGTCACAATAGAACATAAAGCAAGGACCTGAGTAAAAGATTATTTAAATTATGGTGTGCCTATATCTTTATATCTTCTGGCCTTAAGTGGTTTTAAGGGGCCATTAAGTTTACTAATGAAGCGCCTGAAATGGAGGTCTAGATTGAATGTTGAGTAGATAAAGTGGCTACTAAAAATGACACTTAGTTCAATAAACAATTTAAAGGATACTAAGGGTTAGTATTAGAGCCTAGGATTTCTAGTTAGGAACATGATAATATGGCTTATGACATTAAAACATGCACGGATTTAGCACTTGCATAAATTAAAAAGTGACACGTCTCCTCTTGGTTTTATAACATATAAATTTATTATCTTTAAAAGATTGCAGAATAACATACAGTTTACAATACATTTATATATATATTGTCTCATAAAGAATAGTAGTATCTAAATCACGCACATATTTATGAGCAGCATATATTTTTTATCTTTGTCTCAAGATGATATGTTTCATCACTTGCTATAAAGTGCCATGCACATTATTATTGTTTAAGGTTTTAAATTCATATATTAAGCTTCACATACTTTCGAAGAAGATTTATAAATAGTATACTAAAAGCACACACATAACACTATATCATGCTCTTACAGGGATATACTATTAAATTTTATATGAATTTTCTTAAACAATATGCATGTAATGTACATCTCTTTCTTCCACACCTGTCCTCCACACCTACCGTTCTATCATACTACTCAAGCTTTATAACATCTCTTCCCATCCCCTGCACCCCCACTCCCTGTAATGATGGGCAAGATTGCACATTGCCAAGACCATGAATTGGGAATGATGGGCAAGATTTGGAACATGGGACAAATTGTTGTTTATCAAAAACAAGGTCAGGGAGATCATTCATTCCCTATCACTATCTTCACTTTAAAAAGAGAAAGAAGAGCCGCTTGTTTTTGGAGAGAGAGAGAGTCTTAGAAACATTGAAGTGATCATAGAGCTTGAGAGATTTGGAAAAGAAAAAAAAACAGGGGGGGGGGGGAGAATAACACCGTGTGGTATCCTTTTTGATCCCTGTTATCTGAGTTTTACTTTCATCTATGATTAGATCACAAATCATACACATGCACACACAATTAACCATTTCTCAATATCAAACATAGCCTCACAGCCAACACCATCCTCAATAAACAAAAATCAATCTCAAAGTCACAATAAACACATTCAAAACGTAATCCTTCACAGTCAAACCAACCACAACTTTCACCCAAACAGATACATTTTGTACATATCCATAAACCAAAAACAAAAATACATCCATTGAGAACTAAGTCATTTACAGCCAAGAGTTCAAACAGTCCTGCATTATTACAACCAATCATGTCCAGAGCAAATGTTCAACTTTCAAACCCAATCAAAAAAATGAGACGTAACAAATCAGAATCAATTCACAGTCACAATCCCAAAACAGTCCAGCTAAATTCAAAAAAAACGAAAAACAAAATAAGGGAGAAATACAGAACCGGAAACAAGGGAAAAAGGAAGAAGGGCGGTCAACTTCACCACTGTGCTCCACCTGACTTCGCGAAGCCAACCACCGGCATTACTTCAGATTTGCCAACCACCACCGCGAACAACCGCACCTTCGCGCATGCACAGCTCCGCCGGGAAGACCCACCACTAACCTGATCGGCCATCCACTGTGCACTACCACCGCAGCCACCTCCACCACGAACGCCTCCTCCTTCTCCGCATCTTAGCACCCTGCTAATAGA
Organism: Dalbergia oliveri; assembly: GCA_030441495.1. Classification (NCBI taxonomy): domain Eukaryota; kingdom Viridiplantae; phylum Streptophyta; class Magnoliopsida; order Fabales; family Fabaceae; genus Dalbergia; species Dalbergia oliveri. Next base: position 32,512,173 of record JAMLFY010000004.1, on the reverse strand, counting down.
GTCGCGATGCGGCCGGTGGGAAGCTCCGCCGCGCCACCGTACACCCTTTCTTCTCACCAAAAGCCACCGCCCTCACTCACACCTCCCCCCCCCCCAGGCGAAACCCGAGCTCCGCCAAGCCACCGGAGCGAGCATGCAGCGCCACCGCGAAGCCGTTCGATTTCCTCTTTGCACGACCACGAACCTCTTTCTCCGCGAGAAAGCCACCGCCGCGCCTAGCCTCCACTACCGCGCATGCAACCACCATGGTTCTCCCTTGGCGGCCGCCCCTCCGCCACTCTCCCCTCGTGGCCGTCTCTTTCTTGTCCTCCATCTCTCTCTGTCTCTCTCTCTCTGTTAAGTGAGAGTCAGTGAGTGTGTTGTGTCCGTGTGTATGCGTGTGAGAGAGAGAGAGAGAGAGAGAGTTTTAAGCGTGTGTGTGTGTGATTCAGGTGATTGAAAAGGATGAGTTTGGCCTGCTCTCCTTCTTTTTTTTTTTCGGTTTGTGTTGTGTGGGTAAGGGCCAGGCGGGCCTTTTAGGAGAAAGGGGAGGGATAGTTCAATTTTAATTTTTCAGTATAGTTTTTGAACTAGTTCAGTTTTTATTTTTTGATATGGTTTTTGGGCTGATTCAATTTTAATTAAAAAATATTTTTTTTGGATGTAGTCCTTGTGCTGACCTAGCTTTTTACTAGGATCCCAGGAGCCTAGTAAAAAAAAAAAAGAAAGAGAAAATAATAATAAAGATAACTGAATATTTGTTTACTTTTAAGCTTAATTCAGATTTTAACAATTTTCATTGTTTTTCAATTTGCTCTATGCTTATTTAACCCTTTGATCTTGCATTGTTATTCATTGTATATGTTGTGTATTTATTTGTGGTAACAACGTTGTTGTACTATGTTGGCATATTTTAATTGTAGCATTCTTTAAAAGGTATACTATCAAGTATTAATTGTTTTATTTTAACACACACACAAATATATATATATATATATATATATATATATATATATCGTACTAAGTGTTATATATGATAATGTTGTGATGCGGATTGTTCATTATGATCAAAGACTGCATGATCGAGTGTTATATATATGTTATTCCTTTTCTAATTATAATAGATCTGTAGGTATCCTGCAATACTGATGCAAATTACTTTCTATTGATGCTTAAAATTTTTGGTCAACAGTTTAATGTTCTTAATACCTTTTCAAAAAAATAAAATCAATCTACCAATGAACTTTTTTTAGACGTGGCTTTGAGTTTCTCATTGGACTAGAGGATACGTCCCGTAGCTAACAGCTATCAGTCCAAAAATTAATTTTTCCTAAAATTTTATTCTCTTTTTCTTGTTTCAAATTTATTCTTGTATATAAAATGTTAAACCATAAGTTATGATGATGGCTATGACTGGATGCTTATGTTCATATCTCTAAATAACATACTAAGATAAAAGGTGACATAAACACACATAGAGATGACCCTCTAGACTTAGGAATTAATGGTTATGAGAGGCGATCCATTAAGGAAATAATCCTCTAGACTTCAAGAATTAATGGTTATGAAAGGTGATCCTATGCCCCCTATCATGTACTCTAGAAGTCTGGAATTAGCTTATCGAGAAGATAAGTGTAGACTAGTAACGATTAATTAGGTATGAGCTCATAACCTAAGACTCTCAAGAGGAGAAAGTAGTAGGGTGGCCCTTAGAAGAGAACAAGAAAGTTAAGTCACCTAAGATTATTAAACAGGAAAGATCAAGTTATGATAGCTTGTGTTCTTTATGTCATATCGATTTATTGTGATATGTTTCATATGGTATTGACATGCATTTATGACAAGGTATGATGCACTCATAGCATTAAGAAACAATCTAAAAGACCCAGACCTCGTTAAACGGCTTTTAAACTTAATAAATGAACCTTATTATGTCCATTATTTTCATAATGAAACCCGAGGTTCCTGAAAACGAAGATGATGACACATGTTTGGAGGCAAGAGTCCTCTACGATTCATGTTCAGGTTTCTCACTTTCTTCTCTTTCTTTCCATTTCGTCTTCAGAGGGCGATGGCCACATTCATGATTTACATTAATGCTCCCACCTGGAAATGCATTTCGATCCTATAACCAGTCTTATCATTTCATGGGTTGATGTGATGTCCACCTTTCGTTTTCTTAGACTCCATTTTGTATATCCATTACCAGCTTTGGTCTCCATTGCTACCCCTTTCATTGATGATTTTATTTTTGAGCGCACCCATCCGCATACCAAGCAGCCTCCTCGTGGCTATACTGCGCATCTGCCATCCATGACTTCCCGGTTTCACACCCCGATCACCCCTCGACCTACCGAGCCATGGTCAGATCCATCAGAGGAGTCTCCTTCCCATTCTTCAGGCGGTTCTTCTCCTACCATTACCATTCCCAATATGGGAAGTGGAGAGATAGAGAGGCCAGATGTGAGCTGATGAGGGGAGTCCAGCATGCTAGTAGAGGAGCCACTAGTCCATGCCGAGGAGCTCATGTTCATCCCATGGGTCAACTCGCTAGCCCCTTCAACCCCGCTCGTGTGCTGCCCACCTTCCCCCTCGAGCGTCGTCGAGGGTGATACTAGTTTTTATGTATATACTATTTATGGTTCTTATGATGACTTGGCTGCCGACCCCTGATGGGCATAATACTATCTTAGTAGTTTGTTTTGGTGCGAGTCATGGAACGATTAATGCTTGAACTACCTATATGTATATATATGATGGTGTGATTATGTTCATAAGGCTTCGTGTTTATATTTTGTATATGCCCGTGAAAGAGTTCTATTTTCCCTTTATGTTATGATAGGTGAGTGACGAGTCTCACTTATACGCGCCTCACATTTTGTTTTTAAAAAGTTCAAAAAAAAAATTTACCTGGATTTTTACTAAAGTATTTCTAAGTTAAAAGATACGAACTGAAACAAGAGTGTTAACTAATAATTAACTTGAACGCGTCATAGGTGTGTTAGGTTAAATATTAGGGTGTTACAAAAAGCATATAAACCAGCTATGTACCAAGTGAAGATAAATAACTGACAATGCACATGTAATTTAACAAACATTGGATTAGTCAAAAGGACAAGATAAAAAGCAAGATCTTCAGCTTGACCGAGCAAGCATTTGTCAAAATATTAAAGGCAAGTAAAAAAAAAAACTTAACCGAGTGAGCATTTGTCAAAGTTACAAACAAAAGAAAAGCTCGATGCAACGAGCAAACATGATAAAAATCAAACTAGGGGAGCAACTGCAAAGTTTCAACTTTAGGTCTTGTTGAATCTGCAAGGTTGTCTCCTTGCTCGCTTTGCTTTCCCTAAAGATAAGTTGGCCCCCATTAGTGCTTGATTTACAGCCTTTTCTTACTTCAAAATCTTCTAAGTTTTTTTGTCAAACTTACCTAAATATTGTTTCCCTTCTACAGAATCTTGGTGAGGTTCTCTTCTTGGCTGTTAACTCTTGGATTCAAGTTTCAAAGACGCTAAATCTCCTTGATAAGAGAATTTTCACGAACTTCACCTTGCTGTAAATTGTGACAATTCTAGCCTTTTGGTTGGTGGTCTTCTCAATCCTCTTACGAACCAAGTCGATGGCTTCTAAGCTTTTTTGTTTTTGTTCAGAAGCATTCTGGATCATGGGGATAGAATCAAAAGATTAGGTAGAGTGATTTGAGAAAGGAAGAAATGGCTTCAACCAACTTCTTTTAAGTCCCCATCAGTGACCATTGCTTCAAAAGAGTGGTTTAGAAGACTCAAGATGGTAGAGAGATGGTTGATCAGAAATCAGGAACAGAAGGCATGGTCGAGGTCGAAGTAGGACTTTTCAACATCTCAACAGTTGGAGTGGTGTTCTTGATGCTCCATGCTTTGCAGACAGAAAGTGTATCTTTAACAATGACGGATTCTAGAAGCCTGATTTAAAGTGTTTAAGAAACCAATGTCAAACTCATCATCATCATCTTCATCTTCATTATCATTTTCTTTGATTTGGGAAGGGAGAATGATTGAAATGGGCACGTTAGATAGTGGTTGGTTGAATCGGAGTATTGATAGGAACAAAAGTTGGTGTTAAATCACGGCTGACTTGATGCTCGACAAGAAGAGGATTTGTGATATCGTCAACAGCATAGTCTTCAACCGACAAATCCCCTTTGTTTATCATAGCATTGCCTCCTGTAACATCCTCCCAAGTACAACCCCATCCTTAAGTTATGACGTTGTACTCGAGAGTTGTTACTGATTAATTAGTGGACCTTTCTTAATTATCTATAGCAAGAATCAATTGAATCGTGTAGTAACTAACTCGTGGCTCTATCAAAATATATAGCAAGGAAACAAAGTACTTATTTAGTACAAGTCAAGTACAAAAGGAAGCTCTTCTATGAGCTTTAGTACATATCCGTTCTTTATTATATTTACAGATATATGTACATATCTAAGTACAATAGATACGAGTCTCCACTACTAAGTTACAGAACTTCCAATTCAGTCTTTCTTGTAGGCTTCACTATTCTCTGGAATTAACCTGGAGACGACACGGAAACAAACACATAGGGGTGAGAATTCTAAAATTCTAGGAGGCATCCCCAAAACATATAATGAAACTCATGTCATCGTTATCCTCCCAGCCACTTCGGTTTATTAGTAAAATTATGAGCATGCAACATGTACCAAAGGTTCATTTTAAAGTTCAAAAGTCATTCTTCCAAGTGGATTTATTTTAATTACTCAATCACTCAGGATACATATGTCATACTACTCAACATCATAATAATTCATTTTCAACTTCACATGCCTTCAGGACATTGAAGGGGACCTTTTCTTACCCTTTTCGACTAAAGGGGACCTCTCCCTGTCTTTACACATTCAGGAGACCTTTCCCGTGCCCTTTATAGACTAAAGGGGACCTTTGCGTGCCCTTTTTGAACTAAAGGGGACTTCATTCTTTACTTAGTACATATATCATCCTCAAGCTCACATTGCTATATGCGTTAGCATAGTTTTTGAATGTCATAATGTTTCCAATATATATATCATTCATTTATCATGTTTCTTTTTTTTTTTTTTTTTACCATCGCAAGCTTAAAGCTTATATATATAATCAATCACAAGTAATTCTCATTCATTTCTCATAAACCAATCTTTAATGTCACTAGCATGCATTCATGTACATCATACTTAAACCAAAGATGATTTGACTTTTAAATCAAGAGTTTAATTCATTTCCAGGACAAAGACAGCATTTGGCAGAATTTAGACTTACGGAGCATGATTTATTTCACAAATTAAAAAAATCAATTTAAAGGCTATGAAAATTCCCTGAGATACTTCAATATGTTCACAAGGCTCCATAAAAATTTCGGGGTAAAAAGGGTTCTCTAACTATGATAATAAAATTAAAAAATTTTAGTGGTCAACCCCTTATACTCAGTTAGAACTAGATTCTCACAATTTTTAACCCTAGCAAATGATTGAATCAGTTCAAAATAAAAATCATGGGTATACTTCGAGATGTTGAAAATATCCTGTAAAAATTTCAAAGGATAATTCAATCATTTGCTATATTAATAAAATTATACAAATTCACAGCTTCAATTCCACTAATCCAGACAAGCACAGAAACCACTTCGGTTCTTGATTTTTTTAGAGCATTAGGAATCACAATCAGAGCTCAAGAAAATTTGTAGAACTAGCATAGGATGTTGGCTTCAACATATTTTTTTGTAGCTCATGAAAATACCCACAAATATACTAGAAAATTCGAGTTCAATAGCTGCCTATGTAAAAACCGAAAATCCAGCAGCATAACCAAATTTCCTTTTGACAAAAATGATTTTTAGCATCATCTAAACACTCCACCAAAATTCATACATCAATATCAATATAATATAAACCAATATAACAAGAAATGTCGAACCTAGCTCAATCAGATCACACCAGAATAAATTTGAAAAAGAAAAGGCAAGAAAACCCTACTCTTGGAAACTAGTGGATCCTTGGCTCCAAGATTGATCTCTTCCACTTCAAAGCACCAAAATCAACCTCAAATCCTTCCTAAATCAGTGAGGAAGTAAGGTATCAAGGTGAGGATTGATAGAGATTTTAAGATTTTAATCGTTAGATTTGTAGGTATTGAGGTATAGAACAAGTTTTGTGAAGAGCTCTTGAGATTTTATCAAGTTTTGGCTAGGATTTAGGAAGCTTGAAGCTTGGCTATGGTGGTTTGAGAGAAAAGCTATGGAGGCTGAAATGGGAGAAGGCCTGGCCGAAGATTTCATTCATGGAGTGATAAGGTTAGTTGACTTATTTCTATGTTGATATAAATGTAATCTTTATATGAATAAAGTATAGTTTCTTTCTAATGATAAAAGGAGATGAATGGCTAGGATTTAATCTTGTAATTTATGATTAAATCTTAGCCTTACACTTGGTTCTAAGAGATAATAATTACCCTTTTATAAATATTAAACTATCTTTCGTGTTAGAAATCACACACCGAAATTTTACCGAACGGATAAACGCCATACCCGATTAAACCAATATTACCTGAAATTTAATTCTAAGTATAAAATTATCATTCCCACCTATTTATAACCTTATTCCCATGTTTTCCTAATTTCGGGCACCTTCTGGTCCAAATCTAGGGTTTCGGCTGTGGCAACGTGGAACCTAAAGTTACTATTCACCCGGCCGAATTTTTTTTAGGTGCCGTTGGGCCATCCTCGTCATTGCTAAACTTTAGATTTTTAAAATTATGACTACTAAAGTTTAAATTAATTTTTAAATAAATTTCAGGGTGTTACACCTACAGTTTCGTTAGATTAATTGTTGTATCCAGCTTAGAACGGCATGCTGGCAAATGAAAAAGAGAATATTAATATCACATAATTCAACAGTTAATATCTTAACAACGAGGTGACCAAGGGTACCTTGTGATAGGTAACCCTCTTCATCATCATCAACATCGACCAAGTCATAGGCTCGATCTTTAATTGAAGGAGACTCTCCTGTTTAGCAGCGACAAACTAAATGTTTGACAATGTAAAGTTAAGAATGCATCAATCAAATGCATACGTACATATATACACAACTAACTTACTCTGCAATAGTGTATGTGAGGGAGTCAAGGATCTAGAGGGAAGAACTGATCTCATTACTCTCAAGGATTTAGGGCCTGAGTTGGTTTCTCCTTAGTTGATGTCCCAGCTTTGGTCAACACATCTTTTGCTTTTGGATTTCTGGGCTTGAAGACGTTGCCTTCCGCTTCGACCTTAGATTTCTACTTCCTCTTCTAAAAAGAAAAAGTCAATTATATACAAGAAAAGGTATGTTCAATGACAAGTACAAGATCATTACCTTATTCAACTTTGTTCTCTTGTCTCGTTGTAAAGCATTAGAAGATCGTAGAATGCATTTTCAATTGTATCTAAGTCGACATGAAGGGTGCAATAATAGTCACGCCACCAATTAACAAACTACACACTTGGAAAGAAACTGGGTTTACAGCTATTAGGTAATAAACATCTCTCCTCAATCGTTGTTCAGTTTAGTAATCAAGGTCTGCAAAGGATGATACTTCAGAAAATGGAGAGTTGTTCTTCAGGATCGAATGTCAATGGTGCTAGGATTGCCTGAGAGAAGCCAAATTGTTGCACTATGAAGTTGGGGGCATGGATGACAACACCTAAAGTATTGGACCTGGAAAACCCAAGGGAATGACTTATGCACACAAGAAGTTCAACCATACAATGTCACTTTGTCCTATCTCAGTGTCTCAATGATGCCATGAGTAAACCATGGAGGACCAAGGCATCGCTCAGGAAAAGGAGCCAAATTCATTTGGTCGGACCAGGAAAAGAAGCTTCATGAAAATGTTGGAAAAGTACCGAAATTCATTGAAAGGTTTGGAATCCTTTGGCTTGACTCGAGATAAGAAATAGAGTCGTGGCCCTTCATAACCTCGATGTATTATGGCTAGAGGTGAATAACTTAACTTGGGCTCAAAAATAGAGATTAGCCAGAGTTAAAGCAACCACATTAGGCCCCCAGGGTTGAGATAGTTTGTTACCAATTTTAGTGACAAAGTAATAAAGTTCATCATAGAGGTGTGCTAAGAGAAGTTTGGCAAGGCAAAGCTTGTTGCCTTGGTGCAGGAACATTGCCAAGGAAGATACATTGCTTGCATCTTCACACTTCGAGAACAGAAAATGATGGAGTTTAACCAGGAGTAAAGGAATGGGACATGCTCACTGCGCTAGGGCCCTTTTCCTTATTATTTTCGACGAAAGCTATATAAGAAATGTCAGACAAGTCGAATACATATTTGGATGGGTCACGAGGTTCCATATGAGGAAGGATGTTTACCCTAGTGGGTAGAAGGCCTATGATTCAGCCACCTCAAACAATGTAGGACCAATCATGCCACAAAGTAATTGGAAAGAATTAGTGGCTAAGTTTCAGAAGTAGATGATGGACCCTAACATGCTATTGTTAAATTTAATATAGTACCTAGCCAACTAGAGAAAATTATAGATGCTTATGTGTTTCCAAGCAGGAGCTTTAACCAATTGAGGAAAGATTTGGAATTTTTGGGTTGGTTTCTAAATAGCCTAGAGTTAGAGCTGAAATATTTACAATGTATCTGGGAACAACTAACTAGGATTTCCTAAGGCTTAGAAGAAAGATAATGGGTTCCTATTTTATTAGCCTCCTATGAGTCAAAACGGACCTATGTAAGTGTAAGTACTAGGACCTATGGAGAAAGGGAGAAGTACCTAGGAAATAAGCTTGGGGGAGTTCTTCGGATTAAGACCATGACAAAACCCTCATCTTGATCAATAATAGGCTCTAGAACTGAAGCCACCAATTGGGAGTTCTTGGGATCACCAAAGAGTGATCCAATGGGAACAGCACCCTTGGAGGAGGTGGACTTAGATGGGGAAGCCATAAGCGCAAGAAGCTTGGAAGAAATGAAGGGTTTTAGTACTCAGAGGAAGAAGAAGAAAATGAAAGAGTTCGGAAGCTTGACGAAAGTAGCAATAGGTGTGAAATGTGAGGCTCTAGAGGTACTCATAGCCTTCTCAATGGGCCATCATATGAAACTGCCAAGCCTAAGAAATCAGACCCACGACGCGTGACATGATCCAATTGATATGGTGGTTCCATTAACGTGCCCCATAAATGATCTTTAAGAGATATTTTTTAAATTTAAACTACAACTCTCCACCTTCTCATTGATGGTAAATTGCTCTTTGAAATAGGAGTTGTGAGGGCATCATGTTGGCACCAAATTTTAACTAAATGTCATATTGTCGAACTGGCATTTGACCTTAGACAATCTAATATTGGTCAAGAGTTTGGCATGTCTAACTGACAAACTGTGTAAAAATTGAGAAAGCTTGAGTTGTCAAGCAACATGCCAAAACTCATGGAGGTTATTTATCATAGTCTTAGTATCCAAGTTTGATAAGTCAACATTGACAAAGTTCTTACATTCGACGTTTGACAAGTCAAAGTTAAAGTTTGTCATTTGAAACTTAGAGAAATTTTGATCAAAGGGAGATTAATAAGATAGCTAGAAGCTAATGACGACTAATTCCCATGCTCAAGGCTCGATAAGTCAAAGTGGGGGTTTGTCACTTGAAGACTTAGAAAATTTTGAAGGTCCTGAAGAGATTGCCATAATGACTCCAAGATAGGCATTCATCAATTGGCAGTTGTTGATGGTTTTTAGCAATTATTGACAAAAGCTTAATAGAGACATGGCAAAATGATGACAAAGAGCAAATAACAAACTAAGTAACTGTCAAAGACACATAGACGACATCCAAGGATGCAACCAAAGACAAATGTCAAGATCTTAGAGTCCAAGGGTGTCTATAAATAGTAGTTTTGTATAATTGCAAAGGGTTGTAATTTTTACTCACACACTCACTCTAAAACGTCACCTAGATGACTATACAGTCCTGAGTTAACTAATTAATTGTTCTTAACCTATTTCCTTGTTTTCTTAGGACTAGTCTGTCTTTAATTTCTACCTTTAATTCCTTTATATTTTTTGTACTTGTTTACATTTAAATTTGTCAATCAATTACTTTACATTTATCCAATTTCTTCTTCTTTAATCTGTCAAATATTATATTCACGCAATCACAACATAAATCACATTGCATTTTATTCGATCATCATTCTATTAAAAATAGTTTGACACTCGATTCTTTTAGGTGGGGAACCTAAGATGAGTAGCTTTTCACTCCTCGAATTGAGATTTTGAAAAGCAAAGGATATCATCCAAATTCTTAAGTTTGTTGATCAACACCTAGTTTAGAGTAATTTGGTCTCTTGTATAAGGAAATTGCCAATTATTTATTATTGACATTTAAGTGTCAAATTCTGCTATAAACAGAGCTTTACTTTGCAATAAGGCTTAGATTAAAATTATGTTAGAGTAGAATGTTCCAGGAGATATGAGGCAAGATCGGAGTCATGCATTTATTTTTAGACTATATATTTAATTTTAGAGTTGGAAACACCTGTATGTTTAGATTTCAAGTATGGATTTGATGAAATTGTAGGTTTGTCACAACCCAAAAATCGTGACGACACATAAGGGATATTGTCCCTTATGGAAGACTTCTGGAGTTAACTTCATGCAATCGTGCATAGTAAATTACTAAATTAATGCTCATAATGAATAATATAAATAAATTCCTCAACACTTCTTGCAAAATTTATCCATAAAATACATAAAATATTTAATTCTTCCAAATCATCCCAAAATTCATAACTGAAATTGACAATCTTAAATCTTGTTCCTGGAAGAAATTACATAACATATCCTTGAAATAACCATGCATGCTAAATGATGTCCAAGGACCTGCTTGCACACTCCTGAAGCACTTTATTCTAACATGATCCTAATCTAAACTTCACCACACCAAAACAACTTGCGGCTAAGGCTCTCTGAATAATAATTAGATCTACAATTGTAACTGTAAGAGGGAGGAAAAAAGAGGGGTGACTTCATCAAAACTCAATGATCAAATAGCCACCCACAGCTCGCATGGGACAACAAGTAACTACATAATAATAATAATACATACAACATGGACATGCAAATAATTATATAATAGTAATAATAATTTTTATAGACATTCTTTCGATTTTGTCTTAACTAAATAAAATCCAACTTAAAGGAAATTAACTTAAAACTCAAGTTCATATGCAATACGCATTCACTTGCATCATAAACATTTACTTATAGGTTTGTCCTTTTAAGGACCATATCCTGTGGTATATCTGAATCATAAATAACAGTACTCTAAACATGATGAATAAATAAATATATATATATATATATAGACACACACATAAGAATGATAATAGCATTCTGGAAGTAACTCTTCTCTTTGGGCACCTCACTAGATCCCAAAAACTTTCTGGTCTTTGAAAAGCCTGCCTCCATAGCCGCTTGACATACCGCCTCATGGGCAACCAAGTATGCCAAGGTTAAAGTCTTATGAGATTGCCTCCATGTCCGCTTGGTATACCGCCTCTTTGGCAACTAGGTATACCAAGATTAACCATAGTTATCAGACTTTACCTGGTGCTCGACTCCTTAAAGCACAGTTACTGGATCATCTGTTCAACCAATAGGTCACTTGGTTGGCTGGTTAACCAGATTTATTAAAAAATATATAAAATTATAAGAAAATATTAAAATATATGTATATAAATATAGCAAAAAATAGACAAATAGTATAAATTTTTAAATATTGTCCACAATGCAAACAAAGTTTCACACCATAAAGTCATAAACTCATACATAAACATAACAATACAAGTCACAAACAAAGTTTCACGCCATAAAGGCATAAAATCCTAAACTCATAAGTCACAACAAAGTCACAACACATAATATGATAACAATATGATCATTGCGAAGGCAAGGGGGTGTCATATTCAAAGTCTCTTTCTTCATTAGCTACTAAATCTGAAGTTTGGCCAACAATGCCTTCATTTTGGTCCACATTTTCATTGGATATGTTACGTTCACCCTCATCATCATCATCATCTTCCAAGTTCAATAGACCTACAATCATTTCATTTTAATCAACATCAAACTATGAAATAATAATCTATCATGATCATTGTACAATGACAACCAAAAAGTTTAATGCAATTAAAAAAATACCAATATCATCAGGAGTTGATTGGATGGAAATATCTGCAAGATCATTGCGTAAAGACTCTAACTCATCAACATTTAAGAGTAGGTGACTTTCCAATATCCAATCAGAATGGTCCTCAAATGCCTCAAAACAAATTGGATCATAACCACCATGAATCTTCATTCCATTCCTATGTTTACCAATTTATTTACATCAAGATAAAAGAAATACTTTGGAGAACTAAGACATTTATATAAACTAATAGTTACATGAAAAAATACCTTCGTTGTAGCCTCAAGTTGTAACGAACATAAACAAGATCATTAAGCTTCTGATGCTTTAACCTATTTCTCTTCTTTGAATGAATGTGTTCAAACACACTCCAATTTCGCTCACAACCCAAAGCACTACAAGTTTGGCTTAAAACACGGATGGCCATTTTTTGCAAATTTGGTGCACCACATCCATAAGATTCCCACCATTGATCTAGATTAATACATGTAATGAAAGATTAAAAGAATGAAAGATAATAAGGATTGCAAAATAAAGAATGAAATGAAAGACAAATAACAATTGTTCAATTTACCTGGCATCACTGTGCTTTATTCACGTATAGCAAATTGCTTTCCAAAGTCTTGTTTAGCATTTTTATGGATCCTCATCTCACTTGTTAACTTAGATTGCAAGTCAGGATCTCCATGAGAATACTTCTCAATGACATCAACAAGGCCAGATGTTGTGATTTTATGTTTTTCAAATTCTTCAAAATTAAACCGACAAGCTGGATTTAACCAATAACCAGGCATGAAGATTTTTCTGAAGTTGTGAATCCCACCGCTTGTCTAAGATTGTCAAGTAAGGCTCCACTGTCTTCTTTCTTCTTGAAATCTCCTAACCATCTCTTCTCTTGCTTTATATATAGCTTGATAAAGAAACCCTATGACAGATTTATCTTCACTATCAACAATCCGCAACACACGAACAAGTGGCTCAGTGAGTTTAACAATATCACACACTTCTTCCAAAAGCTAGAGTCTAAGACTTGATCCACAAATCTTTTTGCCTTGCCATCTTTGGAATAAGCTGAGCTTGTCCAATCTCTAGAAGTTACCATGGCTCTAAGGGCATCATTTTGAGCCAAAATACTTGGCAATGTAATGAAATTGGTGGCAAAGCGAGTAGGAGCTGGACAAAGTATTTCTCTTCCACCTATATACTTTCTCATCAAATACAATGGATGACAATGATTATATATGTATTTAGTAATTTTTGAAGCATGTGACACAGCCTCACTAACTTCATCCAACTTCCCAATATCTTGCAACATCAAATTAATACAATGAGCAGCACAAGGAGACTAATATAGGTTAGGAAACTCACCTTCAATAACTTTCCAGGAGCAACATAATTTGCAGCATTATTTGTCACCATATGAACAACATTTTCTGGACCAACTTCTAACACTTCATCTCTAAAAAGCTTATACAATAAATCAGTAATTTTTGAGGCATAAGAAGCATCAACTGACTTTAGGAAAACAATTCCTTTAGGACAATACACCAAAAAATTAATTAAAGTTCGCCTACAATGATAGTCCATCCATCAGCCATGATAGTGCATCCAGTTTGCCTCCAAATTTCACGATAACCCTCAAGCATATTTTTTACTTGTTCAACCAATTTACTCAACAAATTACCACGAACTCTATGAAAGTTTGGACCCTTGTAACCTGCACCCATGCTAGCAATAGCATCAATCATTGGTTGATAATAGGGTGAATTGAGTGCATTAAAAGGCAGAGAAGCATCAATCATCCATTTTCCAATGGCAATGTCACACTTCTCTATTACTTCCTTACTTTGCAACACACTTTTTAAGGTTGGTTAAGCTCCAGGTGTTGTTCTAGGCACAAAGTAAGAATCTACTTTAGTGGTTTTTTCCCATTCTAGATGCAAAAAATACAACCCTATTCATACCCTACACTTCATTCTCACCTATTTCCATATGCTCATAATCATCTTCATTAATATCTTCAAGAGTTTGTTGAACTTTTCTCTTTTTGGACCGACATTCATTAATATTTTGTAACATTTGAGCTTTAATTTCTGCGAAACTTTCTTGCATATTTCAACTTGTCCTTTCTCTCCAGCCAAGTGATTTTCAATCTATTGATGCCACCTCCTCTAATTATCTTTTTACAATGAATACATTGTAAAACAACTTTTCCATCATCCTCAACTACTTACTTACAATGCCCCCAAGTTGGATAAGTTTTCCCTATGGTTGTATGATCTTTTAATAGAATCTTGAGTGGACGCTTCTTGGGATGATGGTGTTTGTGATGAAGGTGTTTCACAAAAGACATCTCTATCATAACAAAAAAGATTTAGAACTCAAATCCTTCCGTATGATTGAGGTTATTTAAACACTTTAAATCAAATTATTAACACTAACTCATGGAAATTTGCCCAAGTCACCCAAGCATACCTAACTATCACAATTTCATACATCAGTCTGTCAAAGAAAAGAATCATGGTGAAGGCATGTGGTTCAATATATTGGGGACTCACCACAAGCCAAAATCAAAAAATGGAACCAATCGGCTAAATTTCAAAACTCAGAAGTTAGAACAATATGTGCAAGAAATTACTTCAAGATGATAGTTCAATATGTGCAAGAAATTACTACAAGAACAATATGTGCAAGAAATTACTACAAGAAATTACTAAATTTCACTAAACAGAACAATAAGTGCAAGAAGCCTCCTGTCCGAAGTCGAAGGAGGAGCAGGAAGGGAAAGTGACAGAGGAGGAGGAGGATGAAGGCCAAAGACATGGGCCGAGGCGCGGGCCAGAGGCCTTGCTGGTGCTATGGCGGAGGCGAGGCGAGGCGAGAGGCGGGACTGGACGTAGGGGCCAGTGCGTGGTCCTTCTTGGTGTCTCTGGATAGCACTGGGACGAGGCGCACGACGGTTTAGACTCGAGACTGGAGAGGGGAGCGACACGCGGCGGTCACGAGACAGGGAACGGGGCGCACCAAGGATTAGGGATTTAGGGAGAAGGAGGTCGCGGGAGTCCAGGACATGGGACTAGGGAGGCTAGGATTTTGGCTTTAGTTTTAGGAATTTAGGTTATCTTTTTGGTATTTTTCAGCATTGTTTTAGGCTTTTAGCATTTGGGCTTTGGGAAAAAAAAAGGAAAATGGGCCAAAAAAAAATTTGAGCATGACCCGGTTGGTAAAAACCGGCCGGTCACGGTTTAATCGAAACCCACCGAGTCTGACCTTCTCATCCCTTTACATGCCCGGTCTAATAAGCAACTCGGCTCGTTTGGTGACCAGTTCGTGTGGTTTCCAGTTGAAGGTGTTCAGGGTTTTATTACACTTGAGATTAACATCTCATAAGATTGTCTCCATAGCCACTTGGTACACGCATCCTTGGCAGGAGGTTAACGACTTTTCCAAAACATGCTATAATTCTACTACACTGATCTCAACATACAGAACTAATTGAATCAACAATAAATTCAAACACTACAACTTACTCCTTGTATTCTGCTTGCTATAATTAAATAAAAATTTAGATATTAATAATTACGTCGTCGAAACTTATCATGTCATCCTCTATTGATCCACTTGCAATAATAACAGCAATGCTAATAACAATAATGACCATTTAACTTGAACCTTTAATTATTTTTTACCTATTAATTATCATTCACCTAATTATTTATTGTCAAGAAAATATTAGGTTATCTTATACTACATAAATAAATTAATCATAAAAACTGATAATAGTTAACTAGTATCCATAAAACTGAAGCTAATCTTGCTATATTAAACACTTCTTATCCTTTAATAATTAATTCATAAATTTAATCATAGAGGGTGCAAAGGCTATTAATTAATTTCTAGTAATTGACTAAGTTATATCATGAATAATTATTAAATAAAATTTTAACTATTACTTAGATATTCTTATTATTCTAGCTTTTATTCATATAATAAATAATAAGTATATATGAATCTATTTGTATAACTTAGCTTTCAACTACTCTCCATAAGCTGGCTAGATCCTATCATGCTAAACCTTACTAGTTCTTAATTTAATTAGGCATTGTAGGTTGTTCAATTGAGTTCTATTATTAGGTTGGGCTCTATATATATAATTAAAATCTACACAACATCATCCATGTTCTTGCTATTTTAACTTTTATTCATATGGTAACTATCAAATAGTTATGAACTGTTTTATGGTAACTAGCTAGGTCATATTATGCTAAATAGATAGTAATAATATTTTCTAATATTCGTATAAATTGTTTTATGATATCTTGCCTACTATTCATATTCTAACAATTAAATAATACTTTTAATTGTGAAATCATGATAACTAAATCGATTTTTGATGAGAAGATTCATATCATGCCATATAAAATCATATACATTCTTGAAATATAATATAACTTAACTGGTAATACCTTCTGACAATCATGCAACAATCAATGGTCCCATGAGTTTTCCAAAATATAATTTTCATGATAATATCAATAATAATAAATTTATAAAATACTTTTAATCGCTAAAATATAGCCATGAGCAACTACCCACTCACTGTTCATTGCCGGAGTGCCTAACCACTGCCTACATGATACTAGGAAACTGGAATGGCATTCTCAACTGCCATGAAATTATAGACAAGAATCAGGAATGATTAAGAATTGAATGAAGAGAAAAATATACCATAATTGCCTAAAGATTTGCCAAACTCATAACTCGTATAAGAATATGGATGAGAGCACTTATTGGAAGAGTTTAATTGGAGAAAATTGAGAGAAATCACGCTTTTCTCTCTAGGAAAAATCCTTAAGTGGCTAGGGTTCTTAGAAAACTATTTAAGAGTATATGATGTGTCAAATATATACTAGAAAGATAAAAGATAAACCCCAAAGTGACATAGTTCGCGTCCGCATACGCGCGAGGGTAGGTGTGCTTTTAATGGTTTTGTCTCAAAGCTTTCTTTTATATATATATATATATATATATATATATATATATATATATATATATATATTTAAACAAAGCTACGTGACGTAATTTACAAATTAAGTTTAGAAGAAATAATAATAATAATAATAATGGGTTCTTTATGTAATACCCTAATATTTAACTCACACGCCTAGGACGTATTGCGATTGATTATTAGTTATTACTCTTTTGATCCATTCTTTTAAATTCACTTTGTCAAAATACTTAGCGAAAAATATGGGTAAAATTTTTCTTTTTGAAACAAAAACAAAACATAAGCCACACGCGCGTGCTACCTAAACCGAATGTTAAGAGCTATCAAAGTAAACGAGAAACATGCACGTCCACAACATTCATGATCATATAACAAGCTTTATATGACGTAGCATGAAATAACATAGTTCTTAACACACAAAAATTAAAACGGATGAAGTCACACCCATAGTGGGTTGAGCTTCTGATACATAACCAACGGAAAGAAATACATCAAAAATAGTACATGGAATCTCAAAATACTAGATACCAGCTATCGTTCCCTCCCTCAGCCTAAGAGTGCTCTACCAAAAGTCATCCCCATCAAAAGATGCAACAAAAGAAAATCCGTATGACAACTCGACACTTAGGAGGGGTTTTCCATCCCAATATCTTGGTAGGGCTGGTCCTCCTCGGGTTGGTATATACCTAATGAACTAACTCCTCGGGAATATGCAGGCGGAAAGGCAAACAAACGTGACCTCCTTAACGGACACATTTCCGATGTTGTGCTAGCCTCCGCTGATCACCGTGTCCTCACGCCCTCCTGTGTCCATGGGGCTGGGGAGCATCCTTCCAAGTATATTTTATGGTGATGATTTGATTTCGAGCATAGGGCAACTCGCGTGCTCGCCCTTCAACTTCTCGTGAGTGACTACCTCGATATGTTCCCGTTCGAGGCGTTTGAAGACCGACCATCGAGGACTCCCCTCATATAGGGCAGATCTTTCCGAGTAGATATGAGTGGGGGAGTCCTCATGGTCTTCTTGAATCTCGAACGGGATATACTCGGGTAGACTCACCGCAAAGTTGAAGGGCGAGCACGACAAGTCCGCTCATCGCGGGGTCGAGATGCTCGAAATCAAATCATCACCATAAGAGGAAGTAGGGGTAAGCCGGAAGCTGGAACTTGGAGAAGCGAAGGGGCGTCCCATGTATGCAAAAATGTGTATCGCACAATGACCCACGAAGTGGTAGTAACGTGGTCCGGATCGTATGTACCTTCTAAACTTGGTGTATCAATGAAGATCACGAACGTGGCCATGGTCCTCTGAAGACGTGACGGAAGAAGAAAGATATAGGGAGTGAGAATCTTAATAAAGAAACTCAGTAGGACACCTCCTATCCTAGTGTCATCGTCTACGTCCTCAAGAACCTCGGGTTTCTAAAGAAAGTGAACATGCATAAAGTTCAATTTTAAAGTTCTAAAGTGTAATTTTTACCAGAGGCTCATTCCCTTTTAATATGCATCTTGGTCATGAATGCAGCATACTTCATCATGAAATGCATGTTCATGCTATAATCAAGAAATAAGTTAGAACACATAATCATAGCAACACATCTCAACATAACTTATTTTAGGTGACTTAATCTTCTCATTTTCTTTTTTTTCCTTGGGGCCACCCTAATACTCTCCCTTTTGAAAGTTCTAAGTTATGAGCTCATACCTCACTAGTCGTCACTAGCGTATATTATCTCTTTTCATAAGTTAAAGTCCCGAACTTAATAGGTACGGGTTAGGGGGCAAGAATCACCTTTTCATCACCTATAGTTTGATGAGTCCAAAGGATCATTTTCTCATGTTTTAAGTCACCTTAAGTCTTAGCATGTTATATCAAGATGCAATGCATAACACATAAAGATCATAGCTCTCCATATACTTCTAGCATAAGTGTTTCCAAAAGAAACTATAACATGCAAATGATGGATTCTATCTTTAGAGATTAAGTACTCACATAGCATCAAATATCACATGAATTCATCATCTCAAATCATCAACACATAAAGTCATTCTATCATACTTAAAGAACATATTTTTGCACATTTGGGATTTGGTAATCGATTACATATGATGGTAATCGTACCAAATCAAAAACTTATTCCTATTTAAAAAGATGGCCTGGTAATCGATTACTTGGGCCTGGTAATTGATTACCATAACCTAAATTTTATCCTGGGTAAGGAACATCTAGGTAATTGATTTCATGGAATGGTAATCGATTACTAAGGCTAAAAACTATTTCGAAAATAAGAACATCATTGTAATCGATTACATGAATTGGTAATCGATTACATGAGTTAAAACTGGTTCTGGGCATGAGGAACAACCTTGGTAATTGATTACATTATTGGTAATCGAGCCAAAATCCTTCAAATAACCATTCTAGTAATCGATTACATAAGCTGGTAATCGATTACCAGAACCTGGAATTTGAGAAATCATGGTTCTTTTCAACACATTCTAAGCTACTTTAACACCTTGAGACCACTTAAAATATCTTTCTAACATTCCTTTGAAAACATCTTCACATTTTTACAAATCAAGACCAACATTGTATCATGACTAAGGCATATCCACTAGTCATGGTTAAAATTTCCATTTGGGAATACCAGGGCAAGTCTTTTGAGCTCTAGGAGTTTAAGTGATGACATAAAGATAGACATGCTATGCAAGCTTTATTTTAGGTCTTTGCCATTTTTAGGTGATGACTTGAAATTTAAATATGCTAGACAGGAAATGTAAATATGAATGCAAGTTCAATTTTTTATTTTAGTGCTCTAGGCCCCTTACAGTATTTACTCTAAATCACATCTCAACTTTCAGGTTGAAATATAGGCTTTGAGTTAATTACTTAGGTGATAACATGAGTGTAAACATAAAATGCAAAACTTAAATATAAACATGCAATGCAAGAACTTGAAATAAAAACATGATGCAAGTTCATTTCTTTATCTTGCTAGAGCTCATTTCAAAACTTTAAAGGATAAACTTTCAACCCCAATCAATCTTAACTAAATGGAAATGAGTTTTAGAGCCTCTTGACAACCTGGTTCTATGGACCTCATTTGTCTAGACTCATCATCAAACTCAAGGAAAAACCAACAAAGACAACCAAAAACCTTTTTATTTCCATCATTCTTTTAAAACCAAAGATGAAGCCAACCTTGAGCTCTAGAGGTCTACACATAGTGGTCTTTATAGCCAACACAAAGATCTCTCATCATCAAGCTATGGTTTTTCAATCATCCAACAACAATAAACCAAAAGGGAGAAAGAAAAGGAAATATCAAACTGAAAAAGGAGAAGAACAAGAGGAGCAACTCAACCACATCATCAACTAAAAACTCATCCATTTCATGCATCATTAAATCCAAAAACATAAGAGGAAGAATAGAGAAGAGAACTCAAAACAACTCCCTACCAAGTTGTGTCCCTTGCTTGAAGAGAGAAAGCTTTGATCTTGTAAGGGAATGGCTATGTGTTACGCTTATGGTGTTTGTGTTTAGGAAATGGTAAGGAATAATGACTCTTTTGAAAAGATGAAGAAAGAGTAGAAGAAGAACTCAAAGAAAGGATACTCTGAAGCTTTGTACAAGTGAGCAAATGTTTGCAAGCTTTCTTGGATGCATATTTATAGAAGAATGAAACATAATGGTGGTGCAAAAAGGGGAGGGAATGGTTCTTGGGGAGGACAAGGGAGAAAAATATCTCTTTGATAGGTATGGGTTTGAGGTATGACTAGGTATGTGTTGAAGCATGGTCCAAGGTATGGCTTAGAGCATGGTTCTTTTGCGTGTAAATTAATCAACATGTGGTGAATTAGGGGGAGTGGCTGGTTCCTCTAGGAGGCTTTGGAGGGAAAGAAAATCTCATTTTAATGTTGGTTTATAAGTGTGTTTAGGAGTTGATTTGGTTAGGCTATGAATTAGGAGTTGTAATTTGTGTTTTAGGTGAGATAATGAGTAATTAAGGTGGTTTAAGACAAGATTAAAGAGTGGTCTTCCTTGATTAATGCAAATCCAACTTTATTAGGGAGGAATCTCATCATGTGACAACTTCCATGATTTAAGGAAGTTTATTGGAATCTTACTATTCATGAAAATGTGACATAAAATCTTAGATCAAGAAAAAGATTTTGAGTTTCTCTAAGCAATCTTAGGTTCTAATTAACCTCAATTAATTATTTTGACTCTAGATTAGCAATTGGAATTTACTAATCTTTAATTAGAGCCTAATATTGCTTAAGTTTTGTTAATCGTGTCATTTGGCTCAAAATGCACTTAGCCGAGGGCAAAATGTTAATTTTCTGCAAAAACCTCCCGAGGCTACTCGGGCTTAACCTGTCGCAAAACATTACTTAAAAACATCATTTAAAACCTTTGGGTGAAGTCAGTTCAATCGGCACTTCATTCGATGTTAATCCATATGGGCGTTTCGGTAATTTCATGCATCGAAACTCAAAATGAGATTTTTCTCTATTAACACACATAACACATATGATCGCCTATCATCATCAAAACGTCCCTTGAGGATGGCCTTCATGACCCTCATTTTCTGGA
Source organism: Dalbergia oliveri (assembly GCA_030441495.1). Taxonomy (NCBI): domain Eukaryota; kingdom Viridiplantae; phylum Streptophyta; class Magnoliopsida; order Fabales; family Fabaceae; genus Dalbergia; species Dalbergia oliveri. The sequence goes on along the minus strand of JAMLFY010000004.1, from coordinate 32,490,377 downwards.
AAATGACCTCGGGGGCATTTTAGTCATTTGTACATTGGAAAAAAATCGGGGCATTACATGTTACTTATATAGTTAGTTTTTAAGTAGTAATAATAATAATAATGATAATTTACATGATGAACAAATTTTACACTTAATTCTAACATCAATAACTTCTTTAAAATATCTAATAATTCTTTATAAAAATAATATCTAACAAACTATTTTTATAATACATGTTAAATATAAATAATATCTAATATCTTTAAGTATCATTATAATGATGATACAAATATTAATATCAACGGTACTCATAAACATATTAGATCTAATAGATTTAATAAGATAATATTTTCAAAATTAAAAAAAAAAACATGATATCACAAACTAAATATTAGATTTCATAAAAGAATAAATATCAAATTCAAATAATAATTGAATTTCACTCCAATAGCTTAGATTTTACCTTTCTAAAGACACCTATTTTCAGGATATTACAAGGTTGTAACTAGGATATTATGTAACAAGCTAGAGATATACTAATGATTTAGCTTTCAAGCGTCAAGTTGATTTTTAGTATGATTAAAATATTTTTGAGCTTTGTGCATTAAAGTATTTCAGTTTATGATTTCAGATATCAAATTTTGAATAGAAATTTAGATGAGGTTATGTTTTCAAAATGAATTTTATGATAAAGTATACATTTATAGAGACATGTTACCCAAAAGGCTTACGTAGAGATGAGTTCCTCACGTGCCGATCACATTCCTAAGTTGGGTCGTGATAGTGATTCACCCATGTCCATGAAATCATGATTATTCTTTTGCTTCACCATCCCTTGCATGTGCATGTGTTATATGTTTTGAATATTCTTCATTCCTGGCATGGGGAGAAAGTAAAATAAATTGTGGGAATTGAAATGACATGTTTAAGAATGACAAAATGATAGAAGAAAATGAAAAAGAGTGGCATATTAACACATGATTATGCAATTCACAACCAAGGTAAATATATCATCAAAAAATGAAAACCGAATATATATGTTTATAATTAAAACAAACCCAATATATGTTTCGTTGTAAAAGATATATCTAATGGTATTAATTTTACAATAGAAGCCTGCAGGACATATTCTTTTTAATGGCGTGCCCACCCTCTTAAACGATGAGTAAATATAAAATAATCCCTTCCTCTTTAATTTTGATTTGAATTTTGGATTGCAATATATATATAGTCGCAACAATATATCTTTTTGTGTATGGACAATGATTTTAAAAAGGAAAAAAATCAATCACTATACATGGATACAACTTATATGAAATGATTTCTAATTTTATTTACCTTTGATTGATGCAAGGTTGGTTATGTTCTCTGCATACAAAACTATTTGGTGTGAAAATAATGAAATGATATATTGTAGTTAAAAAGTGAACATGACATGAGATTAAAAGTGAAAGGATTTGGTGTTTGAGAAAGAGATGTGGAGCTGTAAGAATAGTTTGTCTTTACATGAGAATGACAGAGATGAAGAGTGCCGTGGGAACATTTTTTCTAAAGAAATAGTGTTGATTATGTTGGACAGAGATATGTTATTTCTTTGGAGCAATTTTGTTTTTCAAGAAATGAAAAATAGGTAGTTGAGAGATAATGAGTGATTAGGGAAGAACAAACATTTTGAAGGACAAAATTGGAAACTAAAATTGGACACCAAAATTAACTACCTCAAGATGAATTCCATTTATAATATATATATATATATATATATATATATATATATATATATATATATTGCCACTCCTATATGGCTATTGTCATTTCCATTTGTATTAATTGTTCTTTAGTTTTACTAAATTATCCCTCTTCTATTTTAACTAAGAACATACCTAACATAAAATAATTAATAATACTATAAAATTTATTATTATAAATTTAATTAAAAGTTAGTTTAACTACATAAAAATATTTATTATTTATCTTATTTTTAATATTCACGTAGTAACAAGATATTATAAGTATTAATAATTTATTTATAATGATTTAATTCAAATATTAAATTGCTTTAAATTTTGTATACAAAAATATCTAAATAATATAATGTTGAATATTTTTAAGAAAATAATAAATAAAAATGAGTAATAAAAAAGACATGATAATAAATTGTGATATACAATCACTTACATATTTTGTAACATTTAGCATTTATATAAATAAAAAATTAGTAAATAAACAAAATGATACCATTTATTTCTATTGGATTGGCAATTAATTTTTATTATAGTTCTTATTTATTCATATTATTAAAAATTGAGGTAATTTCATAAGCTAGATTATAACTTATTTGCATAAAAAAGTTTAAAAGAGTATATTATAAAGCGTATATTATTTATTTTCTATTAGATAACATATATATAATTTACTTTGTTAAAGTAAATTAAAAACAAAAATTAAAAAACTAGAGAAGGACAAGCATATATGTGTCATTAGGCCATTAAAAGTAAGTGATTGTAAAAAAATTATTAATATAATAATTTTATTTAATATTTTCAAATAATATAAACATTGGACGTTACAATTAAATAATAGCATGTGCTGATTGTATAGTTTGATTCAGTATTGTCTTTTTTAATTACTCATTATTGATTATTTTTCTTTTTTCTAAAATATTTAGGTAATTATTACCTTAGGAATGTTTTCCAGGAAATAATTCAATATATAAAATCTAATTGTGAACACTTATTTTCTCCTGCCCATAAAATAAAAATCTAAGAAATTGGCATATTTTCAAAGTTTAACCATTTATTGACCCATGTTGATAAGTTTATTGTTTTAATCCAAATTTAGTTTTAGACCATGATTTTTAGGTTCATTTTCTATTATCTTATATTTTAGTCTATGTGCATAAAAAATAAAAAAAAAATGATAGAGAAGCAATGATTGTCAGGGCTCCTACCTATTCTTGTCAAACTATGCAAACACAAGGGGATGATGGGGAAGCATAATGAAAAGTAACAGAAAGTGGTGGCACCATGATGGTGCTTGACTCACTTAATTGCATAATGACAATTTTCTTTTTAAAATGAATGCAAAGCCAATTACAAGAGGAAAAGGAGTGTGAGAGAGGGGGCAGGGAGTCACGGACTCCTAATTTTTTAATTCCTGCCAAAATGAAATATGGATTCAATGAGGCTTTTGTAACATCCTCCCAAGTACAACCCCATCCTTAAGTCATGGTATCATACTCAAGAGTTGTTACTTAAATTCTGCGACCTTTCTTAATTATCTATAATAAGGGTCGATCGAATTGTGTGTTAACTAACTCGTGGTTCTATCGAGATATATAGCTAGAAACAACTTATTTATTTAATACAAATCAAGTACAAAAGGAAGCTCTTCTAAGAGCTTTCCAGTACATCCGTTATCTCTTATGTTTACCAGACATATACATACACTTAAGTACAAAAAAACACAAGTTCTGCTACTAACTCCTGCAAATCCACTTGATCTTCTCCTGGCAGCCTCACCATCTTCTAGATCAACCTGGGGCGACACGGAAAAACAAATACATAGGGGTGAGAATTCTAACATTCTCGGTAAGGCGTTCCCCAAAACATATACTGAAGTTCATGTCATCGTTACCGCCCAGCCACTTCGATTTATTTAACAAAAGGTGATCATGCATTACATAATGACTATTCATTTTTAAAGTTCAAAATCTATCTTTTCGAAGTGGGTTACTTTTAAGAAAAACCAATCACTTAATACACCTCTACCGTCAGCTCATACTCATAGTAAGTTATGGCAACCAAGAAGAACCAATATACACAAATATGTACATGCCCAATGTAATGAAATTCATCTTTGATTTCCCTTGATGAATCAAAAGTATCACATCCCTCTCTATTTGCCTTCGACAAGCCAAAAGGATCTTAATCCACTCCATTTGCCTTTGACAAGTCAAAAGGATCTCAACTCACTCTATTTGCCTTTGACAAGTCAAAAGGATCTCGTGTGTCATTATTTGCCCTTGAAAAGTCAAAGAGGATCTCATGTTTCATTATTTGCCCTTAACAAGTCAAGAGGATCTCAAGTTTCTTGTGATCATAGAATTTAATTAAGGACATCATTCACTGCATGCATAAAACACATACAGGCATCCATTCACAACGAAATTCTCATTTGTATCTTATAAATCAATCTTTTAAACTATCTAGTATGCATTCATATGTCACAAGACATACAGCCAAAAAGGTAACATCAAGTACTCATGTCATTCTAGAACCAAAAATTCCATTACTTCATCAATTCAAATCATTGTTGCATTTCCAGCATAATGGCAGATTTTACACCATTGTAACATGAATTATGTTTCCCTTCAAACAATCAATTCAGAGGCTATAAAAATTTCACATGACACTTCAATGTGTCTAAAACAACCTGTAAAAATTTCAGGGCAATCAGAATTATATAACCACTTCAATAAAATAGGCAAATCTGGTGGTCAGAAGCCACAAATTCATAGTCTAGACTTGTGTTCTCAAAATATTTAGCCCTAGAATTCGATGGAATCATGGTACAAGAAAATTCACAGAGGTATTTCAACATGTTATTAGTCTTGTGTAAAAATTTAAGGAGCTATCTCAATCAATTGCTATGATTAAAAATTCGGGCAAGTTTGTCACTTCAGCCTCAACAATTCAGCAGGCAACAGTTACAATTCGGTTTCTAATTTTTTTGAGGCATCAAACCTTAGAATTAACCCTAAGAAAATTCGTGTGTTTAGTATAAGAGGTTAGCTACAACATATAATTTTCATGGCTCATGCAACCACCCACAAAATTTCCAGAAAATTCGTGAAAAATTCTGATTACAGAATAAAAATCAGTCCACAACCTAGTTCCAATTTCACTTGAGAGAAAACCCATTTTAAACCATCCAAACACAACACAAAAATTCATACATCAATATCAATATGTTAACCATCAGTATCATCAAAATTTTCAGAATTAGGGCAAGCCAAAATAGAATTGAAAAATTCCACAAGAAAGGCAAAACCCTACTTTGAGAGCTCTTGAGCTCTATGCTCCAAAGGATGCTCTAGAATGCTTTTGCTTCACTTCAAAGCTTCCCCACCAACATCAAACCCTTCCTTTAACCTCTGATTGTGTGCCCTCAAAGTTGGAAAAAGTGATGGATTCAAATTATAATCGGTTAGATTTGTAGGTTATGATGAATAGAATAAGTTTAGTGAAGAGAGTTTGTGGTTTTAGTGACTTTGAGCTAGGGTTTTGCAAGCTTGAAGCTTGTTAATGGAGTTTGAGAGGAAGAACAATGGAGGAAGGGTGCTTAGAGAGGTCTGGCCGAAATTGTGATGAAGGGAATGATAAGATGTTGATATTTTGAGTTTAGGGCAAAATACATAGAATTTTCAAGTCCAAAATGTTTTCTTTGAAGATAATTAGTGTAATTTTGTGCAATTCCTATTGGTTAGTCATAAAGGTGTAATTGTGTGGCACATCTCAAGCCACACACTTGTCCTCCTTAGGTGGCAACTTGCTATGCAAGTTTCATTCGTGTAAGAACTGCAACAGAAATCTCGCCAGGTAAACACCGTACCATTAAATATTACCAAAATTAATTTTAAGTATAAAATTATCATTCTCAGATATTCCTAACCTCATTCCCATGTTTCCCTAATTTCAGGCACCTCCAGGGCCCGAATCTAAGGTTTCAGCGTCCGAGCGTGGGGCCCACAAGGTTACTATTCACCGGCCGAATTTTTTTTTTTTGACAGGTCCGTTGGGCGCGCCTTATCATTACTAAACTATTATATTTTTGAAATTATGATTAATAAAGCTCAAATTAATTTTTAATTAAATTTTAGGGTGTTACAGCTTTCATCGGGATTTTTTGTTTTGCAAAAATGATAAGCTTTCTTTTGATGATAAAGGGTCACGGGAAAAAGTTAAAAGCAGCGGTGAACACGTCTTCAAATTCCTGGCAAAAGAGAGAAATTAGCACACAGAGAAGAAGATAACATAGCCATTGACTCGTAACACCCGATCTCACATGTTCCAGATCACAATTCCAAGTAACCCAAGCCAAAATCAAATTCAATATTCTCGAGCCAAAACACCGAATCCATTAAGGCAGGAACTAATAAAAAGAGTCCATACACAACAGACAAGTCCATCAAAAATTCACAAAATTCCCAATCAGGTGCAGAATCAAATCTAGACATTATTTCAAAAATTTTAAAAAAAAGGTAGAAACTCTAAAAAGGGAGAGGCATAAATAGTAAGGAAAGGCGGCGCGCCACCGCCATCGCGGGCGAGGCCGTCCTGGATCTCCTTCACTCCAATCCCTTCATCCTCCTTGTTCCACGCAGTCTCCTCCTTGCCATCATCATCACCACTTTCCATAGTCACCACCCTCAACACCATCACCAGCAAGCCCCCTCACATCTTCCTTCACATATCATCATCATCCTCCTCATATTATCATCATCTTCCTTAGCACCCCTCTACCCCATGGCTAGCAACCATCATCCCCATCCATAATCCTCTTCCCTCTTCAACAAAACAAGCCATGAACCTCATCCCCATTATCATCATCACCACTTAAACCCATAGACACCCACAAAACAGGAACTACTCACCACCACCATCATCCTTGCCAAAACCGGACTCTCTTCCACCACGCAACCCCATTCTTCCTCGCGGCAGCAAGCCACGCGGTCTCCCCTTCACGGGTTGGCGTGTGCCGTGATCGAGATCTTCGCGGATCATGACCGGCACCTCGCGAGTTCGCGATCCGCGCACACCACTCGAGCGCACCAGCCTTCCTCTTGTGCAACCATCCAGCCAGATGAACGCAACCACCGCTCTCCATCGACCTGGCTCCTCGCTGCTCCTCCGCCGGCGCTGGACGGTCGCTGGCGGAGCTCGCGTCCTGCCGCACTCGCGGGTCAGACGCTCCCGCGAGCTTCAAGGTCTCCGCACCACATGCACGCGATCCTGGGGCTGGCGGGGCGGCTCTGCTCTCCGCGAAGACCGGGCCCTCTGCTCTCAAGGGCTGCTAGCGGCACAGCCATCCTGGGCAGCGCCACCATCATCTGCCCTTTGTCTGGCACCTGGCTCATCCTGGCGGCAGACTCCTGGGCCACGGGTCGCCTCTCTCTCCCTCTCAATACTCGGTCTCTCTTCTCACCCTTGGATTCTCTCATGCTCTCTCTCTAACTCACTTCTCTCTCGGTTTCTTCTTTTTCTTTGTTTAAATTTTGTGTTAGTATGTTTGCATGTGAGAGAGAATTGTATTTTGTGTGTGTGTCACGTGGGGGTAGGTGGGTTTGTAAGAGTGAGATGATATAATTGTGTGTGTGTGTGGACTTGTAAGTGAGTTAGTTTTAGTGTGTAGGTGCTTTAATGTTAATGATAGTGAGAGTTTTTGTTGTTGTTTTATTATTATCATTATCATCATTATGTATATTTTTAGTTAGTATTGTTTTATTTTTGTTGGATCATATTTGGGGCTGCGTTTTATTTTTATATGCTTAAGTTTTGTCAGAGTTTTTGTTGCAAGATTCTTTAATAGTTGTTTGGATTTTTATTTTAGTTAATTTAAATTGTCGTTTTGATTAGAGATTTTAAGTTAAGTTTTTATTTACTTATCTTTCAGATTTTTACTTTATGATTAGATATTTTTCAGTACTCTTTCATCCTAATTAGTGTTTATAATTTCTTTTTGATGGTTTGAATGTTATTTTTAAAAAATAAAATAAAATAAAATAAAAATTTATAAATCTTTGGTTAACCTTATTGCTCTATTTTTTTTTTTAAAAGGGCAACAAAAGTGAAGATCTATGAAATAAGGATTTGAGTTAATTTGGGTTTTAAAAATAAATTTTATTTTTTTTGGGAATTTTACTTTTGATAAAAAAAATAATAAAAATAATAAAAAAGGATAACAATAATTAGAGTACCTTTTAAAAATAGAATTAATTGAGTCGTGACCTGTTAATCCTATGCTTCTAAATATTTTAGTTGTGACAGCTTGATATTCTGAAATCCCTTTTAAAAAATAAAATTAATCAACTCACAAAATATTTTACAGAACTTTGGCTTTGAATTCCCCATTGCACTAAACACGTGGAGGAGGCGATTGAATCCTCAAGTCAAAATTAAATTTTCGTAATTTTTGTCTTATTTGTAAAATTTTTATGAGATATTTTATTTAATTTAAATAATCATTTCTTTAGGAAATATTTTATTTCAAATAAAAAAGTTAATTTAGCCGGACGGCTTGTTACTCCATATTCTGACATTTGAATTGTGACAACTTGATGTTCCAAATTTTCTTTAAAAGTATGTTCTCTTTTATGTTTTATTTTACTTTCGTAAAAAATATAAAATAAATTTTTATGTTATTTGTAAATATTTATAATTCATAAGAGATTTTCATCTTTATATATTTAGTTTAAATTTATTACTTATTTGTGAAATATTGTATTTTGAATAAAAATGTTAATTTGCCGTGACGGTTTGTTAACACAATATTTTGAACACCAGCTTGACAGCCATGTCCTCAATTTATCTTTTGAAATTTTGTTGTAAATAAAAATATAAAAATGAATATTTTGAAAGGTTGTTAATAATTTGACAAATCAATTAAGGTATCGTCTAAAGACGAGTGTATTAGGGTGCGTAATTTAAAACCTACACTTCCTTATGCATAACGACTCCGAATTAAATCCTGTTTAAAAGACCATTTTAATAAATGGGTTTCCATGTTTTTCCCAATTTAAATAAATTTGGTGGCGACTCCAATTTTAACAATTTATTTTTCGGGATTCCAGGTAATCCAGTTGCAACACTAATTATTACATCAAATAAGTTAATGTAAAATACTTGTAACTAAACTAATGAAAATAATATTAAATATTTTAATAATTCAATTATTTTTAATTAAATTAACAGTAATAAAATTTTGATATCATTATAATGACTAATAATCAATAAATATCAATTATGTATTAGTTTTATTTGATTATCATTTTTGGGTAATGTGAGGAGGAAGAAAACCAAATTAGATAGAGGGTTGCACTCTTATTAAATGATGTAAATATGTTTGTCATGTCATAGTAATAATATTAGAACTAGACATTATATTATAATCATTGCATATATTACTTTATTTGATTAAAATAAACTAAGGGTAATTTAGTGAAACTAAATAACAATTAATACTAGTGAAAGTGATAATAATAAGGAAAATGTTACTTCCATTTGTAGATAATAGTCCTTTTTAACTATCTTTGATGTCTAAATTTTCTATTTCATAAAATATCCTTGATGCATGGGAATTGAAAGTGTTATCATAAGACGCCCAGAGACAAAGGAGCTAGGAATCCCCAATCGACCATGAGACCTGGACACCGCAACGGGCTGAGGTCCCCGGACCTCCTTCAAGAATGGAAGATGTTCGGAGAAAGGAATAAGGGATTCAGATAGTTATTGGCCACGATGACCAAGGTCTCTGTTATTTCAGGAACCATGTCGATGTCAGGATAACCTCGGGCTAAGTGCGTGACGAACACAAGTTCTGATACACCTTCTAGAAAGAACCTTTGTATCGTTTGCATCATTTTGGGTAGCTCCAGCTTAGCCCTAAAACTACCAATTATGGACATGTCTACGAGTATAAATGAATGATGGAAAGTGTTATAGTGGTAAGCCTGATTCCTTCCTAGTTTCTATTCACTTTTTCTTACTCCTTCTTACTTGAGTGTCAGAGTCCCTTTTGTAGGTACCCACCTAAGGTGGAAGCCACCATAAAGAAAAGGAGGAAAACTAGCCTAGTCCACTACTTGAAACCTACATCCTGGTTACGAATGTAACATTGGCGATTAAAGAGAATGAAATTGCTCACGACATGAATATTGCCATTACCTCACAATTTACTCCTCGATGGCACACCACCCTAAACACAAACCCAACACCAGATCACACACCAAAGCCCCTACCAAGCTACAATGCCCAAACCCCCACACTCCACTTACCCCTACTGATTTCATATGGCCAGGATTAAAACCATAGGAAGACCTCTCTCGGAAGGGGGTGGCGTCACGCCTGCACCTCAGGACCTTTGAAACCCTTACATTCTTATACGGATAGGCTCAAGGCATAGAACTGGACGTCCATGATAGACGAACCCAGGCCAGAGCTCGAAGGTAAGCCCAATGGTGGAAATCCAAAGGAGCTATCCTCCTCTATGAAGAAATATTGTGCCTGATGCGTGACCAAAATGTAAGAATGGCGAGCCTCAAGGGTGAGATAAAAAGAAGGAGGTACCACGAGGAGAGGCATCGGTCATGAGCAAGCATGATAATGGAAGCAGAAAGAAAGTTGAGATGAAAGGATAAAAGAATATGTGAATTAGAGGAAACGCTAAAAGCCGTAGAGGACACCCAAGCTTGGGAACCTCGTAAAGAGTCTCATTAAGGAGACAATGGGCAGACGGAACCAGCGGAGGGCTGTACCACCCAAGGGTCCCCACAGACCCAAACTCGCCAAGCCAAGTTCATCTCGATGGCTAACCTCCCATCCGATATCTCCCACTCAAGTCGGCCTGGAGGTCACTTGCGAGAACCTGAGGCATCCGGGTCACCACGTGTGATGAGCCCAGATGACGACATGGAAACTCCTTTTGACGAGCAATTATGAGGTATCCTATTCCTTAAGCTAAACTGCTAACAATGAAGCGTATGATGGAACCTCTACGGAACCCTAAGAGCACCTCGACATCTTTCGAACTTGCATGCTCCTGGAAGGAAT
>JAMLFY010000004.1:32456231-32479069 GCA_030441495.1 Dalbergia oliveri | reverse complement strand
AACTCACAACATGAACAGGGAAGTCAATAGGGTAACACCCTAATATTTAACCCATACGCCTAGGACGTACTTAGACTAATTATTAGTTATTACTTCCTTTAAATTCTTTTAGAAATTAACTTAGCGGAAAATAGGTAAATTTTTTTTTTGAAATGATTTATATAAAACAAAGTGCGAGCCTTTGCGCGTAACATAAACAACGTGAAGCGGAAGAATAAATAAAACATCAGAACATAAGCATTAAAGAACACATCCATCATAAACATCATTCACATTAGATAATATAGTTTAGTACATCACATAGAAATATAACAGAACATAAAGTCTTACCCATACTAGTGGGCAGAGCTTGTAGTACAATAAAATACGAAACATGAAAGACAAATACATGGAACAACCCCTAAAGATAAACACCCAACTAAGACTCTCCCTCCCTCGAGCCATGGATGGGACTCTCACCCATCCCTCCGTGGCACATATCCAATGAACTCAAACTCCTCTGAATGCGTTAAGGCGGAAGGATGGGCGAGATGCCCTCACAATGAGGTGCATCTTCGGACTTCATGCTAACTTCTGCGGCTGCGTCACCCGTCTTCTCGCTACCCATCCCGATATCCATGGAGTACGGAGGGCGGAACCCTCCGAGAAAGGATGAAGAAGGAAGATCCTCTTATGGTCCCTTTCGAACGTCTCGGGCGAGGCACGTACTCGGGTAGCCTTGCACCGTCTAAGATGCCGAACGGGCGTGACGTTTCTCGCCCGTCGCGGGTCGCGTCCCTCAAAAATCATATCATCGCCAAAGGGGAAGTCGAGGTAAATCTGGAGCGGAGACTGGAAAGGCAAACGGGCGTCCCACATATGCAAAAATGTGTATAGCACAACGACCCTTGAAGTGGTAAAATTGATGTCGGGTCGAAGTGCACCTCCCACAGGTGGGTCAACAAAAATCACGAACAACGCCATCGAAATCTGAAGACGTAACGGAAAGAAACAGAGAGAGGGGTGAGAATTCTTACTAAAGAATCTCGAGGAGGAAGTCCTCTATCCTAGTGTCATCGTTCACGTCCCAGAACCTTGGGTTTATTATAAAAAGGTTGAGCATGCATAGGTTCATTATGAGGTTTTCGCAAAGGTTGTTATCCAAGGTCCATGTCTTTTATAATGATTCTTAATGCATGTATGCAACATAATATTTCATGGATGCACAGCACTTTAGGTAAATCAAACAATAATTCAAACAACATTTGAGTGGCATGAAACTTTTCTTTGAACATCTTTCCTTTTCTCATACTTGTGACACCAATAATATAGTAACCGCACCCCTTAAACTAGGCTATGAGCTCATACCTTAACTAGTCGTCACTAGTTCTTACTTATCCTCTTGATAAGCGAATCATAAACATATTCATCATAATCATCATAATCCGACTCCCAGACGGGTAGGGGCCTGAGGATCACCCATCATGGGACTTTTTCCTTCTTCGAAACGCATCGACTTGGTTAAGACCACGACTTTGTCCGCTTTGGCAGGCTATGTCTATGCCCTCACGGTTTTACCTTCTCATAGGAGCAGGAGAAGTACGTCTCGTGTGTCACCTTAAACATCATATACTTTCATTCTTCAAAACGCATTCACGTTAAGACCAGCGACTTTGTCCGCTTCGGGATGGCTCACGTCCATACCCCCCACGGTTTTACTTTCTGATTCCTAGTAGGAGAAAAATGCGTTCTATATAACTTTAAACTTCATATTTTTCAAAAACTTTCTTTTGTCCCTCAAATTTGACGGAAATTCGGCGGCATAAGACTACTCTCCGAATTTCCTCAAATTTGAGTCATGCCACATAATTTCAGTCACATGCATCATTTTCATGGAACTTTCTCATTGCAATACTTTCTAGTTCACATGAGCATATTTCTCAATTTCATTCATATCTTTGAAACATTATGCATCTCAAACACAACATTTCATCATATCACCATATCAAATTTGGCACATAAAGTTTCATGCTCAAGGAACTAACATAATCACATCATCATAAGTGTGCACGAGGTTCATCATCATAATCATACTCTCTCGTCCACCTATCTCATAGTATCTTATGCTTTGACCCTTACGGGCTTTAAACTTGTATTTGCATCATTATTACCCTCAAGGGGTTGGCACTTAAACTTTTCTCTAAGATTTGAACCCATCAAAATTTCCAATCAGCACTTATCATAAAGGGGAAAATATCATGCTTATTGGGCTCTAAAATCTCCATTTGTGACCCTTTTAAGATCCATCTTCGCCTAAGGCTCCATAATTAATTCCTAGACCAATTATGAGGGATTCCTAGGCATGTTCTCTAAGTTATAAACCACTTTAGATCTCTTATCATCATCTTAAACTTAGAAATTTGCACCTAATCATTTATGAAGGGATCTTGTACATGTCTTACTAATTATGAATCATTTATCCTTGAATTAATCATGCTAGAACAGATTTGCATTTTTTGCATTAAGGTGTTCTAGAATTCTCAATCTAATCCCCTTTTAAGTTACTTATTCTTTTCTAACTTTTCTAAATCGATCCTTGCTTCACTCAACATAATTTTACACATTTAATACCTTAGAACAGCATTTATACAGGAGCCAAACATAGAACCAAAATCATGAACCCATAAGATCACATAATCTCTTGGGTTGAAATGCATATAAGTTACTAGTTTTCTCTTGGGATGTTTCTAAACAAAAGGTGTTCTGGTAATCGATTACATGTTCCTAGTAATCGATTACCAGGAGCTCAATTCATTCTGGGTTTCAAAAACAACTTGGGAATCGATTACATATAATGGTAATCGGTACTTGGGGTTAACCCGTTTTGAAAAATAAAGAACATAGGGTAATCGATTACACTATAAGGTAATCGATTACATGGTTTCCGAGAACATGTCCTGGGCACCAAACCTGGTATCGATTACACGCCTTTGGTAATCATCGATTACACGCCTCTGGTACGATTACCAGAACCAAAAGTCCTTAAAACTTCTGGTAATCGATTACATGGAGTAATCGTTACCAGAACCTCTGGAATTTGAAAAACATGATTTTGACACATTCCAAACTATTTTAAACATCTTGAGACCTCATAAAACAGTTTTCCAACATTTTCTTGAAATCATTCATGTATTTTACAAAATCAAACCATTATTGAATCATACCAAAACTCATCCATTTCTTTTTGAATGGAGTTTCCTTTTTAGGATACTTAGGGCAAGTCTTTGAGCTCTAGAGTATTTAGGTGATGACAAAATCTTAAACATGCTATGCACTTTATTTTACTCTTCATTAGAAAGTAAAGTGAGAGCATAAAATAAATATGAGATGCAACTTCATTATTATCTTTAAGGATTAAGTGATGACTTGAAATATAAACATGAAATGCAAGCTTGGAAATTTAAATATGGTAATGCAAGTTCATTCATTTACTCTTGTGAAATTAGTGATAGCATCAAAATAAACATGAGATGCAAGACATAAATTTAAACATGAATGCAACTTGTTTTTATCTTAACTAGAGCTCTTGCAAGACTTTTAGAGGAACATAAACCTCAACCCATTATGTATCATAAGGCAAGCTTTAGAGTTCTTAGCACCTAGACTTCAAAGAAATCTTAAGGTTTGAACTTCATCATCAAGCTTAAGGAAATGGACCAAAGTTCAACACTTTGTCTAAACAAAACTACAAGAACTAAGTCATATTCTTTATTTTATTGCTCATGGGCTTCAATCTAGAGTAAAACTCTTAGAACGGCCGACCAACTTTAAGGTTGGCAAGGGTAAGCTTAGAGCTTTTTGAAATCATAAGATTAATTTTCTTAACAAAACTTTTGTGATCTACTTACATTTTTACAAACTTTGTTCAAATCCAAGGAAGAAAACTGAAATCCTTAAAGGAAAAGAGGAAGAGGAAAACCGAAACTTAAGCCAAGAAAAGAAAGGAAATCCAAGCATGTATGGTCCAAGACCAAGTTGTTTCAAGCTTTAGAGGTTTCTCACATGACAACAACAAGTCATTATCTTGAAACCTCATCATCAAGCTCACATTCTTTTTGTAAAAAGGCCTCTTGGCCGAAAAGAAAGGGGAAGGGAAAGGAGTTTGAAACCAAGAGAAAAACTAGAACTTTCTTGAAGAACACAAACAAAATCATCAAAACTTAACCCCTACCTTAAGAAGTCTTGAAGAGATGTAAGAAAGCTTTGTTTTCTTGATGGAAGGAGAAGGAAATCCTCTTGGAGTCTTGAGGAAGAAATCAGCCAAGTTGAGGGAATTTGAGAGGAAATGAGAGAAAGTGTAAGAATGCTTAAACTTGGCAAATGATCCAAAGAGCAACCAAGTTCTTCAAAGGCTTGGTATTTATAGAAAAAATGAGACATGTTGGCTGATTTGGGGAGGGAATGGCTGATGGTTTTCAAGGTCAAGGGAGGAGGAAAATATCTCTTACAAAAGTATGGGCTTAGGCATGGCAAGCATGGTTGGAAGCATGGGCAAGGTATGGCCTAAGGCATGGGCTTGGAGTGCATCAAAACTCAACATGTGGCACCATTTTTAGGGGGGATTTTCGGACACATCAGCCAAAGGGAAGGGATTTTTGTTCATGTAATTGTGGTTTAAGGATGTGTTTAAGTGTTTCTTTGATTAGGCTTTTGATTAGGAGTTTGTAAGCAAGTGTTTAGGTGAGAAAATGGTTAATTAAGGTGGTTCAAGACTTGATTAGGAGGGTAATCTTACTAGATTAGTAATTTAAAATAATTCTTTTGGTCAAATGAGGTATGGCTCAATTCCTTAATTTAAGGAATTGGAGAGAGAAAAACTATTCAAGATTCCATGACTAGGAATCTTGAATTAAAGAATGCAATTAGAGTTTATCTAAGCAATCTTAGGTTCTAATTAACCTTAATAAATTATTTTGACTCTAGATTAATTATCGAAATAAATTAATCTTCGATTAGAGCCTAATATTGCTTAGGTTTGCTTAATTGCGTCATTAGGCTCACTACACGTTTAGGGCAAAATGGTAATTTTGCGCTAAACTCCCGGGACCTTCCTGCTAACTAAACATCAAACATTGCTCATAAACATCATTCTAAACTTCCTGGAAAGTTTCTGGGCTCAAACGGCACCTTTTACCCGTGTAGACACAGGCGGGGTATTTTGGTCATTTTGAGCCGAAAGTTTAGAAAACGATTTTTCACCTCGAATATCATTCATAACAACGCAATCCCCTCTAAACATCGAGTTGACCCATTAGAGGGTTGCTGGGCAACTTCCTAAAATTTTGGTAAAAATGACCTCAGGGGCATTTCGGTCATTTGTACTCTATCAGAAATTCTGGTTACAAATAACAAACGTCGCATTATCCCAATATCCATTTAGCCGACATGCCATAGTCATGGCCATAAGCAAACTATTCATAAAGCGACTGTTCTCAAGCCTTCCAAAAAAAAGAAGGAAAAAGAAGAAGAAATAACATGAAGTAAAGACATATATGACTACCTTTTATACCCTTACCCGTCTCAAGGGCATGAAAGGAGAAGCAAACAATGTAAAAAGCAAGCATAATCTTAGGCAAAGAGAAGCGGCAAGCACAAATGCAAGGAAAGAAGAATAAAGAAAAATCATGAAATTAAGGAAAGTTTTCATTAATATAAGAAAAATGTACATAAGGGCCCCAAGGGGACTTACAAAAGCCAACCAAGATAGATGGACAAAACAAAAAGCAAAAAAAAAAAACTACTCATCCTTTTCCTCAGGTATATCCTCGATACAGCCATAAATAATATGGTGGAAGATACCCACCTTGGACAAATCTACATTAGGGGCTAACAAGAACCCAAACCTGAGCCATCACATTTTCAAGATATCGGTAAGAGCCGGCTGACCAGGCCTTAACCACATTAGCCCGCTTAGCTTTACCAAGCCAACATAATTATACTTTTGCCTTGGCATAAGAAACTCACCCTTCTCCTCTTCCAAGTCTTCCCTTTGTCCTCCAAGGCTCTCAGTTTATCCTTGAGGTCTAGATCTCCTTTCCCAACTCTTTTTCTATCTTCCAGCCTTTCTCCAGGTCAACTTCTAAACCTCTCGCCTTGACATGACCATGGAGAACGAGGGCTTCAGCTATAACTTCCTCATAACAATGGAGGAAACCCAGGCTTACCAAAACTTCTGGAGGCGTGAAAGGTACTTGGATGGGCCCGTTACGAATGTGACGATGAAAGGCCACATTGCAAATACCAGACATAAATTCCTTAAAGAGAAAGTTGGGGGCCAAGAGGGGGAGAGATGGAAGCCCTCCCAGGAACGAGTAACAACAGCATCATGACCAGGAACATCTGGTTGGTTAGAAGTTGAGTTGATGAGAACAGTCTGAGGCTCTTTAGGCTTTCCATTTCTTACCGGCCATATGAGAAGACGAGCTAAAAAGGCCTAATTCAGCTCGTACCCTCTGAGTAAGAAGGAGGCGGGCTTAGTCAAGATCGGAGAAGGGTGATGTTTTTCGAAGACATTTCTGCAAAGTATGAAAAGCATGAATCACTAAAGGAAAAATCACAACAAAACAACACATACATAAAGGACATGAAAGAAAATCCTAAGTGAAACCTATATCTGACTTCACATCCCAAGTGGACACATCAATAACTCTCTTTAGATTCAAGTGGTCATGGTGCCTGCCATATATCGAGTAAAAAATTTTACAACGGCTGCCTCCTAGACATAAGATTCCAAGCACGGAGGTGGGGAAGAATAAGATGTTTGCCAATAGAGTGGGAACAACGGGCCCTTCAATAGAAAGGAAGAAAATGGAGTAGCCTAGTTTAGCTCAGATCTTAAAGTAGCAAGGCTTAAAACCATGGTAGGACTCCTCATATATTTCAAACATTTCTATTAACCACGACTCGAAGAGACACCATAAGGCTCTTGTCTTTACCTTGAGAAGTCATAAGCATGAAAGGAAAAGAATACTCGTTGCAAGGCCCAGGATTTCGGATAAAGCTAAGGGCCAACTTTTATCCTATTGAACAAGGCCACTTTGAACTCATAGAACAGGGTGACTTCAGGCGACGTAACCGAATCATGCATCCATAGAAAATCCTCCTCACCTTCCTTGGGCTTTCCACATATCCTCTCCTCCAACCCCAGGCTTCAACCTCGTTGACTCGCTAGCTGGCATCTAGAAACATAGAAAAACTCCTTATACCTTTCAAGCATCCTCCCATTCATGATGCTTCGGATCCCACTATCTCTGGAGGAGAAATGCTCCATTAGACCACGATCTAGGGAGTCGGGTATCATAATCTTGTTGTGTATCCTACAAGGGAACCACCATGGAAAACACCTAAAAAAATTGGGGGCAAAATCTTGAAATTTATGTGGGAAGATAAAAGCTAAGCCTAAGGGTGTTTCCCCCCCTATCTGCCAAAGGTGGCGCAGATTGAAGGGTCGCATATATCAGAAATAGCCATGGCGCCACCCAGAAAAAACCCATAAAAACCCTGAAAGATGACAAGCAAGAAATTGGAGCAAAAACTACCGAATAAGTAAAGGGAAACACAAAGCTTACTTGATCAAAAATGGTCAATGACCTCAGAAGATGCGGTGGAGCATGACGGAGGAGAAAGAGTGGGGAGGGGTGCTACGACACGAAAAAGAGAGAAGAAGGAGAATAGCCTGAAAGGAGAAGATGTGAAAAGTATGAAAAGGAATCTACGATTTATAGGGGCGTGGAGGGCAAAATGGTCCGAAGAGAAGTGGACACCCCACGATGCCTCAGTAATCGCATTAACCCCCCACGTGGCACACGCTCATTGGATGAAGGGAGCGTCACATCATGTGGAAAAAGATTCACAAAATGGATAAGAACACAAAACGACACTAGAGAAATGCGGAATACACCTCCTGGGCATCTTTCGTCCAGGCCATATGATCTCCTGAAACGAGAATGGACGGCGAACCATGAAATCTTCCCACGTAGACGGAAACCAAGGACGTCAAAGGCCGATTTCTAATATACGAAGGCTCCCCCCCAGAAGGAGTGGATAGCCAGATGGAGCAAGAAAGAGAAGGAGGAAGCCATAACTATGAACTCGCGATCGACATGGATACCCAGAAACTAAGTTGGGGGCAACTGTTATTGTAGGCACCCGGACCTAAAAGGAAATCCCCAGCGACCTCTAGACCTCAACACCATGCAACGGGCTCGAGGTCCTCCAACCTCCCTTCCAAGAATGGAATATGTTCAGAGAAGGGAATAAGGGGGACTTGGAGATAAATTGGCCGGATAACCCAAGGTCTTCGTCCCAGGAACCGTGTCGACGTCGGATAACCTCGGGCAAAGTGCGTGACGAATGCGGATTCTAACACACCTTCTAGAAGAATCCTTGTATTGATTTGCATTCCTTCTATCTTGGAGTTTAACCTAAAATTACCAATTGTGGACATATCTATGAGTATAAATGAAGGATGAAAAGTGTAATAGTGATAATCCTAATTTCTTCCTGGTTACTATTCCCTTTTCTTACCCCTTCTTACTTGGATATTGGAGTCCTTTTGTAGGTACCCACCCCACCGTAGAAGCTGCCGTGAAAAAAGGGAGGAAAATCAACCCAGCCCACCACCCAAAACCTACCTCCTGGTTGCGGTACGTAACAAGAAGTTAGTGGAGTTTAAAAACAATAAAAAAAAATAAAAGAAATTACCAAAACTAAAACACGTCGATTGATAGCTTTGAAATGAGTCGATAATATCAAGGCAGCAAACAAAAGTGGTTGAGTAACCGGGAGCGGAGCAATTTAGAAAATGTCGTATGAGTTGTAAATTGTAACGCCCACAATCATAATCCTGTATTCCAAAGAAAATGTTGCACCCATCTTCATTTCCTTGCTCTAACCACATGCCCATGCCCATGCCCATGCCTTCTCCATTATTCCTCAACACAACGTTGTTTCATCTCACCCGATACACTCCGTCTTTCCCGTTTCCCCGCCAGTCGTTCAATCTGCCGGCACTCCAGTCAGTTCTTCCGGCATGTGCTAGCAGCGTCTCTGCACCGCTCTTCGACCTCGGAGGTGGCAAAGGGTACTTTTCATTTCCCCACACATCCCTTCTTTAATGCTTCAATTTTAATTGTTATTATTTTTCATTGGGACGATAAGTGTTGGATCTTTAGGGATTTGCTTTCGGTTTGTAGTTTTTAGATTTTTTTTTAAGTTTTAGTTTTTCATAATTTTGTGAAAGACATGTTGAAAATTGGAAATGAAAGCTGAAAATTAAATTTTTTAATCGTTGCGCTTTCAGCATTACCTTTACAAAATATAGGAAAATTGAAAAATTGAAAATGAAACTAAAACTAAAATCAATAAGCTTAGTTTGGCCTGCAATATATCAAATTGATGGGTTGCAAGCAAATTTTCTTAACCTTGTTGGCATTCCCTGACATATGCAACTTCCATTCAGGCTTTCGCTCTATTTTGTTATCGCTATTATTAATTTTTGATTTTCCGATAGATTCTTTAATTGTTATTTTAAGTGAAGTAGGTGTTTAATTGGATAGGACCCCTTTTTTTTTTTTTGCTCTAAGAATTCAAATGAGAAAGTGATTGTTTGTGCAATATTATCTTTGTAAATTGAACAAGCAACTTTAGATGCAATATGAACTGAATATCCAAGTTTGTTTACAAATATTTTGGGGACAAATTGGTCTCTTTAGGATTTGAAAGTCTCCATATGGTCTCTCACTTTTTAGAAAAGGGGACACATTAATCCCTTTATTAACCCATCATTCCAATTTATCCCCCAAATATTTAGACAAAACCCTATTTTGGTACTTAGCCAAAATATTAGGGGAAAATTAATCCCTGAACACTTAAAATTCTGGCCAAGTTCCCTCATCATTCAAAATGTAGGATACTTTCAAATTTCATCCCTTTGCTTGCTGTCCACTGCTATTTGTTTCGCATGTTTAGGAAGCAAAGAGTCTCACATGTTGAATGACAAGGAACCTTGGGTTGACTTTCAAGTCTGGTAAACTTATTTGTCCCCTGATGTTTTGTTCAAGGACCAAAATGAATTTTTAGTCATTATTTTATATTGACTATTTCCTCTTTTTTTTTTTTAAATAAAGAAATTGCTTCTGTATAACAGGTTTCCTTTCGCAGTTTTGGGTTCTTTGTAATGCTTTATGTTTATTGGTGCCTTGATTGAAATGGACAAATGTTAATCAAAATTTGTTCAACCTATCACATATATAATATTCATACAAGCTCACCCTTCTTTGAGATATAAAACAGGCTACTTATAGTTATACTCATTTTGCTGTGTCATTTAACAGAATGAGTGGGTTCTTTGATGTTGAATTAAAAGTCCGTGATTATGAGTTGGATCAGTTTGGTGTGGTCAACAATGCAATCTATGCAAGTTATTGCCAACACGGTGAGATCTCAAAAGTTGATACATGTAAATTTTCAGTAGTGTGAACTGTTGCTGTTGCTGCAATGTTTTCTTGAGTTAACTTTTTCCAGATGTTGTTGAAAACTATTCAATATACATTTACAATATATAAATATTTGTGTGTATTTCTTGTAATTAATATATGAAAATAAATGTAATTTTGAAGTGCTTGTAATTGCAAATGAACACTAAAATTGAGGAAGTGGTTCTGTTGTATTTTCTGATTTTAAGCACATATTGAAAGTGGATTTGTGTGATTGCCTTTCTGTCTATCTGTATCAAAGTGACACTCACAAGCATACATGGATGAAAATATACATATTCTGTAGCTCTGCACATTCAATAGAATGGAGAAATTTACTGGAACTTGCCAATGTGCATATCGGTGGAACTTATGCCTTAGGAAACCATTAAATTCTAGCATTTAATTCATAAATTGGTAAGAAATAACCAATGAAACTTGAAACTTGATTCAAGGTAGTTGTTGCTTGCCCAAGGCTATTTATGCTGTGGGATTGTGAGTGGTGTCTACACAAGCAATCCTTTTTTGTTACAAAAACTCACACCCCTTTCTGCACCCAATGCATGCACAAAAATACCTGTGGGTTTCAAACGGTCACATCAAAACTTCTCTATTTAAATCTAGATGCAATCTAATTGTTCTTCACACTGGTAGTTTATTTTTGTTTCTCTTAGTGTTGTAACTTGTATGCATAGTATTTCAATTACTTTCATTATGGTTGGAAATGTTTCCCCTTTTTTCTTGATCTCTGTGCTGGTATGTTTTAGACTGTTTAATTTTTGTAATCAGGGGTTGACACTTGGCAGTATACTGGGTTGAAATGTATTGAGTTCAATTCTCATGATCTGTAGATTTTTCAAATTACCCTTGTACATTTTGCAGAAATTATAAGTAACATTTTGGGTTTGACATGCATAAACTGATCACTTGTCTATCAATATCTTCATAAGGCCGTCATGAACTCTTGGAAAGCATTGGTATTAATTGTGATACTGTGGCTCACAGTGGTGATGCATTGGCATTATCAGAATTATCATTCAAATTCCTTGCACCTCTGAGAGTGAGTCTCTGCAGTTTATTTTGTTCATTTCTCTTTTGTTAGGATATAGTGTAAACAACCTCTTGATATATTTTAGCATACTAAAAGGATATGATAAATGTCTTGTATAAGATAGTTTGTTCACCAATATTTTTACTCATTTTAAGAACATGGAAACAGAGTGGGGACAAATTTGTCGTAAAGGTTAGGATTTCTGGATCTTCAGCTGCTCGTTTATACTTTGATCACTTCATCTTTAAGCTGCCAAAGCAAGAGGTTTATCTTCACTTACAGTTTACCCCTTTTCCACATTGTGAGAGAACTTTTATTGATACTTGATTTATTTTATGGCAGCCTATTTTGGAGGCCAAGGCCACAGCAGTGTGGCTTGACAAAAACTATCGTCCTGTTCGAATTCCAGCAGAGATGAAGTCTAAATTTGTGAAATTTATTCGAAATGAGGGCTTTTAATTCAGTTTCCAGATGTATGCTGCTTTGTGGTTAATGGAATATTATGAAAGGTAATTGTTTCTATACTTGCATTCAATTTTACTTGTGGTGTGCACGAGGTTACAGGTTCCTATATGGACAGAATCCAATTAGTTTCCATCATCCTTGTTTTTAAATACTACTATATGACTGTTAAACTATTTGTGTTCTTGATGTTTTTGAACAGAACATGAAATAGAATTTTCTTTTCTATTTTACTTTTTATTATGAATCCTTTGGTCCTTTTTGGATTTGTCATAGTTTTTTTCCTCCCTTGGTATCCTCATGGCAAAGGTTGTTAATTAGTTAAAAGCCCTTACCAAATTGATAACCTTAAAATTGAAGTTGTCAGTTGAAATGAAAGCTTTTGTAAAAACAAACTTACACAATACCGGCACAAATGAGTTTGTTTATGTGAACTTAAAGCTGGTGTGTAACAATACAAATTCAAACACTACAAAATCAATGCAACAACAAAAATTGTAGAAGATGAGAGTTAGAGAAGCTTGCTCTGGAAATTTTTAACTAGTTCGATCTTCAATATGAAGTCTATGTTCAACCCCACTTAACGTTAGATCTTTAGCTATCAAATCCAAGTGTTCTTCAATTGTTTAACCTCTTCAAGTTTGTATAAGTAATTATCATGGACTCTAACCTCATCAAGTTAGATGCTAAGTTGTTCTTTTGAACCTTAGCATTTCCAAACTTGACAGACACCAAGTAGTTTTATTTAACACTAGTATCTCTAAGCTAGAAATTCTTCTGGATTGGAATATTGGATCCCATGAGCCTCATAGTGGGTTCCATCAAGGACTGGCATCTGGAAACAACTTGAAATCTCTTGAAATCTCAGAGATTATGCAAGAAGAAGCTTATAATATGGTGGGAGATAAACTTCTGATGTATAAGATAAGCATTTGATAGGTTTTGGTTCACAGGAAGAAGATTTGTGTTGAAAATAGAGAAAAAACAACACAATACAACAGGCACTTAGAGGGACATGCTTGGAAAGACAAGGAGGAAGTTGTTTCATCCTATTATGTTTTTTATACAATTCTGTTTATTCTTCTAATTTGTTGATACTAATGTTAATTCTTCTACTTCTGTTTATAATTTTGGTGATATGAATAAGAATGTGAATGTTGGGACATTGGAGGAGTTGGTGAGTCCGCTGATGTTACATGCCAACCATAGTGTATCAATATTCTAATCTTGATAATGAATTTGAACTTAAATCCAGATCAATTCTCTAGCTCATTGAATCTCATGGTCTTTCAGGTGAGGATCTTCATAAGCATCTAAAGGAATTTCATGTGTTATAGTCAAACAAGAAGTCAAAGGGAATACATGAGGATCATTCAAGGTGTGAGGCTTCCATTTATGCCTAGTAGAAGTAGCCAAAGATTGGTTTTATTATCTTGCCCGTAGTGTATGACAGGATAGATTAACATTAAGAGGCTCTTCCTTGAAAAATTCTCTTCTGCATATCGACTTGTTGCCTTAAAAAAATTAACTCAGTATTGGGAGATTTCAAGAAGCTATATTCAACCTGTCATGACCATAAGAATTTCTATTGTCTCTATTGTTTTTCCTTATCAGCATTTTACTTTTCTTCAGAAAATAATTGATTGGTAATAAATTACTACAAACTACATTCTAGTAAGATTTCTTATCAAATAGTAAATTTATTGGAATTAAATACTTACATTGATATTACATTAAATACTTACATTGATATTACAAGCTAAGTCTTAACCCACTAGGTGGGGTTAGCTACATAGGTTAGATGAGAACACATATAAACTAGATATTATACCCGTACAATGCACGGGTTTTATTAATGTTTTGTTAGAATTAAGTGTGCCAAATCAAATATAAATAATATATTTAGAATTTGAAAATAGGACATTAAGTTATACATGTATATTTTAAAAAGAATATAGTACCAAAAAGTTAAAAATAATATTAAATTAAAACCCTAGAATTGAGATATTTGTGGTCTAAACTTTGCGAATAATTATATGATGGCAACTTGACATAATCCCCTCAACTCCTTTCATGCGATTAAATTTTTGTTTAATTCATAATGGGCCAGTTTTTGAAGTGGTATTGGTTTAAAATTGAAAGCTCAGACATTCTCTTTAGTATTACATTGGTAGCCAATATTTAATGCTTTATCATCAGTTGAATCTTTATATATATCACAATACCAGAAACTATTTTGATCTAAAATATAGCTTTTAATGGTAGAATTCAATAATTTTATATTAATCTTTCATAAACCATTGTATATAGAACAAAATAAAAAATATGAATGTATAGTGGCTTCCGAAATGACAACAATCAAGGTGAGTAGAATTAAATTTAACCGTATTCTATTTAAAATGGTATGATGATAAGAATTTTAATAGAAGTAGAGAGACAAAATGAATAACACCTTTCTTTTACGGGAAAATTAATAACACTTGGGATAAAATGAATTACATTTGAGCTTAGCAAATTAAGAGAAAAAAAAAAACCAACACAAAAGGAATTAAAACACCCATGGTTTATCAAATTGAAAAAAAAAAAAAAAACTCCATATTACAATCGACAGAAAAAATAATAAGTCTATAGCATTGAAATCAATATGAATTCAAGCCAATAAAAGAAAAGTGAGGAATTGAAACGAGGTTGAGGATGACAAAAGAGAACTTGCAATAGAATGAAAAAAAATTTATACTAAATAAAGGTCTCTATGAAGAGGAAAGTATACAAAAACAAACTGAAACCATCATAACAAAAAAACCAAAATATTTAGGCTTCACACCTAGGATATCAATTATTTGAGATCAACATACTCCAATGCTCCTGTAGTTACTCATATAAAATATAATAATTGTCATGTAATTGGTTTTGCGATTTAATATTTTTGCTCAAGATTTCAGGAAGACTTTAATAACAGATCCACATAGAATGTCCTTCCAAATAGAGTGTCCTTGCTTATCACTTCTCCCATAGTAGACCTTTTGAAACTCGGCAGTGTTGCATTTGCCAAATGTCACAGTACGAAAACTAACTCTTGCATAAACATAAAATAATTACAAAAATTACAATATATATATATATATATATATATATATATATATATATATAGTCAAGAGCTTAATTGAAGATATGAAATTGCATTACAACAAAATAAAGAATGGCAATTAAAAAGTCAAAATGGAACTAAAAAGAAGGATAAAAAATAGATGTGATCCAAACCTCCATAGAACAATATACACCTTCAAAAAAGAAAAACAACAAAAGAAGCAAACATGAATTTTTTTTTTCAAAAAAGAGAAAGAATAATTCTCTATAAAAGAGACGAAGTGATAGAGAATATGAAAATGAAATCACTCATTCAAATTGAAAGCAAGATGTTATATAACCTATTTGATGTTTAGTATTATGCTCGAAAACGAAAGCAAGAGTAAATGCCATATTAGTTGTATTAGATTCAAAAGTAGTGAGACACAATATCTTACTAATAATAATAATAATAATAATCAATTAAATAGGAAAGAAAATGGAAATTAATTAAAGTAACAATTCAACATCAATTAATATAAAAGAGAAAGTAAAAAGTCAAATATATGAACTCCAGTCTATGGGCACAAAACATCACGGTTATTCAACAAATTTTAGTACTTTTTAGTTAGATTTTAGTCCAACAAAAACCATCACGGTAATTTTATGTTTGATTTTTCAAAGGAAAATGGTTGCCCATTGTGTTCCCGTATGCAATAGATGACATTCAAATAATGTAGTATAAATGTAAAAATAGAATAATACATTTTATTGTAATTGATTGTAATTGTAATTTCATAATTTACATATAGCAATAAATGCTACTTGCGGTGAATAAACGTAAAAAACTAGAAACGTTTAATGCAAACATTCACTAATAATGTTCATAATAAAATACTAATAATTAATAGCTGAAATCATAGGCTTTAAATGAATTAATCTTATTCATTCTATAAACTATGCAACGTAAAAATGAAGGAATAGTGCAAACATTCCGTAATAATTAATTGCAAAAATTACATGCTTTAAATGCATCAATCTAATTCATTCTACAAAATATGAATGTAATAAAAAGGAATTTTTTAAGTTACGTATTAATTCATTATACAAAATATGCAATGAAAAAACAAAGGTTTAGTTTCGTATATTAATTGTATAATGAAGTCTATTTTACCAAAAGAAATAAGTAAATATAAAAAAATAAAGTTTTTGCCATAATTATTATATTCTCAATAATAGAAAATTATATCTATAATACTAATATTCAGATAATTAAAAAAGTTTTTCATGTCATTCTTAGGATAATTTAGGGCCCACAATTTTCATAACTTTAACCTATAATTATTTTTAAAAAAAAATCACAATTATAATTATTATATATCATTAAAATATCATTGAAGATTATCAACATGTAATGAAATATCTCTTTTATCATTTAAATAATACATATGATAATCTATCTATTTTGAATGTCACCAAACCCTTCCTTTTATTATTTTTTATAATCCTTTTTTATTATTAAAGATAGATATTTGAAAAATATTATCATATTTTGTTTGCATATTCTTAAACTTCATTTTATCAACTTAATGTACTATATCTTGAATTGATTTATTATGTATATAAGATTATTAAAAAAATAAATGAGACAATAGCATTACATGAAGACCCAAAACAAACAAAATATCAAGACACTAATATAGAAAGAGAAAAACTAAGAGTTGAAAAATAATCTTAATTATTAATTATTTTTAAAAAAATCACCTTCATATCTCTCTATCATCAATGCAACCTAAATACCCTATATGAAATATTATGACATTTATTGCAAACGGCAATTGAAATAAGGCTAAACAAAATATTATAATTAAAAAAATTAAACTTTAAAATGATAAAAAAAATGAAGATAAAGGAAATGGCAGTCAAATATATTATTATACTATTAAAATACTATAATTATAATATTAATAATTAATAATAACAAATAATTAGTTAAATGAAACAACTATTATAAAAAGTTATTATAATAGATTTTTTGAAATTGTTTCACTATGTGCCATTTTCATAATTTATATTATTTAAAAAATTATTTTTACTTCTTAAATAAAGGGTACTCTTTTATGCAAAATAAATGGTATATTTAACATTTCATATAATATGAATAAAATTAATTACAAAAATTTGAATTTTGAATTGAAAATCATATTCAATTAATACATATATTTTCACATGAACAATAAATATCAATTATAAAATTCAAAATCATATTTAAATAAGGAAATATTTCTAAAACTTCTAAAAAAATCAAATCTAAAATAAATACCAAACCTATTAAATATGAGATAATTATTATGCTATGAGTTAGCTTATTTTTATATCCCTGTTGAATTTTTGAAAAATTTAAATCTATATTCTATAAAATTTATTTTTCCACATTTACATACCATGTGTCATTTTTTTATAATTTTTTTAAACTTTATTTACTTCAAAAATAAAAAGTATATTTCAAAATTCATATAATTAATCAATTAAAAAATATAAAATTTAAATTTCAAATTCAATATCAACTTTAAATCAATGTATAGTATTTTCATATCTACAATAATAAATACTAAGTTTCAAATTTTCCAATATAAATTTTTATCAAGGTCATTTTTCACTGAATACTTGCCTTTCAATATTGTTTTATTTTGTTATGTTATTCTATTTTTTTGTCTTGATACATCAGTTTCTAAAATTTTCTATGTGAACGACTCTATGATTATTTGTTTTTCATCACCCTCAATTATTGTCTTAATTTATTTTTATCTTATTTTACTGTTAATGAGTAGTATTGTTGGTTTTAATTTGTGATTTACTTATCATTATTCTACAACTCTTACATTCATTCTTATAAAATCTCTTTCATTCTCTCTTTCTCACTTCTTTCTCTCTTACTAACGGCCATTGTAGAATTTATGCAGTTGTTGATGCTAGCTTCAATGTCACCAAATATTACCTCATGTTTAAAGACTAGTTTATCCATTTCGTATATTTTTTCAGGTTAGATGAGTTTCCTTCATTTCTCCAAATTTGCTTTTCTTTCCTACTCTTTCACTATTCTAATCTATTCATTCTCCCATGATTTTCATTGTAAATTTTTATTCTTTTATTTTAATATATATTGTTATATCAATTGTGGCAAACAAACAATATTGTTTGAATTTTTAAGATTTTCTATGTGAACGACTCTATGATTATTTGTTTTCATCACCCTCAATTATTGTCTTAATTTATTTTTATCTTATTTACGTTAATGAGTAGTATTGTTGGTTTTAATTTGTGATTTACTTATCATTATTCTACAACTCTTACATTCATTCTTATAAAATCTCTTTCATTCTCTCTTTCTCACTTCTTTTCTCTTACTAACGGCCATTGTAGAATTTATTAGTTGTTGATGCTAGCTTCAATGTCACCAAATATTACCTCATGTTTAAAGACTAGTTTATTCATTTCGATATTTTTTCAGGTTAATGAGTTTCCTTCATTTCTCAAATTTGCTTTTCTTTCCTACTCTTTCACTATTCTAATCTATTCATTCTCCCATTATTTTCATTGTAAATTTTTATTCTTTTATTTTAATATATATTGTTATATCAATTGTGGCAAACAAACAATATTGTTTGAATTTTTAGATTGATATCTTTTTATAAAATATTTTATATTTACTTTTTTATGCATATATGAACACAAGAGTACAAGTTGAGCTATTATATTCCTTTTTATTTACTTTACTCTTCTATTTTTTCATTTAATTGATTCGCTCTTCTAAAATTTACAAGGTTTTGTCCATTTAATATATTTCCTATGATATATATTTTCAAACAACTTCATCAATGTTAGAGTTTTGCCATATGTGTCTTAATGTGTATGACAAAATAGTATTTTTTCTATCACCTTTTTTATATATAATATAGATTTTTATCAATTTGCATTGGATTAGATATGGATGTGTTTTGATTGTTTTGTTTGGATTTATTGTTATGATGTTCTTTAGGGTATGTTATTGAAATTGAATTGAAAATATGTCACTAATTCAAAATTTTAATTGATTATAATTAAAATTTTGATATTTATCCAAATGATGCATCGTATAATTTTATAAGTAAATTGTCACTTAAAATTTTTTAAAAAAATGTTAAACTAGCTATATAAATATAATATTAAGGAATATTAAACAATAATTGTAATGTCAGGTATTATTTTTTGATAATTTTAAATTTTTTAGAAAAAATTTCTCTTGCCAAAAGTAGAAATACACTTAACGACATATTTTGATATAAAATTTAAATCTTCTTTAAATTAATGCATATTATTTTACAATCTATCTATAATTGTAATAATAACAATATCATAATAATTTATATTTATTTCAATCACTTAGTCACTATCAATATCTATCTTTCTATGGTTCATTAATAATACAAACTCAAATAATAATTCTTTTTTTTTTATTTGCAACTAATAGAATGTTCCTCTATTTATTATATTAATCTATATAGGAATATAATATTAATTAATTTATCAATATGGTTTTCCATATAGTTTTAACAATGAGTCATACTAATTTCATGTTAGAATTCTTCATTTATGGAACACTAAGTTATAAAATTCAAAGTTCTATTTCTATTGAGAGAAATGGGAAAAAGCAATTTACAATGTCATCAAAATTGATATTAAAGTAATACACCTTATTTTAATTTACATCAATTTTACTACCATAAGTTTATATATTTTTTCTCTTTATTATTATGTTTATATTTTTCATCTTTTGTTATATATTTAATACTTTTCTTTATTTTAGGTGTTTATTTTTTTGCAATTCATTATTACATTTGAATTGTCTTCACCTATTGTTTCAGAAGTTTTGAAAATAGTTCAAGATTAGAGGGACAAGTTATGTGATCAAGAAACATCCTTTAATAAACACATTAATTATACAAGTTGTTCCAAAAAGAATATTATAGTTAACAAGAACATCAATTTGGCTATAAGTGATATTACTAAAACAATATGAATGACATAGCTACTAGATATGTTGATGGTTAGTATAGGTAGTTTTAATGGTATAGATTTCTAAAATATTGGAGATTATATATGTATATATATTGGTTATCAATACTAATGATTTTATTGGAATGTAATGGTCTTGGTGTGAACTTATTGATATATTTCAATAAAAAAATCCAATCTACAAAATATTTATGATTATGTTTTCAATTATGGGTTGCTAATTCAAAATTTGAATCAAGGTTGTAAAGCTCAATTCCATTTTTTGCCTTTATATACTATTATTGTATTAATTTTTTTTATCTTGGATTTAATTAATTTGAATTTAGTTACACAATTTTATTGTCTCAATTTTAAATAGGATTTTATAGATAAATTTTGTGCTTTAATTTAATACAATTTTTTATGTGAGTGTTCTAATTGAATATTAATAAAGACCAAATTAGATATTTTTATCATTCATATCCTGAATTTCTTTTAAAAATAATACATCATGTGATTTAACAAATCTCATCAAATTTGATTTTTAGTTTTAAGATCATATTAAATTTGATTGATGATCATGTAAAAAAGAAATTTGATTGATGGAGTTTAATTTTATTTCAAATTTAAACTCAAATTAAATTGTGATATATATTTTTATTCATTTTAAACACCACTTAACAACGTTATAGAAATAAAAATCTACTTAATATATTTTAAATATATAAGTGATTTGTAAATCAAATCAAATTTTATTTTATTCAATTAATATGAATATTATATTTAATTTGTAAACAAATTAATTTAAAGTAAATTAATTATCAATTTTAATTAATTAATTAATGATACAACACAATGATTAAAATAATTATGCTGAATAAATAAAATCAAATTGAGGTAATTTGATAAATTGACTTTATGTTTTATACTCATCTAAATTTACTTTTATTTTATATTTCATTTAATTTTTTTCAATTTTTTACAATATAACTTTATTAATTCAAACATCATGTTATTTAAATTTTTAAGTTTTTTATATTTTAACATATAATTTAATATTTGATTTCTACGGTTAATGCTGATAAATTAAAGTCGATAGAAATTAGTGAATTGTAATATTTTTTATTTATGGGATTGGTTTGATTTTGTCTAAAAGACCATGTAATAAATATATGATTCTATTTGAAAGAGATAGTGAAGTAAAAGACAATTAATAGGAGAAGATTGATTTAATTTAGAATGGATATTATCTACTTCAAATAAAATAGTTTTAATTTAAAGATTTTGATGTTATTACTCACTATTATGGTGTTTTTACAATGTCAGTGTTTTCATTTTTCTAAATGAACCAAATGATGTTTAAAATTTGTTAAACTACATTGATGATTATAACCAAAAAAGTTTATAATTATTGTTATTATGATATGTTATTGATACTTCCATTTTTATTTTTATAATTAATATTGATTAATTAATAAATTAATAATAAATAAATATCAATTTACCTATAGGCTGAAAAGCATTCAATTTTTCAATATTAAAACTTTTTTAAAAAAACTTCAATTCCAGAATTTGCCCTTCTTTAAATGATACCAATTATTTATTAAATTTTATGGTACTTCTTTTTAAAATTAATTTATATAATCAATTTACGATAAGATCTATTTAATTAAATTGTTATTTCTTTTTAATGACCAACAAATTATTTTTCAATATCATCTAATCCATTGAATTGCAAATGACTAGTAAATAAATATTCTAAAAATAATTGCTGTGAAACTAACTGATAATGACAGTGATTACTAAATTGTAACCTATAGATCCACACGTTTGAACCTTTGATAGTGGGTAGCTAAAACTTAAATAAAATTCTAATTTGATCATTATAAAATTAATTGATTTCATTTAAGTTCCAAGACTAACTAATCATTGTAAAATATAAATTAAATTACGCATCTCTCATTATATTATATTGTATATTTAAGCATATTTTATTTAATTATATATTTTACTGTATTTATAATTACCATTATATGCCATTTAGTCCTAATTATGTGTCATGATTGTAACTTATGTCTTATCATTGTAACCAAAATAATAA
This sequence comes from Dalbergia oliveri, assembly GCA_030441495.1. Classification (NCBI taxonomy): domain Eukaryota; kingdom Viridiplantae; phylum Streptophyta; class Magnoliopsida; order Fabales; family Fabaceae; genus Dalbergia; species Dalbergia oliveri. The sequence continues at coordinate 32,456,841 of JAMLFY010000004.1, read as the reverse complement.
TTAAAATAGAAAGCCAACATCTTATTACCATTTACATGGTATAGAAATAATAAAAAATAATAATTTGAAGGGTAAACAAAATGTCTTAATAAAATTTAATTTTAAATTAAAAATTATTTCAAATTAATAAATCTTAAACATAACTAAAGATATTTTATGGAAATAAATAATGCAAGTTGTTACTAAACAAATAGCATAGTTGTTAATGTATTATTCTAGATTTTAAAAATGACCATAAATTATCGATTAAGTGCGACATAAAATATATAAAAAATATTGAAAGAAAATTTCTACATACATAAAATTTTTAAAATTACAAAATTAATTCAAACTAATAAATCTCAAACATAACTAAAGATAATTATATTTTATGAACATAAATAATATAAATTGTTACTAAACAAATAGCTGTTAATATATTATTTTAGATTTTAAAAATGATCATAAATTATCAATTAAGTTCAATATAAAAAAATCCAAAAATATTGGAAAGAAAATTTATTAAAAACAACCGCTGTTTGTGTATGTTAGTGCTATTTCATTAATTTATAATGACTAATATAATTTGAGAAAGTAGTATAAATTAATTAATTACATTACAATACATTTA
>JAMLFY010000004.1:32437173-32455731 GCA_030441495.1 Dalbergia oliveri | reverse complement strand
CTCGTTTATTAATTATTTACATTGATCAAATTCTAGAGGTTGATCGATTAATAGTATAATTGCAAGTAATTTATTATTAATAGCCACAATGGGTTTAATATTTGGTCAATGATAATTAATTTCCAATCCTAGAAATACCTTGCACTAGTGTTTTCTTCACTGTTATTGTTATCTTTCAATTTTACTTACATTGTATTAATTCTTAAAACCCTCAATTTTCCCAACTAAGTGATTAAGCCTCCTTGAGAGACGACCTAGGTTGTACCTTTTTACCGCATTTTCTTAATACAACTTAGCATAAAATAATTTCTAATTTGAGGAGGTAGGCGACAACCTCCTTTAGATATCTCCTAAATCCTATCAGAAATCCCCTATTAGCTCACGAAATCTCCTATTATTATTATATGATATCTTATATATTACATCATATCTCCTATAAATACGAAACATATATAATATCTACTAAATCCTAGGAATATCTCTTCTATTAGGGTACATTATCTCCTAACTTACCACGGGGTCACCTCACACTATATTGAGCTCCTAGGTATCACAAGCTTATTATATGCGATCGTTTTACAGAATATGCCTCATTTATTCATTGACTTAATCGTTAAAGTGTCTTTGCAGGTACCTCATGTAACATCCTAATTTTTAACCTAATACGCTCGAGTCGCATTAGGTTAATTATTAGTTGTTACGCCTTTGTCTCAAAACTTAACTTATTCTTCTTTAAAATACGAGTAATAAAAATATGGCTAATTTTTTTTTAACTTTAAAACTAAAATGCGAGTTGCACGTGTGCATAGATACCGATTAATACGTGTACGACATAGCAATCATATAAACTTTCATCATAGCATATATATGTAAACCATAGTATAACATACACAAATCATATTAACATGTCATAACCATAACATAATAGCAATGTCCTGTATACGTAAGGACATCCTAAGATACTAAACTCAACAATAAGGTTGAACATACACCAATCCAATGCTAAACATAACTATAACAAAACTAGACGAGTCTCCATGCTTCCGCTACAACCTCTAATCGGTAGGTAACATGACTCCTATACCCGCCTCAAGGAAATCACGAACAACCGCACCATTCATGTCTGGAGACGACACAGGAGAAAGAAAAGGGATGAGAAGCTTATTCAAGATTCTCAATAGGGCTCCCCAACTCTAATACAAGTGTCATCATCGTCGACTCCAGCCACTTCAGTTTTCATTATGAAGGAAATGTGCATTCATAAGGTTCAATTTTAAACTTCTTAAAATCCCTTTATCCGAAGTGGGTGTCTTTTAGTATGGGTCTTAATGACATGAATGCAACGGTATCTCATGTATGCATGGCAATACCTCAATGAGCATAATTAACACATGTAAATAGCACATATCAGGATTAAATTAACCAATAAAATAATAATGTAACGTATGCATATGCATTTTACTTTATCATGATTGAACTTTCAAGTCCCTTTCTTAATAACCACCCTCGTACATCATCACCTTAAACCAACTATCTCACCTTCCCAAGTGATTACAGTCATCACCAAAACTCTACCTCACGATCGCCTAGGATGAGCTCAATCCTAACTAGCAGTCGCTAGATTTAATACGGGGTAATATATGGGGAAACACATCACTTTCTTATCATGAGTATGTAACTTTCTTGGATAACCTCTCATAACCTTTAATTTGGAGTCTAGAGGATCATTTCCACATATTTTTATGTCACCTTTAAATTAACATATTATGTTAAGATGCAAAGCCATAACCATATCACATACTTTTCTCATGCTCTTTTGAACATATGCAACTTTACACTATTCCAAGTGAAATTATATTATGCCATATCCTTTCAAAATCAAACAACTAAACATATAAGACCTCAATTTCACATAATTCCTTAAGCATATGGAAAATCACAACATTAACTAATCTTTCTTAAATTTTAATTCTAGATTGTTCTTATAAATAAATTTGTGTCTTTATGGCAACACAATAAGTAACTTTTAGATTAGTAGCAAAAATTAGAGAGCTCAATAAAAGGATGTCTACTTTTAATAAGATGTATATTTCATGAGTCAAAGTTCTCATGTAAGTTGAAATGGTGAGTCTTGAGCACTAAGTTAATCAAGTGATGGCATAATTTTAAACATGCAATGCAAGCTTCATTTTTAATCTTGGCATTATAGGGTGATGGCAAGAAAAGCATAAGCTATGCAAAGCTTTGAATTTAAATATGAGAATGCAAGCTCTAGTTTTAAATCTTTACATTTAGGTGATGACTTGAAAAATAAATATGCTAGACAAGAAATGTAAACATGAATACAAGTTCAATTCTTTATTTTAGTGCTCTAGGCCCCTTAGAGTATCTAATCATTTCAACTTTAAGGTTGAAATAGGTAGCTTAATAGACTATATATTTACTCAATCTACTTAAGATGTATATAACAATTCTCATGTAAGTTAAATTATCTATAGAATAAGTATATAATTGCAATGATTCATTAATTTATTAAGTGATGACTTATGAAATTAATAAATATGATAGTCTAGCAAATCAATTTATGATGACTTGAATAAATGCTAAACATGTAAACATGAACAAGTTCAATTCTTATTTTAGTGCTCTAGGCCTCTTAGAGTATTCACTTTAAATCACATTTCAACTTTAAGGTTGAAATAGGTAGGATTAATTACTGATAGAAATAATTCTAATTTTAAGTGAGAAAATAAATATGCTAGGCAAGAAATGTAAATATGAATGCAAGTTCAATTCTTTATTTTAGTGCTTAGGCTAATCTCATTCAACTTTAAGTTGAAATAGGTAGGCTTGAGTTAATTAAGTATGAATGCAAGCTCTAATCTTTAAGTTTAAGTGATGGCTTGAAGTAAATATGCTAATGTAAATCCAATTCTTTATTTTAGTGCTCTAGGCCCCTTAGAGTATTCACTCTAAATCACATTTCAACTTTAAGGTTGAAATATAGGCTAAAGATTAATTATTTTGGTGATAACATAAATATAAACATGAAATGCAAGGCTTAAATATAAATATGCAATGCAAGGACTTGAAATATAAATATGAATGCACTCCATTTATTATTTCTTTGAGTCCTAGGCTCAAGATTACCATTTAACAACATAATATCTTCATTTGCTAAAACTCTTAAAAGTGAAACCTTCAAGCTTTAGAGGTCAAATAAATGATGATTTTGCAACCAACACCCAAGATCCTCATCATCAAGCCATGGTTTCTTCATTATGTAGGCCATCAAGGCAAAAATAATGAGAGAAGAAAAGCAAAATAAGAAATCAAAAATGTGGAGGAGGAAGGAGGAATAACATTACAACATCTTAAACCAATGAGCAAAACAAAAGAAAAGAATAGCAATATTTAAAACAACTCCCTACCAAAGGTATTTTTCTTTTGAAAAGAGAAAGCTTGGTCTTGGAAATATGATGAGAAGAACAAATCCTCCTTGGTGCCAAGATGGTTTTGGCCAAGAAGAAGAAAAGGAAGAAAGGTTTGTCTTGGATTTTTGATCTTGGAGGTGGAAAGGTTATGTGTTTAAAGGAATATTTATGGTGGTTGTGTGGTGGTTTGAGGTTAGGAAATGGTGGAGGATGGTGGCTCTTGTAAGAATGAAGAAAGGAATCTTTTGCTTCAAAAAGAAAACTTGAAGTTGTAAGTATAAGCAAGTCTTTTTGCAAGTTCTCTTGATGCCTATTTATAGAAAATGAAACACAAGGGAGGTGAAATGGCAAGGAAGAGAAAAATATCTCTTTGCAAGGTATGACTTTGGGTATGGCTAGGTACAATTCTTTAAGTATATTTTAATTGAATTTCAACATGTGATGGATGAAAATGGAGGAGGGTGGCTGATTTGTTTAGGAAAAATGGGGAGGTGAAAATCTCATTTTAATGTTGGTTTATGGGTATGTTTAGAAGTTGATTTGGTTAGGTCATGGATTAGGGGTTGTAATTTAGTGTTTTAGGTGAGACAATTAGTAATTGAGGTGGCTCATGATAAGATTAAAGAATGCTCTTGCTTGATTAATGCAAATCCACCTTTATTAGCGACGAATCTCATCATGTGACCATTTCCATAATTCAAGGAAATTGGAATTGAGATTTTACTATTCATGAAAATGTGACATAAAGTCTTAAATCAAAAAAAGGATTTTGAATTTTTCTAAGCAATCTTAGGTTCTAATTAACCTCAATTAATTATTTTGACTCTAGATTAGTAATTAGAATTTACTAATTTTTAATTAGAGCCTAATATTGCTTAGGTTTCGTTAATCGTATCATTAGGCCCAAAATGCACTTACGGGGGCAAAACGGTAATTTTTTACAAAAACCTCCGAGACTACCCGGGCTCAACCCGATATTAAACATTGCTTAAAAATATCATTTCAAACCTTTGGGTGAAGTTCGGCTAAATCGTCACTTAATTTGGTGTTAATTAGCCACATGGGCATTTTGGTCATTTTGCGCATCGAAACTCAAAAATGAGATTCTTCTGCTCTATTAGCATACATAACCCATGAAATCCCTTTTCAATATCAAACATCCCTGGAGGATGGCCGAGGCTGGCGATCTCATTTTCCTGGTAAAATGACCTCAGGGTATTTTGTTATTTGTACATGGGAAAAATTGGGGCGTTACATGGGACATTCATAAAATTGGAACGATACGAGAAGATTAGCATGGCCCCTACGCAAGGATGACACGCACAAATGGAGAAATGGTCCAAATTTTCATGTAATGCCTGGGACGAGGTAAGGAGTGATCGCGTGCGAGAAGGCACGGACAAAGAGCGGCTCCTACCTCAAGCGAGGGTCTGAATGAACCGATTACACACCTGAATGAGAGGGATCCTCGTATAGGTATGGGACTATACAGTTAAGGAGAACTTATATGAATTGATTAGTACTACCTATGCCACAAAGATGCATCTTTCTTTTCGATAGCCCATCATGAAAGAACACAGTTAAGCTACTTGACATGGGGTAATTTTGGGATAGGTGACCTTCTGGAAAGTTTTCCCAGGAAGCATGTAAGTGAGGACAAAGTACGCTGAAAAACCGTATTGGTTTGTGGGGACAATTGGCAATCCATAAAGCAATAGGGGATGTTACAAATGGTATAGAGCCTACACTTCTCCCGGTACGGTGTGGTTCGGGGGACGAACCAGGCGGAAGCCGGTGGGCATGTAATGCTTGGGGACGAGGTAGGTAGTGATCAGGTGAAGAAGGCACGAACAAGGAGCAACCCCCTGCATCCAAGCGGAGGGGTACATGAATGAACCGATTATACACCCGAATGAGAGGGATCCTGAGTCTATATAGATATGGGACTATACAGTTAAAGAGGGCTTATATGAATTGATTGGTACTACCTATGCCACAAAGATGCATCTTTCTTTTCGGTAGCCCATCATGAAAGAACTCCATAGTTAAACATGCTTGACTTGGGGTAATTTTGGGATGGGTGACCTCCTGGGAAGTTTTCTCAAGAAGCGTGTAAGTGAGGACAAAGCATGCTGAAAAAACCTATGTTGGTTTGTGGTGAGGTCAGCAATCCATAAAGTCATAAGGGATGTTACACCTCACCTTCTATCCAACGTTGGAGCTACTTGCACCTTTACTGCAACTTCTAGGTAAGAACATTGGCACCCACTGTAAGGCCGATAAACAAGCCTGCCTACCAAGGTCTGAAGAATGAGCAAGGCCGCAAAACAATCACCACAACGGGGAACAAGTTCCTATTAGGAGCATCTCTCTCGTAAAATAAATTAATTTTTGGGTGATATCTTACCATAATTCTACAAATCCTTATCAAGAACTTTCTCCATTATCAACTGAACCAAATTCCCAGGTTACATCTTTTCATTATTTTGATATGAATTGCATGAGAATATATTCTACAAATAAGCTTGACGCAATGATGCTGCAATTTAAAATCTTTGTTTTGTATTCACATGATAGCAAATTGGGCAACACTACTACCTGCCAATGATAATTTCCAGCAAATCAATTTTTGTATTCACATGATTCAAGTTGCAGTTTCTTTTATTAACACCATGCTACCATAATCAAAAAACGAAAATGTATTAATCGTGGCCTGTTTCCTTGATTGGTCTTATCAAACATATATCATATGAACATCATATATTTTACAGCTTATGTTCATCACAAACAAACATCACAAGTTGCGTTATTACTTGAAGCTCCCTATATCAGGAAATAGGCATAAACATCATCACTTACTCGCATCCATGCATCCAGAGCATTGAAAACAACCCCTCATGCTGGTAGCTAGATTCGTGACAAACTAGAGCAGAACCACAAACAATGGTGGCTCTGATGAGAAGTCTTCTTCATCTGGTGAGAGCACACCACTCTTTTCCTTTTGCAACTTTGCAGGCCACAACCCACAATATCCGTCACTCACTGAGCCCATACACACTTGACATTGCGGCTCTCACAACCACCAACCATGTAAAGCACCACCAGATGATAAAATCCCAGGAAGCTCAACAAAGCCTTGTTGGGATAGCAAAGTGCATAGCCTCGTCGTGCCGCCCACCCAGAAGATGCAGACCTCGCTCCCCGGCTTGACCACGATGCACTACACTTGTCCCTCGAACGCAGCGGTGAGAGCGCGGGCTGAAGCTGCCTCCTCCTCGTAACTAGTTAGCTACCACTTCTTTCCTCTTCAGCAACATCACGCAAGATAGGAGAATGAACTAGGTCTCCAAAACTCTTGGGCTTTTGGCAGGATCAAACCCTAAAAAAGGATAAGCAAATTGGAAAAAAGCATGAGCTAGGACTCGAACCAAGACCCTCAAGACTCAACGGGCAGTGTATACAACCACCACACAAAAAGCCTAACCAAGCTCCATCATTGTTCTAGCTAACACAACGCCACCCCATGGCTAGATTATATCATCACCTCCTGCTCAAAATCTAACAACTTTGATGGCAGAGCTCCATTTCCATGTACATAAAGACCCCTCCTGGTAAAGCTCTCTTTTCCTCTTGAGACTCCATTTTCTCCAGCTACCTCCACCTGGGCTAAGCTTAGTCACCTTTAAGCCAAGCTCGCCCTCCTCTTGGTCGATCTTTATTGCAATATCTGGTATACCTCATTACCTCATGGCCAAGCTTCATTGCCGTCTCGATTAACCTCCATCATATGCTTGTTAGTCTTCACCACCTACTAGGACTCCTCCTCCTCATCGCCAAGCTCTATTTCCTCAATGGTTGCCACCTTCATCAGATGAGATCTTTTTTCATCTCTCCCGCCCTAGATGAGCTTTGACATATGCGATCGACCTCTCTCCTCCAGGACAAGCTCTATTTCCTCTTAGTGACATGTAGCTCCTCCCGGCTAAGCTCCTTTGCCATCTTTACTACCCTGGCCAACCCTTAACATGGGCCGTCTACTCCTACCTCTTGGCCAATCTTACCACCCTGTATCCTGTACTATCATCACCTCTTGGCTAGGCATTTCATATAAACAAGACTGCACAACCACGATATCACAAGTCTGCATTACCCTTGATAGGAACCTATTATTGTCAGGCTAATTCAAGCACATTCTCTGGTCAAATATATTGTCTTCAAAAAGAAATCTAACAATGTCTTTATTGTTCTCAAATTATTTATTATATCTTTATCTCAAAGTCAAATAATTTTAATTTGCATACCAAATACACCCTATCTCGGAATTAAAGTAATTCGCAAATCTCTTGGATGCCGAGAATACAACTACTTTCTTGGAATGAATTTCTGAGGATTTTTTGGAAGCTAAACTTATTACTATTGTCATACCCTAAAGGTCACAGATCACAAGTTGATTCTCAGGACAAACCCTGGTCGGCATCTCCACCAAGCACTCTGCCCTCTAGCGGAGTTTCAGGAAAGCCTTGGTCCCACAAGGCACTCCGCCTTTTTAGTCGAGTTTCCAACAAGCCTTGGTCGCCATCCCCACTAGGACTCCGCCTTTTCAAGTTGAGCTATGTTATCGTCCACCCAAATATGTTTCTACTACTCTCCAAATCATCTTATTTATAATATGAAGATTATTTACATGCAGGACATATCCTCTTACATCTCATAAAGATTCCTTTTATGCAAGACATATCCTTTTATCACAGATATAAACTCATTTGTGATTTAACTATTTATATGCTAGACATATTTGTATTATTTTTTATGTGCCAGGTATAAGGCCTTTAGCACTCACTACTACAATAAGATGTCCAACTTCCAACGTGTAAGTCAGGATAGCCTCGGCCTCGCGAGACAGCTTGAACCACTAGCGAAGTCAAACTTCCAACGTGTAAGTAGGACAGCCTCGGCACCAGTCAGCGCTCTAGACCACTAGCAAAGTCCAACTTCCTACCTCTAATCCACTCGTGAAGTCCAATTTCCAACATGTAAGTAGGATAGCCTCGGTACCAGCGAAGGCTGAACCACTAGCAAAGTCTAACTTCCAACGTGCAAATAGGACGGCCTCGGCACTAGCCAAGCAAAGCGTTCTGAACCACTAGTGAAGTCCAACTTCCAACGTGTAAGTAGGACGGCCTCAACAGCTCAGCGGCTCTAGACCACTAGCAAAGTCCAACTTCCTAGATCTAAACCACTCATGAAGTCCAACTTCCAACGTGTAAATGGGAGGCCTCGGCGCCAAGAGGACGCTCTGAACCACAAGCAAAGTCCAACTTCCTAGCTCTGAACCACTCGCGAAGTCCAACTTCTAACGTATATGTTGGACAGCCTCGACACCAGCTAAGCGTTCTAAACCACTAGGGAAGTCTAACTTCCAATGTGCAAGTAGAATAACCTCGGCACTAGCCAAGTAGCTCTGAACCAATAGCAAAGTCCAACTTCCAACGTGCAAGTAGGACAACCCCAGCCTTCTTGAGCCGTCTCCAAAGCATAACAACCTTGGAGCAAATACAAAATCATTACAAGCATAATAGCAAAACTTTACTTGAGAAAAATCAAAGACAAAAAGAAAGCATCTAAGTCTTCCTTAGCATTCGCCCTTGCTAAGAGCATGCTTTCAGTGCACCTAGCATACCTATTCTCAAAATGTCCTCAGTTTCGCACTAAACACGTTCCGGCCAAGTGAATAACAAGGATTCCTCACACTCCAGAGCACCTCGTATGATGAAGGATGTCTTCGCATCCTAGAGCACCTCAGTTCAATGACAAAACATCCTTAGACTTGCTTCGAACGCATTCTAGACCATGGACACATGGACAAAGATAATCAAAATACAAGAAACAAAGAGTTCAAAAACTACCCAGGCACAATTAAGACGAGCCTTGGCACTCCAAAAGTAAAGTAGACAAATCGATCTCTCATAATGACTTCAGTTTGATCACATGCATCCAAATTCACACTATGACTTTGGTGCACCCTTGTACCACTAAGTTAAAGTGTAACACCTCCAAAGACACCAATTCCCTCGCTAGTGGTCTCTGATGGAAAAGAAGGTGCAACACAATATGCCGCAATGCGATAAGACGAGCTCAAACCGATCAAGACCCTAATTCTTTCACAATTAGGCCTCAAAGAAGTCAGCTAAAAACATGGGTAAAGAATATACATCTTCCAGTTAAACCAGCCTAACATCCTTAGTTAACGACTACTCGAACTAAATAGACTTATTCCAAGAATTACTGCACCAAAGTGACCGAACTGAAGACAAAACCCCGTTCTAGGCCAGCATCAAAGCAGATTGAATACAAAATGTCTCGGATCAAGTCCTAAGTCGACCGCAGTTCACCTAAGGACTACGTGGACAATCAACTTAAGCACTAAAATTGCATTATTGTTGAATATGACAACAAGATTTCCTTCCTAAAAGAATCGACCACTCCACTCCTGGCTTGATCAAAAGATGGGTAGGCGTAAAAGTAACCTTTCTCCTCCCATGGCATAATCCCATGTACCTACACAAAGAAACAATCTAGTAAACTTTCAAGCTTGCATTCTAACAAAAAGCTAACAAACTCAAGCGCAAAGGACTAGACATGACTAGGCGCTCAACCATTAGACTGGAATTTCAGATGGCCTTGTATTGGCAACCTGATTCAGGCACTTTGACGTTTCCTTCGAGTTTCAACATAAGCCCTCAGTGATGCCTCGGCAGGCAGCCATTCCCAACTGAACTTTAATGAAGCAAAGTCAACATCCTGACTAGACAACTCATCACCCCTAACTAAACTCAACGATATGGGCTTAATTTCATACAAAAATGGGTAGATCTTGTCCCTGACAAAATCTCCAAACTCATAAGCAAAGACAAAAGGAACGGAAGCTGTTTCCAACCTACACATTACCAAAACGAGACCTTGGGATAATAAATAAACTAGGGGCTTCAATTGCCCATTGACATAGGCAAAAATGTGTCACACATATCATATGAACATTTGTAACACCCTCCCAAGTATAACATCATTCTTAAGTCATGACATCGTACTCGAGGAGTAGTTATTTATAAATTAACAGACCTTTCTTAAATATCTATAGCAAGCTCGATTACTATAATAACTAAGCATAATTCTATTAAAATGTATAACAAAGAAACATAACATTTATTGAATACATAGCTAAGTACAAAAGGAAGCTCTTCTAAGAGCTTTAATACAATATGTTCTCTATTACATTTACATACATATATCTCCAATTATGTATAGTAAAGTAAAAATATCAGCTACTAAACTCCTACGATCCGCGTTCTTTCACGTCAGCCGCATCGTTCCTGATCAACCTGGAGGCGACACGGGAACACAAAACACATATGGGCAAGAATTATCCAATTCTAGTAGGGCAACTCCCCAATTTCACAATCATAATGTCATCGTCATCATCCAGGCACATTCGTTTATAAAAAGTGTGAGCATACAATATATATATATATATATATATATATATATATATATAGGTTCATTTTAAAGTTCAAAAATCATCTTTCCGAAGTGGATTTATTTTATTATTCAATCACTTAATATATACACATAATACTACTCCATATCATAGTATTGCATTCTGAAATATACGTGCCCTCAATACATCAAGGGTACTTTTCAGTGCCCATTAAAGAGGACTTTTCGTGCCCATTAAAAGGGACTTTGTCGTGCCACTAAAGAGGACTTTGTTGTGCCCTTTACACATAAAAAGGGACTTTTTATCAACTTAACATATACATCATCATCGAACTTATATAAGTATCCGTTCACAATATAATTTTCAATTAGGTCTCATAAACTAATCGTTTAGGCTGCTAGCATGCATTCACATACATCATACTTGGACCAAAAATGCCATTATTTCATCAATTCAAAGCATTGGTGCATTTCCAGCATAATGGCAGATTTCACATGTTCATAGCATAATTTATTTGCACATCAAACAATCAATTCAGAGGCTATAAAAATTGTCAAGGACACTTCAATGTGTCTACAAGGTCCCATAAACATTTCAGAGTAAAAAGAGTTCTCTAACTATGTTAAAAAAATTAGACAAATTCGGTGGTCAGAGACCACTTAACCTAAGCTCAGAACCCAAAATTTATAATTTTTAACCCTAGCAAATGATTGAATCAATTCAAAATAAAAATCACGGTTATACTTCAAGATGTTATCAAAACTCATTACAAATTTCAATGGAGAATTCAATCATTTGCTATGGTAGAAAAATTAGACAAATTTGTAGCTACAGAGCAGAAATTAAGGCAACACCTATATAGTCTCGGTTCATGATTTTTTTTCAAGCAATAGGAGTCCAAAACAAGGCACAAGAAAATTCATGGAACTAGCCTAGGATTCTACTTAAACATATATTTTTTCCTAGCTCATGAAAATACCCACAATTGCCTCAGAAAATTCGTGAACAAATACTGCATGTACAAAAATCAAAATTTCAGCAAGCATGTTTCAATTTCTCTTTAGCAAAAATGATTTTTCCACAACACTAAACTACTCCACCAAAGCAAATACATCCATATATATGAGTAATCACACCATAGAACTAGAAAATATCAATTCCAATAAGCCAAAACTAAGCCAAATAGAAAATGAACAACAACGTAACAAGAACCCTACTTTTGGTGTCTAATGGCTCCTTAGCTCCAAGTTGCTCCAAGATTGATCCCTTCCACTTCAAAGCTTCCAAATCAATCTCAAATCCTTCTTAAATCAGTGAGGAAGTAAGGTATCAAGGTGAGGATTGATGGAGATTTGAGATTTTAATTGGTTAGATTTGTAGGTATTGAAGTGTAGAACAAGTTTTGTGAAGGGAGTTTGTGGTTTTAGCAATTTTGGACAAGTGTTTTGGTGAATTGAAATTAAAACTTGAGCTCTTGGAGAAGACAACAATGGTGGCTGCCTCTTAGCATGATGCACGAAATTTGATGATGATAAAGTTAGGTTGGTTGCTTTTTATTTATCCTAACTCAGCTTTAGCATTTATGTTACATAAATGCATATCTTTTTCAAAAGAAAGAAAATAGATTGGATGGATAGGATTTAATCTTGTAATTCAAGATTAAATCTTAGCCTTCCACTTGTCTTGAATGGATATACATCATCCATTTGTAGTGATTAAATCATCTTTCGGTGTTAGAATCCATACACTGAAATTTTACCGAACGGAGGAGATATTGGCTAGGAATATATAATAAATGGAAGACCATGATTGAAACTTACTTTCACAATTTCAATCCTTGCCAAGTGGATGGTGAAAGTTACTTGGTCACCAAGTAACTTGTACGGTGTTAAACTCACATCAAAACTCTACCGAATAGGTAAACACGGTACCCGGGTAATCAAACATTACCAAAAAATAATTCTAGGTATAACTTCTTATTCCTTATCATTTCTAATCGTAACCCTCTTTTTTCTAGTGGGCATTTCCCGATCCTAGATCTAGGGTTTAGCCGGCAAGCCCGTAGGGCTCACAAGGTCACTATTCACCCCCGCCTGAATTTTTTTTTTTAACACGTCCGTTGGGCTATCTCATCATTGCTAAAACTATCATATTTTGAAATTATGACTAATAAAGCTCAAATTAATTTTTAACCAATTTTTAAGGTGTTACATTACCACCCACCTTAAAAAGAATTTTGCCCTCAAAATTTATTTGAAAATAATTTCAAAAGACAAATTTCATAAATCAAACAAGGAATTCACACACGTTCAAATAATTCAATCAAATCCTAAACGTTCCTACCTTAGGTCGAATTCTTAGGTGGTGCGTCCTTCAACACTTATGATGAAGACACTGTTGTTGTGGCTTTGTAGTTGGTTTTGAATTTCTATTTGGACACTCTCTCATTATGTGTCCTGGCTTTCCATAGCGATAGCATACGTTTTGTCAAGCCAAGCAAGGTCTATGCCCATGGTTCTTCCCACATTTTGCAAATCTTGGCTCTGGTTAACTATTGTTGTTTATTGTTATGTGGTCTTCATTGAAATTGTCTCTTCAAGGGCGGGTCATCCTCATAGTCTTGATTTTCAAGGGCCGGTCTTTTATTAGAAGTTTTTTTAGTAGATTGAGCGATTGCTAACTTCTTATTGGAGTCCTCTCAGGAGGGCACTTGTTTACCAATGTTGCATAATCTCAAATCTCTAAGAGTCCCACAGCAACTTTAATGTCTTCACATAATCCTCCTCCATACTTCACGCACTTCCAAGCATCATCAGGATTATGATAGATAGTGGAAAATTTGCAGAGCTCTTCAAACATTGTTGTATACTCTGCTACACTCATGGACCTTTGCTTGAGTGCCATGAACTCCAACTTCTTTGCATTCCTCAAGGAAGCAAGAAAATACTTGTGATAAAAAGCCTCCTTAAACACTTTCCAAGTGACTTCATTTGAGAAGGTTCGAATAACCCCTTGGTGCCAACCCACTAGAATTCTACATCCGCTTCTAGCATGTAAGTAGCAAAGGCCACTTTTTGGGTCTTGTCTTCGTCCAGGGAAGAGCTGAGAAAATATTCTTTATATCTTTGATCCATTCTTCTGCTTTGTTTAGATCAAAAGCTCCTAAGAACGGGGAGGGTTTGCTTTCCTGAACTTGTCTGAACTTCTAGTATTCTATGTCCACTTCTCCTCCAGGTTTCCCAACTAGATTTCCTTCGGCATATTGATCCAACTTTTCCATCATCCTGTTGGCTGCTATAGCTTATTCTCTCATGGCAACCACCATCTTATGAAAGTATCCATTATACGCTTCGTTTTCGGCACCGTTTCCATACGTCGATTTGAAGCCATCGTTCCTGTCACACCAAACAAGAATTATTGAGTTGATCAAGCTCAATATCAAGCTAAGTATGGCAACAACCCACAACATTCCTAACCAGCGGTCATACGCATATATAGAATTATAATGCATGGCATTAACTAAGGAAGCATAGCAAGTCCATTCCTCAAGGTCATACAATAAACCTCTTATACCATAATATAACATCCTCCCAAGTACAACATCATTCTTAAGTCATGACATCATACTCGAGGAGTAGTTACTTATAAATTAACGACCTTTCTTAAATATCTATAGCAAGCTCGATTATTGTAATAACTAACCATAATTATATTAAAATGTATAACAAAGAAACATAATATTTATTGAATACATAGCTAAGTACAAAAGGAAGCTCTTCTAAGAGCTTTAATACAATACGTTCTCTATTACATTTACATACATATATCTCCAATCATGTACAGTAAAGTAAAAACATTAGCCTAAACTATTGCAATCCTACGTTCTTTCATATAAGGCCGCATTGATTCGGATCAACCTGGAGGCAACACGGGAACACAAAAACACATAGGGTGAGAATTATCTAATTCTCGGTAGGGCAACTCCCCAATTTCACAATCATAATGTCATCGTCATCACCCCAGTCACTTCAGTTTATTAAGAAAGTGTGAGCATGCAATATATATATTAAAGGTTCATTTTAAAGTTCAAAAATCATCCTTCAGAAGTGGGTTTAGTTTATTATTCAATCACTTAATATACACACGTAATACTACTCCATATCATAGTATTGCATTCTGAAATATATGTGCCCTCAATACATCAAGGGGAACTTTCCGTACCCATTAAAAGGGACTTTTTCGTGCCTATAAAAGGGGATTTTCTTGTGCCCATTAAAGCGGACTTTCTCGTGTCCATTAAAGGGGACTTTGCCATGCCCTTTACACATAAAAGGGGACATTTTATCTACTTAACATATACATCATCATCGAACTTATATAAGTATCCGTTCACAATATAATTTTCAATTAGGTCTCATAAACTAATCGTTTAGGTTGCTAGCATGCATTCACATACATCATACTTGAACCAAAAATGCCATTATTTCATCAATTCAAAGTATTGTTGCATTTTCAGCATAATAGCATATTTCACATGTTCATAGCACAATTTATTTGCATATCAAACAATCAATTCAGAGGCTATAAAAATTCTCAAGGACACTTCAATGTGTCCACAAGGTCCCATAAAAATTTAAAGGAAAAGAATTCTCTAACTATGTTAAAAGAATTAGACAAATTCGGTTGTAAGAGACCACTTAACCTTACTAAACCAAAAATTCATAATTGTTAACCCTAGCAAATGATTGAATCAATTCAAAATAAAAATCACGATTATACTTCTAGATATTATCAACATTCAGTACAAATTTCAAAGGAGAATTGAATCATTTGCTATGGTCAAAAAATTAGACAAATTCGCAGCTTCAAGACCAGAAATTCAGGCAACACCTATGTAGTCTCTTCATGATTTTTTTTCAAGCAATAGGAGTCTAAAAGAAGGCTCAAGAAAATTCATGGAACTAGCGTATGATGTTATCTTAAACATATATTTTTTTCTAGCTCATGGAAATACCCACAATTCCCTCAGAAATTCGTGAACAAATCCTGCTTGTACAAAAATTGAAATTTCAGCAAGCATGTTTCAACTTCTCTTTAGCAAAAATGATTTTTCCACAACACTAAACTACTCCACCAAAGCAAATACATACATACATATACATATATATATATATATATATAATAATAATCATGGAACTAGAAAATATCAATTTCCAACAAGTCAAAACCAAGACAAACAGAAAATGAACAACAAGGCAACAAGAACCCTACTTTTGGTGTCTAATGGCTCCTTGGCTCCAAGATTGATCCCTTCCACTTTAAAGATTCCAAATCAACCTCAAATCCTTCCTAAATCAGTGAGGAAGTAAGGTATCAAGGTGAGGATTGATGGAGATTTGAGATTTTAATCGGTTAGATTTGTAGGTATTGAGGTGTAGAATAGGTTTTGTGAGGGGAGTTTATGGTTTTAGCAATTTTAGGCAAGTGTTTTGGTGAATTGAAATTGAAACTTGAGCTTTTGGAGAAGACAACAATGGTGGCTGCCCTCTTAGCATGATGCACGAAATTGTGATTATGATAAAATTAAGTTGGTTGCTTTTATTTATCCTAACTTAGCTTTACCATTTATATTACATAAATGCATATCTTCAAGAGAAAATAGATTGGATGATTAGGATTTAATCTTGTAATTCAAGATTAAATCTTAGCCTTCCACTTGTCTTGAATGGATATACATCATCAATTTGTAGTGATTAAATCATTTTGTGTTAAAATTAACAGGAATTTTCCCGAACAGAGGAGATATTGGCTTTAGAAAATATAATAAATGAAAGGCCATGATTGAAACTTACTTTTCAAGTTTCAATCCTTGCCATCCACTTGGCATCAAGTGGATGGTGAAGGTTACTTGGCCTGTAATGTCCCGAATTCTGCTATTGAGTACAATGACCAAAATGCCCTGAGGCCATTTTTCCAAATTAAACAGTTGCCTTGCACCCTCGAATAGGTCAACTCAATGTTTGAAGGGGATTATAACTGTTATGTTTGATATCCGAGGTGAAAATCTCGTTTCTAAACTTTCGGCTCAATGACCAAAATACCCTCTGTTTTTACACGAGTAAAAGGTGCCGTTTAGCGGAACTTTTTAGAGAAGTTTGGAATGATGTTTATGAGTAATATTTGTTATTTAGTCGAGCCCGGTTGGTCCCGGCAGTTTTAGTGCAAAATTACCATTTTGCCCCTAGACATGTAAGTGAGCCTAATGACGCAATTAAGCAAACCTAAGCAATATTAGGCTCTAATCAAAGATTAATTTATTTTGATAATTAATCTAGAGTCAAAATAATTTATTAAGGTTAATTAGAACCTAAGATTGCTTAGTTAAACTCTAATTGTATTCTTTAATTCAAGATTCCTAGTCATGGAATCTTGAATAGTATTTCTCTCTTCCTTAAATTAAAGAATTGTGCCCATACCTCATTTGACCAAAAGAATGATTTTAAATTATTAATCTAGCAAGATCACGCTCCTAATCAAGTCTTGACAACCTTAATTAGCCATTTTCTCACCTAAACACTTTCTTACAAACTCCTAATCAAAACCTTAATCAAAGAAACACCTAAACACATCATTAAACCACAATTACATAAGCAAATTATCCTCCCCTTGGCTGTAAAATCTGGCCAAAACCTCTCCTCAAATTCCATCACATGTTGATTTTGTTTCACTCAAAGAACCATGTCTTAGGCCATACCTTGCCCATGCTTTCAACCATGCTTGCCATGCCTAAACCCATACCTTTGTAAGAGATATTTCCTCCATCTTCCTCCTCCAAAAAGGGCACTGATTTCCCCTCCCAAATCAGCCTCCACATTGTAAATTTTCTATAAATACCAAGCATTGGAAGACTTGGTTGCTCTTTGGATCATTTGCCAAGTTCAAGCATTCTTGCATTTTCTCTCATTTCCTCTCAAATTCCCTCAACTTAGCCGATTTCTTCCTTCAAGTTTCAAGAGGATTTTCCTTCTCCATTTCATCAAGAACTCAAGCTTTCCTTCATCCTTTTTAAAGACTTCATTAGGTAAGGGTTTTGTCTTAAGGTTTTTACTTGTTTTCTTCAAGAAATGTTCTAGTTTTCTCTTGGTTTCTAAGCTTTCCTTTCCTTTTCTTCTTTTCAGCCATGAGGCCTTTTCATGAAGGAAACTTTAGCTTGATGATGAGGTTTCAAGATAATGACTTGTTGTTGTCATGTGAGAAACCTCTAAAGCTTGAAACAACTTGGTCTTGGACCATACATGCTTGTGTTTTTCTTTCTTTTCCTTGCTTATGCTTCGATTTTCCTTTCTTTCCTTCCTTAAGATTTTGGTTTATTTTCCTTTTTCCTTAATGTTTTCGGTTTCTTTTCCTTTTTCCTTAATGTTTTTGGTTTCTTCTTCCTTGGTTTGAACAAAGTTTGCTAAAAATGTTAAGTAGATCACAAAAGTTTTGTTAAGAAAATTAATTACATGTTTTCAAAGAGCTCTAAGCTTACCCTTGCCAACCTTAAAGTTGGTCGGCCGTTCTAAGAGTTTTACTCTAGATTGAAGCCCATGAGCAATAAAATAAAGAATATGACTTAGTTCTTTGTAT
>JAMLFY010000004.1:32416184-32436673 GCA_030441495.1 Dalbergia oliveri | reverse complement strand
ATGTGTAACACCTCCAAATTACCACATTTACTCGAGTATGGATATAGTAATTAGTAGAGTATTTCCTGGTAAGCTCGGGATCTATACTAGTTGAAATAATTCAATGACACGAAATGTCGCAATACATATACTATCATAACGAGATTTACATATAAGGGTATAATGTTCAGTCACTATATATATATATACATCATAAGGGCAGACTTAACAAAATGACCCAGAAAAGTCAGGACTTGATGCAAACGAGGCTAATCCCCTACCTTGGTACCTAACCTACTCAAACACCCGTGACAAAACCGCATATGTACATATACAACGAGTGAAAGAAAACCAAAAGTACATCATCTAGTAGTAGGTAAGCCTGACACTATCCTATGTCTATGTACAATGCATCCGTCTCTAGAGGTCTCTACTCCTCTCAGGAAGCCATTGGCCATCGGAGCGATGACCTCTCCTCCACGGCACGGGGTCCTCAAGGATCTGAGCTAGATGAGAGATGACGAAACGGGTGTGTCTGCGCGCTGATACCCGGGTGGAGGGAGTCTCAAACACTCCAGGATGGGCCATGTGAAGGGGCACACCGTCATAAGGAAAAGCGGGGTCGAAGCCGGGCGAAAGATCGAGGTCCTGAAGGAGCGATCAAAGAACATATAGAATCGGGAACTGGGAATAACCAACGGCGTACATACGGTCCAATAGGATCATCTGCCACACCCACTCTCGAATCAAAAAACACTAGGGACGGCATCTCTCGAATCTGAACAATAAAATACATACAACTCAGGGGTGAGAATAATATAAAATTCTTAGTAAGGTAGTTTCCCCCATATACAATATACAACGGGATAAGCAACTAGACCCTAAATATACAAGTATTCATATAAACACATGCACAGGAATCTTGAAAACCCGAAGGCCAAGGAAAACTAAGGTATCACAATAATCAATCGAGTAATAATATGCATAATCAGAAACTCCATTTCTCATGTCCTTCTCAATTTTCTCAACATAGGGAAGGCTTATTCTCACAGAGATACATTCACAATTCACAATTTCAGAGGACCATAGATGCTAGGACATGAGCTCATTCCTATTTGAGAATCACGAACTTCATTTTCCATTCGGATCACTCAAGGTCTATGCCTAGCCGACACGTCTATCGACTCACAACTTTTCTAGGGAAGTCCTTCTTTTTGCCTTCCCTCTCAATTCTTTCTAAGCCTTGTTTCTGTTTTCCCCATATGTCTCAAACATACACAGTAAGATATGCACATACTATCATAAAATTTCAGCCATTTCCACATTTCATTATCCTGGCAGAATTGAAGTTCTAGGCACAACAATTTGTTATCATACCAAACAACCATTCCACCCTTAAGGAAAATTTCACATGACACTTCAATGTGTCTAAAACAACCTGTAAAAATTTCAGGGCAATCAGAGTTATATAACCACTTCCATAAAATAGGCAAGTCTGGTGGTCAGAAGTCACAAATTCATAGTCCAGACTTGTGTTTCTCAGAATATTTAACCCTAGAATTAGATGGAATCAAGGTACAAGAAAATTCACAGAGGTATTTCAACATGTTATTAGTCTTGTGTAAAAATTTCAGGAGATATCTCAATCAATTGCTATGATTAAAAATTAAAGTTTATTACTTCAGTCTCAATAGTTTGGACAGCAGCAGTTACAATTTGGTTCCTAATTCTTTTGAGGCATCAAACCTTAAAATTAACCCCCAAGAAAATTTGTGTATTTAGTTTAAGGGCTTAACTACAACATATAATTTTCATGGCTCATGAAACCACCCACAATTTTCCAGAAAATTCGTGAGAAATTCTGATTTCAGAACAGAATTCAGTCCAACCTAGTTCCAATTTCACTTGAGAGAAAACCCATTTTAAAACCATCCAAACACAACACAAAAATTCATACATCAATATCAATATGTTAACCATCAGAATCATCAAAATTTTCGGAATTAGGGCAAGCCAAAACAGAATTGAAAAATTCCACAAAAAAGCAGCAGAAAACCCTACTCTTGAAGGTGCAAGTCTCTATCTCTAGCTTGTTTCAAGTTGTGATTTCTTCACAACCAAAACTCCCCACACAACCTCAAACCCTCCTCTGATCACTGATGGATGTGCAAGAAGGATAGGGTTCTTGAAATTTCAATCGGTTATAATTGTAGAGGTGGAAGTGTAGATCAATTTTTGTGAAGGAAGATTTGGGTTTTGATGATTCTAAGCTAGGGTTTTTGTGAGATGAAAGCAAGATGGAGCTCTTGGCTATGGAGGCACTTCACCTTCTGATTTCTCCTTGGAATGGAGAATGATGCTTGGCTTTGGGAGGAAGATTGGTGATTAGGCTTATAATAAATGCAAGGTAAGATATTTGTTAAAAATCATGATGACTTGGTGACTAGGCTATGATGGATGGCTAGGATTTGATCTTGGATTCCAAGATTGAATCCTAGCCTTCCACTTGTCTTAACTTGGGGGATATTGTTTAGTTGTAGTGATGGAAATGTCTTTCTGTTAAAAACCACACACAGAAATTCCAGAACGGGTAAGCAGTACACAAATCCATATTACCCGAAATTAATTCTAGGTATAAAATTATCGTTCCCATACATTCCTCATCTTATTCTCATATTTTCTTAACTTCGGGCACTCTGTCCTAAATTGTTTGGCCTGTCCAGAAGTTGCGGGCCCGCCAAGTACTATTCACATTTTTTTTTTTTGTACTCCCTTATGGAGTCATTCTCATCACAATGTTCCTGCCAGAATTCTAATATTCCTATTAAGTTTTCCTCAATTAATATCTGAAGAAAACTAGGATGTTACATTACCACCCACCTAAGTAAAAAATTTTGCCCTCAAATTTCGTCCTGGAAACAATTCTGGGTAGTCTCTTCATAGTTGACTCTAACTCCCATGTGAATTCTTCATTTCCTGGCCCACCCCAAGCTACTTTGACTAGTTGCACTGCTTTATTCCTCAGTTGCTTGATCTCTCTATCCACGATCTAGCGGGAGGCACTTGAAACGTCAAGTCGTCCCGTAATGATAGATTCGGGTTCAATGATATGGGTGGAGTCTGGGTGGTACATTCTAAGTTGAGATATATGAAAGACATCATGGAGATTGGATAAGGACGGGGGTAGGGCTATTTGATAAGCGCTACACAATTCGTCGAAGAATTTGAAAAGGACCTATAAACCTAGGTGACAACTTTTTGACCTTCAAGACTCTCCTACGCCCGTAGTGGGTGTGACCTTCAGGAACACATGCTCTCCCTCCTTAAACTCTAAAGGCTTCCTTCGTTCTCCGCATAACTCTTTTGACGACTCTACGAGCGAGGATTTTATCCTTAATCTTCTGGATTTGTTCGTCGTCTGATTAACTAGATTCCTAACAATCTCGCTTCTCCTAAATCGTACCAACACAATGGGGCTGACATTTCCTTCCATACAAGGCTTCGCATGGGGCCATGCCAATACTAGCATGATAGCTGTTATTATAGGCAAACTCCACCAGCGGAAGTACTTTATCCCAACTCCCTTTCTGCTCAATCACGCATGCCCTCAGCATATCTTCCAAAGTCTATGGTGCGTCCGGTCTGCCCATCGTTGGGGTGATAAGCCGTACTCAAACACAGCTTGGTTCCAAAGGCCCGTTGGAAAGCTCCCAGAACCTTGAAGTAAAACGGGGTCCCTTTCGGAAACTATTGAAGAAGGAACGCGTGTAGCCTTACTATCTCTTGGATATACAAGGAAGCTAACCTATCCAAAGGATAATTAGCTTTGATAGGTAAGAAGTGAGCAGACTTGGTCAGCTATCCACTATGACCCATATGGCGTCATAGCCTGAAGACGTCCTCAAACCCATTACGAAATCCATGGAGATACTTTCCCACTTCCATTCTGGGATTTCTAAGGGGTGTAAGGTTCCAGGGGCTTTGGTGTTCTATTTTGACTCTCTGACAAGTTAAACACTTGCGAACAAACTCCGCTATATCCCTCTTCATCCCAGGCCACCAAAACATTCTCTTGAGTCTGCATACATCTTACTAGTCCCAGGGTGTATGGTGAATTCACCTTTGTGTGCCTCCTTCAAAATCTCATTCCTGAGAGTACCACTTGCAGGTACACAGACCCTGCCTTATACCTCCATATACCTCACGTCTGTGTAAATTCGGCAATTTCTTAGTGTGAGCTGATTTAAAAATCTCTGAAGCTCTTGATCTTAAGTTGTGCAGCCAAAATTGTTCCTGAACTCGCTTGTTATTCTAATTTGACCTAACACCACACCTTCGGGGCTGACGACGTGCTCAAGCTAAGCTTCTTGAAGTCTTCTACTAGTTCCGTTTCCTGATCATCATGCATGCTACACTCAGGGACTTTCTGCTCAATGCATCAGCCACAACGTTTGCCTTGCCTGGGTGGTAATTCAGATTAAACTCGTAATCCTTAAGGAATTCCATCCACCGTCTCTCTCATATTCAATTCTTCTGATCAAAGAGGTACTTTAAACTCTTATGATCCAAGAAGACATTGAACTGTACACCATAAAGATGGTGTCGCCAGATCTTTAGAGCAAAAACTACAGCGGCAAGCTCAAGATCATGGGTTGGATAGTTCACCTCGTGGGTCTCAACTCCTAGAGGCATAAGCAACCACATTTCTGTGCTGCATAAGCACACACCCTAAGCCCTTGCTAGAAGCATCACAATAAACCTCGAAGGTCCCTGAGGTCGGGAGCACCAAGGGCAGCTGTGGTCAACTTCTGCTTTAACTCCTGAAAACTATTCTCACATTCTGGCGTCCATTGAATTGAGCATTCTTTCGAGTTAACTTGGTCAAAGGTAGAGCTAGCTGGGAAAAACCCATAACAAATCGCCTATAGTATCCAGCTAATCCAAGAAAGCTTCGAATCTCATCCGTAGTTGGCCGTCCCCAATTAAGTACGGATTCTACTTTGCTGGGATCTACGGAAACTCCTTCGTGACACCACATGACCAAGGAACTTAACCTCTCCCATCCAGAACTCACACTTTGACAGTTTAGCATACAACTTCCTCTCCTTAAATCTGAACACAAACCTAAGATGCTCTGCATGTTCCTCTTTGGTCCTTGAATAAATAAGTATGTCATCTATAAAGACAACTACGAATTTATCCAAGTACGGGTGAAAATTGGTTCATATAATCCATGAATACCGCGGAGCATTGGTCAGTCCAAAAGACATTACCTTATACTCATAATGTCCGTATCGAGTTCTAAAGGCGGTCTTGGGGATGTCCTCATCCAGAACTAAAAATCTGATGGTAACCTGACCTAAGGTCAATCTTTGAGAAAATAGTTGCCCCACGTAATTGATCCAGAAGGTCGTCAATTCTTGGCAGAGGTACTTGTTCTTGATCGTTACCTTGTTCAACTGTAATCCACACAAAGCCTCATACCCCCATCCTTTCTTTACCAAAAGAACAGGGGCTCCCCACGGCGAGGCACTAGGTCTAATAAAGTGCTTCCCGTAGCTCTTCAATTTGTGACTTTAATTCCTTCAATTCTAAGGGGGACATCCTATAAGGGGCAATGGAAATAGGACCCGTCCCTGGGACCAACTCAATGGAGAATTCGACTTCCGTCTGGCGAAACTCCAAATATCCTTGGAACACATCTGGATAGTCCCTCACCACTGGAATTGTATTCAGGTCATAGATACTTTCGGCTTCACTAGCGAGAGGAGGACATATTCCTGACGGCCTACCTTACTAGGGTTAGGTGTTACTAGGTCCAAATAAAAAGAAAAAGGAACCACAGGAATAGAGGAAGACATGAGAAGAAATATAGCAGTTCTAGTTGGACAATGCAAAAGCACATAATTTGGTACCAGCCAATCCATACCTAAAATGACTTCTAAGCCAGCAAAGGTAGACAAAACAAATTTGCATTAAATTCTCTGGCATTTATAAAAAGAGAAGTGGTCATGCATGCTTGACAAGTTCTAATAGGGTTCGTAGGGGTGGATACAAGAAGGTCATATGATAGCTTACACAGGTAATCCTAACTTTTGTACACAGTCATAGGATATGAAAGAATGGGAGGCACCCGAATCATACAGTACGTCTAAAATAATTTCATTTATTTCACACTTACCTCGGATTAATCGGAAATTGAGAAATCTCCTTGGCATCCAAAAACACGTCCTGGTTGTTGTGGCCTGGGTGGGTTGCTGAGCTTTCTTATTAGGACACTCGAAGATCTTGTGTCCTGGTTTCCACAACCAAAGCATGTAATTTGTGTGGTCCAGCAAGGCCGGTTCCCATGATATTTTCCGCATTTGAAACACTTTCTCATTGCCTCCGATCTTGGAGATTGGATTTTTTTCCTCTGTTGTTGTTGTTGTTGTTGTTCGTGGAATTCTTCCCTTAGATTGGTGCATAGGCTTGAAATCGAGGGCCTTGAGGCGCTAGTCCTCTCTGACATTGTTTTGCGCATACCTGAGGTTTGCCAACTTCTTGTTAGACTCCTCAGCGCGTCGACATTTATTCACCAAAGTAGGATAATCTCGAATTTCCAAGAGGCTCACGCGGCTTCAATATCTTCACGTAGACCCCTTCGTATTTCATGCATTTCCAAACTTCGTCCGGTCACGCGGTAAATCGTAGAAAATTTGCAAAGTTCCTCAAACTTGCCGGTACACTCCCCACACTCATAGGACCTTGTCTAAGGGCCATAAATTCTAACTCCTTCGCATTTCTCACAGAAGCGGGGAAGTACTTGTGATAAAAAGCCTCCTTAAAGATGTCCCAGGTAACTTCAGTGCGGGAGGCTTCCAAAGTCCTCTAGTACCTACCCACCAGAATTCAGCATCTGCTTCTCAGCATATAGGTGGCAAAAGCCACCTTTTGAATCCCTTGAGGGTAGAACTGAGAAAATCTTTTCCATTGCCTTGATCCACTCCTCTCTTTGTAGGGATCGAAAGCTCCTCAAAAGGCGGGGGGTTTGCCTTCCTAAACTCAAATTTCTGATATTCTACATCTGCTTCATTCCCTCCTGGGTTACCGACTGGTGCTGCCCTCATTGCGGTGCAATCGTTCCATCATTCGGTTAGCAAGCAGCTTGCTCCCCATTGCTGGCCATTTCATGGAAAGTGTTCATCATATCAACATTGTTCCCGCTCGCTCCTGGCTCCGATTTGAAGTCATTGATTCCTGTCACACCAAACAAAATATTGAGTTGATCAGGCTAATACCAATCCAAGTGTGGCAGGTAATCCACAACATTTCCAACGCAGTCATGTATACACATATATACATATGCATCATTATGCATGACAACTACTACGGAAACATAGTCGGTCCAATCCCGGCTGATAGGATAAGCCTCTAATACCATAATGTAACACCCTCCAAATTACCACATTTACTCGAGTATGGATATAGTAATTAGTAGAGTATCCTGGTAAGCTCGGGATCTATACTAGTTGAAATAATTCAATGACACGAAATGTCGCAATACATATACTATCATAACGAGATTTACATATAAGGGTATAATGTTCAAGTCACTATATATATATACATCATAAGGGCAAGACTAACAAAATGACCCCGAAAAGTCAGGACTCGATGACGAGGCTAATCCCCTACCTGGTACCTAACCTACTCAAACACCCTGATGACAAAACCGCATATGTACATATACAACAGCGAAAGAAAACCAAAAGTACATCGTTCTAGGTAGGTAAGGTCCTAACACTATCCTATGTCTATGTACAATGCATCCGTCTAGAGGTCTCTACTCTCGTCAGGAAGCCATTGGCCATCGGAGCGATGACCTCTCCTCCATCCTGGGCACCTGGGTCCTCAGAGGATCTGAGTCAGATGAGGAGGATGACGAAACGGGTGCGTCTGCGGCTGATACACGGGTGGAGCGAGGGGATCTCAAACACTCCAGGATGGGCCATGTGAAGGGGCACACCGTCATAAGGAAAAGCGGGTCGAAGTCCGCGAAGACCGAGGTCCTGAAGGAGCGATCAAAGAACATATGATAGAAACGGGAATAACCAACGCGTACATAGTCCAATGGGATCATATTGCCACACCCACTGTAAATCACAGAAAAACACTAGGGACGGCATCTGCGAATCGAACAATAAAATACATACAACTTGGGGGTGAGAATAATATAAAATTCTCAGGAGGGTAGTTTCCCCCATATACAATATACAACGGGATAAGCAACTCATGCATATACAGTATTCATATAAACACATGCACGGAATCTTGAAAACCCGAGGCCGGGAACTGGGCAGTATCACAATAATCAATCGAGTAATAATATGCATAATCAAAAACTCCATTTCTCATGTCCTTCTCAATTTTCTCAACATAGGGAAGGCTTATTCTCGAGAGATACATTCACAATTCACAATTTCACAGAGGACCATAGACTGCTAGGACATGAGCTCATTCCTATTAGAATCACCGAACTTCATTTTCCATTTCCATTTAGGTCTATGCCTAGCCGTCTATGCCTAGCCGACACGTCTATCGACTCACAACTTTTCTAGGGAAGTCCTTCTTTTTGCCTTCCCTCTCAATTCTTCTAAGCCTTGTTTCTTTTTCCCCATATGTCTCAAACATACACAGGAAGATATGCACATACTATCATAAAATTTCAGCCATTTCCACATTTCATTATCCTGGCAGAATTGAAGTTCTAGGCACAACAATTTGTTACCATACCAAACAACCATTCCACCCTTAAGGAAAATTTCACATGACACTTCAATGTGTCTAAAACAACCTGTAAAAATTTCAGGGCAATCAGAGTTATATAGCCACTTCCATAAAATAGGCAAGTCTGGTGGTCAGAAGTCACAAATTCATAGTCCAGACTTGTGTTCTCAGAATATTTAACCCTAGAATTCGATGGAATCAAGGTACAAGAAAATTCACAGAGGTATTTCAACATGTTATTAGTCTTGTGTAAAAATTTCAGGAGATATCTCAATCAATTGCTATGATTAAAAATTCGGGCAAGTTTGTTACTTCAGTCTCAATAGTTTAGACAGCAGCAGTTACAATTCGGTTCCTAATTTTTTGAGGCATCAAACCTTAAAATTAACCCCCAAGAAAATTCGTGTATTTAGTTTAAGGGCTTAACTACAACATATAATTTTCATGGCTCATGAAACCACCCACAAATTTTCCAGAAAATTCGTGAGAAATTCTGATTTCAGAACAGAATTCAGTCCAGCAACCTAGTTCCAATTTCACTTGAGAGAAAACCCATTTTAAAACCATCCAAACACAACACAAAAATTCATACATCAATATCAATATGTTAACCATCAGAATCATCAAAATTTTCGGAATTAGGGCAAGCCAAAACAGAATTGAAAAATTCCACAAAAAGCAGCAGAAAACCCTACTCTTGAAGGTGCAGCAAGTCTCTATCTCTAGCTTGTTTCAAGTTGTGATTTCTTCACAACCAAAACTCCCCACACAACCTCAAACCCTCCTCTGATCACTGATGGATGTGCAAGAAGGATAGGGTTCTTGAAATTTCAATCGGTTATAATTGTAGAGGTGGAAGTGTAGATCAATTTTTGTGAAGGAAGATTTGGGTTTTGATGATTCTAAGCTAGGGTTTTTGTGAGATGAAAGCAAGATGGAGCTCTTGGCTATGGAGGCACTTCACCTTCTGATTTCTCCTTGGAATGGCCGAGAATGATGCTTGGCTTTGGGAGGAAGATTGGTGATTAGGCTTATAATAAATGCAAGGTAAGATATTTGTTAAAAATCATGATGACTTGGTGACTAGGCTATGATGGATGGCTAGGATTTGATCTTGGATTCCAAGATTGAATCCTAGCCTTCCACTTGTCTTAACTTGGGGATATTGTTTAGTTGTAGTGATGGAAATGTCTTTCGTGTTAAAAACCACACACCGAAATCCCGAACGGGTAACAATAACTAACCGATATTACCCGAAATTTAATTCTAGGTATAAAATTATCGTTCCCATACATTCCTAATCTTATTCTCATATTTTCTTAACTTCGGCACTCGGTCCTTAATCCCAGTTCGGCCTGGAGGGCCTGGGCCCGCCAAGTACTATTCACATTTTTTTTTTTTTGTACTCCCTTATGGAGTCATTCTCATCACAACTGTTCTCTAGAATTCTAATATTCCTATTAAGTTTTCCTCAATTAATATCTGAAGAAAACTAGGATGTTACAATATGCCTTATGAGGTTATGGATACTCTCCCATGTAGACGTGTTTTCCCTTGAGAGGAGGGAAAAGCAAATCCATGAGGGCCAGGTTAGGCCCCAAAGCGGATGATATCTACTTCGCGATGGTTTGGGCCATTATAGATGATATCAAGTTGTCCCCAAGATCGATGTGTTACAAGGACGCTGGGCTCCTTGGGGAGGGGTGGAACTAGTCCCACATCGGTTAGGAAGGAACAAGTATGCGTTATAAAAGTGTGGATACATCCCCTATGTAGACGTGTTTTCCCTTAAGAAAGGGAAAAGAATGGCAAGGAACCCCAAGTTAGGCCATGAAGCGAACAATATATGGATCACCTAGAAATCTGGGCTATAATAGTATGTGTGAGTGTTTGCGAGTGTGTATGCTTAAAAAAAAAACCAAAGTGAAAGTTTGTATGTTTGAAGGGTAGGCATAGATTGTATAAGGGGTTAGGTGGAATATTTTGTGTTTTGAATGTGTGGAAATTAGGGTTAGTTGTGAGTTTAATTAGGAAAATTATCAGGAAATGATAATCAAGTGTTTAAAGCACTCTAAGCTTAGGTTAAGAGGTTTCATGCATGCTTAAATGAACTAAACTCAATAATTCAATTTTCACATGCAACATTATTCCTAATCACAAGGAAAAGAAAAAGTGATAAAGTAACTTTATTCCCTTGTCTTTTTAGTGTGGTGACATCATCATGTCATCTCTTGGTAAGTTAGGATTAATTGGATTAACTTGTTTACCATTCTTGGACCTCAATTAACTTAAAATAATTATTTTGAACCAAAATTAATTAATAAAAATGATTAATATTAATTAAAATCCCTTAATTACCTTAATTAGCACTATGGGCAAAATGGTAATTTTACATCAATTCTCATTAGGACTCATCAAAACATTATATATCTCCTTAAATTAATATATCCAACTCCAAGTATAATCGAAACTCTAGTTCACTTAATCTAATTAAATTACTTCAGGGACATTTTGATCATCGAAGAGGAAATCGGGAATTGTGATTTTCACACAAATTGTTATCCAAATTGTAACATCCTACTCCTTTATGGATTTAACTTGTCCCACAAACAAACACGGGTTTTTCAACGTGCTTTGTCCTCACTTATACACTTCCTGAAAACTTCCCAAGAGTTAACCCATCCAAAATTGCTCCAAGTCAAGCACGCTTAACTATAGAGTTCTTTAGTGATAGGCTACCAAAGAAGATGCATCTTGTTGGTATAGGTAGTACAAATCAATTCATATAAGCCCTCTTTAACTGTCTAGTTCCATACCTACACAGATTAGGATCCTCTCATTTGGTGCTAACCCTCCGCTTAGAAGTCTTCCAGAAGCTCCTCGTTCGTGCCTTCTTGCACCGTTAATCACTCCCGACTTCGCACCGGCGACATGCCCCCAAGCTTCAGCTTGGTTCGTCCTTGACCAGATCCTGGAAGAGGTGCAGGTTCTAATACCATTTGTGATATCTCCTTGCTCCTTTATGGATTGACGACTTGTCCCTACAAACCAACACTTGGTTTTTCATGTGCTTTCTCCTCACTCACACGCTTCCTTGGAAAACTTCCTAGGAGTTCTTTAGTGATAGGCTCCGAAAAAGAAGATGCATCTTGTTGGTATAGGTAGTACAAATCAATTCATATCAGCCTCCTTAATCTATAGTCCTATACCTTACAGTCTACATCCTCTTATTCGGGTGTGTAATTCGATTCATTCATGTACCCCGACTTAGAAGTTATCCGCGGCTCCTTGTCCGTGCCTTTCTCAGGTGATCATTCTCAACTCGTTCCAGCGTTATACAAATCACATCCAGCCCCTCAAACATTAAACTTAACCCTTTGAGGATAGCTGGGATCGGTCATCCTCAATTTTAGAAAAAATAACCTAAGGGCAGGGGCATTTTGGTCATTTTGCATAAAAGGAAAATCGGGTGTTAGATTGGGTTAAGGTATTCAACCCTATGGCTTTAACCTCTTCTTCACATCATCCTATGACTTTAATCTTTACTGATCGTCTTATGAAGTTAACCTCTCATTAAAAGTCTTATGACTATAACCTCTGTTTTGTGATTGTTTCTGCCAAGTAGTTAAGTTTGAAGATTAGTTAGCTTTTGCTTGGTGGTTAAGGTCTTGATGATGTTCCCATTTTGGGATTGTTGGTGATATTACGACAAGCATTGTGGAGATGTTGATTTGGGACTAGGCACAGATCTTTGCTTGATACATTTGATGATTTCTTCCATGATGAGTTTTGTAGAGATGTTAGTTAGGACTAGACAATAGACACCACCACTGTTGCATTGTTCATTTGATTACATTATATTTTTCTTGTTTAATTGTGTTGTACTTTAATTCCAAGCTAGAGATGCTAAAGTACGCACATCCATCTTGCGAGGACTATTAGAAATATTGTTATGTTAGTTAGTTGGTTATTAGTTAGTTTCACTTGTTGCCTATAGATTTTATCCTCTTTTATTACCTTACCTTGTCCATCATTTAGTAAAACTCACTATTCACTTCTCTCAATTATTGATCTTTTTTCTCTTATCACCATGAAATTCAACAAATGACATAATCAACCGCAATTCATCAATTTCAACACATCTTTGCTAAGTAGGCCCCATAACAATGTGATTACGATGTTTGGTATGGTTTGAAAATTCTAGCAATAAAATTTGATGCATAAAATGAAGTTAATGTGAACGAAATTTTATTAGAATCTAAATAGTTTTTATATAGGGCGAATACACTAAAACCCTTCACATATGTCAACCCAACATGAAAACATTAGAACCTCAAGTATAAAGATACGCTAGGCTACTGACATATTCTAAAGAAAAATAATACATACAAGATAATTACTTTGATTATTTAATTAATTAATAACTAATCATCCATGAATTTTATCCTCTTAGTAAGCTAAAGACATGATATTTTTAATTATTTTTAAGATCTAAATGTTATGTGTTTCAAAAATTTAAATTCCCTTCAAAATAAAAATTTAAAGTTTAAACTTCAGAATTTAAATTTCCTCTCAATTTAAAAATTCAAATTCACTTTGGAGGGAATTTAATTACCTAGTATATTCACCCTATATAAAAACTATCCAAATCATCTGTAGTAAATGTCTGTTTGATCTAGATTGGATAGATGATTTTTTTTTTAAATGGATAAAAATTCCCGCGATATACATCTATCCCGTTAAAAGTGACCAACTTTCTGAGCCCATAATTTTCTCAAAATTATACAAACCATTATAAACCCGCCCCATATTTTAAAAGTGCTAAATACCACAATAAATGTCAAGAAATTATGCTAATAGACCACAAAAGTTGAATCTCTCATCTGATTTATTTATTTTTTATTATTTGCCCAACTACATCTGTAAACATTTAATTCAACAACCGAAAATTAAAATCATGAAAGTATTATTTGATTCCCGCAATCACAGACTACGAAAGCTGGTGGAAATATTGCATGGCATACTCCTCAATTAATTCAACACCTAGCATCAAGCCAAGAGATAATGTCATGATGTACGTCAATATTCTGGCATCTGGCTCCCCTTCCAATATGCAGTGGTAACCATGTTCATATAACTTTAGAGTCTTATCTTTGCTAGATGCATTTTCATAAAGAAATTGGCTCACAGATGGATCTGTCACTTTATCTTCTGCTCCATGGAGAACCAATAATGGAGCCGAAACTGAAATCATTAACCACAGGTAAAAAATAATTTTTCTGGTTGATATGACAATGATTGCATGTTGAATACGAAAAACAAACATAAATTTCATTCTTCTTCCAGTGATTTCTACACCAAACTCACATTTTGCTGTTTTTTTTCAAAAAGAGGAATGCAATTTATATTACTCATTTACTATCTCTCTTTCATTTCCCTAAAAGCAAATCTTTCAGGCTTTTTTTTTTGTAATACTAACATTTGTAACCGCAACTGAAACCATATTAATTTCAGAAAAATAATTAACCACCAAAACAAAAAGAAGAAAACCCAAATATGAAAATATAGATAGAATGAGAAGGAGAAGAAACTAACCTTTTGTACTTTTGATTCAATTTCTTTTGTGACCCGTAAAAGTTCCATGCCGGTTTTCAGTCGTGGATTATCATTATAACAAATGACATTGTAAACAGCCTAAAAAAGAAGGAATCAACATTTGAAATGAAAATATTTATCCTCAAGATTAATTATCAACATTCTTGGTTTGTTCTCGGACAACAGTCTATAACAGGATCCGAGGCCTGGGGGATATTTATAAAGGCATAGCTAATCGTAACAGAATATTGGTTGTGCAGGATATCAAGTAGAATAGACAATAAAATCACAAATATGAGATGACTAATGGAGATTTTGATCTAGGTGAGAATATTAAACATTCAACAAACTCAATAATAGTAAAAAGCTAATCTAATGCTTTTGAAGCCACCAACTCAATAGCAAACATAGTTTGGTTGGCCAAACTGTTAACTAGATGCTTGAAATTTCCTCAAAAAAAATCAACCCAATCAATTGGCAATCCTGGCAATAAAAAATTGCTTATGAGCATTGAGTGCTTGAACGAGATAAATGGCAACAGCTGAAAAAATAACTACACAAGCCGATTATGTAAGTGGTTTATGCGTTGACTCATGACCTCAAACTATCTAGTTGGTGAACCTCATACATACTAACAACGATACATTCACAACTGCATAGAATGTGATCATTTGACCATTCAGATAATAAGGATCAATTAATAAGTGTTTAAATGATAATTGATGAATGATGACCATCTAAATAGTTTAGCAAGACATATTGTTTGAAAAAGCATGATAACGCAGAGAAATGTGCATCTATTCCATTCTATAGGCATCCAACAATTAAGTTTGACATAATCACTAACCAATTTTCTTTTACTTGGTTCTATGAAAGCAAGCTATAGATCTTGGTTTGGGAAGAGTTTTGCCTTAGGCATGACTTTAGACAAAAGAGTTAATACCTTCATAACTGCTTCAGATGGTAACACATCATCTGCAATCTTAGCAGCAACAAAAGATCATCAAATCATGCTTCAACTGACACTTATACTAATACAGCCTCAAACTATATGAAACCAAATACAAAACTTGTCATTCAACTTAAATCATATCAATCTGACATAAAAATTATTGCCAATAACCCTTGTAAAGCTCGTACAAAGTATGGCATGTAGATAAAATAGGCCATGCCTAGTCAAAGTAACATCATGTGCTTGAAGATACTATGACCAGTGGTACCTAACGAATGTCCAAAAACATCAAAGCTGCACAATGGTCTTAGAAATTTCAATCTGCAAATTGAACTTCAACTTCCAAAAGGATATCCAAGTGTTACTTGGCCATGCCAGCCTAATACTGTAATTAGATCATTATTGAGATCCATTTTCATATTAAATATTGTTTCCCATGGAGTTCAACTGCTGGATGCTGCCTACAGCAGTGGTTTTCTTCTATGACAATCTAATTTCACAGCTCTCTCCCCAGGATTTTAGTTCAATGGCTATCCAACCTAAGGCAAGATTTCTGATTGACTTAAAATTTTCATCACATATTTGATATATAATAAACCAAAATTAAACTCTACAATCTGCAGTTGTAAGCATATTCCCAAACTTATAATAAACATACAGCATTCTTCTTTATAAATGTGGTCAACACTGTAGGTTTGACATTAAATGTGGTTAACTTCTTTTACTGGCAAACATATGCAACCAAAGCCCCTGTTCTATCAATTGTTGTTAGAAACACCAATATATGCTTTTAACAGCAAGTTTCTGTTTTAAATGAAAAAGAACTTGCATGTTCGAAACAAAAAAATGACTCAAAAGGAATTTAACAATTCAATGCTCAGAGTTTAAGCTAAGTTAGAACTATTAAAATTATAATAATAAAGTTGGAGAACATCAACCAAAAGGAATGAGCTTACTTTACACATTGGTGCTACAAGGATCATCCCATCCCAATTATTTGGCTCCTCCAAATGAACTTTAATCGTAACTGCTCCACCCATTGACTGCCCTAATATAAATCGAGGCAACCCTCTCAGCTCAGGCCTTGCTGCCAATTGAAATAAAAACACGATCAACAAGATTATGTATTTTCACAAGAATAAATAATGTCATAACAATGATCATTATGACAACATGGATAATAAAGATTCACACCTTTAATTTTCATATAATGCTCGATAACATCATCAACCAAATCATCAAAATTTGGAATGTATCCATGTAATCCTTGAAAGACCAAAACCCGGATAGTCCATAGCATAAACACCATATCCAGATGAGGCAATTCTCCTCGCTATACCTGAAAAAAAATTAAAAGAAAAAAAAAATCCTCCCAAATCACACACTATGAAATATGGATCTCTAGCTTCCACAGAAACTTAACACAACAATCTAGGTAGAACAACTTAGAAGCTTTCTGAAATAATGGCAAACCTTCAGAAGAAGAAGGTGCAAGTATCACCATATCCATGGCAGAAACATACAGAGGCCTTTATTGGAACCCCAGGCTTTGGCGTCCAACTCTTGCAGAAAATTTCAATCCCCTAGATGTCTTTTCGTACCACTACACAATTAAATAAACAATTTATCACATCATGGTTAACAAAAACTAAAACAAAAAAGCTTGAGAAAATTATCATACTATAAGATTTATTTGGAAACAAAATAATAAGGTAAAGCGGTAAAACTTACTTCTTCAGTTCTGACCCCTTCAGGAGCATTCTAGCATTGCAGATTGAAACATCAGTCACTGATTCTTGAGCAATGCCAAAACCACAAACAGTAAAGGAAAAATAAAGGGGAAAAAAAATACGAAACAATGAGACTTCAGCAATTGAAAACTTGCAGCAACCTTGATCAAGACTCAACTAACCTTGAACAAGCAATGATCCAGCTGCTGATGCACATCAGTGAAAGCTGCACGGACCCTTCTGCGAGAGTATGCGAAGTCAAGGTTGTAAGAAGCTATGGCGTTTAACTCGTCACTCACACCTTCAATGGGTGCCTTTTTCGCTGTCACCATGAGTGTGGCGGTCTTGGGTTTGGCCTTGGGCTTGGTTGAAAAAGGCAGTTGGTGCGTGAAAGAGTGCTTGATCGGGAGAATGGGTGTGTATGGTAAAGGTGAAAGGCTCTGCGATCGGAATCTGAATGTCATAGATAGATTCATGATGGAAGAGACTCGCGACTTCACGGGTGCGTTTCGGTGTTTGTGTTGGACCAAATAGACAGGCTCGCCACTGAAAGGTTGTGCACTGACTGCAATTAAAGCAATTAAGACCTGAGCAGCAGCGATCGGAATCATTGTACAGTGCACAGCCTTTGAAGACCGCAGTCCATGATGTTGCCAGCACAAATGCACGTTCAACTTTTTTTTTTCCACGAAACATGGGCGTTATTGGACCGTGTCTGCGGCACGTGTCTAACGTGCACCGTCCAAATGGTCAATGCTATGCGCCTTGGAAAATGAAAATCGAGGGTTCATGTGACCGGACTCGAGCAAGTTGGAATTTGGGGAGTTCTAGCTTCATCTTGAAGTTATAACGAGTTTCGCACAAAGTGTCGAAAATACACCTCGAAAGTGGCTAGATGAGATACACACATTGTTATCATTAAACATACTTAAGTGATTCATCGATCATATTTAATGATAATAAAATATATGTGTCAATAAATTTTCATTATTTAAGTGTTAAAATAACACAACTCATAAAGTGTAGGTATATGTTTGGATTAGTGGAATTAGATGGAGCAAAGTATAGTGGTATTTTAATTGCACCATTATTTGGATTTCCTAAATTTAGATGGAATAGAATGAGATGAATGACTTCATTTTATCTAATTCTATCCATTCTTAATAATTTGCTTCCCTCTAAAAAATTGGGAGAAATGGAATGGAGTGAAAAAATCAAACAATGGAGCAAATCAATTATTTTGCTCAACTTCTCCTCTTCCTTCTATTCTATTTCGCTATGCTCTCTGATCTAAGGAATCCAACAATTACCTTTCGTGACTTGTCCTTGAAAGGCGAGTCGGATGCCAATGGCATTGCATGTAACACCTAATAATTAACCCAATACGCCAGGTCGTATCTGATTAATTACTAGACTTTACTTTTGCTTCAGTTATTTAACCATACTTTGAAAATACTTAATGAAATTACGAGCCATTTTTTTTTAATACATGATTGAAACGTGAGCCTCGCGTAGCGTGAACGATAATCAAGATAAAGTGAAAAACCAATGGGCATATCATGAAAAACATCATATTGGCTCAAATCGGTATGACATCCATAATTACATAATATGATATTTTGTTATCCAACGAGTTAGGCTAGGTGTAGTCAATCAAACAAAACATAAATAGAATATGGATGGAAAAATATCCATTAAAGGTACCTAATAATAATAATCCCCAAAGATAGGAATAAATATTTGAGCTCACGTGCAAGGTTTAGCGATATGTTTCTTCAAGGATGATAGGGCTGAGGATCACAAGCTCAAGTGTATCTTCAGGTGGAGCATTACAAAATCACGACATCAGTTTACTTCTTGAAGACGATATGGAAAGAAAGAAAGAAAGAGGGAGTGAGAACCATAAAAGAATCTCAAGTAGGGTACTCACCTCATATGTATTGTGTCATCATCATCGTCCTTGTAACACCCAAAAATTTAATTAAAAATTAATTTGAGCTTTATTAATCGTAATTTCAAAAATCTAATAGTTTAGCAATGATAAGGGCGGCCCAACGACACTATAAAAAAAAAAAAATTCGGGTTGGTAAATAGTAACTTTGCGGGCCCTATGGGTGCTCAAGGGCAGGCTGAAACTTGGGCTGAGCCCGGGTACCAAAATTAAAAACATGGGAATAAGGTTAGAAATAGGTGGGAATGATAATTTTATATTTTGAATTAATTTTCGGGTAATATCAATTTAATAAATTATGGTGTTTACCCGTTCGTGAAATTCAATGCTGAATTTAACACCAAAAGATATTTTAATCATTACAAATGGATAATGTATATCCACTAAACAAGTGGAAGGCCAAGATTCAATCTTGAATTACAAGATTGAATCCTAGCCATCCATTTTCTTTCTTGAATTAAGAATTTCCTAACTATATAATATGTCATCCATGTATTAAATAAAAGATAAAACACAAACTCAACTTCTTCATCAAGCTTTCATTCTCGGCCATTTTCCAGCTCACACAACCAGCCTCCATTTTTCACTTTTCACAAACTCAAAACTTGTTTCAAACCTCCATTTTCCTAGCCTAGACTTGATGAAACCACAAACTCCCTTCACCAAACTTATTACTCATCAAAACCTACAAATCTAACCGATTATAATTTCAATCCATCACTTTTCCAACTTTGAGGGTATATAATCTAAGGTTAAAGGAAGGGTTTGGGGTTGTTGGGGAAGCTTTGAAGTGAAGCAAAAGCATTCTAGAGCATCCTTTGGAGTTAAGAGCCACAAATATCTAAAAGTAGGGTTTTCTTGCCTTTTCTTTTTCAAATTTATTCTGGTGTGATCTGATTGAGCTAGATCCAAAATTTCTTGTTATATTGGTTGATATTATGTTGATATTGATGTATGAATTTTGGTGGAGTGTTTGGATGGTGTTAAAAATCATTTTTGTCAAAAGGGGTTTTGCTCTATACTACTGGATTTTCAGTTTTCCTACTGGCAGTAATTGTTCATGAATTTTATGGCATATTTTTGGGTAATTTCATGAGCTATAAAAAATATATATTGAAGCTAACATCTTAGGCTAGTTTCACAAATTTTCTTGGGCTCTTATTTTGACTCCTAATGCTTTAAAAAATTCCAGAACCGAAAGTGTGTCTATGCTGCCTGGATTTGTGAAACTAAAGCTACAATTTTACTAATTTGTTTAACATAGCAAATGATTGATTTTTCCCTTGAAATTTTTACAGAGTGTTGAAATCATCTTTAAGTTCAATCATGATTTTTATTTTGAGTTGATTCAATCATTTGCTAGGGTTAAAAATTATGAGAACTCTGGTCTGAGCTGTGAATTGGTGGTCCCTGACCACTAAATTTGTACAATTTACTGAAGGAGTTAGAGAGCTCTGTTTGTCTTGAAATTTTTATAGGGTCTCCTAGACATATTGAGGTGTCATATAGAATT
>JAMLFY010000004.1:32350335-32415684 GCA_030441495.1 Dalbergia oliveri | reverse complement strand
TTGAAATACTCCCAGGACTCATAGAGGTCTCATTACTTGGTGGATTTCAGAGATCTCCTTTCTGATAGAAGCCACTCTAGAAGTGGGAAAATACCTCTCCAGGAATAGTCTTCATCCCCGTCCAACTATTTACAATCCCATCTAGCAAATTAAATAACCAATTTTCTATAGTACCCTCTAGGGAGAAGGGGAATGCTCTGAGTTTAACATCATCCACCTCCACCCCATTGGATCTCATGCTAGAACACACCATGTGCAACTTCTTTAAATGCTGGTGGGGATCTTCTCCATGTAGCCCATGGAACTTTGGCAGAGCATGTACCATATACCCTTTTAGCTCAAAATCATTATCTAGCTTGGGGTAAGTAATGGCCAAGGCCTGCGGGTAACGAGAAGTTAGCTCCCTAAGTGTCCTATTTTGATCTCCCATGTTACCTATATTTTTTTAAACACTAAACAGAGGATCAGAATGCTCAAATGGTTCTACTTGTTGACGTTTTGCCTGCGATTTTTCTCAAAGTTTTCTTAATCTAGAGTCAAGAGATATCAGAGGGCCGTTTGGAAGTGTTTTGTAATTATAGTTTTTTAAACTGTTTTAAAAAATAAGTTTAAGATCATTTTTTTAAAACAAAAAAACAAGACAATTGTTTAGCAATAGCTTTAGATGCCAAGCCTCATCCTTGAACTCCATTTCCCTCAACAACAACAACCCAACATCTTCCTGCCCTCCCAAGCCCCTCACCTTCATCGAGTCAACTCGCTTGCACCTCGCCAACCTCGACAAGCTCCTCGTCAATCACTCCTCACAACAACAACAATAGCAAACAAGAAACAATACCAACAAGGAGGAGCAAACAACAACAACAACAAATGAAAAGAAAGGGAAGAGCATTCTCAAAGGTCTCAACCTGGTGAGGCTATGGCCCAAGATGAAGGTCATGGAGGAGATGTCCCTCCCGGGCCACCTTAACCGCAATGACACGATGCTAACAGTGGAGATGCTTCGCGACGAATGCATGCAACGGTTCGCGTGCACCGTACGGGAGGGTCGTAGGAAGTGGAAGGGCGGTGGGGCTTGGAGCAAACAACTCAAAAGTTTTGGAAAACAACTCCCAACTATTTTCCATATTTTGTTTTTAAAACTCAAAGTTTGTTATTTCATTTTTAAAAACAATATGAATAAAACAACTTAACAAACAAGTTGCTTCCAAACAAGCCCCAAATTTCCAAGAGAGGGGAACGCCTCATACAAGGGAATGGATTTTTTTTCTTGCAAAATAAATTAAATAGCAGAAAATAAAAATAATAAATAAATAATAAAATAAAATAAGAACAGGAATACAATAAAAACAAAAAAATTAAACAACTAAGTTTTGATGCCCGACAACGACACCAAAATTTGAATCGGGCTTCGCCTACCTCCTCAAATTAAAAATTATTTTATGCTAAGTTACACCAAGAAAATGTAATAAAAGGGCACAACCTAGGTTGTCTCACAAGTAGGCTTAATCACTTAGTTGGGAAAATTGGGGGTTTTAAGAATTAATGCAAAGTAAGGAAAATTGAAAGATAATAGCAACTGAAGAAGGCACTAGTGCAAGATATTCCTAGGATTGAAAATTAATTATCATTTACCAAATATTAAACCCATTGTGACTATTAGTAATAAATTCTGGTAATTATACTATTGATTGATCAACCTCTAGAATTTGATCAATGCAAATAACTAATAAACGATATCTCAATTTATTTAGAAATGATATTGATTTAATGAACCAATTGCTATAGCCTAACCACCAATCAGAAAGTTAATTCTAATATTCTCCCTCAAACATAAACCAATAGATCTATCAATTTATACCCAAAAGATTTCCCTAAATGACGATCATCAATTTAGTTATCCCAATAAAGATTATAGTAATCGCCACAATGATTTTAGCAATAATCATTGCCACAATCTCCAAGACAAAACACTTTCACCAATAGAACCCCAAAGAGAGAAGATAGAGAAGAAGAAGATGTTGAGATAGATGTAGAGAGAGCAAGTGGAGAGCGAATAATAGCAACTAAAAGTGGCTGCCTAAAAGTGAGTCTAAAATTGAGTTCAAATCTAGGGTAAAATTCTAAGTCAGTCTAATATATACTACTTTTTAAAAATGGGCCAAAATGAGACCCAAAAATAGATTAATGAACTATCTTCCCGTTATCGCACAATTGTTGAGGTGCTAAATAAGCGCTATAGCGCTCTCCAAAGAGTGATCTAGAATTTTCATAGTTGTCTCTCTGAGCACTGAGCGCTTACCCGAGAGCGAGCTTCTCGTTTTATTCCTTTTTGCTCCAAGCTTCTTCAAGAGTTCCCAGCCTTGCTCTTTATATTTTGCAATTGATCCAAAACCCTTACGCACAAAATCATACTAAAAAAGACAAGTCAAACATAACATGGTATAATTACAAATTATTGCAAAAGCCAATAATTCTATTAAAATCTCACAATGGGGAATAAATCGAAATCCTAATTAATTACATTAATAACTCAATAAAACTGATGCAAAAAGCTAAGGTTTGACACAAGATAAGTGGCATAAATGCCTCTTATCAATATCCTTAACTAAATCTGGGTTAAATCTACGAGAGACCTAGGCGCCACATGGCTGAATTCTAGGACCCGTGCCCAAGCTCTCATGGTTCCAGCGTTTGGCCCATATTTCTAGTTCAATACAGAAAGTATTGAATTAAGTATATTTACTAAACAAAAATCTCAATAAGCATTTTTAATTGATTAAATTTAATGTTGGAGCTTTAGACTCCAAAACATAAAAACCCTTCAAGCTAAAAAAATAAAGTCTTTGCACATAAAAATGCTAAATGAATAAACTTTAGCACTAAAAAGGGCATGATCAAGTTTTAGAGTTCTCTTTTTATGGTTCTAACCTTTTTATCATAGACTCATCATCAAACTCATATATAACAAAAAGTAAATAAATGAATAAATGTGTATTCTTTCTTGTTTCTTCTTTTTTTGAACAAAAATGATCAAGGTTTAAGCTTTAGAGGCCTAAAGCATGATGGTTATACAGCCATCATCAAAGAGCCATCATCATCAAGTATAGCTTTGATCCATAACCAAAAACCAAAAGAAAGAAGGAGAAAACAAAATGAAAATATAGAAAAATCCCTACCAAGTGATGGTTTCTTACTCAACAATTGAAAAGGCTTGTGCTTGCAAAGGAAAGAGAAAAAAAAAAATCTTCTCTTAGGTAGGGAAATGGTTCTGCCAAGTGAGGAAGAAAGAAATGAGGAGTTTTTATGTTGGCTTTGTTGGTGGAAGGTGAAAGCTAGGTGTTTAGGGTGAAGCTCATAGTGAAAGTGTGTCTGTTTGAAGCTCAAAGCTTTGATTTATGAATAAAAATGGTGTTTTGTTAAAGGAGATAAGAAGTGTTTGGAGTAGAGAAAATGGAAAGAGTTTGTTGCCCAAACTTGATGCTCTAGTTGTATCAAAAAGTGAATGGAGACAATGAGTGTATGTATAATAGCCTAGATCTCCAACGATGCAGGATATCGTTCGCTTGGGGTTGGACGGCACATTTGCCTTCCCCTTTAAGCGGAAAACACGTTGCATAGGGAGGTATCCACACCCTTATAAGACATGCTTTATTACTTTTCCCAACCGATATAGGACTA
The DNA here is from genome assembly GCA_030441495.1 of Dalbergia oliveri. NCBI lineage: Eukaryota > Viridiplantae > Streptophyta > Magnoliopsida > Fabales > Fabaceae > Dalbergia > Dalbergia oliveri. The sequence goes on along the minus strand of JAMLFY010000004.1, from coordinate 32,412,003 downwards.
GTTCCACCCCCTCTCAAAAAGCCTAGCGTGCTCGCTGGCACATCAATCCTAAGGGCTCGAGACCATCTACAACATCCTAGACCTCCGACCGATATTATCTACTTTGGGGACTACTGGGCATCCCTCACGGATTTACTCTTCCCCTCTCAAGGAAAAATCCCGCTCCATAGGAGAGGTATCCACACATTTATAACGCATGCTTTGTTCCCCTCCCTAACCAATATGGGACTAGTTCCGCCCCCTCTCAAGGAGCCTAGCGTCCTCACTGGCACACCGATCCTGGACCGGCTATGATACCATCTGGAAGCTCAAACCTCCGACGAGAGAGATATTGTCCACTTTGAGGCTTTACCTGGCACCCCTCACAAATCCCTCTTCCTCCCTTTCAAGGGGAAAACACGTCTGCATGGAAGAGGTATCAACACCCTTATAAGGCATGCTTCGTTCCCCTCCCCATTCGATGTGGGACTAGTTCCACCCCTCTCAAGGAGCCTAGCATCCTCGCTGAACACTCTACCCCGGACGACTCTGATACCATCTATAAATACACAGACCTCCAGGTGATGCAAGTATTGTTTGCTTTAGGGCCTAACCTGGACGCACTCACCGATTTGCTTTTCCTACCTCTTAAGGGGAAAATGCATTTGCATGGGAGGTGTTCACACCTTTATAAGACATGCTTTGTTCCCTTTCCCACTGACGTAGATACCTCCCCTATGCAAACGCATTTTCCCTTAAGAAGAGGGAAGAGCAAATCTGGGACGTCCAATTAGGCCCCAGCGGACAATATCTGTATAACTAGATATACGAGCTACGATCCGCAAACCAACTCATTCAATTTGTAACCTACAAGAATGGACCAGAAAATTTTTAATCTGCCAACTAGTGGAATTTTTTGGTCTACATTGTTAACCTATGGGTTAAACGCCTAGCCCATGGGTTTGCACCAATCCATTAGCCCGCATAAGTGAGGGAATGCTTCTATTTTGCGGTATTTATTTACGTTTTTTATGGACGGACTTTGATGAGTTGGTTTATTTTACCATTTTTGGTATTTGTATTTGGTATTTTATTTGCTTATGTTTGGTATTTGATAGTTAATAGTTGTTAATTTATATTATTTTGTAGTTTTACTTTTTTTTATAATTGGAGGAGTTATATATATTTGATTGGTAATATTTTAGATACTATAATGAAAAATGTGTGTATATATTTTGCGATGTAAAATATACTATACAAATATAAATATATAAATATAATATAGTATAGGGTATAAAAAAAAAGCTAAAAAAATGTGAAAGAAAAAAAAACTGGTGGAGAGTGGTCCGCTGCCACTCCAGACCGATGCGGGCTAAAGATGTGAACAAGAAAAATGGCTTACACGATCGGTCCGTGGACTTGCATGCTGATGCCGGGCAGACACGGACCAAGTCAAAATAAAGTCCATTAATAAAAGGGACCAGCCCAAAAATTGTGGTCTATGGCGAACCAGGAAACGAACCGAGCCGATCCGCATGCCCACCTCTAAATATTTGCATCGTCGTAGGTTGGGCTGTTATAGATTGTATCAGAGCCAGTCTGGCATCGGTGTGCTAGCGAGGACACTTGGGCTCCTTGAAGGGGTGGAACTAGTCCAACATCAGTTGGGAGGGGAACGAAGCATGCCTTATAAGGGTGTGGATACCTCCCCATGCAAACGGTTTTCCCCTTGAGAGGGAAGAGTAGATAAGGACGCCTAGTTAGGCCTCAAAGCGAGAATATATGCATCACAGAGTTTTGGGCTTTTATATGGAACTAGTCCCATATTCGGTTAGGGAGAGGAACAAAGTATGCCTTATGAGGTATGGATACCTCCCCTACATATCTGATCGTTGTAGGTTTGGCTGTTATAGATTGTATTAGAGCCCGTCTTGGTATCGTGTGCCAGCGAGGACGCTGGGCTCCTTGAAAAGAAGGTGGAACTAGTCCAACATCAGTTAGGGAGGCGAACGAAGCATGCCTTATAAGGGTGTAGATACCTCCCATGTAAATAAGTTTTTCCCTTGAGAGGGAGGAAGAGCAGACCATGAGGGACACCTAGTTAGGCCCAAACGGACAATATCTACATCACCAGAGGTCCGGGCTTTTATATATGGAACTAGTCCCATGTCCTTCAGGGAGAGGAACAAAGTATGCCTTATGAGGGTATGGATACCTCTCCCATGTAGACGTGTTTTCCCTTGAGAGGAGGGAAGAGCAAATCCATGAGGGGTCAGGTTAGGCCCCAAAGCGGATGATATCTACATTGCCGATGGTTTGGGCCATTATAGATGATATCAAAGCGTCCTGAGATCGATGTGTTAGCAAGGACGCTGGGCTCCTTGGGTAGGGGTGGAACTAGTCCCCATCGGTGAGGGAAGGGAACGAAGTATGCGTTATAAAAGTGTGGATACATCCCCTATGTAGACGTGTTTTCCCCTTAAGAAGGGGAAAAGCAAATCGTAAGGAACCCCAAGTTAGGCCATGGAGCGAACAATATATGGATCACTAGAAATCTGGGCTATAATAGTATGTGTGAGTGTTTGCGAGTGTGTATGCTTAAAAAAAAAAACCAAAGTGAAAGTGTGTATGTTTGAAGGGTAGGCACAATTGTATAAGGGGTTAGGTGGAATATTTTGTGTTTTTGAATGTGTGGAAATTAGGGTTAGTTGTGAGTTTAATTAGGAAAATTATCAGGAAATGATAATCAAGTGTTTAAAGCACTCTAAGCTTAGGTTAAGAGGTTTCATGCATGCTTAAATGAACTAAACTCAATTAATTCAATTTTCACATGCAACATTATTCCTAATCACAAGGAAAAGAAAAAGTGATAAAGTAACTTTATTCCCTTGTCTTTTAGTGTGGTGACATCATCATGTCATACTTGCTAGTAGATTAGAATGGATTAAGCTTGTTTAACCATTCTTGGACCTCAATTAACTTAAAATAATTATTTTGAACCAAAATTAATTAATAAAAATGATTAATATTTAATTTGAATCCCTTAATTACCTTAATTAGCACTATGGGCAAAATGGTAATTTTACATCAATTCTCATTAGGACTCATCAAAACATTATATATCTCCTTAAATTAATATATCCAACTCCCTCTTAATAATCGACTCTAGTCTCACTTAATCTCATTAAATTACTTCAGGGACATTTTGATAGTCTTACGAGGAAGGAAGGGAATTGTGATTTTCACACAAATTGTTATCCAAATTGTAACATCCTCTACTCCTTTATGGATTGACGACTTATCCCACAAACCAACACGGGTCTTTTCAACGTGCTTTGTCCTCACTTACACACTTCCTGAAAACTTCCCAAGAGGTCACCCATCCAAAATTGCTCCAAGTCAAGCACGCTTAACTATAGAGTTCTTTAGTGATAGGCTACCGAAAAGAAGATGCATCTTGTTGGTATAGGTAGTACAAATCAATTCATATAAGCCCTCTTTAACTGTATAGTTCCATACCTACACGGTTCAGGATCCTTCTCATTCGGGTGTGTAACCCTCGCTTAGTCTTGAGGGCCGCTCCTCGTCCGTGCCTTCTTGCACCGTTGATCACTCCCCAACTTCGTCACGGGCGTTACATGCCCCCCAGCTTCAGCTGGTTCGTCCTTGAACCACACCGTGGAAGAGGTGCAGGTTCTAATACCATTTGTGATATCTCCTACTCCTTTATGGATTGACGACTTGTCCCTACAAACCAACACTTCTTTTCAGCGTGCTTCTCCTCACTCACACCCTTCCTGAAAACTTCCTAGGAGTTCTTTAGTGATAGGCTCCTGAAGAAGATGCATCTTGTTGGTATAGGTAGTACAAATCAATTCATATCAGCCTTCCTTAATGTATAGTCCCGTACCTACAGTTTAGCATCCCTCTTATTCGGGTGTGTAATCGATTCATTCATGTACCCCTCAACTTAGAAGTCTCTGAGCCGCTCCTTGTCCGTGCCTTCTTGCACCGGTGATCACTCCTCAACTTCGTCACCGAGCGTTATACAAATCACATCCACCCACTTCAAACATTAAACTAACCCTTTGAGGATAGCTGGGATCGGTCATCCTCAATTTTTGAGAAAAAATGACCTAAGGGGAGGGCATTTTGGTCATTTTGCATAAAAGGGAAAATCGTGTAGAGAGATTTGGGTTTTTGTGTTTTCAACCCTATGGCTTTAACCTCTTCTTCACATCATCCTATGACTTTAATCTTTAACTGATCGTCTTATGAAGTTAACCTCTCATTAAAAGTCTTATGACTATAACCTCTGTTTTGTGATTGTTTCTGCCAAGTAGTTAAGTTTGAAGATTAGTTAGCTTTTGCTTGGTGGTTAAGGTCTTGATGATGTTCCCATTTTGGGATTGTTGGTGATTTCTATTACGACAAGCATTGTGGAGATGTTGATTTGGGACTAGGCACACCGTTTGCTTGATACATTTGATGATTTCTTCCATGATGAGTTTTGTAGAGATGTTGAGTTAGGACTAGACAATAGACACCACCACTGTTGCATTGTTCATTTGATTACATTATATTTTTCTTGTTTAATTGTGTTGTACTTTCATTCCAAGCTAGAGATGCTAAAGTACGCACACTCCATCCAAGGACTATTAGAAATATTGTTATGTTAGTTAGTTGGTTATTAGTTAGTTTCACTTGTTGCCTATAGATTTTATCCTCTTTTATTACCTTACCTTGTCCATCATTTAGTAAAACTCACTATTCACTTCTCTCAATTATTGCTTTTTTTTCTCTTATCACCATGAAATTCAACAAATGACATAATCAACCGCAATTCATCAATTTCAACACATCTTTGCTAAGTAGGCCCCATAACAATGTGATTACGATGTTTGGTATGGTTTGAAAATTCTAGCAATAAAATTTGATGCATAAAATGAAGTTAATGTGAACGAAATTTTATTAGAATCTAAATAGTTTTTATATAGGGGCGAATACACTAAAACCCTTCACATATGTCAACCCAACATGAAAACATTAGAACCTCAAGTATAAAGATACGCTAGGCTACCTGACATATTCTAAAGAAAAATAATACATACAAGATAATTACTTTGATTATTTAATTAATTAATAACTAATCATCCATGAATTTTATCCTCTTAGTAAGCTAAAGACATGATATTTTTAATTATTTTTAAGATCTAAATGTTATGTGTTTCAAAAATTTAAATTCCCTTCAAAATAAAAATTTAAAGTTTAAACTTCAGAATTTAAATTTCCTCTCAATTTAAAAATTCAAATTCACTTTGGAGGGAATTTAATTACCTAGTATATTCACCCTATATAAAAACTATCCAAATCATCTGTAGTAAATGTCTGTTTGATCTAGATTGGATAGATATTTTTTTTATTTTAAATGGATAAAAATTCCCGCGATATACATCTATCCCGTTAAAAGTGACCAACTTTTTTCTGAGCCCATAATTTTCTCAAAATTATACAAACCATTATAAACCCGCCCCATATGTTAAAAGTGCTAAATACCACAATAAATGTCAAGAAATTATGCTAATAGACCACAAAAGTTGAATCTCTCATCTGATTTATTTATTTTTTATTATTTGCCCAACTACATCTGTAAACATTTAATTCAACAACCGAAAATTAAAATCATGAAAGTATTATTTGATTCCCGCAATCACAGACTACGAAAGCTGGTGGAAATATTGCATGGCATACTCCTCAATTAATTCAACACCTAGCATCAAGCCAAGAGATAATGTCATGATGTACGTCAAATATTCTGGCATCTGGCTCCCCTTCCAATATGCAGTGGTAACCATGTTCATATAACTTTAGAGTCTTATCTTTGCTAGATGCATTTTCATAAAGAAATTGGCTCACAGATGGATCTGTCACTTTATCTTCTGCTCCATGGAGAACCAATAATGGAGCCGAAACCTGAAATCATTAACCACAGGTAAAAAATAATTTTTCTGGTTGATATGACAATGATTGCATGTTGAATACGAAAAACAAACATAAATTTCATTCTTCTTCCAGTGATTTCTACACCAAACTCACATTTTGCTGTTTTTTTTCAAAAAGAGGAATGCAATTTATATTACTCATTTACTATCTCTTTCATTTCCCTAAAAGCAAATCTTTCGGGCTTTTTTTTTGTAATACTAACATTTGTAACCGCAACTGAAACCATATTAATTTCAGAAAAATAATTAACCACCAAAACAAAAAGAAGAAAACCCAAATATGAAAATATAGATAGAATGAGAAGGAGAAGAAACTAACCTTTTGTACTTTTGATTCAATTTCTTTTGTGACCCGTAAAAGTTCCATGCCGGTTTTCAGTCGTGGATTATCATTATAACAAATGACATTGTAAACAGCCTAAAAAAGAAGGAATCAACATTTGAAATGAAAATATTTATCCTCAAGATTAATTATCAACATTCTTGGTTTGTTCTCGGACAACAGTCTATAACAGGATCCGAGGCCTGGGGGATATTTAGTCTCAAGGCATAGCTAATCGTAACAGAATATTGGTTGTGCAGGATATCAAGTAGAATAGACAATAAAATCACAAATATGAGATGACTAATGGAGATTTTGAACTAGGTGAGAATATTAAACATTCAACAAACTCAATAATAGTAAAAAGCTAATCTAATGCTTTTGAAGCCACCAACTCAATAGTAAACATAGTTTGGTTTCGGCCAAACTGTTAACTAGATGCTTGAAATTTCCTCAAAAAAATCAACCCAATCAATTGGCAATCCTGGCAATAAAAAACTTGCTTATAGACGCTTGAGATGCTTGAACGAGATAAATGGCAACAGCTGAAAAATAACTACACAAGCCGATTATGTAAGTGGTTTATGCATTGACTCATGACCTCAAACTATCTAGTTGGTGAACCTCATACATACTAACAACGATACATTCACAACTGCATAGAATGTGATCATTTGACCATTCAGATAATAAGGATCAATTAATAAGTGTTTAAATGATAATTGATGAATGATGACCATCTAAATAGTTTAGCAAGACATATTGTTTGAAAAAGCATGATAACGCAGAGAAATGTGCATCTATTCCATTCTATAGGCATCCAACAATTAAGTTTGACATAATCACTAACCAATTTTCTTTTACTTGGTTCTCTGAAAGCAAGCTCTGCTAGATCTTGGTTTGGGAAGAGTTTTGCCTTAGGCATGACTTTAGACAAAAGAGTTAATACCTTCATAACTGCTTCAGATGGTAACACATCATCTGCAATCTTAGCAGCAACAAAAGATCATCAAATCATGCTTCAACTGACACTTATACTAATACAGCCTCAAACTATATGAAACCAAATACAAAACTTGTCATTCAACTTAAATCATATCAATCTGACATAAAAATTATTGCCAATAACCCTTGTAAAGCTCGTACAAAGTATGGCATGTAGATAAAATAGGCCATGCCTAGTCAAAGTAACATCATGTGCTTGAAGATACTATGACCAGTGGTACCTAACGAATGTCCAAAAACATCAAAGCTGCACAATGGTCTTAGAAATTTCAATCTGCAAATCGAACTTCAACTTCCAAAAGGATATCCAAGTGTTACTTGGCCATGCCAGCCTAATACTGTAATTAGATCATTATTGAGATCCATTTTCATATTAAATATTGTTTCCCATGGAGTTCAACTGCTGGATGCTGCCTACAGCAGTGGTTTTCTTCTATGACAATCTAATTTCACAGCTCTCTCCCCAGGATTTTAGTTCAATGGCTATCCAACCTAAGGCAAGATTTCTGATTGACTTAAAATTTTCATCACATATTTGATATATAATAAACCAAAACCCAAACTCTACAATCTGCAGTTGTAAGCATATTCCCAAACTTATAAGAAACATACAGCATTCTTCTTTATAAATGTGGTCAACACTGTAGGTTTGACATTAAATGTGGTTAACTTCTTTTACTGGCAAACATATGCAACCAAAGCCCCTGTTCTATCAATTGTTGTTAGAAACACCAATATATGCTTTTAACAGCAAGTTTCTGTTTTAAATGAAAAAGAACTTGCATGTTCAAAACAAAAAAATGACTCAAAAGGAATTTAACAATTCAATGCTCAGAGTTTAAGCTAAGTTAGAACTATTAAAATTATAATAATGAAGTTGGAGAACATCAACCAAAAGGAATGAGCTTACTTTACACATTGGTGCTACAAGGATCATCCCATCCCAATTATTTGGCTCCTCCAAATGAACTTTAATCGTAACTGCTCCACCCATTGACTGCCCTAATATAAATCGAGGCAACCCTCTCAGCTCAGGCCTTGCTGCCAATTGAAATAAAAACACGATCAACAAGATTATGTATTTTCACAAGAATAAATAATGTCATAACAATGATCATTATGACAACATGGATAATAAAGACTCACACCTTTAATTTTCATATAATGCTCGATAACATCATCAACCAAATCATCAAAATTTGGAATGTATCCATGTAATCCTTCTGAAAGACCAAAACCCGGATAGTCCATAGCATAAACACCATATCCAGATGAGGCAATTCTCCTCGCTATACCTGAAAAAAAATTAAAAAAAAAAAAAATCCTCCCCAAATCACACACTATGAAATATGGATCTCTAGCTTCCACAGAAACTTAACACAACAATCTAGGTAGAACAACTTAGAAGCTTTCTGAAATAATGGCAAACCTTCAAAGAAGAAGGTGCAAGTATCACCATATCCATGGCAGAAACATACAGAGGCCTTTATTGGAACCCCAGGCTTTGGCGTTCAACTCTTGCAGAAAATTTCCAATCCCCTAGATGTCTTTTCGTACCACTACACAATTAAATAAACAATTTATCACATCATGGTTAAAAAAAACTAAAACAAAAAAGCTTGAGAAAATTATCATACTATAAGATTTATTTGGAAACAAAATAATAAGGTAAAGCGGTAAAACTTACTTCTTCAGTTCTGACCCCTTCAGGAGCATTCTAGCATTGCAGATTGAAACATCAGTCACTGATTCTTGAGCAATGCCAAAACCACAAACAGTAAAGGAAAAATAAAGGGAAAAAAAATACGAAACAATGAGACTTCAGCAATTGAAAACTTGCAGCAACCTTGATCAAGACTCAACTAACCTTGAACAAGCAATGATCCAGCTGCTGATGCACATCAGTGAAAGCTGCACGGACCCTTCTGCGAGAGTATGCGAAGTCAAGGTTGTAAGAAGCTATGGCGTTTAACTCGTCACTCACACCTTCAATGGGTGCCTTTTTCGCTGTCACCATGAGTGTGGCGGTCTTGGGTTTGGCCTTGGGCTTGGTTGAAAAAGGCAGTTGGTGCGTGAAAGAGTGCTTGATCGGAGAAATGGGTGTGTATGGTAAAGGTGAAAGGCTCTGCGATCGGAATCTGAATGTCATAGATAGATTCATGATGGAAGAGACTCGCGACTTCACGGGTGCGTTTCGGTGTTTGTGTTGGACCAAATAGACAGGCTCGCCACTGAAAGGTTGTGCACTGACTGCAATTAAAGCAATTAAGACCTGAGCAGCAGCGATCGGAATCATTGTACAGTGCACAGCCTTTGAAGACCGCAGTCCATGATGTTGCCAGCACAAATGCACGTTCAACTTTTTTTTTTCCACGAAACATGGGCGTTATTGGACCGTGTCTGCGGCACGTGTCTAACGTGCACCGTCCAAATGGTCAATGCTATGCGCCTTGGAAAATGAAAATCGAGGGTTCATGTGACAGGACTCGAGCAAGTTGGAATTTGGGAGTTCTAGCTTCATCTTGGAGTTATAACGAGTTTCGCACAAAGTGTCGAAAATACACCTCGAAAGTGGCTAGATGAGATACACACATTGTTATCATTAAACATACTTAAAGTGATTCATCGATCATATTTAATGATGATAAAATATATGTGTCAATAAATTTTCATTATTTAAGTGTTAAAATAACACAACTCATAAAGTGTAGGTATATGTTTGGATTAGTGGAATTAGATGGAGCAAAGTATAGTGGTATTTTAATTTGCACCATTATTTGGATTTCCTAAATTTAGATGGAATGGAGTGGAGATGAATGAACTTCATTTTATCTAATTCTATCCATTCTTAATAATTTGCTTCCCTCTAAAAATTGGGAGAAATGGAATGGAGTGAAAAATACCAAACAATGGAGCAAATCAATTATTTTGCTCCTTACTCTACTCTATTCTATTTCACTATGCTCTGCTATCATACTCCACCAATCCAAACATACCCTTTTGTGACTTGTCCTTGAAAGGCGAGTCGATGCCAATGGCATTGCATGTAACACCTAATAATTAACCCAATACGTAGGTCGTATTGATTAATTACTAGACTTTACTTTTGCTTCAGTTATTTAACCATACTTTGAAAATACTTAATGAAATTACGAGCCATTTTTTTAATACATGATTGAAAACGTGAGCCTCGCGTAGCGTGAACGATAATCAAGATAAAGTGAAAAACCAATGGGCATATCATGAAAAACACATCATATTGGCTCCATCGTATGACATCCATAATTACATAACATATAGATATTTTGTCCTCCAAGAGTTAGGCTAGGTGTAGTCAATCAAACAAAACATAAATAGAATATGGATGGAAAAATATTCATTAAAGGTACCTAATAATAATAATACCCCAAAGATAGGAATAGATATTTGAGCTCACGTGCAAGGTTTAGCGATATGTTTCTTCAAGGATGATAAGCTGGTTCACAAGCTCAAGTGTATCTACCAGGTGAGAGCATTAACGGGAATCACGAACATCACCTTTACTTTCTGAAGACGATATGGAAAGAAAGAAAGAAAGAGGGAGTGAGAAACTCATAAAAGAATCTCAGGGGTACTCACCTCATATGTATTGTGTCATCATCATCGTCCTTGTAACACCCAAAAATTTAATTAAAAATTAATTTGAGCTTTATTAATCGTAATTTCAAAAATCTAATAGTTTAGCAATGATAGGGCGGCCCAACGGACCTGAAAAAAAAAAATTCGGGCCGGTAAATAGTAACTTTGCGGGCCCCATGGGTCCGCGAGGAGCTGAAACCTTATTTGCTCAGGTCCAAAATTAGGAAAACATGGGAATAAGGTTAGAAATAGGTGGGAATGATAATTTTATATTTTGAATTAATTTTCGGGTAATATAGTTAATCGGTATGGTGTTTACCCGTTCGGTAAAATTTCCGTGTGCGATTTTAACACCAAAAGATATTTTAATCATTACAAATGGATAATGTATATCCATCTAAACAAGTGGAAGGCCAAGATTCAATCTTGAATTACAAGATTGAATCCTAGCCATCCATTTTACTTCTTGAATTAAGAATTTCCTAACTATATAATATGTCATCCATGTATTAAATAAAAGATAAAACACAAACTCAACTTCTTCATCAAGCTTTCATTCTCGGCCATTTTCCAGCTCACACAACCAGCCTCCATTTTTCACTTTTCACAAACTCAAAACTTGTTTCAAACCTCCATTTTCCTAGCCTAGACTTGATGAAACCACAAACTCCCTTCACCAAACTTATTCTACCCATCAAAACCTATAAATCTAACCGATTATAATTTCAATCCATCACTTTTCCAACTTTGAGGGTATACAATCTAAGGTTAAAGGAAGGGTTTGGGGTTGTTGGGGAAGCTTTGAAGTGAAGCAAAAGCATTCTAGAGCATCCTTTGGAGTTAAGAGCCACAAATATCTAAAAGTAGGGTTTTCTTGCCTTTTCTTTTTCAAATTTATTCTGGTGTGATCTGATTGAGCTAGATCCAAAATTTCTTGTTATATTGGTTGATATTATGTTGATATTGATGTATGAATTTTGGTGGAGTGTTTGGATGGTGTTAAAAATCATTTTTGTCAAAAGGGGTTTTGCTCTATATCCTGGCAGTAATTGTTCATGAATTTTATGGCATATTTTTGGGTAATTTCATGAGCTATAAAAAATATATATTGAAGCTAACATCTTAGGCTAGTTTCACAAATTTTCTTGGGCTCTTATTTTGACTCCTAATGCTTTAAAAAATTCAGAACCGAAAGTGTGTCTATGCTGCCTGGATTTGTGAAACTAAAGCTACAAATTTTACTAATTTGTTTAACATAGCAAATGATTGATTTTTCCCTTGAAATTTTTACAGAGTGTTGAAATCATCTTTAAGTTCAATCATGATTTTTATTTTGAGTTGATTCAATCATTTGCTAGGGTTAAAAATTATGAGAACTCTGGTCTGAGCTGTGAATTGGTGGTCCCTGGCCACTAAATTTGTACAATTTACTGAAGGAGTTAGAGAGCTCTGTTTGTCTTGAAATTTTTATAGGGTCTCCTAGACATATTGATGTGTCATATAGAATTTTTGTGGCTCTTGAAATGGCTTTTGGTATGGTAATTAAATGTTGTGCCTAGGACAATAAATCTGCCAAAGTGCTGGAATGTGAGAATGGCTGAAAATTGTGGTAAAGTGATATCTAGTCTAAGTGTATGGCATATGAATGCATGCTAATTATTTCAATTACTTATCCATGAGGCATGAATGGGCCTCTAATATGATTGAATACCTACATGTGCTTTATGCATGCATTTGGAAAAGGAAAAGAGAACGTATAAACTTAAATTGTGCATGTTCTGACATATGGACAAAACAGAAACAAGACTTAGGTTGAATGAGGGAAGGAAATTGAAAAAAGGAACTCCCCAATTTATAGTCGGTAGACGTATCGGCTAGGAATAGATCTGTGTGTGATTCGGAAATGGAAAAAAATGAAGTTTGATGATCACGTATAGGACTGAGCTCGTCCTAAGCAGACTATTTCCCTTGTGTGGTGTGATCCACTACAAATATCATTTGGTATAAATTATCTATTGTGGAATTGTCCATGACAAATACCCGTTGGGTATAACTAAGTCTTTCCTATGTCAATGAAAAAAGAAAAAATTCACTGATTTGGTCTTTGTGGCCATAAGTGAAACCATGTCACTTGGGGATAAGTTCATTGCATGTATTATATGCTACTCAACTTACTCTGAATTGTCTGGCTAGGATGATTTATTCAATGTTAAAATACTATGAGATATACGTTTTAAGTGATTGAATGCTAAAAGAAACCCACTTCGGAAGAATGGTTTTTGAACATTAAAATGAATCTTTGATATATGTCGCATGCTCACATTTTCTTAATAAACCAAAGTGGCTTGGGCGATGACGATGACATTATGACGGTGTAACTGGGGATTTCCCTCCTGAGAATTGTTAAATTCTCACCCCTATGTGTTTTTGTGTTTCCGTGTCGCCTCTAGGTTGACCCAGAACTATGAGGCTGCTACACTAAAGGAACGGATCACAATAGTTTAGTAGTTAGTGTTTTTTTATTATGTTGTACTTAGTGGTATGTATATGGTTGTAAACATAATAGAGAACATGTATGTATTCAAGCTCATAGAAGAGCTTCATTTTGTACTTACTTGTGAAATAAATAAATGTCTTGTTTATTTGTTGTACATATTTAATAGATCCACGAATTAGTACTACCGACTCGATCAATCTTGCTAGAGATATCTAAGAAAGATCCGCTAATTAATGAGTAACAACTCTCGAGTACGACGTCATGACTTAAGGATGGGGTTGTACTGGGAGAATGTTACAGTCCTTAAGAACCTCGTGGTTATTATGAAATAGTGAGCATGCTAAGATTCATTTATTAAGTTCGGAAATATACCTAGCACCCAATTTTTGATTAAATAACAATCAGTTTAACTTTATTTTAATTTCATTTCATCCTTTGATATCAGGTTCAACCTTTGTCCATGTCATGTTTTGTGGTCCCTTATTTTCTCTACATGGTAATAAAAATAATAAAAAAGAGAAAAGAGAGGCGGAGTGGCGACAATGCTTCATGGGCTCCTCCCACTCCATACATCCTTCCATTTCCTTATGCGGGAGAGGGCTCCCGCTCTCAAGTGCACTCCAAGCTGTGAGGATGGAAAAATCAATAGAAAAATCCATATCATACAGCCTTTGGCAGGAAGAAAACGGGGCGACAACATCACCATCCCTCATCCCAACATCCCTTTATAAAATTCTAACCTCCATCGCAAACCAAAAAACATCACCACTACCTCGCGCACTAGAAACCAAATTACAGTCACGCCTCACCATTCATCCATTAACCATCATCATTACAAAACACCATTCCCATCATCATCATCAAAACTCTCCTCTCTTGATTTTATTTTTTATGACAACAGCCATTGACACCTCATGGCTATACAACCATAGTCCTTCACCATAGCATGAGCCATAACCAGAATTACCTTTATCATTCACCATCAATCTTCCAACAAACCATTGAAACACAAGAAAAGAAAAAGAATAGGAACCACAACCAAGAACCAAATCATCACAAATAAACACATAATACAAAAAACTAAAGGAGAAAAGGAAGGAAGGAGAAGCCGAAGCTACCGCCCCTACCCCGCTCCTCCATTGCCGAAACCAACCGCGAAGTGGCAGTGTCATCGCGTCCAACCCATCATCGTCGCGGTGCCGCCTCTGCACCCTTGGCCGCCGCTCGTTCGATGAATCCACATCAGATCCGCGACTGCCCCGCGCTCGCGCCCTGCCGCCCCTCGCGAGCTATAACCCGCAAGCAAGCCACTGCCAGGCCCAACGCCGCATCCACCACCAGGATCACCACAACACCTTCGCCCCCGTGCCTCGAAGCGTCACGACCACCGCGCTTTAGTCAGGCCGACAGTTGCCAGCTCGCCGCGAAGCCCAGTGATGGAACCAGCCATGACCACACCGCTGCGTCCTCATTAGCCCGCCATCGCAACCCCCCCCTTTCTCATCACCGCCTGAAGCACTGCTACTTACCTTGGTTTTGCTCTTTTTCCTTTGTTAGTCCATAGGCAGTAAGTGAAAGTTGGGAATTTAGGGATTTAGTTTTGGTTTTTGGACCATTTTTGTCATGAAGATTGATTTGGGCTGAGTTTATTTTTTGTCTTAAAATTTGTTTGAAACAAGTTTTGGGCTGGTATGGTTTGTCAAAAAAAAAAAGGGGCACAAAGACAAGCTGATTTATTATTATTTTTTTTTATTTGGGGTTTGAAACTAATGTTCTTCTTTGGTGTGCTGTTAGTTGTATAGGATAATTTTCTTTAAAAAAAAAATATTTGTCCCATCTATCATTTTATTTTGTTCATTTTAATTTATAATTAGAACTTATAAAAAAAAATCTTTTCTTTTCAATTCAAATAAATGTATCTCCTTGCCAATCAAAAAGCAAATATAAAAATCTTTTCAAATTTTTCATTTTTTTCATTTTTGTTTTTATCTGTGCAATGATCAATTATGATGATTGAATAGCAAATGTTATCTTTATCATTGTTGAATCATAAGAGTTTATTGAGTAGCCTAGTGTTACCTTAAACTCCGCACAAGTGAATTTCCATTTTCAAATAATTTGACAACCAAAGTCCATTTTCATAAATAAAAATCAATCAACAAACATTTCTTTTTTTTTTCTTTTCTAACTAAAATCCATTAACACAGAATCATTTTTTATAAAGAACTACGTGGCTTTGAGTTTCTCATTGTACCAGAGGATACAGGAGCAGGCATTCCTTGTCAAGCCAAACTTTAAATTTTCATAATTTTGTCCCTAATTATTTTTATTTTATTTCCTCTTAAATACTTGAATTTGATTTTTGTTATTTATTTGTAAATATCATATTTGTTATCATTTTGGGTAAATTTTATATGCTTTAAGTTATTCTATTTGCACAATTAACTTTTGGGTAAGTTTTAGGAGATGTATAGAGGTGCGTCGGTTTAATCTACCTTCCTGCATAAATAGACTCAGGATCTAGCTTTGCAGACCAATTTAAAATAATTTTTACAAAAGGTTTTTTCCAACGGTTTTTCCTTAATAAACCTTGGTGGCGACTCCATGAAAATATTTTCAATAATATTTTCGCCACCCGTCGCGTCCGGTTGCGACATATACTTAAAGGTCCGTTAGTTTTAATCATGCATCTTGTAATGCGTTATAAACTTAGCATGTCATATTTATAATGAACTTTTCCTATCATATATCTCATTCAGCATATCATAATAACATAGCTATGCATAAGATCATATCATATTCCTCATCATAATATCATAAATACTATGCATAGAAGAACATCATATTTCTCATCATCATCTCATAAATACTATGCATAGAAGAACATCATAATCACATAATATGTTACTTAGTCCCTTAGGTGACTTAAAGTTACTTTCATCATCATTTTCCTAGGCCACCCTATACTCCACCCCTTTGGGAGTAATCTAAGTTATGAGCTCATACCTAATGAGTTGTCACTAGCATATACTTATCCCTTTTGATAAGTTAAAGTCCCAACTCTACCCTTTTGAGAGAACGGGCTAGGGGGCAAGAATCACCTTTCCACCACCTATAGTCTGATGGGTCCAAAGAATCATTTTCTTAGGATCACCTTTTCACTACCTATAGTTTGATGGGTCCAAAGAATCATTTCCTCATAATTTTAAGTCACCATTAAGTCTTTGTATGTTATATCATAATACAACTCCCAATTCATAATCATCAAGATGCATAAACATTCTCATTGTTTGCAACAGCAACTATAACATGCAAACCATGAAGTCATTCAATAAAATCAAATACTTAATAAGCATCAACTCACTACATAGACTTATCATTTCAAACATCAAAAAGGCATCATCATAAATCCTCACGAAAAGCTCCCTTAAACACCGCAACTTTAGAATCAGGTAACCTCAATCATTATCTTACTTTCTTATGCATCTAAAGGATTCATTATCATTATTACCCTTAATTATAACCTTCAAGTACATTATTAAACCACATGGGACAGCATAGGCGGTAGGTTATATTTAAGACTTTACGTGTGCTAGAAGTTGCATATTTAACCCTTTCTTGTTATCGGCTTTCTCTATGATGCTAAAATTAATTACTAAACCAATTATGAATCATTTTCACTTATCTAGACATAATAAAATCTGATTCTTATAGCTTTTAAGGGTTCTGAACAGAATGTATAAATTTCATTCTCTAGAGTCTTAGAAATCTTGCTTTTACGGTTTTCTATGAAGCTAGTTTTATCTCTAACATGCATAGAATCATTCCTTTAGCAATATACCATAATTATTACAACTTCAAACATATTAAGCCATCATTATACAGTAGTACTAAACTAGATAGTGGCTGAATCATGAACCTCACATAATTGCTTAAAATCACATTTTTAAGTAGAAGTAAGATACTAGTATCCGTATAATCTTTGCAAAGCCTTAAAACTCTTTTAAAAACTAATTCTTTTTGTTACTCTTGAAAGAAATTTTAGAACTAAATCAGTAGCTTATTTAAAATCACTTTAGGCCTACCTTAATCATGAGGCCGATTTATACATTGAAAGAATCTTCATGATTAAAATTTTCACTTAAGATAAAAGGAGCAAGTCTTGAGCTTTAGAGATTTAGGTGATAACTAGAATCATAAACATGCTATGAAACCTCATTTTAATCTTGTCTTTATAAGGTGATAACTTGGAAATATAAACATGATATGCAAGACTTGAAATTTAAACATGATGCAAGTGCTTGAAATAAATAAAAGGTTGGAGCGGCGTAATCCGCATGGACCGTGGAGAGAGAAAACAATCTTAATAAAAGAAAAATAAGAAGCAGAAGCGGTAGTCCGCACTGGACCGGTGAAGAGAGAAGAGAATTCTTATTACATCTTATTAAGCTCCAAACTCAAGACTTCTTAAAGAATGAATTTTTTGACTCCAATAATCTTAAGGAAATTGAAAGTGAGCTTTAGAGTTCTTATTACCATGGTTCCAACTTTGCTTGATGATACGTGGGTAAGTCTTTGAGCTCTAGGTTCTTTAGACGATGACATAAAATAAGCATGTCATGCATTGATTCTTTTAGCCATTATAAAATAAAGTGAGAGTATAAAATAAATATGAGATGCATCCTCTTTATTATCTTTGGAGATTAAGTGACAACTTGAAACATAAACATGAAATGCAAGCTTGGAATTTAAACATGAGAAATGCAAGTTCATTTATTTATTCTTGAGAATTTAGTGATGACATTAAAAGTAAACATGATGTGCAAGGCAAAAACTTAAACATGGATGCAAGTTCATTTTATTTCTTTACTAGAGCTCCTCCAAGACTTTTAGAGACATATAATTTGAACCCAATATATATATCTTAGTAAGACAAAGTGAAAAATACATCTTTCAAGTTCTAAACTCAAGATCTTTATTTTTACATCATAAAAACCTCATTCTTTAAAGTTTTGCAGCAAGTGGAATTTTCAAGCTTTAGAGGTCTAACTTGTGATGGATTTACAACCCATACTCAAGATCCTCATCATCAAGCCATCATTTCATTCCTTCTTAGGCCATTTGGCCAAAACCATTAAAGAAAAATAAGGAAAGAAAAATCAAAATTATAAAGCTTTAAAAACTAGTGAAACCTTCAAGTTTTAGAGGTTTAACTTGTGAAGGCTTTGCAACCAACACTCAAGAGCCTCATCATCAAACCATGGTCTCATCATAATCTAGGCCATAAGGCTGAATTAACCAAAAGAAAGAAGGAAGAAAACTGAATTGAAAAAAAGCCATAGAAAAGGTTCATTGATTCAACATTTTTGAGCTAGAAACATAACTTGTCGTAGCATAAATGAACTTAGAAACAACACTCTACCTGGTTTTATTTGAAGGAAAGGAAGAGAACTTGGTTTCCTTGAGTGAAATGAAAGAAAATCTCTTTGAGAAATGGGAGAAGAAGTTTTGGCCAAGAGAAGGAAGAAAGAAAGCTTTTGGTGCTTCTAAAAACTAGAATTGTGTAAGTTATGAACTAAGGCCTCTAACACTCCTTCAAGCATGCCTATTTATAGAGATTTTGAGGCTCATAAATGGACAAAGGGAGGAGGAAGGCTGGCAGAATTTCAGAGGGAACAAAGGGAGGAAAACATGGATTCAAGACAAGTTGTATGAATTTAAGGAATTATGTTTCATGGTGACATTTTTGGCATTTTATTTTAGTGCATTATTTGCAATATTCTGATGCATTATGGCTCCATTATTTCAGCCATTTGTAGCCCATGGAAGAGAAATTTGTGTGTTCCATGTATTATTTAGGTGTAGGTAAGGTATCTTTGCAAATTAGAGAATTTGCAATTAAGGGCTTAGGTGAATTAGTAAGCAATTTGAGTGTTTTTAAGCAATTTTAAGTTCTAATCAATCTAAATAAATAATTTTGACTCTAGATTAATAATTAGAATCTAATAACCTTTAATTTAAGCTTAATATTGATTAGGTTTTCGCTATACAAATAAAAAATCTCGAAATTCGCAAAACCACAAAGCAGGGACAAAATGGTAATTTTACTTAAAAATTGCCCGAGACCACCCGAACTTAACTAATGGTTAATCATAGCTTAAAAACATGTTTTAAAACATTTTAGTGAGGTTTTTAGTCACCAATTGGAAATTGAGTTAATATGGGCGTTTTGGTCATTTCGCGTCGAACTCAAAATAGGATTCTTTTCCTCTATTAACACATATAACACAAACAATCCCTTATTATCATCAAAACATCCCCTTGAGGACGGGTGGGCCCACGATCCTTATTTTCTGAGTAAAATAACATCAGGGGCATTTTGGTCATTTTACACGTACAGAAATCGGGTTTGCAACTCTCGCACGAATTGCTCCTAACATTTCTTCTAATGTTATATTCCTTTATTAAGGATTGTTCAGTCTCGAATTATATAAAAAATTACCTAGGGTAATTGGTAATTTTAAACGACAGTAAAAATTTAAGTAAAAATTGGGTGTTACATTGAGCTCGCAAAAAGTGACATCATTCAGCAACTACTCATGTACCCTTGCAGACATTGTGAAACATGTCTCGCAAGCACTTAGAGGACCTAATCTTTCAAGCCCTTTTGATGACAACCTATTTTCTAGCAGGATGTAAAAGGACCTTTGCATATACAAAATTCACAACATGTAAATAATATAAATATGATTTTAACATAATCAAATAAATTATACTATTACTTTCACTCTTGCAACCACATCTTAATATCCTTCTGGATGTCGTCCAGGTTGGTCATAGATGGTTATACTTGCTCTATATAACCTTTATAATCTGGTTATTGTCCTCATTAAAAAGATCAAAATTGTTATATAGATGAAAAAATTAAATTCGTGACAATATTTTAAACATCATACACAATCTAAAACTAAAATATGTAATAGAGAATAGGTTTCAACTTACATATATTTACCATTTGACCTAATATGGCAAAGCGGCCATTTGTCGAGCACCTTGTCAGAGTCCAATGTCTATGACCTTCATGAGGTAGGGGTCAGATGAGATGTAGGGCTGGTAGTTAAGCCAATGGAGGCTGGGACTAGGGTCACTACTATGGATGTGTTGTGACTAAGAGTAGGGTGGAGGTGGAAGGCCAACATACCCGGATGGGTATCATCAGAAGGGAAGGGTAGTGGTGTTAGGAACGATGGTGGAGGTGGTGGTAGGGAAGGAAGTAGAGGTGGTGGTAGGGCAAGTGGTGGAAGTAGTGACAAGGGTGGTGGTGGTGGGTAAACGGACCTTCTTAGTCGAATCTCTACCTCTATCAATCATATTGAAATAATTATAAAATCCAAATAAGCAATTAATTACATATAAAAATTTAGTGTTATTTCAAAACCTTATTAGATATAATATTTAATACCTCAGTTAATATGAAATTTGACAGTTATTTTCATCATTGCTTTGTTGCTGATCATGATCATCGTGAAGTTCATTGTCTTCATCATTGTCACTACTATCTTTTATTTCATCTACATG
The DNA here is from genome assembly GCA_030441495.1 of Dalbergia oliveri. Classification (NCBI taxonomy): domain Eukaryota; kingdom Viridiplantae; phylum Streptophyta; class Magnoliopsida; order Fabales; family Fabaceae; genus Dalbergia; species Dalbergia oliveri. Next base: position 32,391,002 of record JAMLFY010000004.1, on the reverse strand, counting down.
GTTTCTTATTAGGTGGTAACTTATGCATTCAATTATGTTAACTTCCCTAATAGTCAAAGGAAGAAGATTTTCAAGATTGTCTGTATTCCTGCCTTTGAAGGGCTAGATCATCCATTCGATAAGTATATTTAAAAGTATCTTTTTTTGCTTTAATCATACCTCTTGCTTTTGTCTTGTTTACAACCCTCCAGTCTAATGTACTTTTCCTAGGATAAGACATATGATAAACTTGTCTAGCATTTTAGACAATAATAAATGGATCATAACTTGCATATCTTCAAGCGTTATTAATTTCAATGATTTTGTAATTGTTGTGTTGTCATGTGCTAGTTAATCGCATAGGATTATACCATTAACATTTGAATAGCACACATCTTTTTGTGGGTTCATCAATGTAAACTCAATGATTTCCTTAACCACACCATACCAATGACATTTTCTATCCTTAGCATCACCTTTGCAAACACACCTGTATTGTCAATTTTTTTTCCTGCACCTTGATCGACTGTGTGAACCTATACCCATTAACATAGTTACATAAGCCAACTTACAGCTTTATTTTTGGGCCCCAAACTAAATTAAACAAATGGGGATATGTTACATGATTATTTTTTCATGCACCTCCGTAGATGAAGTTTGAAATATCAAATTGATTTGTATCAAAGAAAATTAACTAATAACAATGTATTGGGCTACATAATTTAACAAGACTTACATGTAATATGAACTAGTCAGGAAATTGTTGAAAGAATCCTGACCATACAGTTGTTCAAAATATCTATTGTTGAAAATATCTTTTAGATCATTTTAAGGATGCATAACGTCACAATTTTTCACATAAAAAAAAGTTATTGATCTACATTCTGAATGGTTGGGGATCAGTACAATTTATTAAAATATGTAAGTGTGAAAAATTTCATTACTCGAAGGTCAACCATTGGGACTGGCTCATTACAGCACGATAAGATTGGTTGAAAAAAAACAATGTTGGTGGAATAAATCATCCCCCTCCATTGTCATTACGACTCTTCTAGATTGAACATGTGGTTGAAAGTAAAATGAGAAAAAATTCAAAGTTTCTTTTGACAGATATGCCTAACATATTGATCCTTTAACTTGAGACATATTTTTTTCCTGTTCTTTCAAACCCTCATATTTCCCTTTCAAATGGATACATCAACCTGTACTAAATCGGTCTACACAATCATGCTTCATATGCCAATTGTACAGTCAAGTGTTCTATTGAGTCAAAACCAGAAGGAAATATTATCTCTCTTGCCCAGAATAAGGGGAATGTTTATTCCATGACAAGCAGATCATCAATTTTAAGTGTAGAAGAGCGTAAATCCCTAAAATACTAACTCAGCTCGGTTAGGGACTTTCAAACAATATTAGGTAGCTCTTTAAATGCAACAGGAAGCAAACACTCCATGAAGACATGACAATTGTGGCTTTTCATGCCAATAAGCTCACTTTGTGAAAAATTGACCCACATACCTAAGTTAAAAGCATAATCATTGGGCATTCTCAACTCTTGAAACTACCAACAAATAGCTTATTTTTCTAGTGGAATTCAAAGCATATTTAGCCTTTGGTTTATACAAACGACCATCTTAATTCTTGTAAATGCAAATCAGGTTGTGTGGAATATTAAGCCAAATCATGACTTGCCTTGTCAATGTCTTTGGTTTAATCTGTATCTATTCCAGTATTTATAATGTTATCAAACATATTTTTTTCAATATGCATGCCATCTAAATAATGGCACACCAAATTATTCTTCTAATACGGTAACTCCTAGAAGATAATGTTAGCTTCAGAATCCTTTAGAAAATGTTAATTCAAAATGTTTTGAATAATAACATAACCAACTTAGAGAAAATATTTTGAAGAATGACTAATATTTTCCTTGAGTTTCTTGAAGTATTAAACAAGCCCTTACATTAGCATAATCTGTTTCTTAAAGTGAAAATATTTTCACATGATATGTGTAAACATGCTTTATTTCGTTTAAAGAGATAGGAACTTATGGAAGTGAAAATTAAATCTTGAAAAGAATAAATATGTGCTCAATATACTGAAGAAAATCATCATGTGTGAGAAACCAAGGCTTAGATCTTTAGAAAGTAGCATGCGACTTTAGAAAGCACATTTCAAGTGAAGATATCCACCCATCTCTAAAGCAAGTATGTTCTACAACCTTCAATCATCATGATTGCAATCAAATCATTATCTACAAGCTCTAATTGAAGTTTGAAAGATCGTAGATATATCAAGGAACTGATGCCACACTTCAGAAAGTTCACTTCAGTGAACCAAGTGCACTTTGCAAGAAAATGAGGGAAATTCAAAATTCAAATTTAAAGTCAAACCTAGTCATACTGACTTGACATCTATTTTATCAACTTGGTCAACCACTCCAGTTTCTAGAAGGAAAAGTTCGAAAACCTTTTCAGAAAGTAAAAAGTAGTTCTTGAAGATGACCTCAGAAATCTCTATTTCACAATAGCTTCTACAACGCTTTCAGGCAATAACCTTTTTAGACTGCTTGTCCAAGACACAACAGGATGATCAACACGTATCACTTGGACAAAAGATCAAGGGCAACGATCATAAATACAGACTATCTATAAATAGAGATGTTGTGCTTATAACGAAAAAGGACTTTTTTGAATCAAAGAGTTGAAACATGTGAAAATCTCTTTTCATCTTTTTTGTAAAGTTCATCACTTCTTGTAATCAGTCTCTTGTTTGTAAAAATGCTCTTTCTACGTTCTTAGTAGATCATACGTTCTTCCTAGGAAGAATCATAGAAAGAAGTCATTCAAGTTTTCTAGGTCTATCATTGTATATCTTACGAAAACTCGACTATTAGTTAGTGTTGAGTGATAAACCTAAACACAAACCTTTGTAACCTTGATCCGTTAATGATCATTGTGAGTTAGCTTGGAGAAGACTACTTGTAATGTGATAGTAGTGTGATCTACTATAGTCACGGGTTTACCTTGGAAAGGCTGGTTGAAGGCGACTCGTGTATGATAGCAAAGTGTATTTGCTAGTCACTAGTTTAGTTTGGAGAGGTTGGTCAAAAACTACTCGGGTTGTGACGGCGGTGTCTTAGGTCAGGTAAAGGCTTGGGAAGGCTCCTGCAAAGACCATCCAACTTTCTGAGGTTGAGAAAGGTTTTTAGTGGAACTCAATTGTTGTTGAGAATTGGATGTAGGTAGGTTTAGCCGAACCAGTATAAAAACTCCTATGCGTGTCTTCTTCTCATTTATTTCTCTTTCTTTTCCTGGCTTGTGACTATTCTTCTATGTTCTCTTAAAATCTTTCATTTATGCGCTTTTATTGAATATCTCAATTCAGAAAGTTACTTTTTGATGTAACTAACACTGTTTCCATGTATTTCAAGTTCTATACTTGATAGTTTTTGTTTAAACATTTTCAAAAAAGAAAAGGAAAGAAAATGCGAAGCACGATTCAACCCCCCTTCTTGTGCACCTTTCTACTTACAGATACTTTGTTTGGTCCAATTATGCCCAACCTCATAGTTTGCCAATTGCATTACCTTTGTGACTGCTAATGTTTTTGGGAAATCTCTTAACTCGATCCTACATTTGGTTACCACTTAGTCTAATTGAAGGCTCATCATATTCAACACAATTACTTTTAAAGCCATATCTACTTAGCCTATATGGATGATCAACATCTAAGAACCTCTTATGACAATCAAACCAAGAGTTCTTTCCTTCGTGTTTCAAAGTGAATGCCTTAGTATCCTCCATGCAAATTATGCATGCTAATTTCTCGTGTCATCCATCCAAACAACATTCCATAAGTTGAAAAGTTATTGATGGTTCACATTAATGCTGCCCTCATTATAAAATTATGCTTTAGTAAAATGTCGTAAGTAAGAAAACTCTGACACCACAACCTATTCAATTCATTATTCAGGGGTTGATGATACACATGAATCTTAGTTTTTGGATTATCAGGGGCAATGATTATACATGTTGAGAGCAAGGTCTTTCGTGAACATTTTCAGAGAGATTGTATGGCATAACAACTATGGGCCAACACAAATAGGGTTTATTAAATCAATTATTCAGGATAAATCTATCTAAACGAGTCTTAATTTAACATTTCAAGGGTCAGAGGCAAACTCAAGATATGTGCGATCAAAATTTTTCCACACTTCACCATTCGCAGATGAATCATCACATCGTCACCCCTCTTATTTTCACTATGTCACCTCATATGAGAAGCCAAGCTAATTAATGCATAGAGTGTCTTGAGTCTAGGGATTAAGGGCAGATAGTGCATTCTTTTCTAAGAGACCTCCTTATATCTCCCACTTCCACGTCTCTTAGGTTCAAACCTAGGCTCATGGTAGAGCTTACACGAGCCAAGCATGCATCCTTTCAAACGCAGTTAATCTTTATTTCCTTCAATCCAAGTTTAGAAGCTAATCTTCTAGCTTGATAAAAATATTTTGGAGTTACATTAGGATTTGGAGTTAGCTCACTAATTAGTGCAGCTCATGATCAAAAGAACTCTAGTTTCTTCGGACTTAATAGTCAACATTCGAACTACTAATAACAACTCAAGTACACACAATACTCCCATGAAGGTTGATTTGCAGCCTCTAACAAGATATAAAATCTAATGGCATCTTAGTTTGGCTCTTCAACTAAATGTTGAGAATAATGCACTGCAAATTTAAGACTAGCAGCATCAAAACCATCTCTTGATGTCCACACATATTGTCCTCCCATGACACATTACCCACATCGTGCTGAACTAAATGGACCCCACCAAAACTACTTCCAATTTGAAACATACCCACTTGATTCCCTACATTAACTACCTCACTATGTTTGGTCCAAATCCGATAGCAAGGCACGAACCCCCACTTGTACAAATGAACCCTTATTGTATCATCATCTAAATACTTCCTACATTTGCACTTATTGCACGGATACTTACTTTGCCTCATCAATGAATTGTTGTGTTTGACACGCTATTCTCATAAATTCTTCAATATCATTATAGAATTCCTGTTTAATTCCCTCTATTAGGATGCAATTTATCATTCATCCATGATCGGTTTGAAGGAAACATTGTGCGTATGAGTAATCCTAAACCCTACAATTTTTAAAGACATTATATTATTACTCACAAGCACATTCAATTTGTCTTTAAATGTTTTTAATTCAAATACTTTTAATTTTATTTACCCAACAAAAGGTTCAAAAACCTGCAGCATCTCCGCTTAAATTAGGAGCTTCCATCATGAATTAAATAATGCATTCAACAATTAAAGACATTATTAAATAACAAGAATATAACATATATTTCAATAATCACAACCAAACAATTACATACAATTTACATAATCCTAAAAATCATTCTATAGTGTATTTTCTTATAACTCCACAACATGCATTTCTGCAATCTCTACAAATATAAACAATCTCCAAGCAAACAATGCAAACAAGTAGTGAAGGACCTTTAAGCCCTTCCCTGTAGTTATACAATTCTCATTTCGTATAATTCTAGCCTATAAATCACAAGTCTCTATCCTACATACATATTAATGCATATAAATAACAAGGATTTCGTTACTAACTTATATAGCAGTGCACAAATAAAGAATTAAAAGCTCCTAACACACAACCAAATCCAATCCAAATCCAAAATGATAAATATTTATTTTTGCACAATTATAAAAATTGAAAAAGAGAATACACAATAAAAATAGAAAAAGAATCAAACCAAAGCTTGCACAGTCAACACTATCAACGCTCTCTTCAATAGAACTCATACATTAACAAAATAGTAGCTACAATTACTCTCCAATGCATTAAAAAATAACACTTTGGATAACGAAATGAACGGAAAAACTAAGCCAAATCAAAAAATAAACCGATTAAAATGCTCACCAATGTACCTAGATTGCAATGGTGGCCTTGGTTTGACAAATAGAGCTCTGCAACGAAATGTGGTAAAGAACGTGGCAATAGTGTAGAAAGAGAGAGGGAAGAGAGAGAGAAGTTGCATAAACAAGGAAAAAGTGGCACTATGTTGTGCCTTATGCGGGTTACCAAAGAGTAAACTCGTCGATAACCGTTCAATGAAACGGGTATAAGGAATACTAAGAGATGCACACCAATTTCCCAAAAATTCAAAAAACCATCGGTGTACCCATAATTAATAATAAAAAATAAAATTAATTTAATTAGAACCCATCGGTAATGTGATTTAAAAAAAATAAAATTTAATTTATTTGACACTTGTTGGTATACCAGTTAATAATTAGTAAAAATTAAAAATTTTAAAATTAATTTAATTAAAACCCGTAATATACTCATCAGAGATTGTAATTAAAAAAGTAAAAATAAAAAATAAACTCGTCGTTATACCCATCTTTAAAAAAAAAATAACAAAACAAATATGTCCATCACTATACCCGCCGGTATACCATTCGTGCTATCATATATCGACGGGTTTCCAGAAGCCTGAGAATAAATATCCACTCCTTCGGTAGACGCGCCGATAAACCCCTCAAAATATATGCATGCCATATGACGCATGATGACACTAAGCACTACCAACACTTTTACCGATAGATTGTTGTCTATTTTTTTTTTATGAAAATGTAATTTATAAAAAACACGTCCACCCGTTGGTAGTTACCAATAGATCCGTACCCGTTGGTATCCTATGGTAATCTAGTAGTGTTTATAACATATCATGTGAAAGCTTTAAACTCATCCATTGACAGATAGAATTCTCAGCGGTCATTCTTGGATGTAATGCAAGCATGCTGTTTATATTCCACTAATATGAAAGGTTGCAGGCAATAATTTCCTATATATGATAAGACTGGCTTGGTGTTAGCACGCTTTAGTAAGCACGCTAAACCATTAAATTGTGTAGTTGTTATTATAGTTGAACTTTCAACCTACTATAATGCAAGGTTAGATTTGATGTTTAGATTTCCAAAGGAGTCTCATGCATGCCAAAGTTATTTTATGTGATTGTTTGTTGCATACACGCCTATGTATTAAACTAGGTGGTTGCTTTTATGATAATTGAGCTATCATTCTATAATGCAAGACTAGATTAGATTCCATGTTTACATTTCCTAAGATAAAGTTGATGTGAAAAATATGAATACATGATTTATCTACTTGCCATGTGACATTTGTTGTTTAACAAAAATAGAATCATGACTGGTTGGTTCTTCTTTCTAAGTTCTTGACTGCTATTGGAGGTTCCTGGTGCTTCATGTACAGTAGTGTTATGCTCATTGGAATATGTTGCATTCTATAACAAAAGTATTCAAATTCCTAACTTTGCTTAGTTGTTTTAACTAGTTTTTTCTCTGTGTAATTCTGATTCGTTAAATATTAATTTATAGGATGTTGATTTTAGTATTGGATTGACTGCCGAGAGTGAACTTTGTCCTATATTTGATGAAGAAAACTCAACTGATGGCAAGGTACTATAATTACTTTTTGAGTAAATTACACTCACCTCCTCTGAAGTTTATGGAAATACAACTCACACCCCCTCATTTGTCCACCTGACACTCACACTCTCTGCTTGTCAAATTTTAAGTATTTATATTACAATTTCACTCCTCATTCACATAACACTGATAATAAACTTAACAAAATGATATTTTTGTGATATTAACTATTTTTAATTAATAAAATTATAAAAATATCCTTAAACTTAACAGAGGGGTACATGTATTTTTTATAATTTTATTAATTAAAAACAATTAATATCATAAAAATGTCATTCTGTTAAGTTTATTAACAATGTTCTATGAATGAGAGTGAAACTGTAATATAAATACTTAAAATTTGATAAGCAAAGGGGGTGTGAGTGTCAGGTGAACAAATAGAGGGAGTGTGGGTTGTATTTTTATAAATATAAGGGAGGTGAGTATAATTTACCCTTACTTTTTTGCTCTTCTAAGTTTTAAAAAATGTATCGTAGTACAGAATTTGTTGTCAGAATTCTCTGTTTTAGATGATGAATAGACCATTCCCTCTTTGGAAGGATGTGAATTGCTTTGTGGTGCTACTCTTTTTTCTCCATGCAAGAGGCCATCTGATGAAGCTGTTAATAACATAAGAGGGCAATAGTTTTACTATCAAAAACAAAATCAAGTAACGGCAGAAAGACTTATTTTGACTTACGCTAATTTTGGATAGCTGTGTTTATTTGGACAACTATGTTTCATGTTTGTTTTGATAGCTATCCATGCACATTGCTGTCAGTTTGGATATTATAGTTGTTTAACGACTTATATGTTTCTAAGGACTTTTAATTTGAAATTGATAAACTACTCAAAGGTAGGATCATATGCCTTAAACTTATTATCTATTTCGATAGCTGGGTACATTGCTATCAGCTTTGGTTATTCAGTTGTTCACGTTTCAGAGTGTCTTTACGAATTTGTATTTTGAGCTTTTGAATTTTAAAGAATAAATTACACTCACCTCCTCTTAGATACGTAAAATGCAACTTATACCTTTTTCTAGTTGTTCAATCTATACTCACACCCTCTTTGCTTGTCAAATTTTAAATATTTATATTACACACACACTCCTCATTAACAAAGCAGTTAGTAAACTTAAAGTATGACATTTTTTTGTGATATTAACTATTTCTAATTAATAAAATTACAAAAATATCCTTAGCCACTCTCTTCGTTAATTGTGAAAAAAATACTTAAATCCTCATCTCTCTCACTTGCTTGACAACAACGAGAGAGTATGTAAGGGTATTTTTATAATTTTATTAATTAAGAATATTTAATATTATAAAAATGTCATTACTTTAAGTTTACTAATTGTGCTTTGTTAACGAGGGGTGTGAGTGTAATATAAATACTTTAAATTTGACAAGCAAAGAGGGTGTGAGTGTAGGTTGAACAACTGAGGGGTGTGTGTTGTATTTCACAAACCTCAGAGGAGGTGAGTGTATGTTGAACAACTAGAGGGGGTGTGAGTTGTATTTTCAGAAATCTTAGGGGCGGTAAATGTAATTTATCCAATTTTAATTCTTATTAGTATTGAAAGACACGAACTATGGTAAACTATGGTAACCTGTTCCAACTGAGGATTGGAAGGTATGATTTACATAGCTATAAATGCTATTTGAAATAATGTAAATGTTAACTTTCTCAATCGAAGTATATTATTGTTTTATGATATTTTCTTTAAGTCAAATAATTGTCAATTCTCTTCAACTAATTAAGTTCTTCAATTTTTCAGTTGCAGTATATCAGTGAAAGAAGTATGCCAAGTTCTATGAAGATAGAAGTTAACATTAATACCCCTTCAAAGATCAACAGCTGTTTCAAGCTCTTTGCTGACATCGATAGTCCGAAACTGTTGCAGTTTCTATCTAGGCAATATAGAACTGGTCTTGAGTACAATGTGCCGAAATTCATTTACTGTACTTATGTAATTATGTGATGAAATATTACAATTTGTTTTCGTACTCATGCTTATATTTTATTTAACTCATGTTGATTCATATGATTTCAATTTTATATCTCTGAGCTGATGTTTATATTGGTTTGTTAAAGTTATTTTTTTTGTAAAATTTTAATCAAGAAGATAATGAAATACATATAGATCTAATGAAGATAATGTTACTACTCAAATATGGTTATGAAGTAATCAAATATACAATGGGAATCATTAAAATATGCTCTTGACAATATATTTCATGTAGGAGCTGATTATATCAATTTTATTGAAATGCCATTCAATCTGGTGGTATAAATTACCTAATATTTACTCAGAAACTGTTTACTTCTACAATCTTAGATAACAACAAACAAGTAAATTTTCTTGATACCAACGTGTTTTCATCTTATTTTTATGGAGGATTTTTGTCAAAATATTCTCTAAATGTATTATCTTCTTTTAGGTTTTATCTTACTCTGTCTTTTGTTTAATGTCTTTAAGTGATTTTTAGTTTGTCTTTTAGTGGATTAGATCATAATAAACAGATTTTAAAAATAATGAATTATTGGACTAATAATGGATGAAACAAAAATTGTTAACTCAAATGTAGTGATAAACTATATATCAATAAAAAATTTTAAGTCCAATAACATTATTTGATGGGCATTGCTCATAAAAAAAATAAATGGTGATGACCACATTGTTCGGGTAATACCGTAACAATCATCCGAACAAATCAAAAGGGGCCAGCTTCAAGATCAAAATTGAAATTGACACTTGTCAATCAATGCAAGATTAGCCATAGAGTAACAACGCGATCATCACTTCTCTTCAATTATCAATTTTTTTCTCTTAATTTTTTTTTTATCTCTTTTCATTCAAATTTCTTTTTTACATTAAATTTCAATGAGGCTCTAGCCCTAAAATAGGTTATATTTTTCTATATGACAAAAGGAATTAGTCATAAAATAATTTTTTTATTAATATTGATACCTAACAAGTGATGTTAGACATATAAACTATGCAAATGTTATTATTCAATGGGGATCTAACCCCAAAGCATGAAAATATTTTTTTATATGACAAAAGAAATTAGTTATAAAATAATTTTTTAAATTAATATTGATACATAACAAATTATGTTAAACAAATACATTGTACAAACATTTTTTTACAATAAGACTCTAGCCCTAAAATAGGTAAAAAAAATTATATGACAAAAGAAATTAGTCAAAAAAATGATTTTTGTAACATCCCCTGCTTTATGGATTGACGACTATCCTCACAAACCAACATGGATCTTTTTAGTGTGCTTTGTCCTCACTCACACGCTTCATGGGAAAACTTCCCAAGAGGTCACTCATCCTAAAATTACCTCAAGTCAAGCACGCTTAACTGGAATTCTTTTGTGATGGGCTCCTGAAAAGAAAGATGCATCTTTGTGGCATAGGTAGTACCAATCAATTCATATAAGCCCTCCTTAATTGTATAGTCCCATACCTATACAACTAGGATCCCTCTTATTCGGGTATGTAATCGGTTTATTCATGTACCCCTTCGCTTGGAGGCAGGAGCCGCTCCTTGTCTGTGCCTTCACCGGCGATCACTCTCTGCCTCGTCCCGGGCATTACATGCCCACCAGCTTCCGCTTGGTTTGTCCCCGAACCACACGTCTGGGAGAGGTATAGGCTCTGATACCATAAATGTAACATCATTTGCTACTTTATGGATTGATGACTGCCCATAAACCAACACAGGTCTTTTCTGTGTTTTGTCCTCACTCACATGCTTCCTAGGAAAACTTCCCAGGAGGTCACCATCCCAAAATTACCCCAAGTCAAGCACGCTAACTGGAGTTCTTTTGTGATGGGCTAGCGAAAATAAAGATGCATCTTTGTGGCATAGGTAGTACCAATCAATTCATATAAGCCCTTATTAACTGTATAGTCCCATACTTATATAGACTTAGGATCCTCTCATTCGGGTATGTAATTGATTCATTTATGTACCCCTCCGCTTGGAGGCAAGAGCCGCTCCTTGTGTGCCTTCTAGGCAATCACTTGCCTTGTTCCGGGCGTTACAATTTTTGTATTAATATTGATACTAAACAAGTGATGTTAGACATATACATTATACAAATGTTTTTCTTTTTTTACAATGGGGCTCTAGCTCCAAAGCATGTTAGGCTAAATATTTTTATATCACAAAAGGAATTAATCTTAAAATATTTTTTATTGATATTGATACCTAACAGAATATGTTAAACATATATATTGTATCTTTTTTTTTACAACAAGCCTCTAGCCCAAAAAACAGGTTAATATATTTTTATATGACAAAATAAATTAATCATAAAATATTTTTTTTTATTAATATTGATACGTAACAAGTGATACTAGACAGTACATTGCACAAATATTTTTTCCCTACAAATACAATGGAGCCCTTGCCCCAAAGGTTAACATTATACATAATCATTTACATACTATATAATTATTATCAATTTATATTCTTCTTTTTTATTTTATCCAATATGAATTTTTAATTTTTTTTCTTATTCAAGAAGAAAACATAGGAGGGGATGCTGATGTTTTCTTTTTATCGTCATTTGTTACTTATAAAGTTTATTTTGATAATATATTTTTATCATTTTTGTATCAATTGATTTTTATCGTTATTATTATTCTTCTTATTCTTTAGGTTTGTCACAAAATCATCATCATTTGGTTTTGTGTATGAATTTATAACATGATGTTCAGACCATATATAGTTCTTATTATTTGTAATTCTTATTTTTTTTATTATCATTGTTGTGCATTTTATACTAAAATATTTTTTCTTTAAATACAGATATGCTACAACAAATTATATTATTCACATCCTATTTTACAGATATCTTTTTATAGTTGTATATATAAAAACTTCGTGCATTGACAGTTCCACACTAGTTAGTATTGACTTTCTAGAAAATTGTAAAATACTAGTCGAAAACCCGTATTATGCACAGATCATATAAAATGAAATTACCTTATGATACATATTCATTTTCCTTAGAAATACTAACCACATCATCAACACTTTTATAGCATAATATTCCATAAAGAGCATATATTAAAAGCACAACCCACACTTTTACAACATTTAAAAACTCACGTAGTACATATCAAGTGATCAACAATACAAAGAACTAAAACTAACATAATCCAATCCACATCACATAGTCCATACTTACTACATAAAAACCTAAAATCAGCTATTAAAAAAAAAACCCAAAAGCAAGTAATTAGGTCATTGGACATGAATAAAAGTTCTTCCTCCGCATATATTATCCCATCACAAAAACAAACAATATATCAAAATTAGCTTCAAACAATACTATATCAAATGCAAATGGGTCATTCATATCCAAGGCCACCATATCCACTTCTTTATGCATTCATTGTACAAAACCACAATAAAATTTTAAATTGAACAAATACAACACAAAAACTCATTTATATGTATTAAGCAACAAATTATGAACTTATAAATTCAAGCTTAACCATACGTTGGACTTCCTTCTAATAGATAGCTCAATTGAACCATCTTTGTTGAACATGAAATTAACATCATCATTATCACCTAACTATTTCTTCTTTGTACATAAATCATACCATCCAACACCAATGTGACATTGTTTCTCTCTTGTGAAGGATCGATTGTGAAACTCTGTTACAAAAGGTCCAAGCATGCATATACTAACTACAAATAAATGAAAAATGAGATTTTGCAAGTGTTAAATTAATAATACAAATATGTGGCAAACACATACTTGAAAAAGGAATTTTTAAAATTTGCCGCTCACATCTAGCCCGAGCTTCTATCAATATTTAGCACTAAACATTAGAAAACTATCAATATTCAGTATTAAACATTGTTACACGTATGACATATATAACTCAAAAGTAGGTAATAAGAGATAGTATTACCATTTCAATAGATTGTAACAATAACACAACTTTCTGTAGAAGATAGCCAAGTTAATCCTACACAACAAAGGCAGTAGTGTTAGAGCCATCAAATACTCTTACTTCATTTTATATCTAAATTACTATTAGAAAATTTTTGGTTCGAGCCATAAAACAGGTCAACAAAACCAAAATTTAAATAATAATCACCCTAACAATAAGCTTGAATATGAAAAAAGGCAAGTGAAAAGAATGTAGAGAACTTTATATCTTTTGCATATAGTTATAATCTCTGGAACCTTGTAAAGCTCCCCTTCCATGCTGTATATCCCTCCACAGCAACAATTATCTTCTTCCAAAGCCTATGAATCCTTGATTGTCCCTCTGCAATTTGTTCCCTTAAAACTTCCCCAAGATGTGATGGTACTACAAGTAAGATAGCCAAGAAAAAGCAACTAAATAGTGCTCTGACTATTGGACCACCATAATATCAACTAAAGAATAGAGCAAAGAGACAAAAGGAAAAGTGCAACCCAATATCTAAGTGAAAGATGCTTATCAAGTTTTCAAAATACCTATAGATGAACTAAAATCAAAGGTCGGTTTAGTCATTATTTACTCTTATTTCTCTATCAGGAAAAATCAAATGTCAAACATGGAATTTATTCACTTATATATGTTTCATCAAATGGCAATTATATGATGCAGAACAATAGCCACCATCATGTCCATCCAAAGAATTGAAATTGAGACCTATCTTATTAAAAAGAGAGAGATTCTAACTGTCTATGAATGTTGAATTGGGAAATAGAAAAATTAACTGCTCAATGACCAATTCATCTTTTGTATTTTAGTATGTAGCAAAAATACTCAAGTTGTGTTGAAAAACACAAATAATTGCTCTATATCATCATGTGCCATTAACAATTAAGTTATGGTTCAATGAATCACTGATGATCAAACTTCCCTATAAAAAATAGATATACTAGCAAATGATCATGCAAATATAATTAGCATCTTTCACCAAGTCAAAATTGCCAAAAATGTTCAAAAGACCTTCCACATTCCTGATACAAAAAACTATAGCAACTGGCTTTTGAACAAAGTTTGCAATATATTTCCCAAGCTTATAGTGAATTGCAATTGTGCCTTAGATAAGACACATTTGAGGAACATCCATAACAAAAAAAAAATGGAATCATGAATCCCTAAAAACAATCATAGGCCTGAAAAAGGAGTTATACTTTGGTGTCATGATGACGGCTATGATTGTTTGCTTATGTTTGCATTTCTAGATAACATGCTAAGATTAAATGTGACATAAGACACATGGAGATAGCCCTTTAGACTCCAGGAATTAATGGTTAGGAGAGGTGATCAATAAGTGATCCTTTAGACTGGGAATTAATGGTTATGAAAGGTGATCATATGCCCTCTATCCCGTACTTTGGGAGTAGGAATTAACTCTGAGGATAAGTGTAGACTAGTGATGACTAGTTAGGTATGAGCTCATAACTTAGAAACTCTCAAGAGGAGAGAGTATTAGGGTGGCTCCATAGAAAGGAATAAGAAGGTTAAGCCCCATAGAAAGGAATAAGAAAGTTAAGTCACCTAAGGGGATAAGAGAGAAAGATTATGTTATGTTACTCTATGTATCTTATGCTATGTTAAGTTACTATGAATTTTGTGATATGTTGCATAAAGTATCAATATGCATTCATAATATGGTATGATGCATTCATGAAATTAAGATTCATGCTAAAAGACACATGCTTTGTTAATGGTATTTGGAACTTAATAAATTAACCGTATGCAAGTCCACCATTTTCATAATGAAACCCGAGATTTCTGAAGACGAAGATGATGACATTGCATGGAGGCAAGAGCCCTATTGAGATTCTTGTTTAAGTTTCTCATTCCTTCGCTCTCTCTTTATTTCCATCTTATCTTCAGAGGGCAATGACAACATTTGTGATCTACATTGATACTCCCACCTAGGAGATGCACTTCGATCTTGACAACTGATCTTATCATTTTGGGGGTTGATATGCCGTTCGTTTGTTTGTCTTCTTGGACTATCCGTTGTGCACCCAGTTACTAGCTTTTGGTTTTCGACCTCTACTCCTTTCCATGTCCACGTACAAAGCAGTTTCCTTGTGGCTGCCCTATCGCTTCAGCCATCCATGACTTCCCTGCTTACATGCCTCGATCATCGCCTCATCCTAGAGCCATGGTCAGACCTATTAGAAGAATCACCTTCCCAGGACTCTTCTAGAGATTCCGTACCCACTGTTCCCATGGAGGTGGGTAGTAGCAGCGATGGAGAGGCTACTATGTTGTAGCCTATAGAGGAGCTTAGCACACTTGTAGGGGAGCCATTCATCCACGTCGAGGAGCTCATGTTCATCCCGTGGTCATCTTGATACTTCTAGCAACTTTGCTCACGTGCTCGGTTATCTTCCTCCCTCTTGGAGTGTCGTTAGTAAGTGTTGATGGTGGACTTCTTGGAACACTTGTGCATATCTCATGGAGAGGATATCCTTATTTTGATATTTTTGTTAAGAGGATATCTACTCTAGGTGCATCCCAGGAGGAGTAGTGGGAGGAGAGGTTTTAGTGGGTTGTTTTAGTTTCTATCTACATACTATTTATGACTTTTCCGGATAACTATACCTAGCCCAACCTCTGTTGGTAGGCATGATATTTTTAGTTGTTTATTTTGATGCGTGATGTGGAACAGTTAATATTTATACTATATATTTATATATGATGATGTGATTATGCAAATGAGATTGATGTGTTCACACTTTGTGCGTGCTATGAATTGTTTTTATTTCTCCTCTATATATGTGAGACAAATGATAGTTTTTTCTTAGTACGCGAGGCTCACATTTTATTTTCAAAGTTCCAAAAAAAAATTTATTCTATTTTTACCAAAGTAATTTCAAGAGTTAACAACAAAGACTGAAACAAAAGAGTAGATTCTAATAATTAACTTAAATACGTCCTGTAACGCCCAACTTTTACTGTCATTTAGAAATTACCGAATTACCCTAGGTAATTCTTATATAAATTCGAGACCAAACAATCCTCAATAGAGGAATATAACATTAGAAAAGAGGTTATAGCGATTTCTGCAAGAGTTGCAAGCCCAGAATTTCTGTACGTGTAAAATGACCAAAATGCCTCTGAGGTTATTTTACTCAGAAAATGAGGATTGTGGGCCCCCCGTCCTCAAGGGGATGTTTTGAGGATAATAGGGGATTGTTTGTGTTATGTGTGTTAATAGAGAAGAAGAATCTCAATTTTGAGTTTCGACGCGAAATGACCAAAATGCCCTTGCGCGTTTTAACTTCAATTGTGTTGACTTAGCCCGAACCTCACTAAAATGTTTTAAAACATGTTTCTAAGCTATGATTAACCATTAGTTAAGCTCGGCTGGTCTCGGGCAATTTTTAAGTAAAATTACCATTTTGTCCTTGTCTTTGTGGTTTGCGAATTTTGAGATTTTTGATTCGTATAGCAAAACATAAGCAATATTAGGCTCAAATTAAAGGTTATTAGATTCTAATTATTAATCTAGAGTCAAAATTATTTATTTAGATTGATTAGAACTTAAAATTGCTTAAAAACACTCAAATTGCTTACTAATTCACCTAAGCCCTTAATTGTAAATTCTCTAATTTGCAAAGATACCTACCTACACCTACATAATACATGGAACACACAAATTTTATCCTCCTTGGGCTGTAATGCACGAAATTTTGGTCCATAATGCATCAGAAAATTTGTCAAAGAATGCAATAAAACCAAGGTATGAAAACAAGGAACCATGAAAACATGATTCCATGTTTTAAGCCACCAAACAAGATGATTTTTCTTCCTTGTTTCCTCCTCAAATTTGGTCAGACTTTCCTCCTCCCTTTGTCCATTTATGAGCCTCAAAATCTCTATAAATAGGCATGCTTGAAGGAGTGTTAGAGGCCTTAGTTCATAACTTACACAATTCTAGTTTTTAGAAGCACCAAAAGCTTTCTTTCTTCCTCCTCTTGGCTGAAACTTCTTCTCCCATTTCTCAAAGAGATTTTCTTTCATTTCACTCAAGGAAACCAAGTTCTCTTCCTTTCCTTCAAATAAAATTAGGTAGGGAGTTGTTTTTAAGCTTAATTTCAAGTATTGATAAGTGTTGTTCTTGGTTAAAATGATGATTTTATGTACTTTCTTCTTGCTTCACATTTCGGTTTTCCTTCTCCTTTTCTTCTTGTATATTTTGGCCTTATGGCCTAGATTATGATGAGACCATGGTTTGATGATGAGGTTCTTGAGTATTGGTTGCAAAGCCTTCACAAGTTAGACCTCTAAAACTTGAAGGTTTCATTAGTTTTCAAAGTTTTGAAGCAACTATGTTTTTATGATAAAGGTCTTGAGTTTAGAACTTGAAAAATATATTGACACTATGTTTCATTTCTTGTTAAGCTTTGTTTTTAGTTTAAAATGATGTTTAACAATTTTTCATTTCTAGATGACTCTTGAACTTCTCCTTTTCTTGCCATTTGATTTGAAGGCCTAAGAAAGTTTTCTAGGATAACTTAATAATGAAATCTTTAAAGCTCACTTTGTCTTGCTAAGATATATATTGGGTTGAAATTATAATTCTTTTAAAGTCTTGAAGGAGCTCTAGTAAAGAAATAAAAATGAACTTGCATCCATGTTTAAGTTTATGCCTTGCACATCATGTTTACTTTTAATGTCATCACTAAATTCTTAAGAATAAATAAATGAACTTGCATACCTCATGTTTAAATTTCCAAGCTTGCATTTCATGTTTATGTTTCAAGTTGTCACTTAATCTCTAAAGATAATAAAGAGGATGCATCTCATATTTATTTTATGCTCTCACTTTATTTTATAATGGCTAAAAGAATCAATGCATGGCATGTTTATTTTATGTCATCACCTAAAGATCCTAGAGTTCAAAGACTTGCCCAAGTATCACAAGCAAAGTTGGAACCATGGTAATAAAAACTCTAAAGCTTCCTTAAGATTATGGGAGTCAAAGAATTCATTCTTTAAAAAGTCTTGAGTTTGGAGCTTAATAAGATGTAATAAGAGTTCTCTTCTCCCTTCAGGTCAGTGCGGACTACCGCGGTTTCTAAGATTCTTTTCTCCTTCCACTGGTCCAGTGCGGACTCACGCTCCAGTTTCTTGCATCATGTTTATAATTCCAAGTTATCACTTTATAAAGACAAGATTAAAATGAGGTTGCATAGCATGTTTATAATTCTAGTTATCACTAAATCTCTAAAGCTCAAGACTTGCTCCTTTTATCTTAAGTGAAAATTTTAATCATGAACATTCTTTCAATGTATAAAATGGCCTCATGATTGAGGAAGGCCTAAAATCCTATGACTTCTTTCAATTTTAACAAAAAGAATTAGTTTCTAAAGAGTTTTAAGGTTTTACAAATATTTTACGGGAAACTAGTATCACATGTGTACTTGAAATGTGACTTCAAGCAATTATATGAGGTTCATGATTCGGCCACTAATTTGAGTTTAGTACTACTGTATGATGATAGTTTAATATGTTTGAAGTTGTGATAATTATGGTTTATTGCTAAAGGAATGATTCTATGCATGTTAGAAATAAAACTAGCTTCCTAGAAAACCGTAAAAGCAAGATTTCTAGGACTCTAGAGAATGAAATTTATGCATTCTGTCCAAAACCTTTAGTGGCCTTAAGAACCAGATTTTATTATGTTTAGATAAGGGACAATGATTCATAATTGGTTTAGTAATTAATTTTAGCATCATAGGGAAAGTCGTAACGAAAAACTTCTAACATAAAACCTTAAGAACAACTTACTGTCTATGCTACCCCATATAGTCTAATAATGTTCTTAAGGCTTATAATTGATGGTAATAAATCCCTTAGATGCATAAGTAATTAGTTTTGATAATTAAGGTTACCCAATTTTAGAGTTCGGTTATTTAAGGGAGCTTTCCTGAGAATTTTAGATGACATCTTTTGATGCTTTGGAATATCAGTTTATATGATGATGTAATGCCTACTAAGAATTTGATATTATTGAATGATTTCATGGCTTTCATGTTATAGTTGCTATTGCAAACAATGAGAATGTTCATGCATCGTGATGATTATGATATAACATGCTAAGACTTAATGGTGACTTAAACTTATGAGGAAATGATCCTTTGGACCCATCAGACTATAGGTGGTGAAAAGGTGATCCTGAGAAAATGATCTTTTAGACCCATCAGACTATAGGTGGTGAAAAGGTGATTCTTGCCCCTAGCTCGTTCTCTCAAAAGGGTAGAGTTGGGATTTTAACTTATCAAAAGAGATAAGTATATGCTATTGACGACTAGTAAGGTATGAGCTCATAACCTATATTACTCCCAAAAGGGTGGAGTATAGGGTGGCCCCAAGGAAAATAATGATGATAATGACAAGATTTTAAGTCACCTAGGACACTAAAGAAATGAAATATGTGCACCATGTCTTGTGCATAGCTATTATGGTATGATGTTCTTCTGCATAGCATTTATGAGATGATGATGAGAAATATGATGTTCTTCTATGCATGTTATTATGATATGATGATGAGGAATATGATGTGTTGATGAAAGGAAAAGTTCATTATAAACATGACATGCTAAGTTTATGATGCATTATAAGATGCATGATTAAAACGACAAACCTCGATAAAGTATATTTTCAAACTTAATAAATTAATCTTAGCATGCTCACTATTTCATAATGAAACTCGAGGTTCCTGGGGACGATGATGATTTCACAATGCATCATGAGGTGAGTACCCTACTGAGATTCTTTCATAAGTTTCTCACTCCCTCTATTTTTTTCTTTCCATCTCGTCTTCAAAAATAGAAGAAAGTGTTCGTGAATCACGTTGAGGCTTTTACCTGGTAATGAACTTGATCCTTAGTTCACTCGTATATTTTAGATATCTATCCCTATCCTTGGAGTGTTATTACTAGGTGCCATTAATGGATGTCCTTCCATCCATATATTATTTATGTTTTGTTAGATTGCCTACACTAGTCTTATCCTTAGTAGGCAAACTATCTATGTGTTATGTAATGTTATGTTATATGATGGAGCCAATATGATGTGTTTTTCATGCTATATCTCACGTTATTCGCTTTATTTCGATTATTGTTCAAGTTAGGTGCGGCTCACGTTTTCAATTATGTTTAAAAAAAAAATGGCTCGTAATTTCACTAAATATTTCAAAGTATGATGAAAGAACTGAAGCAAAGAGTAAAGTCTAGTAATTAATCAGATACAACCTAGGTGTATTAGGTTAATTATTAGGGTATTACACATCCTAGGCGTGTTAGGTTAAATATTAGGGTGTTACACAAGGAGCTTTCTTTTCATCCATTCCTTCAAAGATCAAAGATTTTAGTAGGGATTTGCTTGGTTTAAAGTCTTTTTTCAACTCCTTTCTTTGTTCATTGTGTTGTTGGTTCAAATCTTGAACTTTTGTTGGATCTATGCTTCCTTTCTTCACTTTTCTCTTCATTTCTTTGAATGGTTGTGTAAGATCAAAGCTTGATAATGAGATCTTTTGATGTTGGTTCAAGAACCCACCTTTGAGGTTCTAAAGCTTATGTAACGCCCAATTTTTCCCGTATACAAATGACTAAAATGCTCCTGAGGTCATTTTACCAGGAAAATGAGGATTACCCGGCCATTCAGGGATGTTTTGATATTGAAAGGGGATTTCATGTGTTATGTATGCTAATAGAGTAGAAGAATCTCATTTTTGAGTTCTAATATGCAAATGACCAAAATGCCCCTGGCTAATTAACACCGAATTAAGTGACGATTGAGCCCGAACTTCACCCAAAGGTTTGAAATGATGTTTTTAAGCAATGTTTAACATTCAATTAAGCCTGGGTAGCCCAGGAGGTTTTTGCAAAAAATTTCCGTTTTGCCCGGCTAAGTGTATTTTGGGCCTAATGATACGATTAACGAAACCTAAACAATATTAGGCTCTAATTAAAGATTAGTAAATTCTAATTACTAATCTAGAGTCAAAATAATTAATTGAGGTTAATTAGAACCTAAGATTGCTTAGAGAAACTCAAAATCATTTTCTCGATTTAAGATTTTATGTCACATTTTCATGAATAGTAAAATCCCTATTCCAATTTCCTTGAATTATGGAAATGATCATATGATGAGATTCCTCCCTAATAAAGGTAGATTTGCATTAATCAAGCAAGAGCACTCTTTAATCCCTTGAGCCACCTTAATTACTCATTTTCTCACCTAAAACACTAAATTACAACCTCTAATCCATGACCTAATCAAATCAACTTCTAAACATACTCATAAACCAACATTAAAATGAGATTTTCACCTCCCTATTTTTTGCCTAAACAAATCAGCCACCCTCCTCCATTTTCATCCATCACATGTTGAAATTCAATTAAAATACACTCAAAGAACCATACCTAGCCATACCTTGAGCCATGCCTTGGACCATACCTAGCCATACCCAAAGCCATACCTTGCAAAGAGATAATTTTTCTCTTCCTTGCCATTTCACTCCATTGTGTTTTAGATAGGCATCAAGGGAAGCTTGCTAACATTTATTCATACTTGCAAACTTCAAAGTTTCTTTCTTTAAGCTCAAAGAATTCTTCTTCTACTCCTTCTTCATTCTTCCAAGAAGCCACCATCCTCGACCATTTCCTAACCTCAAACCACCACACAACCACCATACAAATTCCTTTAAACACATAACCTCTCCACCTCCAAGATCAAAAATCCAAGACAAACCTTTCTTCCTTTTCTTTTCTTCTTGGTCGAAACCATCTTGGCACCAAGGAGGATTTGTTCTTCTCATCACATTTCCAAGACCAAACTTTTCTCTTTTCAAAAAAAAAAAAAAAACTTTGGTAGGGAGTTGTTTTAAAGATTGCTTTTCTTTTGTTTTGCTCATTGGTTTAAGATGTTGTAATGTTGATTCCTTCTTCCTCCTCCACATTTTCGGTTTCTTATTTTCCTTTGCTTCTCTCTTTATTTTTGGCCTTGATGGCCTACATAATGAAGAAACCATGGCTTAATGATGAGGATCTTGGGTGTTGGTTGCAAAACCATCATTTATTTGACCTCTAAAGCTTGAAGGTTTCACTTTTAAGAGCTTTTACCAAATGAAGATATTATGTTGTAACACCCTAACATTTAACCAACACGCCTAGGACGTATTGCGATTAATTATTAGTTATTATTCTTTTGATCCATTCTTTTAAATTCACTTTATCAAAATACTTACAGAAAATATGGGTAAAATTTTTCTTTTTGAAACAAAAACAAAACGTGAGCCATACGCGCGCGTGCTACCTAAATCAAATGCTAAGAGCCATCAAAGTAAACGAGAAACATGCACGTACACAACATTCATGATCATATAACAAGTTTTATATTACGTAGCATGAAATAACATAGTTCTTAATACACAGAAATTAAAATGGATGGAGTCACATCCATAGTGGGTTGAGCTTCCGATACATAACCAATGAGAAGAAATACATAAAAAATAGTAAATACATGAAATCTCAAAATACTAGATACCAGCTACCGTTTCCCCTCCCTCGGCCTAAGAGTGCTCTACCAAAAGTCATCCTTATCAAAAGATGCAACAAAAAGGGAATCCTCGCAACAACTTGGCACTCGGAGGGGTCCTCCATAGGATCTCCGGGTTGGTCCTCCTCTGGGGTGGCATATACCCAATGAACTGGGCGAGCTCCTCGGACGTATGTAGGCGGAAAGGGACAACATTGTAACATCCTCCCAAGTACAACCCCATCCTTAAGTCATGACGTCATACTGAGAGTTGTTACTTATTAATTAGCGACCTTTCTTAAGTATCTATAGCAAGCTCGATTAATGTAGATAATAACTAAGCGCAATTCTATTAAAACATATAACAAAAGAACACTACATTCATTGAGTACATAGCTGAGTACAAGAGGAAGCTCTTCTATGAGCTTTAGTACATATTTCTTCTCTAATATAGTTACATACATATCCATTCCACTAAATACAGCATAATATAAACATCACTGCTACACTATTGCCATTTTGAGTTCTTCTGCATAGCCGCATCATCATCCCCTGACTTAACCTGGAGACGACACGAAACACAAACACATAGGGGTGAGAATTAAACAATTCTCAGGAGGGCAAATCCCAGTTACACCATCATAATGTCATCGTCATCACCCCAGCCACTTCGGTTTATTACGAAAATGTGAGGATGCAACATAAACTAAAGATACATTTTAAGGTTCTAAAATCATCCCTCCGAAGTGGGTAACTTTTAATAATCAACCACTTAGAGCAAATATATCATAATGTTTCAACAAATAATAAATCATCCTAGGTAGCCAATCTAGAGTAAGACGAGTATGCATATAATACATGCAGTGAACTTATCTCAATGTGGCATGTTTCCTTTTATGGTCATAGAAATCAAGTCAGTGCATTTTCTCTTTTTATTGACATAGGAAAAACTTAGTTATACCTAACGGGTATTTGCCGTGGACAATTCCACAATAAATAAGTTACACCAAATGGTATTTGTAGTGGATCACACCACACAAGGGAAATAGACCCTAGTAGGACTAAGCTCATTCCTATACGTGATCATTGAATTTCATTTTTTCCATTTCGAATAACACAGATCTATTCCTAGCCGATACGTCTACTGACTATAAATTTGGTGTTTCTCTTTTCTTTTCCTTCCCTCATTCAACCTAAGTCTTGTTTCTGTTTTGTCCATATGTCAGAACATGCACAATTTAAGTTTATACATTCTCTTTTCCTTTTCCAAATGCATGCATAAAGCACATGTAGGCATTTCATTTACAATGAAATCTCAATCATGCCTCATAAACCACTCTTTACTTCCTCTAGCATGCATTTATATGTCACAAGTCACACGGACAAATAGATAACATCAAGTAGTCATGTCATACTAGAACCAAAAATGCCATTAGTTCATCAATTCACAACATCAATCCATTTCCAGCACAATGGCAGATTTCATACCTTTGTAGCACAAATTTATTTTCCCATCAAACAATCAATTTAGAAGCTATGAAAATTCTCAAGGACACTTCAATGTGTCCACAAGGTTTCATAAAAATTTCAACACAAACGGAGCTCTCTAACTCCTTCAGTAAATTGTACAAATTTAGTGGTTAGGGACCACCAATTCACAGCTCAAACCAGAGTTCTCATAATGTTTAACCCTAGCAAATGATTGAATTAATGTATAATAAAATTTAGAGTGATATTTCAATATGTTATTAACTTCTTATAAAAATTTCAAGGGCTATTTCAACCATTTGCTATGGTAATAAAATCGGATAACTTTATTGTTTCAGTTTCAACATTTTAGGCAGCATCAGTCTCATTTCGGTTTCTGATTTTTTTTGAGGTAGTAAACCTTAAAATCAACACTCAAGAAAATTCATGTAGTTCATTTAAGATGTTAACTCCAACATATAATTTTTATAGCTCATGAAAATAGCCAAAAATATACCAAAAAATTTGTGCACCACTACTGCCTCAGGAAAACTGAAAATCCAGCAGCCTAGTCCAAACTTCTTTTGATAAAAACCATTTTCTAACACCATCCAAACACACCACCAAAATTAATACATCAATATCAACATAATATCACTCAATAAAACTAGAAATTTTGGACCTAGCTCAAGCCAAAATAGACCAGAAAAATTTGACAAAGAAAGATAACAGAAATCCTACTTTGAGTGTCTTAATGGCTCCTTGGCCCCAAGATGCTTTAAGATTGTCTTCTTGCTCCCCAAAGCTCCCCAAATCAACCCAAACTCCTCCTCAACTCAGTAAGGGTTAAGTAGCAAGGTATGTTTTGGTGAGGGATAGAGATTTTAATCGGTTAGTTTTGTAGGGTTTGAGGTGTAGAACAAGTTTTGTAAAGAAATTTTAGAGTTTTAGCAACTCTAGCTTAGGGTTTTTGGGATTAGAATTCAAAGTGAACTCAAGAGGATGAAAATGGTGGCTGGTTTGTCTCCTTGAAGGCTGCACGGAATTTTGAAGAAGAAAGGAAGAAATTGTGATCTTAAGTCATTTATTATAACATGTGTTGGAATTGTTTTCTACTAAAAATTGTTTCCTTAAGATAAATAGATAAAATTTTGTAAGATTCCTATTGGCTAATCATAAAGGTGAAAAGGTGTGGCACATCTCAAGCCACACATTTGTCCTCCTTAGGTGGCAAACTTGCACTACAAGTTTCATTCGTGTAGAAACTGCATATCGAAATCTCACTCAGGTAAACACCATCCTGATTGAACCGATATTATTCGAAAATTAAATTCAGGTGTAAAATCCTTATTCCTAACTATTTCTAATCTTAACCCTCTCTTTTCTCAATTCTGGGCATTTCCTGTTCCAGGATCTAGGGTTTAGCTCCCAGTGGGCCCATGGGGCCCGCAAGGTTACTATTCATTGGCCAGAAATTATTTTTTGGAGGTCCGTTGGGCACCCTCATCATTGCTATATTGTCAGCTTTTTGAAATTACGAATAACAAAGCTCAAATTAATTTTTAAATAATTTTTGGGTGTCACAAACATGACCTTTTCGGCATGGATGCATCTGGACGTCATGCTAGCCTCCGCTGTGTCACCGTATCCTCACGCCCCTCCCGTGTCCATAGGGGCTGGGCAGATCCTTCCGAGTAGATATGAGTAGGGGAGTCCTTGGATGAGTCGGTCTTCGAATGCCTGGAACGGGGAACATACTCGGGATAGTCGCGCACGCTGAAGTCAAAAGGTGAGCATGATGAGTCTGCTCATCGCGGGGTCGAGTATGCTTGAAAATCAAATCATCACCATAAGGGAAGTAGGGGTAAACCAGAAGCTGGAACTGGACAAATGAAGGGGCATCCCATGTATGCAAAAATGCATATCGCACAACGACCCATGAAGTGGTAGGAGCGGTGGTTCGGATCATAGTGAACCTCCTAACTGGCATATCAACGAAGATCACGAACGTGGCCATGGTTCTCTAAAGACCTGACGAAAAGAAAGAAAGATAGAGGGAGTGAGAATCTTAATAAAGAAACTCATAGGAAACCTCCTATCCTAGGGTCATCGTCTACGTCCTCAGGAACATCGGGTTTTCTAAAGAAAGTGAACATGCATAAGGTTCAATTTTAAAGTTCTAAAGTGTAATTTTTACTAAGGCCCATTCCTTTTTAATATGCGTCTTGGTCATGAATGCAACATACTTCATTATGAAATGCAAGTTCATGCTATAATCAAGAAATAAGTTAGAATACATAATCATGTTAACACATCTCAACATAACTTATTTTAGGTGACTTAATCTTCTCATTTTTTTTTTTTTTCCTTGGGGACCACCCTAATACTCCCTTTTGAGAGTTCTAGGTTATGAGCTCATACCTCACTAGTTGTCACTAGCGTAACCTTATCCCTTTTGATAAGTTGAATTCCCAGCTTCAGAGTGCGGGTTAGGGGCAAGAATCACCTTTTCATCACCTATAGTTTGATTAGTCCAAAGGATCATTTTCTCATGTTTTAAGTCACCTTAAGTCTTAGCATGTTATATCAAGATAAAATACATAATGCATAAAGATTATAGCTCTCCATATATTTCTAGCATAAGTGTTTCCAAAAGAAACTATAACATGCAAATGATGGATTCTATCTTTAGAGATCAAATACTCACATAGCATCAAATATCACATGAATTCATCATCTCAAATCATCAACACATAAAGTCATTCTATCATACTTAAAGCACATATTTTTGCACATTTGGGTTTGGTAATCGATTACATATGATGGTAATCGATTACATAGAATGGTAATCGATTACTAAGGCTAAAACTGTTTGAAAATGAAGAACATCATTGTAATCGATTACATGAACTGGTAATCGATTACAGGAGTTAAGAACTGGTTTTGGGTATGGGAACAACCTTGGTAATCGATTACCAGAACCTAAAATCCTTCAAATAACCATTTTGGTAATCGATTACATAAGCTGGTAATCAATTACTAGAACATCTGGAATTTGAGAAATCATGGTTTTTAATACATTCTAAGCTACTTTAACACCTTGAGACCACTTAAAACATCTTTTTAACATTCCTTTGAAAACATCTTCACATTTTTACAAATCAAGACCAACATTGTATCATGACTACGGTACATCCACTAGTCATGGTTAAAATTTCCATTTGGGATATCCGGGCAAGTCTTTTTGAGCTCTAGGAGTTTAAGTGATGGCATAAAGATAGACATGCTATGCAAGCTTCATTTTAGATCTTTACCATTATTAGGTGATGACTTGAAACTTAAATATGCTAGATAGGAAATGTAAATATGAATGCAAGTTCAATTCTTTATTTTAGTGCTCTAGGCCCATTAGAGTATCTACTCTAAATCACATCTCAGCTTTAAGGTTGAAATAAATGGGCTTTGAGTTAATTACTTAGGTGATAACATAAGTGTAAACATAAAATGCAAAACTTAAATATAAACATGCAATGCAAGAACTTGAAATAAAGACATGATGCAAGTTCATTTCTTTATCTTGCTAGAGCTCATTTCAAGGCTTTAAAGGATAAACTTTCAACCCAATCAATCTTAACCAAATGGAAATGAGTTTTAGAGCCTTTTGACACCATGGTCCTATGGACCTCATTTGTCTAGACTCATCATCAAACTCAAGGAAAAACCAACAAAGACAACAAAAAATCTTTTTATTTTCATCATTCTTTTAAAACCAAAGATGAAGCCAACCTTGAGCTCTAGAGGTCTACACATGGTTGTCTTTACAACCAACACAAGATTTCTCATCATCAAGCTATGGCTTTTCACTCATCCAACAACAACAAACCAAAGAGGGAGAAAGAAAAGGAAAGATCAAAACTGAAAAAGAAGAGGAACATGAGGAGGAGCAACTCAACCACATCATCAACTAAAAACTCATCCATTTCATGCATCATTAAATCCGAAAATGTAAGAGGAAGAATAAAGAAAGAGAACTCAAAACAACTCCCTACCAAGTTGTGTCCCTTGCTTGAAGAGAGAAAGCTTTGATCTTGCAAGGGAATGACTATGTGTTTGTGAGTTTAGGGAGGGTTGAGAGTGGTGGTGGAAAAAGACTTGAAGTTGAGAGAAAACTAGAGAGCTTTTTTTTTATCACAAACTTAAACAAAAAGCTAGTGGTAAAAGTGTGAAATTTCTCTACACATTGCTATATATATCATGGGT
Organism: Dalbergia oliveri; assembly: GCA_030441495.1. Classification (NCBI taxonomy): domain Eukaryota; kingdom Viridiplantae; phylum Streptophyta; class Magnoliopsida; order Fabales; family Fabaceae; genus Dalbergia; species Dalbergia oliveri. The sequence goes on along the minus strand of JAMLFY010000004.1, from coordinate 32,362,216 downwards.
TGAAAAATGAAATTGTGTGGGTGAAAATGGGGAGAAGGCTGGCTCTTTGGGCCATGAGAGAGAAAAATATCTATTCTAAGTGTCATTCAAAGGTAAGGCTAAGTATGGTCCAAGGCATGGCTCTTTGTGTGTGAAAATAAATCAACATGTGAAGAGTATGGGAAGGAGTGGCATTCGACCACTTTATAGCCAAGGGGAGAAAATGTGTCATTCAATTGTGGTTTAGAGGTGTGTTTAGGTGTATCTTTGATTAGGCTTTTGATTAGTAGTTTATATGTAAGTGTTTAGGTAAGGTAATGGGTAATTAAGGATGTCAAAACATGATTAAGGAGTTGGTCTTGCTTTATTAGTAAAATAAAACTCATTTTATATAAAAACCATTCACAACACAATTACTTAATTTAAGGAATTGGAGAGAAAATCCTATTCAAGATTTCATGACATGGCATCTTGATGTTTAAGACCAAGATTAAGGTGTATCTAAGCAATCTTAGGTTCTAATCAATCTTAATAAATTATTTTAACTCTAGATTAGTAATTAGAATTTACTAATCTTTAATTAGAGCCTAATATTGCTTAGGTTTTGCTAATCACATCATTAGGCCCAAAATGCACATAGCTAGGGGTAAAATGGTAATTTTTCATAAAAACCTCCGGGCTACCCAGCTTAACAGTTGCTACACATTGCTTAAAAACATCATTTAAAACCTTTCAGTGAAGTTCGGGTTCAGTTGGTGCGTAAATCAAGGTTAAAAAGCCACAAGGGTGTTTTAGTCATTTTGCGCATCGGAACTAAGAATGAGAGTCTTCTACTCTATTAACACACATAATACATGTAATCCCCTATCATCATCAAAATGTCCCCTTGAGGATGGCCGGGACTAGTGATCCTCATTTTCCGGGTAAAATGACCTCAGGGGCATGTTGGTTATTTGTTCATGGGAAAATTGGGTGTTACATTACTCCCCTCCGTAAAAAGAATTTCACCCTTGAAATTCGTTACCTAAGAAAAAGCTCGGGATAAAGTGTCCTCATATCTAACTCCAACTCCCACGTGAATTCTTTGCTTTCCCTCGCCCCATGCTACCTTAACTAAAGGTACCGTCTTGGTCCTTAGCGTTGACTCCACTATCTACGATCCTCGTAGGGGGTATGTTAAATGTCAGGTCTTCCCTTAATTGTACTTGCTCTAGTTCTAGAACATGACTTGGGTCCGACTATATTTTCTTAACTGGGAAACATGGAAGACATTATGAAGGTTAGATAGGTTTGGGGGTAGGGCTATGCGATATGCTACGTTCCCAACTCGTTTAAGGATCTGAAATGCGCCAAGAAATTTGGGCTCAATTTCTTAACTCTCATGGCTTGACCTATGCCTGTGGTAGGAGTGATCTTAAGGAACACATGTTCTCCCTTTTGAAATTCTATCGGCTTTCGCCGTTTGTCCATGTAGCTTTTCTGCGACTTTGAGCAGTGAGAATTCTATCCCTGATTCTCTTGATTTGTTCTGTTGTTTCCTCACGATATCGGGTCCTAGCAGGCTTTACTCTCTAGGCTCATACCAACATAAAGGTGACGGGTATTTCCTCTCATATAGGGCCTCATATGGTGCCATGCCAATGCTTGCATGATAACTGTTGTTATACGCAAACTAATCAATGGAGGTATTTGTCCTAACTCCCTTTGGTCCAAGACACATGCCCTTAGCATATCTTCTAGTGTTTGCATAGTCTTCTGGATTGCCCATTCATCTAGGGTGGTAAGCTGTGCTTAGGCATAGCCAGGATCCAAACGCCTTCTGAAACTCCCCAAAACCGTAACGTAAATCGTGGATCCCGATCCGAAATTATTGTCGATGGTACTCCATGCAATCTTACGATCTCTGGATATATAACTAAGCCAGCCTATCCAAGGAGTAAGTTACCTTTATAGGTAGGAAGTGGGCGGACTTGGTTAGTCGATCCACTATTACCCATATGACATCATGACTAGCTTGGGTCCTTAGCAGTCCAGTTACGAAATCCATGGAGATACTATCTGACTTCCATTTGGTAATCGATAGGGGTTGCAACGTTCCAGAGGGTTTTTGTTGCTCAATCTTCACCTTTTGACAAACTAAGCACTTACTTACCCACGCACTCATGTCCCTCTTCATGCCTGGCCACCAAAACATTTTCTTCAGATCTTGGTACATCTTGGTGGTACCGGGTGAATGGTAAAATGGCTTTTATGGGCTTCCTCCAAGATCTCTCTTCGAAGGTTACCACTAGCTAGGACGCAGACCTACCTTCAAACCTCCACACTCCTTCAGCATCTTGTGCAAAACCCTTCAACTTCTCTCCCGCACGGCTACTAGAGTCTCTTGAAACTCTTTATCCCTCTCTTGGGTTTGAGTGATCCTTCTCCTAAAGTCACTTGTCACACTAAGATGGCATGCTTTTATGCTCTTAGTGGTCAAGGTCATCCCTAGGTTTAGGTCTCTAAACTTTTCGATCAACTCCACCTCCTTAACCATCATGTGGGATAGGTGCAAGGTCTTCCTACTTAAGGCGTCGGCCACTACATTGGCCTTCTAGGGTGGTAGTTTAGCCCAAAATCATAATCTTTCAAGAACTCTATCCATCTCCTTTGCCTCATGTTTAGCTCTTTTTTATCAAAGAGATACTTCAGACTCCTATGATCGGAGAACACCTCAAACTTTACTCTATACAAGTGGTGTCTCCATATCTTTAGAGCAAACACTATGGCGGCTAACTCGAGGTCGTGGGTACGGTAGTTTGCTTCATGTGACTTGAGTTGCCTAGACGCATAGGTCACTACTTGCCTATTTTGCATCAGTACACAACCCAAACCTTTCCAGAAGCATCACAATATACCTCAAAAGGTACATTAGGGTTGGGTAAAACCAAGATAGGGGTTGAGGTTAGCTTGAGTTTTAGCTCTTGAAAGCTCTTTTCACACTCCGGGTCCATGAAAAGGGGTGTCTTTCCTAGTCAGCTTGGTTAAGGTAAGGAAATCTGAAAAACCCTTGGATAAACCTATGGTAATAACCAGCTAGACCCAAAAAGCTTCTAACCTCCATTACCGCCTTTCCCATTTCATAACGCCTCCACCTTGCTAGGGTCCAGCAATTCCTCCCTTGGATACTACATGCCCTAAAAACTTCACCTCATCCAACCAAAATTCACACTTAGATAGCTTGGCAAATAGTTTCTTTTCCTTCAAGATCTCCAACACTATGGTTAGGTGACATTCATGCTCCTCGTGGGTCTTAGAGTAGATGAGGATGTCATCTATAAAGACGACCATGAATTGATCCAAATAGGGTCTAAAGATCCTATTCTTGTAATCCATAAAACAAGCTGGAGCATTGGTTAAATCAAAGAACATAACTGCAAACTCAAAATGGCCATAACGAGTGCGAAAGGCTGTTTTTGGTATATTCTCATCTTTCACCCTAATCTCATGGTAACTTGACCTCAAATCAGTCTTAGAAAACACTACTACACTTTCAGTTGGTCCATCAAGTCATCGATCCTAGACAAAGGGTACTTGTTTTTCACCGTCACTCTATTCAGCTGCCTATAATCGACGCACATTCTCATACTCCTATTCTTTTTCTTCACAAACAAAATTGGGGCTTCCCACGTGATGCACTAGGCCTAACAAACTTTTTCTCCAAGAGATCCTCCAACTGGGTTTTCAACTCGGCCAACTCCAAAGGGGACATTCTATATGGGGCTATGGATATGGGTCATGCTCTCAAGGTCTATAGAAAATTCTATTCTCTCTTAGGGGAAACTCAGGTATCTCATTTGGAAATACTTCGGGAAAATTTCTCACTATTGGTATCTCGTCAATACTTTGCTCAAAGTCCACATTACTAGCGGCTAGGAGTACATAACCCTTAGTCTCTCCCTTAACACAGTCTGCCTCTATAGCATTTATGTAAAAGTTCAAGGGTTTTCTAGGTTCACTAGGAATAGGAAGGAAGATGACTGATTTTTCAGCAGTTTAGTACTACACAATTGGCATAAAGCCAATCCATACCAAGGATTACGTCTAGACCTTTCATGGGTAAACAAATCAAATCTAAGACAAAGGATCTATTTTCAAGAATAAATCTACAGTTCAAACAATATTTACAGGTTCTAACAGGCTTTCCTGAGGGGTGGAAACAATAAGGTCAAAGGGAAGTTCAGACACTTGTAATTTAAGGAATTCAACATAAGAGTATGAGATGAAAAAATGGGTAGTGCCAGAGAAAAATACAATTAAGGTTTTACCATTTATTTCACACTTATCTTCCATGAGGTTCCTTGACTTCGTCATTTCTTCGGCATTGAGTGAAGACTCTCCCTTGGTGTTGCGGCTTAGGATTGAGGATCATCGGGTTCCTCTCGTGATTCCGCGAGAAGTGGCCAGGCTTCCTACATTGGTAGCAAACTCCCAAGCCTGCTGCAAGGCAAGTCTCGTGTGGTTTCCTATACTTATCACAAACAATGGCGGGTATAGGTCTTGGATATGCCGCTTAGGTCTTTAGAGGTGCTTTCCTGGTTGTCGTGAGGCCTTCCTTGGTTGAAATCTCTCGAGAACCTTGGGATCTAAATGGGGGTCGAGATGGTGGTCCTTGTCGGTCGAAATGGTTGGTCTGCGCTTGAACTTCGAGGCTTGTGTTGCCAGCTTCCTACAAGCCCATCGCCTTTGACATGCTCAGCTTCTTTGACCGTCCTTAATGATATGGCATTTGTTAACCAGGGTAGGAAAGTCCCTGATCTCCAAATGAGCCACTGCAACATTAACTTCAGCCTTCAACCCGGATTTGTACTTGATGTACTTCCAGGACTCATCCGGGTTCCCTTGGTACATGCTTAAGAACTTGATGAGCTCCTCAAACTTGGCCGTGTATGAGCGATACTCATGCCCCTTGAGTTAGTTGCATGAACTCGATGTCCTTAGCATTCCTCAGACTCTTGGAAGATTCTGTAGAAGTGAGCTTGAAGTTCCCAGCTTCTCCGTTCTTGATGCTTTAGCAGTCTCTAATTCAAAATCCAACCGGCATCACTTTCTAGCATATAGGTGGCAAAAGTCACCTTTTGCCCTTCCGTGCATGGAATCACTGAAGATCTTCTCCATGCTCTTGATCTACCTCAGGCATGGCTTGGATTCAAGGTTCCTTTGAAGGAAGGTGGATTGGCCTTGCGAATTCCAAAATGGGCGTGCTGGGAATTTTGGATGGCCGGTATGGAAATCTCGTCCATCCTTTCAAACATCGCCCTCATGATTCTAGCCACCTCGCGGAAGGCTTCAGGTCACCGTCCTGGCTTGGAGTCGAGGTTTATTCTTGTGTCGGTGCCATTGGTCCCTATTCACTAAGGTGATAGGCTCAACATCATATGTAAAGTGGGCATAGTTACCATGGCACGGATAGACATACAGTAGTCATGCATTTCTAATCCTTAAGTCCTATTGATGGGACAACTACACATGACATATCGCATTGTTAAAGCATAGTTAGTCCAATCCTTAGGCTCCATGAGAACCAACTGCTCAATACCAAAATGTAACACCCTAATATTTAACCCAACATGCCTAGGACGTATTGCGATTAATTATTAGTTATTACTCTTTTGATTCGATTCTTTTAAATTCACTTTATCAAAATACTTAGAAAATATGGGTAAAAATTTTCTTTTTGAAACAAAACAAAACGTGAGCCATACACGCGTGCTACCTAAACCGAATGCTAAGAGCCATCAAAGTAAATAGAGAAACATGCACGTACACAACATTCATGATCATATAACAAGCTTTATATTACATAGCATGAAATAACATAGTTCTTAATACACAGAAATTAAACGCGGAGTCACACCCATAGTGGGGAGCTTCTGATACATAACCAATGGGAAGAAATATGTAACACCCTTCACACCATAAGGCTATGCTTAAGTCATAACCTTATAATGAGCAAGTTGTTACTTGTTATCTATACTTAACTTTTGATGGAGTATATACATATTACATATGAGCCTGCCTTTCTAGACAAACATAAAATGTTCTCTCTAAGTCGTTAAATTTGAACATAAATAATATATCAAAATACATAATTGTGTTATCGACAACAAAGCAACATCATATATAACTCTGTCAAAACCCTTACCTGGTTTACACAGGAACCTTCTAGTCTAGGTAGGTACTACTCAACATTCACTAAAAGAAAATAAAATAACTGACTGAATTCTCTATCATTGGTTCATCAGAAACTCTGGACCATAATGCCAGACCAGTTGAGAATTTTTGTGAAATAATCATCAACAGAGCAATCTATAAAAATATGATAAAGCAGGAATAGAATCAAAGATTCCAAGTAGAAATATACTAGTCTACTCACAGTGATATTTGACATAACATTAAAATAATTAAAGTATCTTTAATTTCTTTTGAAATATCAAGTTTGCTTATCCACTTTACTTATTATATACAGGTATTATGAGTACACTTATACTTGAGAATAAAAGATCGAAGGATTCAAAGATAATTGCTTGGTATTCATGTTGTTTACATAATAATTAGTTAGTTTGTTGTTACTTCTTGGACATAATCTTATTCTGAACTTTAAGCTTGAGAATAGAGCTCATAGGATTCCTAATATACTTCTCATCTGATGTATTTCTAGTTGTGTAACACCTCATGTTACATTCTGATATAGTTCACTTGTTATGTCTCATACTACAACCTGATATAGATCACTCTATGAATCGTACTGTCAACGATGTAGATCGTACTGGATCGTAAGACTCTTGATATACTTCTCTGGGATCGTCCTGTCAACGATGTAACGCCGTCACGTTACAACCTGATATAGTTCACTAGATGGAGTACGTCTATATATCTCATCTGAATAGCCTCGCTATTCCTTCTAGTACATCCTTTTCTCAAATGATGTAATGCCGTCATGATTATAACTGATATAGTTCCAAGGGCGTAGTACGTCTACTACTACCTGTGAATCCATGAGCTTACCATTAAGCAATTAATATTACATAAGGCGTATATCTTCAGTTTTCTTTTTTCGTATGAAACTCTATCATGTAGTTGGGAAAATTTCTTAATTGTAAAGTAAAAATATCTTCTTAATAATTCTATATCTCATACTTCCGCTCTAAGATGTTCTTGAACTCTTACAAGATTTTTCTCTAAGTCTCTTTGAATTATGAAACTTCTCTCTTGAAAATCTCTTGAATTTCTTATGAGATATTCTTTTTAGATCTTGTAAATTCTTATGAGATTTTTATTGAAAATCTTTGAAGTCTTATGAGATATTTGTTCAAAATCTCTTGGGTTCTTAAGATTTATTGGTAAAATCTCCTGAACTTTTTATGAGATTTTTCGGAAGAGTAGTTACGAGATTTCTGCAAAGTCTAGTAAACTTTTATGAGATTTTCTTAAAGAAAAATTCAACATTTACAAGATTTTCCATAAAATCTATTAACTGTTATGAGATTTTCCTGAAGGTCTATTTAACTGTGATGAACTTTTCTATAAAATCTCTTGTTCTATGATAAGATTTTCTCAAAATCTGCTAATCTTCTATGAGATTTCTTCATAGCAGAAACTTATAGAATTTCTTACATTATAATTCTTAAATCTTTCATCAAATTAAACTAAGTGTATTACTTAGATTCCAGAGTTTTTCTTCTATGGATCAAAATCTCATCATTTCTTACGAAACTTTAGCATCATACTTCAAAATACTAGTCTTGCAGATTTTTAGAAAATATTTATGGTTATGTTCTTGAAAAATTTCCAGATTTCACATTCTCTTTAAGGAATCAAAAATCTCTTCATTTACATAGTTAAATATCTTACATCAATTACTCAATTCATAAAGCATTCAAGCATAGCACCCTTTTACATCTACCAAGTTCATGCATAAGCAATCTTGAAATAATTTCAGATTTCCAAACATAAATTTCAAGCATATATCAAGAGTTTATATTAGCAACATAGCCAAACAATCAAGGCAATAAACTAGAATTTTCCTACCTTTCTTCCAAGCTTTTTGGCTATACTTTTTTCTAGCTTTTCCTCCTCTAACTAAAGCTCCAAACCCATGTTCTAGCCACTAGATATGCTGCTGTTTGGACATTTTTGAATTGGAAAAACAAGGTTTTGGCAAGACTATGATGTAGAGGAAGTGTTATTGAACAAGTTTAAGTGTTTACCTAAGCATAGTCTTAAAGGATTTCAAGGTTTCATGGAGTTTATTCAAAGAGAAAACTTGAAAATGGAGGAAGAAAGAAAGGAATGTGAAGAAAGGAAGAAAAACATGAACTCTGACTAAACCCAAGAAAAATGGCATTTCATTTCCTTTTTCATTTTTATAAAAACCTACTTGGGGAGCAAGTAATAAGCATACCTATTGTCGGATCGATTTGCCTTGTTTTTGTATTAGAAATATCTATATTTATTTGATCGTGTTAAGTAAAAATTATTTGAGATCTGATAATATAAATTATTTTTACCAACTAAGTGTTTTGGTGTACCGGTTATTACCACTTCGTGTACCAATTATTACTATTTTATTACCCGATCAATACCTAAACAATTTTACTGGGTTAAATATTTATTTAACTTTATCATTATTTTTTTCAATGTCCTTATACCAATTATATGTCTTATTCTATATCTTCGATTAAAATATTATTATATTAATTTTTAATAATATTAAATTAATTTTCATTTTTTTTACAAACTCCTCATATTATTCTAATCATAACTGTGTCTGAAATTTTCAAAATTCCTATAGATTATTCACAATTAATCATTTTATCACAATAATACTAAAAGGAATCGTTACATCTCCCCCTTAAAAAAAATTTTGCCCTCAAAATTTAGTCTTCTCGTATATTCCTTGGATTATTCCTCTCAACGCAATCTTTACAAAAAGACAAATCTTTCTCAAAGTTACTTCACGCTTCTATTTACTATTTGTATTTGTGGGAACTCAAACATTAAGCCATCCCATAGGCGGGATTTAGATTCCAGTATATGACTAATCATAGTTATACTTTCAAAATTGTGGCACATAGAACACACGTGAAGCTTTGATAGACATGGATTTGGAACTATCTAGTATGTCACTAGGTTTACACGACCTTAGATCTAAAAGGACCTATAAAATGATGATTTAGTTTTCTAGACTTTAATGGCTCTCCTATCCTAGCATAAAGATAACTTTCAAAATATGTGCTCTCTTTCTAGGAATTCTAAGTCTTTTCCTCTTATTATCATAGCTCTTTTATGAGCCTTGAGTAGTCAAAATCTTACCTCGGATCTTCTTTATCTGCTCAATAATTTGTCGGACGAGGTCTAGTCCTAGAAGGCTATTCTCACTTAATTCATGCCAACATAGAAGCGATTGTTACTTTCCCATATATAGTTTCATAAGGAAACACTCTGATGCTTGTACGATAGCTGTTGTTATAGGAGAATTCCATTAATGATTAACGCTATCCTAATTGCCATAATGTTCCAGTACATATGCTCTCATCATACCTTCCAACATTTGAATGGTCCATATAGTTTGCCTATCAGCCTCAAGATAATAAGTCATGTTGGAACAAGGTTTTCTTCAGAAAGCTTTTAGAAAATCTCCTAAAAATCTTGAAGTGAAATGTGAATCTCTGTATGGGATTATAATAGAAGGAACACCATGTAGTCTCACCATTCCTTCTATATAAAGCTTGACCAATATTTTAATAAATAACTTTCACTGGTAGAAGAAGTGTGGACTTAAGTCCTTCCACTATAACCCAAATAGTACCATATCCTAATGGTGTCTTTAGCAATCCGGTCACAAAGTCCGTTGAAATAGTTTCCTTTTTCCATTGGGAATCTCCAAGGGTTCCAGTGTACTTAGTGGCTTCTAATGTTCTATTTTCATCTTTTGGAAATCAAACTCTTTGAGACCTGCTACATTCACCTTTTTCTCTGTTGTTTGAACCTCTTCTTAAGATCTCTATACATTCTTGTAACTCCTAAGGGTACTAAAAAGTCACCATGCTTGGGCTTCATCCAGAATACTATGATGAACCTCCCTTGCTCCAATTACGCACACTTGATCTTGATATCTCCATGTCCTATGTTCACCCCATGCAAATCTGTTCGTCTCCAATCTCAGTTGATTTGTGATTCTGATCTTCTTGCTAAGCTTGTAAAATCTCTTTCTTAATGTCACTTATTATCCTAATCTGACCCAAATATACATTTCCAAATCTCTCTTCTATCCCCAACTTAGGAATTTGGAAAAAATCTCTTCTAGCTTTGTGTCCTTAACCATCATCAAAGAAATATCCAAGTTTTTCTGCGAAGGCATCCATTATCACATTTGTTTTCCTGATGGTAGTTCAAGTCAAGCTCATAGTCTCTAAGGCTCCATTCATTTCTCATCGCCTCTAGTTTTTCCTTCCGTCTAATCTAAGGGATTCTTAGGATTCTTATGCTTTGAAAACACCTCATACTTCACTCCTCATACAGCACCTCAAGGTTTTCAAAATGACTTCCTTCTGCGCTGAATCTGCTGTCGGACATCGTGCTAGCCTCCGCGTGTCACCGTGTCCTTACTGCCCTTTTCCTGTCCATAGGGGCCGTGAGGGCAGATGCTTCTGAGTAGATATAAGTAGGGGGAGTCCTCGGAATGCCTCGAACGGGAATATACTCGAGGTAGCCCCTCACCGCCAAGTGGAAGAATGACACCCACGAGTCTACTCCTCATGGGTTCGAATATACTGACAAAATAATAACACAATGATGATAAATCACATCATATTCCTCATCATCAATTCATAATACTATGCATAGCAGAACATCATATTTCTCATCATCATCTCATAAATACTATACATAGCAGAACATCATATTCACATAATGCATTTACTTAGTTCTTAGGTGACTTAAAGTTACTTTCATCATCAATTTTCCTGGCCACCTATACTCCACCCTTTTGGAGTAATCTAGGTTATCAGTCATACCTTACTAGTCGTCACTAGCATATACTTATCCCTTTTGATAAGTTAAAGTCCCAACTCTACCCCTTTGAGAGAACGGCTAGGGGCAAGAATCACCTTTTCACCACCTATAGTCTGATGGGTCCAAAGGATCATTTCCTCATAACTTAAGTCACCATTAAGTCTTTGCATGTTATATCATAATATAACTCTAAATTCATAATCATCAAGATGCTTAAACATTCTTATTTGCAACAAGCAACTATATCATGCAAACTATGAAGTCATTCAATAATATCAAATACTTAATAAGCATCAAATCACTACATAGACTTATCATTTCAAACTTCAAAGAACCATCATCATAAATTCTTACCAAAAAGTCTCAAACAACCGAAACTTTAGAATCGGGTAACCTCAATTATCAAACTAATTAATCATGCATCTAAAGGATTCATTATCATCATTACCATTAATTATAAGCCTTAAGAATATTATTAAACTATATGGGAAATAATAGGCAGCAAGTTATATTTAAGGCTTCATGGTGTGCTAGAAGTTGCATTTTTAACCCTTTCTTATCCTTTTCCCTTATGGTGCTAAAATTAATTACTAAACCAATTATGAATCATTCTCTTAGCAATAAACCATGATTATCACAACTTCAAACATATTAAACCATCATCATACAGTAGTACTAAAACTAGATTAGTGGCCGAATCATGAACCTCATATAATTGTTGGAAGTCACATTTAAGTACACATGTGATAATTGGTCTTAGCCGTAAAATATTGTCAAACCTTGAAACTCCTTTAGAAACTAATTCTTTTTGCTAAACTTGAAAGAATATTCATGATTAAAATTCTCA
>JAMLFY010000004.1:32091080-32349835 GCA_030441495.1 Dalbergia oliveri | reverse complement strand
GAAAACTTCCCAAGAGGTCACCCATCCAAAATTGCTCCAAGTCAAGCACGCTTAACTATAGAGTTCTTTAGTGATAGGCTCCGAAAAGAAGATGCATCTTGTTGGTATAGGTAGTACAAATCAATTCATATAAGCCCTCTTTAACTGTATAGTTCCATACTACACGACTTCAGGATCCTTCTCATTCGGGTGTGTAACCCTCGCTTAGCCCCTTGCCAGCGCTCTCGTCCGTGCCTTCTTGCACCGTTGATCACTCCCCAACTTCCGTCACCCGTTGCGACATGCCCCCAGCTTCAGCTTGGTTCGTCCTTGAACCACACGATCCTGGAAAGGTGCCAGAGTTCTAATACCATTTGTGATCTCCCTCTCCTTTATGGATTGACGACTTGTCCCTACAAACCAACACTCTTTTCTCTATGCTTTCTCCTCACTCACACCCTTCCTGGAAAACTTCCAGGAGTTCTTTAGTGATAGGCTCCTGAAGAAGATGCATCTTGTTGGTATAGGTAGTACAAATCAATTCATATTGACCTTCCTAACTGCTATAGTCCCGTACCTACACAACTTTAGCATCCCTCTTATTCGGGTGTGTAATCGATTCATTCATGTACCCTCAGTTAGAAGAAACTCCAGGAGCCGCTCCTTGTCAGTGCCTTCTTGCACGGTGATCACTCCTCAACTTCGTCACAGAGCGTTATACAAATCACATCCAGCCCACTTCAAACATTAAACTAACCCTTTGAGGACAGCTGGGATCGGTCATCCTCAATTTTGAGAAAAAATGACCTAAGGGGCGCATTTTGGTCATTTTGCATAAAGGGAAAATTGGGATGTTACAGATTTTAGTTCAGGTGTTTTTAACCCTATGGCTTTAACCTCTTCTTCACATCATCCTATGACTTTAATCTTTAACTCGATCGTCTTATGAAGTTAACCTCTCATTAAAAGTCTTATGACTATAACCTCTTTTTTGTGATTGTTTCTGAAAGTAGTTAAGTTTGAAGATTAGTTAGCTTTTGCTTGGTGGTTAAGGTCTTGATGATGTTCCCATTTTGGGATTGTTGGTGATTTCTATTACGACAAGCATTGTGGAGATGTTGATTTGGGACTAGGCACCACGTCGTTGCTTGATACATTTGATGATTTCTTCCATGATGAGTTTTGTAGAGATGTTGAGTTAGGACTAGACAATAGACACCACCACTGTTGCATTGTTCATTTGATTACATTTTATTTTTCTTGTTTAATTGTGTTGTACTTCATTCCAAGCTAGATGCTAAAGAGCGCACACTCCATCTTGCGAGGACTATTAGAAATATTGTTATGTTAGTTAGTTGGTTATTAGTTAGTTTCACTTGTTGCCTATAGATTTTATCCTTTTATTACCTTACCTTGTCCATCATTTAGTAAAACTCACTATTCACTTCTCTCAATTATTGCTTTTCTCTTATCACCATGAAATTCAACAAATGACATAATCAACCGCAATTCATCAATTTCAACACATCTTTGCTAAGTAGGCCCCATAACAATGTGATTACGATGTTTGGTATGGTTTGAAAATTCTAGCAATAAAATTTGATGCATAAAATGAAGTTAATGTGAACGAAATTTTATTAAGAATCTAAATAGTTTTATATAGGGCGATACACTAAAACCCTTCACATATGTCAACCCAACATGAAAACATTAGAACCTCAATATAAAGATAACGCTAGGCTACCTGACATATTCTAAAGAAAAATAATACATACAAGATAATTACTTTGATTATTTAATTAATTAATAACTAATCATCCATGAATTTTATCCTCTTAGTAAGCTAAAGACATGATATTTTTAATTATTTTTAAGATCTAAATGTTATGTGTTTCAAAAATTTAAATTCCCTTCAAAATAAAAATTTAAAGTTTAAACTTCAGAATTTAAATTTCCTCTCAATTTAAAAATTCAAATTCACTTTGGAGGGAATTTAATTACCTAGTATATTCACCCTATATAAAAACTATCCAAATCATCTGTAGTAAATGTCTGTTTGATCTAGATTGGATAGATGATATTTTTTTTATTTTAAATGGATAAAAATTCCCGCGATATACATCTATCCCGTTAAAAGTGACCAACTTTTTTCTGAGCCCATAATTTTCTCAAAATTATACAAACCATTATAAACCCGCCCATATGTTAAAAGTGCTAAATACCACAATAAATGTCAAGAAATTATGCTAATAGACCACAAAAGTTGAATCTCTCATCTGATTTATTTATTTTTTATTATTTGCCCAACTAATCTGTAAACATTTAATTCAACAACCGAAAATTAAAATCATGAAAGTATTATTTGATTCCCGCAATCACAGACTACGAAAGCTGGTGGAAATATTGCATGGCATACTCCTCAATTAATTCAACACCTAGCATCAAGCCAAGAGATAATGTCATGATGTACGTCAAATATTCTGGCATCTGGCTCCCTTCCAATATGCAGTGGTAACCATGTTCATATAACTTTAGAGTCTTATCTTTGCTAGATGCATTTTCATAAAGAAATTGGCTCACAGATGGATCTGTCACTTTATCTTCTGCTCCATGGAGAACCAATAATGGAGCCGAAACCTGAAATCATTAACCACAGGTAAAAAATAATTTTTCTGGTTGATATGACAATGATTGCATGTTGAATACGAAAACAAACATAAATTTCATTCTTCTTCCAGTGATTTCTACACCAAACTCACATTTTGCTGTTTTTTTTCAAAAAGAGGAATGCAATTTATATTACTCATTTACTATCTCTCTTTCATTTCCCTAAAAGCAAATCTTTCGGGCTTTTTTTTTTGTAATACTAACATTTGTAACCGCAACTGAAACCATATTAATTTCAGAAAAATAATTAACCACCAAAACAAAAAGAAGAAAACCCAAATATGAAAATATAGATAGAATGAGAAGGAGAAGAAACTAACCTTTTGTACTTTTATTCAATTTCTTTTGTGACCCGTAAAAGTTCCATGCCGGTTTTCAGTCGTGGATTATCATTATAACAAATGACATTGTAAACAGCCTAAAAAAGAAGGAATCAACATTTGAAATGAAAATATTTATCCTCAAGATTAATTATCAACATTCTTGGTTTGTTCTCGGACAACAGTCTATAACAGGATCCGAGGCCTGGGGGATATTTAGTCTCAAGGCATAGCTAATCGTAACAGAATATTGGTTGTGCAGGATATCAAGTAGAATAGACAATAAAATCACAAATATGAGATGACTAATGGAGATTTTGAACTAGGTGAGAATATTAAACATTCAACAAACTCAATAATAGTAAAAAGCTAATCTAATGCTTTTGAAGCCACCAACTCAATAGTAAACATAGTTTGGTTTCGGCCAAACTGTTAACTAGATGCTTGAAATTTCCTCAAAAAAAATCAACCCAATCAATTGGCAATCCTGGCAATAAAAAACTTGCTTATAGACGCTTGAGATGCTTGAACGAATAAATGGCAACAGCTGAAAAATAACTACACAAGCCGATTATGTAAGTGGTTTATGCATTGACTCATGACCTCAAACTATTAGTTGGTGAACCTCATACATACTAACAACGATACATTCACAACTGCATAGAATGTGATCATTTGACCATTCAGATAATAAGGATCAATTAATAAGTGTTTAAATGATAATTGATGAATGATGACCATCTAAATAGTTTAGCAAGACATATTGTTTGAAAAAGCATGATAACGCAGAAATGTGCATCTATTCCATTCTATAGGCATCCAACAATTAAGTTTGACATAATCACTAACCAATTTTCTTTTACTTGGTTCTCTGAAAGCAAGCTCTGCTAGATCTTGGTTTGGGAAGAGTTTTGCCTTAGGCATGACTTTAGACAAAAGAGTTAATACCTTCATAACTGCTTCAGATGGTAACACATCATCTGCAATCTTAGCAGCAACAAAAGATCATCAAATCATGCTTCAACTGACACTTATACTAATACAGCCTCAAACTATATGAAACCAAATACAAAACTTGTCATTCAACTTAAATCATATCAATCTGACATAAAAATTATTGCCAATAACCCTTGTAAAGCTCGTACAAAGTATGGCATGTAGATAAAATAGGCCATGCCTAGTCAAAGTAACATCATGTGCTTGAAGATACTATGACCAGTGGTACCTAACGAATGTCCAAAAACATCAAAGCTGCACAATGGTCTTAGAAATTTCAATCTGCAAATCGAACTTCAACTTCCAAAAGGATATCCAAGTGTTACTTGGCCATGCCAGCCTAATACTGTAATTAGATCATTATTGAGATCCATTTTCATATTAAATATTGTTTCCCATGGAGTTCAACTGCTGGATGCTGCCTACAGCAGTGGTTTTCTTCTATGACAATCTAATTTCACAGCTCTCTCCCCAGGATTTTAGTTCAATGGCTATCCAACCTAAGGCAAGATTTCTGATTGACTTAAAATTTTCATCACATATTTGATATATAATAAACCAAAACCCAAACTCTACAATCTGCAGTTGTAAGCATATTCCCAAACTTATAATAAACATACAGCATTCTTCTTTATAAATGTGGTCAACACTGTAGGTTTGACATTAAATGTGGTTAACTTCTTTTACTGGCAAACATATGCAACCAAAGCCCCTGTTCTATCAATTGTTGTTAGAAACACCAATATATGCTTTTAACAGCAAGTTTCTGTTTTAAATGAAAAAGAACTTGCATGTTCAAACAAAAAAATGACTCAAAAGGAATTTAACAATTCAATGCTCAGAGTTTAAGCTAAGTTAGAACTATTAAAATTATAATAATAAAGTTGGAGAACATCAACCAAAAGGAATGAGCTTACTTTACACATTGGTGCTACAAGGATCATCCCATCCCAATTATTTGGCTCCTCCAAATGAACTTTAATCGTAACTGCTCCACCCATTGACTGCCCTAATATAAATCGAGGCAACCCTCTCAGCTCAGGCCTTGCTGCCAATTGAAATAAAAACACGATCAACAAGATTATGTATTTTCACAAGAATAAATAATGTCATAACAATGATCATTATGACAACATGGATAATAAAGATTCACACCTTTAATTTTCATATAATGCTCGATAACATCATCAACCAAATCATCAAAATTTGGAATGTATCCATGTAATCCTTCTGAAAGACCAAAACCCGGATAGTCCATAGCATAAACACCATATCCAGATGAGGCAATTCTCCTCGCTATACCTGAAAAAAAATTAAAAAAAAAAAAAATCCTCCCCAAATCACACACTATGAAATATGGATCTCTAGCTTCCACAGAAACTTAACACAACAATCTAGGTAGAACAACTTAGAAGCTTTCTGAAATAATGGCAAACCTTCAAAGAAGAAGGTGCAAGTATCACCATATCCATGGCAGAAACATACAGAGGCCTTTATTGGAACCCCAGGCTTTGGCGTTCCAACTCTTGCAGAAAATTTCCAATCCCTAGATGTCTTTTCGTACCACTACACAATTAAATAAACAATTTATCACATCATGGTTAAAAAAACTAAAACAAAAAAGCTTGAGAAAATTATCATACTATAAGATTTATTTGGAAACAAAATAATAAGGTAAAGCGGTAAAACTTACTTCTTCAGTTCTGACCCCTTCAGGAGCATTCTAGCATTGCAGATTGAAACATCAGTCACTGATTCTTGAGCAATGCCAAAACCACAAACAGTAAAGGAAAAATAAAGGGAAAAAAAATACGAAACAATGAGACTTCAGCAATTGAAAACTTGCAGCAACCTTGATCAAGTCAACTAACCTTGAACAAGCAATGATCCAGCTGCTGATGCACATCAGTGAAAGCTGCACGGACCCTTCTGCGAGAGTATGCGAAGTCAAGGTTGTAAGAAGCTATGGCGTTTAACTCGTCACTCACACCTTCAATGGGTGCCTTTTTCGCTGTCACCATGAGTGTGGCGGTCTTGGGTTTGGCCTTGGGCTTGGTTGAAAAAGGCAGTTGGTGCGTGAAAGAGTGCTTGATCGGAGAAATGGGTGTGTATGGTAAAGGTGAAAGGCTCTGCGATCGGAATCTGAATGTCATAGATAGATTCATGATGGAAGAGACTCGCGACTTCACGGGTGCGTTTCGGTGTTTGTGTTGGACCAAATAGACAGGCTCGCCACTGAAAGGTTGTGCACTGACTGCAATTAAAGCAATTAAGACCTGAGCAGCAGCGATCGGAATCATTGTACAGTGCACAGCCTTTGAAGACCGCAGTCCATGATGTTGCCAGCACAAATGCACGTTCAACTTTTTTTTTTCCACGAAACATGGGCGTTATTGGACCGTGTCTGCGGCACGTGTCTAACGTGCACCGTCCAAATGGTCAATGCTATGCGCCTTGGAAAATGAAAATCGAGGGTTCATGTGACAGGACTCGAGCAAGTTGGAATTTGGGAGTTCTAGCTTCATCTTGGAGTTATAACGAGTTTCGCACAAAGTGTCGAAAATACACCTCGAAAGTGGCTAGATGAGATACACACATTGTTATCATTAAACATACTTAAAGTGATTCATCGATCATATTTAATGATAAATATATGTGTCAATAAATTTTCATTATTTAAGTGTTAAAATAACACAACTCATAAAGTGTAGGTATATGTTTGGATTAGTGGAATTAGATGGAGCAAAGTATAGTGGTATTTTAATTTGCACCATTATTTGGATTTCCTAAATTTAGATGGAATGGAGTGGAGATGAATGAACTTCATTTTATCTAATTCTATCCATTCTTAATAATTTGCTTCCCTCAAAAAAATTGGGAGAAATGGAATGGAGTGAAAAATACCAAACAATGGAGCAAATCAATTATTTTTCCCTCTTGCCACTTACTCTATTCTATTTACATGCTGTTATCTATCATTATCCACCAATCCAAACATACCTTTTGTGACTTGTCCTTTGAAAGGCGAGAGTTATGCAATTGCATTAACACCTAATAATTAACCCATACCTAGGCCGTGATCTGATTAATTACTAGACTTTACTTTTTGCTTCGATTATTTAACCATACTTTGAAAATACTTAATGAAATTACGAGCCATTTTTATAATATTATTGAAAACGTGAGCTCGCGTGGCGTGAACGATAATCAAGATAAAGTGAAAAACCAATGGGCATATCATGAAAAACACATCATATTGGTTCATTCGTATTGCATCCATAATTACATAACATATAGATATTTTGCCCTGGACAAAGGCTAGGTGTAGTCAATCAAACAAAACATAAATAGAATATGGATGGAAAAATATTCATTAAAGGTACCTAATAATAATAATACCCCAAAGATAGGAATAGATATTTGAGCTCACGTGCAAGGTTTAGCGATATGTTTCTTAAGGATGATAGCTGGTTCACAAGCTCAAGTGTATCTACCAGGTGAGAGCATTAACGGGAATCACGAACATCACCTTTACTTTCTGAAGACGATATGGAAAGAAAAAGAAAGAGGGAGTGAGAAACTCATAAAGAATCTTAGGAAGGACTCACCTCATATGTATTGTGTCATCATCATCGTCCTTGTAACACCCAAAAATTTAATTAAAAATTAATTTGAGCTTTATTAATCGTAATTTCAAAAATCTAATAGTTTAGCAATGATGCGGCCCAACGACCTCAAAAAAAAAAAAATTTCGGCCGGTAAATAGTAATTTTGCGGGCATCTGTCCGAGGAGCTGAAGTGATTTTTGCTCCAGAAGGTGCCCAAAATTAGGAAAACATGGGAATAAGGTTAGAAATAGGTGGGAATGATAATTTTATATTTTGAATTAATTTTCAAATCAGTGAATTCTGGATGGTGTTTACCCGTTCGGTAAAATTTCAATGTGCGATTTTAACACCAAAAGATATTTTAATCATTACAAATGGATAATGTATATCCACTCAAACAAGTGGAAGGCCAAGATTCAATCTTGAATTACAAGATTGAATCCTAGCCATCCATTTTACTTTCTTGAATTAAGAATTTCCTAACTATATAATATGTCATCCATGTATTAAATAAAAGATAAAACACAAACTCAACTTCTTCATCAAGCTTTCATTCTCGGCCATTTTCCAGCTCACACAACCAGCCTCCATTTTTCACTTTTCACAAACTCAAAACTTGTTTCAAACCTCCATTTTCCTAGCCTAGACTTGATGAAACCACAAACTCCCTTCACCAAACTTATTCTACTCATCAAAACCTACAAATCTAACCGATTATAATTTCAATCCATCACTTTTCCAACTTTGAGGGTATACAATCTAAGGTTAAAGGAAGGGTTTGGGGTTGTTGGGGAAGCTTTGAAGTGAAGCAAAAGCATTCTAGAGCATCCTTTGGAGTTAAGAGCCACAAATATCTAAAAGTAGGGTTTTCTTGCCTTTTCTTTTTCAAATTTATTCTGGTGTGATCTGATTGAGCTAGATCCAAAATTTCTTGTTATATTGGTTGATATTATGTTGATATTGATGTATGAATTTTGGTGGAGTGTTTGGATGGTGTTAAAAATCATTTTTGTCAAAAGGGGTTTTGCTCTATATATGCTGGCAGTAATTGTTCATGAATTTTATGGCATATTTTTGGGTAATTTCATGAGCTATAAAAAATATATATTGAAGCTAACATCTTAGGCTAGTTTCACAAATTTTCTTGGGCTCTTATTTTGACTCCTAATGCTTTAAAAAATTCCAGAACCGAAAGTGTGTCTATGCTGCCTGGATTTGTGAAACAAAAGCTACAAATTTTACTAATTTGTTTAACATAGCAAATGATTGATTTTTCCCTTGAAATTTTTACAGAGTGTTGAAATCATCTTGAAGTTCAATCATGATTTTTATTTTGAGTTGATTCAATCATTTGCTAGGGTTAAAAATTATGAGAACTCTGGTCTAAGCTGTGAATTGGTGGTCCCTGGCCACTAAATTTGTACAATTTACTGAAGGAGTTAGAGAGCTTGTTTGTCTTGAAATTTTTATAGGGTCTCCTAGACATATTGAGGTGTCATATAGAATTTTTGTGGCTCTTGAAATGGCCTTTGGTATGGTAATTAAATGTTGTGCCTAGGACAATAAATCTGCCAAAGTGCTGGAATGTGAGAATGGCTGAAAATTGTGGTAAAGTGATATCTAGTCTAAGTGTATGGCATATGAATGCATGCTAATTATTTCAATTACTTATCCATGAGGCATGAATGGGCCTCTAATATGATTGAATACCTACATGTGCTTTATGCATGCATTTGGAAAAGGAAAAGAGAACGTATAAACTTAAATTGTGCATGTTCTGACATATGGACAAAACAGAAACAAGACTTAGGTTGAATGAGGGAAGGAAATTGAAAAAGGAACTCCCCAATTTATAGTCGGTAGACGTATCGGCTAGGAATAGATCTGTGTGTATTCGAAAATGGAAAAAAATGAAGTTTGATGATCACGTATAGGACTAGCTCGTCCTGAAAGCAGACTATTTCCCTTGTGTGGTGTGATCCACTACAAATACCATTTGGTATAAATTATCTATTGTGGAATTGTCCATGACAAATACCCGTTGGGTATAACTAAGTCTTTCCTATGTCAATGAAAAAAGAAAAAATTCACTGATTTGATCTTTGTGGCCATAAGTGAAACCATGTCACTTGGGGATAAGTTCATTGCATGTATTATATGCTACTCAACTTACTCTGAATTGTGGCTAGAATGATTTATTCAATGTTAAAATACTATGAGATATACGTTTTAAGTGATTGAATGCTAAAAGAAACCCACTTCGGAAGAATGGTTTTTGAACATTAAAATGAATCTTTGATATATGTCATGCTCACATTTTCTTAATAAACCAAAGTGGCTTGGGGCGATGACGATGACATTATGACGGTGTAACTAGGGATTTCCCTATGAGAATTGTTAAATTCTCACCCCTATGTGTTTTTGTGTTTCCTTGTCGCTCTAGGTACCACCAGAACTATGAGGCTGCTACACTAAAGGAACGGATCACAATAGTTTAGTAGTTAGTGTTTTTTTTATTATGTTGTACTTAGTGGTATGTATATGGTTGTAAACATAATAGAGAACATGTATGTATTCAAGCTCATAGAAGAGCTTCATTTTGTACTTACTTGTGAAATAAATAAATGTCTTGTTTATTTGTTGTACATATTTATAATCCATGAATTAGTACTACCGACTCGATCAATCTTGCTAGAGATATCTAAGAAAGATCGCTAATTAATGAGTAACAACTCTCGAAAGACGACGTCATGACTTAAGGATGGGGTTGTACTTGGGAGAATGTTACAGTCCTTAGGAACCTCGTGGTTATTATGAAATAGTGAGCATGCTAAGATTCATTTATTAAGTTCGAAATATATCTTCAGCACCAATTTTTGATTAAATAACAATCAGTTTAACTTTATTTTAATTTCATTTCATCCTTTGATATCAGGTTCAACCTTTGTCCATGTCATGTTTTGTGTCCTTATTTTCTACTACATGGTAATAAAAAAATAATAAAAAAGAGAAAAAAGAGAGGCGGGAGTGACAATGCTTCATGGGCTCCTCCCACTCCATACATCCTTCCATTTCCCTAATGCGGGAGAGGGGCTCCCTTCTAGTCAAGTGCTCAGCTGTAAGGATGGAAAAATCAATAGAAAAATCCATATCATACAGCCTTTGGCAGGAGAAAACACGGGGCGACAACATCACCATCCCTCATCCCAACATCCCTTTATAAAATTCTAACCTCCATCGCAAACCAAAAAACATCACCACTACCTCGCGCACTAGAAACCAAATTACCACGCCTCACCATTCATCCATTAACCATCATCATTACAAAACACCATTTCCATCATCATCATCAAAACTCTCTCTTGATTTTATTTTTTATGACAACAGCCATTGACACCTCATGGCTATACAACCATAGTCCTTCACCATAGCATGAGCCATAACCAAATTACCTTTATCATTCACCATCAATCTTCCAACAAACCATTGAAACACAAGAAAAGAAAGAATAGGAACCACAACCAAGAACCAAATCATCACAAATAAACACATAATACAAAAAACTAAAGGAGAAAAGGAAGGAAGGAGAAGCCAGTGCACCCGCCTGACCCGCCTCCATTGCCCAAACCAACCGCGAAGTGGAGTGTCATCGCGTGCAACCCATCATCGTCGCGGTTGCCTCCTGCACCCTTGGCCGCCTCGTCAGTGAATCCACATCAGGATCCGCGACTGCCCGGCGCTCGCGCCCGCCGGCCCCTCGCGCGAGCTATAACCCGCAAGCAAGCCACGCCAGGCCGTGACGCCGCATCCACCACCAGGATCACCACAACACCTTCGCCCCCTGTGCCTCGAAGGTCATCAGACCAGCGCTTTAGTCACACCGCCAACCATCCCAGCTCGCCGCGAAGCCCAGTGATGGAACCAGCCATGACCACACCGCCGTCCTCATTAGCCCGCCATCGGACCCCCCCTTTCTTCACCGCCGAAGCACTGCTACTTACCTTGGTTTTGCTCTTTTTCCTTTGTTAGTCCATAGGCAGTAAGTGAAAGTTGGGAATTTAGGGATTTAGTTTTGGTTTTTGGACCATTTTTGTCATGAAGATTGATTTGGGCTCAGTTTATTTTTTGTCTTAAAATTTGTTTGAAACAAGTTTTGGGCTGGTATGGTTTGTCAAAAAAAAAGGGGCACAAAGACAAGCTGATTTATTATTATTTTTTTTTATTTGGGGTTTGAAACTAATGTTCTTCTTTGGTGTGCTGTTAGTTGTATAGGATAATTTTCTTTAAAAAAAAAATATTTGTCCCATCTATCATTTTATTTTGTTCATTTTAATTTATAATTAGAACTTATAAAAAAAAAATCTTTTCTTTTCAATTCAAATAAATGTATCTCCTTGCCAATCAAAAAGCAAATATAAAAATCTTTTCAAATTTTTCATTTTTTTCATTTTTGTTTTTATTGTGCAATGATCAATTATGATGATTGAATGGCAAATGTTATCTTTATCATTGTTGAATCATAAGAGTTTATTGAGTAGCCTAGTGTTACCTTAAACTCTGTGCACAAGTGAATTTCCATTTTCAAATAATTTGACAACCAAAGTCCATTTTCATAAATAAAAATCAATCAACAAACATTTCTTTTTTTTTTTTTTCTAACTAAAATCCATTAACACAGAATCATTTTTTATAAAGAACTACGTGGCTTTGAGTTTCTCAACCACAGGATACGTAATAAGGCATTCCTTGTCAAGCCAAACTTTAAATTTTCATAATTTTGTCCCTAATTATTTTTATTTTATTTCCTCTTAAATACTTGAATTTGATTTTTGTTATTTATTTGTAAATATCATATTTGTTATCATTTTGGGTAAATTTTATATGCTTTAAGTTATTCTATTTGCACAATTAACTTTTGGGTAACTGTTTAGGAATAATATCTAAGATGCGTTGGTTTAAGTGTCTTTCCCCTTGCATAAATAGACTCAGAATTACTTCTTTTCAGCAGGTTAATTTAAATAATTTTTACAAAAAGGTTTTTTCCAACGGTTTTTCCTTAATAAACCTTGGTGGCGACTCCATGAAAATATTTTCAATAATATTTTTCACCCGTCGCGATCCCGCTTGACATATATCACCAAGGTCCTTGTAGTTTTAATCATGCATCTTGTAATGCGTTATAAACTTAGCATGTCATATTTATAATGAACTTCCTATCATATATCTCATCAGCATATCATAATAACATAGCTATGCATAAGATCATATCATATTCCTCATCATAATATCATAAATACTATGCATAGAAGAACATCATATTTCTCATCATCATCTCATAAATACTATGCATAGAAGAACATCATAATCACATAATATGTTACTTAGTCCCTTAGGTGACTTAAAGTTACTTTCATCATCATTTTCCTAGGCCACCCTATACTCCACCCCTTTGGGAGTAATCTAAGTTATGAGCTCATACCTAATGAGTTGTCACTAGCATATACTTATCCCTTTTGATAAGTTAAAGTCCCGACTCTACCCTTTTGAAGAACAGGCTAGGGGGCAAGAATCACCTTTCCACCACCTATAGTCTGATGGGTCCAAAGAATCATTTCTTAGGATCACCTTTTCACTACCTATAGTTTGATGGGTCCAAAGAATCATTTCCTCATAATTTTAAGTCACCATTAAGTCTTTGTATGTTATATCATAATACAACTCCCAATTCATAATCATCAAGATGCATAAACATTCTCATTGTTTGCAACAGCAACTATAACATGCAAACCATGAAGTCATTCAATAAAATCAAATACTTAATAAGCATCAACTCACTACATAGACTTATCATTTCAAACATCAAAGGCATCATCATAAATCCTCACGAAAAGCTCCCTTAAACAACCGCAACTTTAGAATCAGGTAACCTCAATCATTATCTTACTTTCTTATGCATCTAAAGGATTCATTATCATTATTACCCTTAATTATAACCTTCAAGTACATTATTAAACCACATGGGACAGCATAGGCGGAGGTTATATTTAAGACTTTACGTGTGCTAGAAGTTGCATATTTAACCCTTTCTTGTTATCGGCTTTCTCTATGATGCTAAAATTAATTACTAAACCAATTACGAATCATTTTCACTTATCTAGACATAATAAAATCTGATTCTTATAGCTTTTAGGGTTCTGCAGAATGTATAAATTTCATTCTCTAGACTTAGAAATCTTGCTTTTACGTTTTCTATGAAGCTAGTTTTATCTCTAACATGCATAGAATCATTCCTTTAGCAATATACCATAATTATTACAACTTCAAACATATTAAGCCTTCATTATACAGAGTACTAAACTCAGGTTAATGGCTGAATCATGAACCTCACATAATTGCTTAAAATCACATTTTTAAGTAGAAGTAAGATACTAGTATCCCGTATAATTTTTGCAAAGCCTTAAAACTCTTTTAAAAACTAATTTTTGTTACTCTTGAAAGAAATTTTAGAACTAAATCAGTAGCTTATTTAAAATCACTTTAGGCCTACCTTAATCATGAGGCCGATTTATACATTGAAAGAATCTTCATGATTAAAATTTTCACTTAAGATAAAAGGAGCAAGTCTTGAGCTTTAGAGATTTAGGTGATAACTAGAATCATAAACATGCTATGAAACCTCATTTTAATCTTGTCTTTATAAGGTGATAACTTGGAAATATAAACATGATATGCAAGACTTGAAATTTAAACATGATGCAAGTGCTTGAAATAAATAAAAGGGTTAGCGCGGAATTGGATGGACCAATGGTGAGAAGAGAAAACAATCTTAATAAAAGAAAAATAAGAAATCGGAAGGCTTAGTCCACTGGAAGTGAAGAGAGAAGAGAATTCTTATTACATCTTATTAAGCTCCAAACTCAAGACTTCTTAAAGAATGAATTTTTTGACTCCAATAATCTTAAGGAAATTGAAAGTGAGCTTTAGAGTTCTTATTACCATGGTTCCAACTTTGCTTGATGATACGTGGGTAAGTCTTTGAGCTCTAGGTTCTTTAGACGATGACATAAAATAAGCATGTCATGCATTGATTCTTTTAGCCATTATAAAATAAAGTGAGAGTATAAAATAAATATGAGATGCATCCTCTTTATTATCTTTGGAGATTAAGTGACAACTTGAAACATAAACATGAAATACAAGCTTGGAATTTAAACATGAGAAATGCAAGTTCATTTATTTATTCTTGAGAATTTAGTGATGACATTAAAAGTAAACATGATGTGCAAGGCAAAAACTTAAACATGGATGCAAGTTCATTTTATTTCTTTACTAGAGCTCCTCCAAGACTTTTAGAGACATATAATTTGAACCCAATATATATATCTTAGTACAAAGTGAAAAATACATCTTTCAAGTTCTAAACTCAAGATCTTTATTTTTACATCATAAAAACCTCATTCTTTAAAGTTTTGCAACAAGTGGAATTTTCAAGCTTTAGAGGTCTAACTTGTGATGGATTTACAACCCATACTCAAGATCCTCATCATCAAGCCATCATTTCATTCCTTCTTAGGCCATTTGGCCAAAACCATTAAAGAAAAATAAGGAAAGAAAAATCAAAATTATAAAGCTTTAAAAACTAGTGAAACCTTCAAGTTTTAGAGGTTTAACTTGTGAAGGCTTTGCAACCAACACTCAAGAGCCTCATCATCAAACCATGGTCTCATCATAATCTAGGCCATAAGGCTGAATTAACCAAAAGAAAGAAGGAAGAAACTGAATTGAAAAAAAGCCATAGAAAAGGTTCATTGATTCAACATTTTTGAGCTAGAAACATAACTTGTCGTAGCATAAATGAACTTAGAAACAACACTCTACCTGGTTTTATTTGAAGGAAAGGAGAGAACTTGGTTTCCTTGAGTGAAATGAAAGAAAATCTCTTTGAGAAATGGGAGAAGAAGTTTGGCCAGAAGAAAGGAAGAAAGAAAGCTTTGGTGCTTCTAAAAACTAGAATTGTGTAAGTTATGAACTAAGGCCTCTAACACTCCTTCAAGCATGCCTATTTATAGAGATTTTGAGGCTCATAAATGGACAAAGGGAGGAGGAAGGCTGGCAGAATTTCAGGGAACAAAGGGAGGAAAACATGGATTCAAGACAAGTTGTATGAATTTAAGGAATTATGTTTCATGGTGACATTTTTGGCATTTTATTTTAGTGCATTATTTGCAATATTTGATGCATTATGGCTCCATTATTTCAGCCATTTGTAGCCCATGGAAGAGAAATTTGTGTGTTCCATGTATTATTTAGGTGTAGGTAAGGTATCTTTGCAAATTAGAGAATTTGCAATTAAGGGCTTAGGTGAATTAGTAAGCAATTTGAGTGTTTTTAAGCAATTTTAAGTTCTAATCAATCTAAATAAATAATTTTGACTCTAGATTAATAATTAGAATCTAATAACCTTTAATTTAAGCTTAATATTGATTAGGTTTTCGCTATACAAATAAAAAATCTCGAAATTTAAAACCACAAGACAGGGGACAAAATGGTAATTTTACTTAAAAATTGCCAGACCACCCGAACTTAACTAATGGTTAATCATAGCTTAAAAACATGTTTTAAAACATTTTAGTGAGGTTCGGTCTAGTGGCACGCAAATAATTAAAAAACGTATGGATGGGCGTTTTGGTCATTTCGCGTCGAAACTCAAAATCAGGATTCTTTTCCTCTATTAACACATATAACACAAACAATCCCTTATTATCATCAAAACATCCTCTAGGAACGGGTAGGGCCCATTCCTTATTTTCTAGAAATAACATTAGGGCATTTTGGTCATTTTACACGTCCAGAAAATTTGGTTTGCAACTCTCGCACGAATTGCTCCTAACATTTCTTCTAATGTTATATTCCTTTATTAAGGATTGTTCAATCTTTATATAAAAAATTACCTAGGTAATTCTGGGTTCTTAAACGACAGTAAAAATTTAGTAAAAATTGGGGTGTTACATGAGCTCGCAAAAGTGACATCATTCAAAGAGCGCTGCCATGTACCCTTTCAGACATTGTGAAACATGTCTCGCAAGCACTTAGAGGACCTAATCTTTCAAGCCCTTTTGATGACAACCTATTTTCTAGAGATGTAAAAGGACCTTTGCATATACAAAATTCACAACATGTAAATAATATAAATATGATTTTAACATAATCAAATAAATTATACTATTACTTTTCACTCTTGCAACCACATCTTAATATCCTTCTATGTTCGTTCAGGTTGGTCATAGATGGTTATACTTGCTCATATAACCTTTATAATTTGGTTATTGTCCTCATTAAAAAGATCAAAATTGTTATATAGATGAAAAAATTAATTTAGACAATATTTTAAACATCATACACAATCTAAAACTAAAATATGTAATAGAGAATAGGTTTCAACTTACATATATTTACCATTTGACCTAATATGGCAAAGCGGCCTACGATTTGGGTCAGGCCCTGCCTTGAGTCCCATGTCTATGACCTTCATGAGGTAGCAGGGGTCAATGAGATGTAGGGATGGTAGTTAAGCCAATGGAGCTTGGACTAGGGTCACTCCTATGGATGTGTTGTGACTAAGAGTAGGGTGGAGGTGGAAGGCCAACATACCGGATGGTATCGAAGGAAGGGTAGTGGGTTAGGAAACGATGGTGGAGGTGGTGGTAGGGAAGGAAGTAGAGGTGGTGGTAGGGCAAGTGGTGGAAGTAGTGACAAGGGTGGTGGTGGTGGGTAAACGACCTTCTTAGGTAAATCTCTACCTCTATCAATCATATTGAAATAATTATAAAATCCAAATAAGCAATTAATTACATATAAAAATTTAGTGTTATTTCAAAACCTTATTAGATATAATATTTAACCTCAGTTAATATGAAATTTGACGTTTTTTCATCATTGCTTTGTTGCTGATCATGATCATTGAAGTTCATTGTCTTCATCATTGTCACTACTATCTTTTATTTCATCTACATGGTTTCTTATTAGGTGGTAACTTATGCATTCAATTATGTTAACTTCCCTAATAGTCAAAGGAAGAAGATTTTCAAGATTGTCTCTTATCTATTCCTGCCTTTGAAGGGGCTAGATCATCCATTCGATAAGTATATTTAAGTATTTTTTTGCTTTAATCATACCTCTTGCTTTTGTCTTGTTTACAACCCTCCAAGTCTAATATACTTTTCCTAGGATAAGACATATGATAAACTTGTCTAGCATTTTAGACAATAATAAATGGATCATAACTTGCATATCTTCAAGCGTTATTAATTTCAATGATTTTGTAATTGTTGTGTTGTCATGTGCTAGTTAATCGCATAGGATTATACCATTAACATTTGAATAGCACACATCTTTTTGTGGGTTCATCAATGTAAACTCAATGATTTCCTTAACCACACCATACCAATGACATTTTCTATCCTTAGCATCACCTTTGCAAACACACTGTATTGTCAATTTTTTTGCACCTTGATCGACTGTGGAACCTATACCCATTAACATAGTTACATAAGCCAACTTAGGCTTTATTTTGGGCCCCCAAATTAAACAAATGGGGATATGTTACATGATTATTTTTTTCATGCACCTCCAGTAATGAAGTTTGAAATATCAAATTGATTTGTATCAAAGAAAATTAACTAATAACAATGTATTGGGCTACATAATTTAACAAGACTTACATGTAATATGAACTAGTCGGAAATTGTTGAAGAGAATCCTGACCATACAGTTGTTCAAAATATCTATTGTTGAAAATATCTTTTAGATCATTTTAAGGATGCATAACGTCACAATTTTTCACATAAAAAAAGTTATTGATCATTCTGAATGGTTGCAGATCAGTACAATTTATTAAAATATGTAAGTGTGAAAAATTTCATTACTTGAAGGTCAACCATTGGGACTGGCTCATTACAGCACGATAAGATTGGTTGAAAAAAAACAATGTTGGTGGAATAAATCATCCTCCTCCATTGTCATTACGACTCTTCTAGATTGAACATGTGGTTGAAAGTAAAATGAGAAAAAATTCAAAGTTTCTTTTGACATATGCCTAACATATTGATCCTTTAACTTGAGACATATTTTTTTGTTCTTTCAAACCCTCATATTTCCCTTCAAATGGATACATCAACCTGTACAAATCTCTACACAATCATGCTTCATATGCCAATTGTACAGTCAAGTGTTCTATTGAGTCAAAACCCAGAAGGATATTATCTCTACTTGCCCAAATAAGGGGAATGTTTATTCCATGACAAGCAGATCATCAATTTTAAGTGTAGAAGAGTGTAAATCCCTAAAATACTAACTTGAGCTCGGTTAGGGACTTTCAAACAATATTAGGTAGCTCTTTAAATGCAACAAGAAGCAAACACTCCATGAAGACATGACAATTGTGGCTTTTCATGCCAATAAGCTCACTTTGTGAAAAATTGACCCACATACCTAAGTTAAAAGCATAATCATTGGGCATTCTCAACTCTTGAAACTACCAACAAATAGCTTATTTTTCTAGTGGAATTCAAAGCATATTTAGCCTTTGGTTTATACAAACGACCATTAATTCTTGTAAATGCAAATCAGGTTGTGTGGAATATTAAGCCAAATCATGACTTGCCTTGTCAATGTCTTTGGTTTGATCTGTATCTACCAGTATTTATAATGTTATCAAACATATTTTTTTCAATATGCATGCCATCTAAATAATGGCACACCAAATTATTCTTCTAATACGGTAACTCCTAGAAGATAATGTTAGCTTCAGAATCCTTTAGAAAATGTTAATTCAAAATGTTTTGAATAATAACATAACCAATTAGAGAAAATATTTTGAAGAATGACTAATATTTTCCTTGAGTTTCTTGAAGTATTAAACAAGCCCTTACATTAGCATAATCTTCTTAAAGTGAAAATATTTTCACATGATATGTGTAAACATGCTTTATTTCGTTTAAAGAGATAGGAACTTATGGAAGTGAAAATTAAATCTTGAAAAGAATAAATATGTGCTCAATATACTGAAGAAAATCATCATGTGTGAGAAACCAAGGCTTAGATCTTTAGAAAGTAGCATGCGACTTTAGAAAGCACATTTCAAGTGAAGATATCCACCCATCTCTAAAGCAAGTATGTTCTACAACCTTCAATCATCATGATTGCAATCAAATCATTATCTACAAGCTCTAATTGAAGTTTGAAAGATCGTAGATATATCAAGGAACTGATGCCACACTTCAGAAAGTTCACTTCTACAGTGAAACAGTGCACTTTGCAAGAAAATGAGGGAAATTCAAAATTCAAATTTAAAGTCAAACCTAGTCATAGACTGACTTGACATCTATTTTATCAACTTGGTCAACCATTTCAGTTCTTAGAAGGAAAAGTTCGAAAACCTTTTTAAAGTAAAAAGTAGTTTCTGAAGATGACCTCAGAAATCTCTATTTCACAATAGCTTCTACAAGCTTTCGCAGGCAATGAGCTCTTCTCAGACTGCTTGTCCAAGACACAACGGATGATCAACACGTATCACTTGGACAAAAGATCAAGGGCAACGATCATAAATACAGACTATCTATAAATAGAGATGTTGTGCTTATAACGAAAAAGGACTTTTGAATCAAAGAGTTGAAACACTTGAAAATCTCTTTTCATCTTTTTGTAAAGTTCATCACTTCTTGTAATCAGTCTCTTGTTTGTAAAAATGCTCTTTCTACGTTCTTAGTAATCATTACGTTCTTCCTAGGAAGAATCATAGAAAGAAGTCATTCAAGTTTTCTAGGTCTATCATTGTATATCTTACGAAACTCGACTATTAGTTAGTGTTGAGTGATAAACCTAAACACAAACCTTTGTAACCTTGATCCGTTAATGATCATTGTGAGTTAGCTTGGAGAAGACTACTTGTAATGTGATAGTAGTGTGATCTACTATAGTCACGGGTTTACCTTGGAAAGGCTGGTTGAGACGACTCGTGTATGATAGCAAATGTGCTAGTCACTAGTTTAGTTTGGAGAGGTTGGTCAAAAACTACTCGGGTTGTGACGGCAGTGTACTTAGGTCACAGGGTAAAGGCTTGGGAAGGCTCCTGCAAAGACCATCCAACTTCTAGGTTGAGAAAGGTTTTTAGTGGAACTCAATTGTTGTTGAGAATTGGATGTAGGTAGGTTTAGCCGAACCAGTATAAAAACTCCTATGCGTGTCTTCTTCTCATTTATTTCTCTTTCTTTTCCTGGCTTGTGACTATTCTTCTATGTTCTCTGAAAATCTTTCATTTATGCGCTTTTATTGAATATCTCAATTCAGAAAGTTACTTTTTGATGTAACTAACACTGTTTCCATTATTTCAAGTTCTATACTTGATAGTTTTTGTTTAAACATTTTCAAAAAAGAAAGGAAAGAAAATGCGAAGCACGATTCAACCCCCTTCTTGTGCACCTTTCTACTTACAAGATACTTTGTTTGGTCCAATTATGCCCAACCTCATAGTTTGCCAATTGCATTACCTTTGTGCTGCTAATGTTTTTGGGAAATCCTGCTTAACTCGATCCTACATTTGGTTACCACTTAGTCTAATTGAAGGCTCATCATATTCAACACAATTACTTTTAAAGCCATATCTACTTAGCCTATATGGATGATCAACATCTAAGAACCTCTTATGACAATCAAACCAAGAGTTCTTTCCTTCGTGTTTCAAAGTGAATGCCTTAGTATCCTCCATGCAAATTATGCATGCTAATTTGTCGTGTCATCCATCCAAACAACATTCCATAAGTTGAAAAGTTATTGATGGTTCACATTAATGCTGCCCTCATTATAAAATTATGCTTTAGTAAAATGTCGTAAGTAAGAAAACTCTGACACCACAACCTATTCAATTCATTATTCAGGGGTTGATGATACACATGAATCTTAGTTTTTGGATTATCAGGGGCAATGATTATACATGTTGAGAGCAAGGTCTTTCGTGAACATTTAGGAGAGAGATTGTATGGCATAACAACTATGGGCCAACACAAATAGGGTTTATTAAATCAATTATTCAGGATAAATCTATCTAAAGAGAGTCTTAATTTAACATTTCAAGGGTCAGAGGCAAACTCAAGATATGTGCGATCAAAATTTTTCCACACTTCACCATTCGCAGATGAATCATCACATCGTCACCCCTCTTATTTTCACTATGTCACCTCATATGAGAAGCCAAGCTAATTAATGCATAGAGTGTCTTGAGTCTAGGGATTAAGGGCAGATAGTGCATTCTTTTCTAAGAGACCTCCTTATTCCCACTTCCACGTCTCTTAGGTTCAAACCTAGGCTCATGGTAGAGCTTACACTTAGCCAAGCATGCATCCTTTCAAGAGCAGTAATCTTTATTTCCTTCAATCCAAGTTTAGAAGCTAATCTTCTAGCTTGATAAAAATATTTTGGAGTTACATTAGGATTTGGAGTTAGCTCACTAATTAGTGAGGCTCATGATCAAAAGAACTCTAGTTTCTTTCGGACTTAATAGTCAACATTCGAACTACTAATAACA
Source organism: Dalbergia oliveri (assembly GCA_030441495.1). Classification (NCBI taxonomy): domain Eukaryota; kingdom Viridiplantae; phylum Streptophyta; class Magnoliopsida; order Fabales; family Fabaceae; genus Dalbergia; species Dalbergia oliveri. The sequence continues at coordinate 32,327,684 of JAMLFY010000004.1, read as the reverse complement.
ACTCAAGTACACACAATACTCCCATGAAGGTTGATTTGCAGCCTAACAAGATATAAAATCTAATGGCATCTTAGTTTGGCTCTTCAACTAAATGTTGAGAATAATGCACCAAATTTAAGACTAGCAAGCATCAAAAACCATCTCTTGATGTCCACACATATTGTCCTCCCATGACACATTACCCACATCATGCTGAACTAAATGGACCCCACCAAAACTACTTCCAATTTGAAACATACCCACTTGATTCCCTACATTAACTACCTCACTATGTTTGGTCCAAATCAATAGCAAGGCACAAACCCCACTTGTACAAATGAACCCTTATTGTATCATCATCTAAATACTTCCTACATTTGCACTTATTGCACGGATACTTACTTTTGCCTCATCAATGAATTGTTGTGTTTGACACGCTATTCTCATAAATTCTTCAATATCATTATAGAATTCCTGTTTAATTCCCTCTATTAGGATGCAATTTATCATTCATCCATGATCGGTTTGAAGGAAACATTGTGCGTATGAGTAATCCTAAACCCTACAATTTTTTAAAGACATTATATTATTACTCACAAGCACATTCAATTTGTCTTTAAATGTTTTTAATTCAAATACTTTTAATTTTATTTACCCAACAAAAGGTTCAAAAATTCTAGCATCTCGCTAAATTAGGAGCTTCCATCATGAATTAAATAATGCATTCAACAATTAAAGACATTATTAAATAACAAGAATATAACATATATTTCAATAATCACAACCAAACAATTACATACAATTTACATAATCCTAAAAATCATTCTATAGTGTATTTTCTTATAACTCCACAACATGCATTTCTGCAATCTCTACAAATATAAACAATCTCCAAGCAAACAATGCAAACAAGTAGTGAAGGACCTTTAAGCCCTTCCCTATATTATACAATTCTCATTCGTATAATTCTAGCCTATAAATCACAAGTCTCTATCCTACATACATATTAATGCATATAAATAACAAGGATTTCGTTACTAACTTATATAGCAGTGCACAAATAAAGAATTAAAAGCTCCTAACACACAACCAAATCCAATCCAAATCCAAAATGATAAATATTTATTTTTGCACAATTATAAAAATTGAAAAAGAGAATACACAATAAAAATAGAAAAGAATCAAACCAAAGCATAGTCAACACTATCAACGCTCTCTTCAATAGAACTCATACATTAACAAAATAGTAGCTACAATTACTCTCCAATGCATTAAAAAATAACACTTTGGATAACGAAAATGAACGGAAAAACTAAGCCAAATCAAAAAATAAACCGATTAAAATGCTCACCAATGTACCTAGATTGCAATGGTGGCCTTGGTTTCAAATAAATCTGCAGCAACGAAATGTGGTAAAGAGAGTGGCAATAGTGTAGAAAGAGAGAGGGAAGAGAGAGAGAAGTTGCATAAACAAGGAAAAAGTGGCACTATGTTGTGCCTTATGCGGGTTACCAAAGAGTAAATCGTCGATAACCGTTCAATGAAACGGGTATAAGGAATACTAAGAGATGCACACCAATTTCCCAAAAATTCAAAAAACCATCGGTGTACCCATAATTAATAATAAAAAATAAAATTAATTTAATTAGAACCCATCGGTAATGTGATTTAAAAAAAATAAAATTTAATTTATTTGACACTTGTTGGTATACCAGTTAATAATTAGTAAAAATTAAAAATTTTAAAATTAATTTAATTAAAACCCGTCAATATACTCATTAGAGATTGTAATTAAAAAAGTAAAAATAAAAAATAAACTCGTCGTTATACCCATCTTTAAAAAAAAAATAACAAAACAAATATGTCCATCACTATACCCGCCGGTATACCATTCGTGCTATCATATATCGACGGGTTTCCAAGAGGCCTAGAATAAATATCCACTCCTTCGGTAGACGCGCGATAAACCCTCAAAATATATGCATGCCATATGACGCATGATGACACTAAGCACTACCAACACTTTTACCGATAGATTGTTGTCTATTTTTTTTTTATGAAAATGTAATTTATAAAAAAACACGTCCACCGTTGGTAGTTACCAATAGATCCGTACCCGTTGGTATCCTATGGTAATCTAGTAGTGTTTATAACATATCATGTGAAAGCTTTAAACTCATCCATTCACAGATAGAATTCTCAGCGGTCATTCTTGGATGTAATGCAAGCATGCTGTTTATATTCCACTAATATGAAAGGTTGCAGGCAATAATTTCCTATATATGATAAGACTGGCTTGGTGTTAGCACGCTTTAGTAAGCACGCTAAACCATTAAATTGTGTAGTTGTTATTATAGTTGAACTTTCAACCTACTATAATGCAAGGTTAGATTTGATGTTTAGATTTCCAAAGGAGTCTCATGCATGCCAAAGTTATTTTATGTGATTGTTTGTTGCATACACGCCTATGTATTAAACTAGGTGGTTGCTTTTATGATAATTGAGCTATCATTCTATAATGCAAGACTAGATTAGATTCCATGTTTACATTTCCTAAGATAAAGTTGATGTGAAAAATATGAATACATGATTTATCTACTTGCCATGTGACATTTGTTGTTTAACAAAAATAGAATCATGACTGGTTGGTTCTTCTTTCTAAGTTCTTGACTGCTATTGGAGGTTCCTGGTGCTTCATGTACAGTAGTGTTATGCTCATTGGAATATGTTGCATTCTATAACAAAAGTATTCAAATTCCTAACTTTGCTTAGTTGTTTTAACTAGTTTTTTCTCTGTGTAATTCTGATTCGTTAAATATTAATTTATAGGATGTTGATTTTAGTATTGGATTGACTGCCGAGAGTGAACTTTGTCCTATATTTGATGAAGAAAACTCAACTGATGGCAAGGTACTATAATTACTTTTGAGTAAATTACACTCACCTCCTTGAAGTTTATGGAAATACCACACCCTCTATTTGTCCACCTGACACTCACACCTCTTGCTTGTCAAATTTTAAGTATTTATATTACAATTTCACTCCTCATTCACATAACACTGATAATAAACTTAACAAAATGATATTTTTGTGATATTAACTATTTTTAATTAATAAAATTATAAAAATATCCTTAAACTTAACAGAGGGGTACATGTATTTTTTATAATTTTATTAATTAAAAACAATTAATATCATAAAAATGTCATTCTGTTAAGTTTATTAACAATGTTCTATAAGTAAGAGTGAAAATGTAATATAAATACTTAAAATTTGACAAGTAAAGGGGGTGTGATGTTAGGTGAACAAATAGAGGAGTGTGGTTGTATTTCTATAAATATCAGGGAGGAGTATAATTTACCCTTACTTTTTTGCTCTTCTAAGTTTTAAAAAATGTATCGTAGTACAGAATTTGTTGTCAGAATTCTCTGTTTTAGATGATGAATAGACCATTCCCTCTTTGGAAGGATGTGAATTGCTTTGTGGTGCTACTCTTTTTTCTCCATGCAAGAGGCCATCTGATGAAGCTGTTAATAACATAAGAGGGCAATAGTTTTACTATCAAAAACAAAATCAAGTAACGGCAGAAAGACTTATTTTGACTTACGCTAATTTTGGATAGCTGTGTTTATTTGGACAACTATGTTTCATGTTTGTTTTGATAGCTATCCATGCACATTGCTGTCAGTTTGGATATTATAGTTGTTTAACGACTTATATGTTTCTAAGGACTTTTAATTTGAAATTGATAAACTACTCAAAGGTAGGATCATATGCCTTAAACTTATTATCTATTTCGATAGCTGGGTACATTGCTATCAGCTTTGGTTATTCAGTTGTTCACGTTTCAGAGTGTCTTTACGAATTTGTATTTTGAGCTTTTGAATTTTAAAGAATAAATTACACTCACCTCCTCTTAGATACGTAGAAATGCAACTTATACCTTTTCTAGTTGTTCAATCTATACTCACACCCTCTTTGCTTGTCAAATTTTAAATATTTATATTATACACACACTCCTCATTAACAAAGCACAATTAGTAAACTTAACAGTATGACATTTTTTTGTGATATTAACTATTTCTAATTAATAAAATTAAAAAAATATCCTTAGCCACTCTCTTCGTTAATTGTGAAAAAAATACTTAAATCCTCATCTCTCTCACTTGCTTGACAACAACGAGAGAGTATGTAAGGGTATTTTTATAATTTTATTAATTAAGAATATTTAATATTATAAAAATGTCATTACTGTTAAGTTTACTAATTGTGCTTTGTTAACGAGGGGTGTAAGTGTAATATAAATACTTTAAATTTGACAAGCAAAGAGGGTGTGAGTGTAGGTTGAACAACTGAGAGGGGGTGTGTGTTGTATTTCACAAGCTAAAGGAGGTGAGTGTATGTTGAACAACTAGAGGGGGTGTGAGTTGTATTTTCAGAAATCTTAGGGGCGGTAAATGTAATTTATCCAATTTTAATTCTTATTAGTATTGAAAGACACGAACTATGGTAAACTATGGTAACCTGTTCCAACTGAGGATTGGAAGGTATGATTTACATAGCTATAAATGCTATTTGAAATAATGTAAATGTTAACTTTCTCAATCGAAGTATATTATTGTTTTATGATATTTTCTTTAAGTCAAATAATTGTCAATTCTCTTCAACTAATTAAGTTCTTCAATTTTTCAGTTGCAGTATATCAGTGAAAGAAGTATGCCAAGTTCTATGAAGATAGAAGTTAACATTAATACCCCTTCAAAGATCAACAGCTGTTTCAAGCTCTTTGCTGACATCGATAGTCCGAAACTGTTGCAGTTTCTATCTAGGCAATATAGAACTGGTCTTGAGTACAATGTGCCGAAATTCATTTACTGTACTTATGTAATTATGTGATGAAATATTACAATTTGTTTTCGTACTCATGCTTATATTTTATTTAACTCATGTTGATTCATATGATTTCAATTTTATATCTCTGAGCTGATGTTTATATTGGTTTGTTAAAGTTATTTTTTTTGTAAAATTTTAATCAAGAAGATAATGAAATACATATAGATCTAATGAAGATAATGTTACTACTCAAATATGGTTATGAAGTAATCAAATATACAATGGGAATCATTAAAATATGCTCTTGACAATATATTTCATGTAGGAGCTGATTATATCAATTTTATTGAAATGCCATTCAATCTGGTGGTATAAATTACCTAATATTTACTCAGAAACTGTTTACTTCTACAATCTTAGATAACAACAAACAAGTAAATTTTCTTGATACCAACGTGTTTTCATCTTATTTTTATGGAGGATTTTTGTCAAAATATTCTCTAAATGTATTATCTTCTTTTAGGTTTTATCTTACTCTGTCTTTTGTTTAATGTCTTTAAGTGATTTTTAGTTTGTCTTTTAGTGGATTAGATCATAATAAACAGATTTTAAAAATAATGAATTATTGGACTAATAATGGATGAAACAAAAATTGTTAACTCAAATGTAGTGATAAACTATATATCAATAAAAAATTTTAAGTCCAATAACATTATTTGATGGGCATTGCTCATAAAAAAAATAAATGGTGATGACCACATTGTTCGGGTAATACCGTAACAATCATCCGAACAAATCAAAAGGGGCCAGCTTCAAGATCAAAATTGAAATTGACACTTGTCAATCAATGCAAGATTAGCCATAGAGTAACAACGCGATCATCACTTCTCTTCAATTATCAATTTTTTTCTCTTAATTTTTTTTTTATCTCTTTTCATTCAAATTTCTTTTTTACATTAAATTTCAATGAGGCTCTAGCCCTAAAATAGGTTATATTTTTCTATATGACAAAAGGAATTAGTCATAAAATAATTTTTTTATTAATATTGATACCTAACAAGTGATGTTAGACATATAAACTATGCAAATGTTATTATTCAATGGGATCTAACCCCAAAGCATGAAAATATTTTTATATGACAAAAGAAATTAGTTATAAAATAATTTTTTAAATTAATATTGATACATAACAAATTATGTTAAACAAATACATTGTACAAACATTTTTTTACAATAAGACTCTAGCCCTAAAATAGGTAAAAAAAATTATATGACAAAAGAAATTAGTCAAAAAAATGATTTTTGTACATCTGCCCTTTATGGATTGACGACTATCCTCACAAACCAACATGGATCTTTTTAGTGTGCTTTGTCCTCACTCACACGCTTCATGGGAAAACTTCCCAAGAGGTCACTCATCCTAAAATTACCTCAAGTCAAGCACGCTTAACTTGGAATTCTTTTGTGATGGGCTCCTGAAAAGAAAGATGCATCTTTGTGGCATAGGTAGTACCAATCAATTCATATAAGCCCTCCTTAATTGTATAGTCCCATACCTATACAGACTCAGGATCCCTCTTATTCGGGTATGTAATCGGTTTATTCATGTACCCCTTCGCTTGGAGGCAGGAGCCGCTCCTTGTCTGTGCCTTCACCGCGATCACTCTCGCCCTCCAGGGCATTACATGCCCACCAGCTTCCGCTTGGTTTGTCCCCGAACCACACGTCCTGGGAGGTATAGGCTCTGATACCATAAATGTAACATCATTTGCTACTTTATGGATTGATGACTGTCCCCATAAACCAACACAGGTCTTTTCAATGTGTTTTGTCCTCACTCACATGCTTCCTAGGAAAACTTCCCAGGAGGTCACCCATCCCAAAATTACCCCAAGTCAAGCACGCTTAATGTGGAGTTCTTTTGTGATGGGCTAGCGAAAATAAAGATGCATCTTTGTGGCATAGGTAGTACCAATCAATTCATATAAGCCCTTATTAACTGTATAGTCCCATACTTATATAGACTTAGGATCCCTCTCATTCGGGTATGTAATTGATTCATTTATGTACCCCTCCGCTTGGAGGCAAGAGCCGCTCCTTGTCCGTGCCTTCTAGCACCGCAATCACTCCCTGCCTTGTTCCTGTTACAATTTTTGTATTAATATTGATACTAAACAAGTGATGTTAGACATATACATTATACAAATGTTTTTCTTTTTTTACAATGGGGCTCTAGCTCCAAAGCATGTTAGGCTAAATATTTTTATATCACAAAAGGAATTAATCTTAAAATATTTTTTATTGATATTGATACCTAACAGAATATGTTAAACATATATATTGTATCTTTTTTTTTTACAACAAGCCTCTAGCCCAAAAAACAGGTTAATATATTTTTATATGACAAAATAAATTAATCATAAAATATATTTTTTTATTAATATTGATACGTAACAAGTGATACTAGACAGTACATTGCACAAATATTTTTTCCCTACAAATACAATGGAGCCCTTGCCCAAAACAGGTTAACATTATACATAATCATTTACATACTATATAATTATTATCAATTTATATTCTTCTTTTTTATTTTATCCAATATGAATTTTTAATTTTTTTTCTTATTCAAGAAGAAAACATAGGAGGGATGCTGATGTTTTCTTTTTATCGTCATTTGTTACTTATAAAGTTTATTTTGATAATATATTTTTATCATTTTTGTATCAATTGATTTTTATCGTTATTATTATTCTTCTTATTCTTTAGGTTTGTCACAAAATCATCATCATTTGGTTTTGTGTATGAATTTATAACATGATGTTCAGACCATATATAGTTCTTATTATTTGTAATTCTTATTTTTTTTATTATCATTGTTGTGCATTTTATACTAAAATATTTTTTCTTTAAATACAGATATGCTACAACAAATTATATTATTCACATCCTATTTTACAGATATCTTTTTATAGTTGTATATATAAAAACTTCGTGCATTAACAACTTCCACACTAGTTAGTATTGACTTTCTAGAAAATTGTAAAATACTAGTCGAAAACCCGTGTTATGCACAGATCATATAAAATGAAATTACCTTATGATACATATTCATTTTCCTTAGAAATACTAACCACATCATCAACACTTTTATAGCATAATATTCCATAAAGAGCATATATTAAAAGCACAACCCACACTTTTACAACATTTAAAAACTCACGTAGTACATATCAAGTGATCAACAATACAAAGAACTAAAACTAACATAATCCAATCCACATCACATAGTCCATACTTACTACATAAAAACCTAAAATCAGCTATTAAAAAAAAAACCCAAAAGCAAGTAATTAGGTCATTGGACATGAATAAAAGTTCTTCCTCCGCATATATTATCCCATCACAAAAACAAACAATATATCAAAATTAGCTTCAAACAATACTATATCAAATGCAAATGGGTCATTCATATCCAAGGCCACCATATCCACTTCTTTATGCATTCATTGTACAAAACCACAATAAAATTTTAAATTGAACAAATACAACACAAAAACTCATTTATATGTATTAAGCAACAAATTATGAACTTATAAATTCAAGCTTAACCATACGTTGGACTTCCTTCTAATAGATAGCTCAATTGAACCATCTTTGTTGAACATGAAATTAACATCATCATTATCACCTAACTATTTCTTCTTTGTACATAAATCATACCATCCAACACCAATGTGACATTGTTTTCTCTGTGAGGATCGATTGTGAAACTCTGTTACAAAAGGTCCAAGCATGCATATACTAACTACAAATAAATGAAAAATGAGATTTTGCAAGTGTTAAATTAATAATACAAATATGTGGCAAACACATACTTGAAAAAGGAATTTTTAAAAATTGCCACCGCCCCTCACATCTAGCCCGAGCTTCTATCAATATTTAGCACTAAACATTAGAAAACTATCAATATTCAGTATTAAACATTGTTACACGTATGACATATATAACTCAAAAGTAGGTAATAAGAGATAGTATTACCATTTCAATAGATTGTAACAATAACACAACTTTTTGTAGAAGATAGCCAAGTTAATCCTACACAACAAAGGCAGTAGTGTTAGAGCCATCAAATACTCTTACTTCATTTTATATCTAAATTACTATTAGAAAATTTTTGGTTCGAGCCATAAAACAGTCAACAAAACCAAAATTTAAATAATAATCACCCTAACAATAAGCTTGAATATGAAAAAAGGCAAGTGAAAAGAATGTAGAGAACTTTATATCTTTTGCATATAGTTATAATCTCTGGAACCTTGTAAAGCTCCCCTTCCATGCTGTATATCCCTCCACAGCAACAATTATCTTCTTCCAAAGCCTATGAATCTTTGATTGTCCCTCTGCAATTTGTTCCCTTAAAATTTCCCCAAGATGTGATGGTACTACAAGTAAGATAGCCAAGAAAAAGCAACTAAATAGTGCTCTGACTATTGGACCACCATAATATCAACTAAAGAATAGAGCAAAGAGACAAAAGGAAAAGTGCAACCCAATATCTAAGTGAAAGATGCTTATCAAGTTTTCAAAATACCTATAGGTTGAACTAAAATCAAAGGTCGGTTTAGTCATTATTTACTCTTATTTCTCTATCAGGAAAAATCAAATGTCAAACATGGAATTTATTCACTTATATATGTTTCATCAAATGGCAATTATATGATGCAGAACAATAGCCACCATCATGTCCATCCAAAGAATTGAAATTGAGACCTATCTTATTAAAAAGAGAGAGATTCTAACTGTCTATGAATGTTGAATTGGGAAATAGAAAAATTAACTGCTCAATGACCAATTCATCTTTTGTATTTTAGTATGTAGCAAAAATACTCAAGTTGTGTTGAAAAACACAAATAATTGCTCTATATCATCATGTGCCATTAACAATTAAGTTATGGTTCAATGAATCACTGATGATCAAACTTCCCTATAAAAAATAGATATACTAGCAAATGATCATGCAAATATAATTAGCATCTTTCACCAAGTCAAAATTGCCAAAAATGTTCAAAAGACCTTCCACATTCCTGATACAAAAAACTATAGCAACTGGCTTTTGAACAAAGTTTGCAATATATTTAAGCTTATAGTGAATTGCAATTGTGCCTTAGATAAGACACATTTGAGGAACATCCATAACAAAAAAAAATCCTGGAATCATGAATCCCTAAAAACAATCATAGGCCTAAAAAGGAGTTATACTTTGGTGTCATGATGACGGCTATGATTGTTTGCTTATGTTTGCATTTCTAGATAACATGCTAAGATTAAATGTGACATAAGACACATGGAGATAGCCCTTTAGACTCAGGAATTAATGGTTAGGAGAGGTGATCAATAAGTGATCCTTTAGACTCTGAATTAATGGTTATGAAAGGTGATCATATGCCCTCTATCCCGGACTTTGGAGTCGGGAATTAACTAGAGGATAAGTGTAGACTAGTGATGACTAGTTAGGTATGAGCTCATAACTTAGAAACTCTCAAGAGGAGAGAGTATTAGGGTGGCTCCATAGAAAGGAATAAGAAGGTTAAGCCCCATAGAAAGGAATAAGAAAGTTAAGTCACCTAAGGGATAAGAGAGAAAGATTATGTTATGTTACTCTATGTATCTTATGCTATGTTAAGTTACTATGAATTTTGTGATATGTTGCATAAAGTATCAATATGCATTCATAATATGGTATGATGCATTCATGAAATTAAGATTCATGCTAAAAGACACATGCTTTGTTAATGGTATTTGGAACTTAATAAATTAACCGTATGCAAGTCCACCATTTTCATAATGAAACCCGAGATTTCTGAAGACGAAGATGATGACATTGCATGGAGGCAAGAGCCCTATTGAGATTCTTGTTTAAGTTTCTCATTCCTTCGCTCTCTCTTTATTTCCATCTTATCTTCAGAGGGCAATGACAACATTTGTGATCTACATTGATACTCCTACCTAGGAGATGCACTTCGATCTTGACAATGATCTTATCATTTTGGGGGTTGATATGCCGTTCGTTTGTTTGTCTTCTTGGACTATCCGTTGTGCACCCAGTTACTAGCTTTTGGTTTTCGACCGCTACTCCTTTCCATGTCCACGTACAAAGCAGTTTCCTTGTGGCTGCCCATCGCTTCAGCCATCCATGACTTCCCTTACATGCCTCGATCATCGCCTCATCCTAGAGCCATGGTCAGACCTATTAGAAGAATCACCTTCCCAGGATCTTCTAGAGATTCCGTACCCACTGTTCCCATGGAGGTGGGTAGTAGCAGCGATGGAGAGGCTACTATGTTGTAGCCTATAGAGGAGCTCAAGCACACTTGTAGGGAGCCATTCATCCACGTCGAGGAGCTCATGTTCATCCCTGTCATCTTGATACTTCTAGCAACTTTGCTCACGTGCTCGGTTATCTTCCTCCCTCTCGGAGTGTCGTTAGTAAGTGTTGATGGTGGACTTCTTGGAACACTTGTGCATATCTCATGGAGAGGATATCCTTATTTTGATATTTTTGTTAAGAGGATATCTACTCTAGGTGCATCCCAGGAGGAGTAGTGGGAGGAGAGGTTTTAGTGGGTTGTTTTAGTTTCTATCTACATACTATTTATGACTTTTCCGGATAACTATACCTAGCCCAACCTCTGTTGGTAGGCATGATATTTTTAGTTGTTTATTTTGATGCGTGATGTGGAAAGTTAATATTTATACTATATATTTATATATGATGATGTGATTATGCAAATGAGATTGATGTGTTCACACTTTGTGCATGCTATGAATTGTTTTTATTTCTCCTCTATATATGTGAGACAAATGATAGGTTTTTCTTAGTACGCGAGCTCACATTTTATTTTCAAAGTTCCAAAAAAAAATTTATCCTATTTTTACCAAAGTAATTTCAAGAGTTAACAACAAAGACTGAAACAAAAGAGTAGATTCTAATAATTAACTTAAATACGTCCTAACGCCCAACTTTTACCGTCATTTTAATTACGAATTACCCTAGGTAATTCTTATATAAATTAGACTGAACAATCCTCAATAGAGGAATATAACATTAGAAAAGAGGTTATAGCGATTTCTGCAAAGTCGCAAGCCCAGAATTTCTGGTGTAAAATGACCAAAATGCCCCTGAGGTTATTTTACTCAGAAATGAGGATTGTGGGCCCCGTCCTCAAGGGGATGTTTTGAGGATAATAAGGGATTGTTTGTGTTATGTGTGTTAATAGAGAAGAAGAATCTCAATTTTGAGTTTCGACGCGAAATGACCAAAATGCCCTTGCGGTTTTAACTCATTTGTGTTGACTTAGCCGAACCTCACTAAAATGTTTTAAAACATGTTTTTAAGCTATGATTAACCATTAGTTAAGCTCGGTGGTCCGGGCAATTTTTAAGTAAAATTACCATTTTGTCCTTGTCTTTGTGCAGTTTGCGAATTTTGAGATTTTTGATTCGTATAGCAAAACATAAGCAATATTAGGCTCAAATTAAAGGTTATTAGATTCTAATTATTAATCTAGAGTCAAAATTATTTATTTAGATTGATTAGAACTTAAAATTGCTTAAAAACACTCAAATTGCTTACTAATTCACCTAAGCCCTTAATTGTAAATTCTCTAATTTGCAAAGATACCTACCTACACCTACATAATACATGGAACACACAAATTTTATCCTCCTTGGGCTGTAATGCATGAAATTTTGGTCCATAATGCATCAGAAAATTTGTCAAAGAATGCAATAAAACCAAGGTATGAAAACAAGGAACCATGAAAACATGATTCCATGTTTTAAGCCACCAAACAAGATGATTTTTCTTCCTTGTTTCCTCCTCAAATTTGGTCAGACTTTCCTCCTCCCTTTGTCCATTTATGAGCCTCAAAATCTCTATAAATAGGCATGCTTGAAGGAGTGTTAGAGGCCTTAGTTCATAACTTACACAATTCTAGTTTTTAGAAGCACCAAAAGCTTTCTTTCTTCCTCCTCTTGGCTGAAACTTCTTCTCCCATTTCTCAAAGAGATTTTCTTTCATTTCACTCAAGGAAACCAAGTTCTCTTCCTTTCCTTCAAATAAAATTAGGTAGGGAGTTGTTTTTAAGCTTATTTCTATGTTTGCTAAGTGTTGTTCTTGGTTAAAATGATGATTTTATGGACTTTCTTCTTGCTTCATATTTCGATTTTCCTTCTCCTTTTCTTCTTGTATATTTTGGCCTTATGGCCTAGATTATGATGAGACCATGGTTTGATGATGAGGTTCTTGAGTATTGGTTGCAAAACCTTCACAAGTTAGACCTCTAAAACTTGAAGGTTTCATTAGTTTTCAAAGTTTTGAAGCAACTATGTTTTTATGATAAAGGTCTTGAGTTTAGAACTTGAAAAATATATTGACACTTATGTTTCATTTCTTGTTAAGCTTTGTTTTTAGTTTAAAATGATGTTTAACAATTTTTCATTTCTAGATGACTCTTGAACTTCTCCTTTTCTTGCCATTTGATTTTAAGGCCTAAGAAAGTTTTCTAGGATAGCTTAATAATGAAATCTTTAAAGCTCACTTTGTCTTGCTAAGATATATATTGGGTTGAAATTATAATTCTTTTAAAGTCTTGAAGGAGCTCTAGTAAAGAAATAAAATGAACTTGCATCCATGTTTAAGTTTATGCCTTGCACATCATGTTTACTTTTAATGTCATCACTAAATTCTTAAGAATGAATAAATGAACTTGCATACCTCATGTTTAAATTTCCAAGCTTGCATTTCATGTTTATGTTTCAAGTTGTCACTTAATCTCTAAAGATAATAAAGAGGATGCATCTCATATTTATTTTATGCTCTCACTTTATTTTATAATGGCTAAAAGAATCAATGCATGACATGTTTATTTTATGTCATCACCTAAAGATCCTAGAGTTCAAAGACTTGCCCAAGTATCACAAGCAAAGTTGGAACCATGGTAATAAAAACTCTAAAGCTTCCTTAAGATTATGGGAGTCAAAGAATTCATTCTTTAAAAAGTCTTGAGTTTGGAGCTTAATAAGATGTAATAAGAATTCTCTTCTCCCTTCACCGTCCAGCGGACTACCGCCGCTCCTTTCTTAAGATTCTTTTCTCCTTCCACTGGTCCGATGCGGACTACCACCGCTCCAGTTTCTTGCATCATGTTTATAATTCCAAGTTATCACCTTATAAAGACAAGATTAAAATGAGGTTGCATAGCATGTTTATAATTCTAGTTATCACCTAAATCTCTAAAGCTCAAGACTTGCTCCTTTTATCTTAAGTGAAAATTTTAATCATGAACATTCTTTCAATGTATAAATGGCCTCATGATTAAGGAAGGCCTAAAATCCTATGACTTCTTTCAATTTTAACAAAAAGAATTAGTTTCTAAAAGAGTTTTAAGGTTTTGCAAATATTTTACGATAAACTAGTATCACATGTGTACTTGAAATGTGATTTTAAGCAATTATATGAGGTTCATGATTCGGCCACTAATTGAGTTTAGTACTACTGTATGATGATGGTTTAATATGTTTGAAGTTGTGATAATTATGGTTTATTGCTAAAGGAATGATTCTATGCATGTTAGAAATAAAACTAGCTTCCTAGAAAACCGTAAAAGCAAGATTTCTAGGACTCTAGAGAATGAAATTTATGCATTCTGTCCAGAACCTTTAGTGGCCTTAAGAACCAGATTTTATTATGTTTAGATAAGGGACAATGATTCATAATTGGTTTAGTAATTAATTTTAGCATCATAGGGAAAGCGGTAACGAAAAAGGGTTAAAAACAACTTCTAGTAAAACCTTAAGAACAACTTACTGTCTATGCTACCCCATATAGTCTAATAATGTTCTTAAGGCTTATAATTGATGGTAATAAATCCCTTAGATGCATAAGTAATTAGTTTGATAATTAAGGTTACCCAATTTTAGTTTCGGTTATTTAAGGGAGCTTCCTGAGAATTTTAGATGACATCTTTTGATGCTTTGGAATGTCAGTTTATATGATGATGTAATGCCTATTAAGAATTTGATATTATTGAATGATTTCATGGCTTGCATGTTATAGTTGCTATTGCAAACAATGAGAATGTTCATGCATCTTGATGATTATGATATAACATGCTAAGACTTAATGGTGACTTAAACTTATGAGGAAATGATCCTTTGGACCCATCAAACTATAGGTGGTGAAAGGTGATCCTGAGAAATGATCCTTTAGACCCATCAGACTATAGGTGGTGAAAAGGTGATTCTTGCCCCTAGCCCGTTCTCTCAAAAGGGTAGAGTTGGGATTTTAACTTATCAAAAGGGATAAGTATATGCTAGTGACGACTAGTAAGGTATGAGCTCATAACCTAGATTACTCCCAAAAGGGTGGAGTATAGGGTGGCCCAAGGAAAATAATGATGATGATGACAAGATTTTAAGTCACCTAGGACACTAAAGAAATGAAATATGTGCACCATGTCTTGTGCATAGCTATTATGGTATGATGTTCTTCTGCATAGCATTTATGAGATGATGATGAGAAATATGATGTTCTTCTATGCATGTTATTATGATATGATGATGAGGAATATGATGTGTTGATGAAAGGAAAAGTTCATTATAAACATGACATGCTAAGTTTATGATGCATTATAAGACGCATGATTAAAAGGACGAACCTCGATAAAGTATATTTTCAAACTTAATAAATCAATCTTAGCATGCTCACTATTTCATAATGAAACCGAGGTTCCTGGGGACGATGATGATGACACAATGCATCATGAGGTGAGTACCCTACTGAGATTCTTTTATAAGTTTCTCACTCCTCTATTTTTTCTTTCCATCTCGTCTTCAAAAATAGAAGGAAGTGTTCGTGAATCACATTGAGGCTTTCACCTGGTACTGAACTTGATCCTGCTAGTTTCACTCGTATATTTAGATATCTATCCCTATCCTTGGAGTGTTATTACTAGGTGCCATTAATGGATGTCCTTCCATCCATATATTATTTATGTTTTGTTAGATTGCCTACACCTAGTCTTATTCTGTAGGCATATTATGTGTTATGTAATTATGGATGTTATATGATGGAGCCAATATGATGTGTTTTTCATGCTATATCTATTATTCGCTTTATTTCGATTATTGTTCACGTTAGTGCGGCTCACGTTTTCAATTATGTTTAAAAAAAAATGGCTCGTAATTTCACTAAATATTTCAAAGTATGATGAAAGAACTGAAGCAAAGAGTAAAGTCTAGTAATTAATCAATACAACCTAGGTGTATTAGGTTAATTATTAGGGTATTACACATCCTAGGCGTGTTAGGTTAAATATTAGGGTGTTACACAAGGAGCTTTCTTTTCATCCATTCCTTCAAAGATCAAAGATTTTAGTAGGGATTTGCTTGGTTTAAAGTCTTTTTTCAACTCCTTTCTTTGTTCATTGTGTTGTTGGTTCAAATCTTGAACTTTTGTTGGATCTATGCTTCCTTTCTTCACTTTTCTCTTCATTTCTTTGAATGGTTGTGTAAGATCAAAGCTTGATAATGAGCTCTTTTGATGTTGGTTCAAGAACCCACCTTTGAGGTTCTAAAGCTTATGTAACCCCAATTTTTCCCGTATACAAATGACTAAAATGCTCCTGAGGTCATTTTACCAGGAAAATGTGATTGCCGAACCCGGATCTGCCAGGGGATGTTTTGATATTGAAAGGGGATTTCATGTGTTATGTATGCTAATAGAGTAGAAGAATCTCATTTTTGAGTTCTAATATGCAAATGACCAAAATGCCCCTGGCTAATTAAACAGAATTAAGTGACGATAAGCCCGAACTTCACCCAAAGGTTTGAAATGATGTTTTTAAGCAATATTTAACATTCAGTTAGCCCGGGTAGCCCAGGAGGTTTTTGCAAAAAATTTCCGTTTTGCCCCCTAAGTGTATTTGGGCCTAATGATACGATTAACGAAACCTAAACAATATTAGGCTCTAATTAAAGATTAGTAAATTCTAATTACTAATCTAGAGTCAAAATAATTAATTGAGGTTAATTAGAACCTAAGATTGCTTAGAGAAACTCAAAATCATTTTCTCGATTTAAGATTTTATGTCACATTTTCATGAATAGTAAAATCCTATTCCAATTTCCTTGAATTATGGAAATGATCATATGATGAGATTCCTCCCTAATAAAGGTAGATTTGCATTAATCAAGCAAGAGCACTCTTTAATCCTGTCTTGAGCCACCTTAATTACTCATTTTCTCACCTAAAACACTAAATTACAACCCTAATCCATGACCTAATCAAATCAACTTCTAAACATACTCATAAACCAACATTAAAATGAGATTTTCACCTCCCTATTTTTTGCCTAAACAAATCAGCCACCCTCCTCCATTTTCATCCATCACATGTTGAAATTCAATTAAAATACACTCAAAGAACCATACCTAGCCATACCTTGAGCCATGCCTTGGACCATACCTAGCCATACCCAAAGCCATACCTTGCAAAGAGATAATTTTTCTCTTCCTTGCCATTTCACTCCATTGTGTTTTAGATAGGCATCAAGGGAAGCTTGCTAACATTTATTCATACTTGCAAACTTCAAAGTTTCTTTCTTTAAGCTCAAAGAATTCTTCTTCTACTCCTTCTTCATTCTTCCAAGAAGCCACCATCCTCGACCATTTCCTAACCTCAAACCACCACACAACCACCATACAAATTCCTTTAAACACATAACCTCTCCACCTCCAAGATCAAAAATCCAAGACAAACCTTTCTTCCTTTTCTTTTCTTCTTAGTCGAAACCATCTTGGCACCAAGGAGGATTTGTTCTTCTCATCACATTTCCAAGACCAAACTTTTCTCTTTTCAAAAAAAAAAAAAAACTTTGGTAGGGAGTTGTTTTAAAGATTGCTTTTCTTTTCTTTTGCTCATTGGTTTAAGATGTTGTAATGTTGATTCCTTCTTCCTCCTCCACATTTTCGGTTTCTTATTTTCCTTTGCTTCTCTCTTTATTTTTGGCCTTGATGGCCTACATAATGAAGAAACCATGGCTTAATGATGAGGATCTTGGGTGTTGGTTGCAAAACCATCATTTATTTGACCTCTAAAGCTTGAAGGTTTCACTTTTAGAGCTTTTACCAAATGAAGATATTATGTTGTAACACCCTAACATTTAACCAACACGCCTAGGACGTATTGCGATTAATTATTAGTTATTACTCTTTTGATCCATTCTTTTAAATTCACTTTATCAAAATACTTAACAGAAAATATGGGTAAAATTTTTCTTTTTGAAACAAAAACAAAACGTGAGCCATACGCGCGCGTGCTACCTAAATCAAATGCTAAGAGCCATCAAAGTAAACAGAGAAACATGCACGTACACAACATTCATGATCATATAACAAGTTTTATATTACGTAGCATGAAATAACATAGTTCTTAATACACAGAAATTAAAATGGATGGAGTCACATCCATAGTGGGTTGAGCTTCCGATACATAACCAATGAGAAGAAATACATAAAAAATAGTAAATACATGAAATCTCAAAATACTATAGATAGCATACCGTTTCCCCTCCCTCGGCCTAAGAGTGCTCTACCAAAAGTCATCCTTATCAAAAGATGCAACAAAAAGGGAATCCTCGCAACAACTTGGCACTCAGGAGGGTCCTCCATAGGATCTCCTAGCGGGGTTGGTCTTCTCTGGGTGGCATATACCCAATGACCTGCGAGCTCCTCGGACGTATGTAGGCGGAAAGGGGACGAACATTGTAACATCCTCCCAAGTACAACCCCATCCTTAAGTCATGACGTCATACTGAGAGTTGTTACTTATTAATTAGCGGACCTTTCTTAAGTATCTATAGCAAGCTCGATTAATGTAGATAATAACTAAGCGCAATTCTATTAAAACATATAACAAAAGAACACTACATTCATTGAGTACATAGCTGAGTACAAGAGGAAGCTCTTCTATGAGCTTTAGTACATATTTCTTCTCTAATATAGTTACATACATATCCATTCCACTAAATAGCATAATATAAACATCACTGCTACACTATTGCCATTTTGAGTTTTCTGCAGTAGCCGCATATCATCCCTGACTTAACCTGGAGACGACGGAAACACAAACACATAGGGGTGAGAATTAAACAATTCTCAGGAGGCAAATCCCCAGTTACACCATCATAATGTCATCGTCATCACCCAGCCACTTCGTTTATTACGAAATGTGAGGATGCAACATAAACTAAAGATACATTTTAAGGTTCTAAAATCATCCCTCCGAAGTGGGTAACTTTTAATAATCAACCACTTAGAGCAAATATATCATAATGTTTCAACAAATAATAAATCATCCTAGGTAGCCAATCTAGAGTAAGTATGCATATAATACATGCAGTGAACTTATCTCAATGTGGCATGTTTCCTTTTATGGTCATAGAAATCAAGTTAGTACATTTTTCTCTTTTATTGACATAGGAAAAACTTAGTTATACCTAACGGGTATTTGCCGTGGACAATTCCACAATAAATAAGTTACACCAAATGGTATTTGTAGTGGATCACACCACACAAGGGAAATAGACTGCTTAGTAGGACTAAGCTCATTCCTATACGTGATCATTGAATTTCATTTTTTTCATTTCTGAATAACACAAGATCTATTCCTAGCCGAATACGTCTACTGACTATAAATTTGGTGTTTCTCTTTTCTTTTCCTTCCCTCATTCAACCTAAGTCTTGTTTCTGTTTTGTCCATATGTCAGAACATGCACAATTTAAGTTTATACATTCTCTTTTCCTTTTCCAAATGCATGCATAAAGCACATGTAGGCATTTCATTTACAATGAAATCTCAATCATGCCTCATAAACCACTCTTTACTTCCTCTAGCATGCATTTATATGTCACAAGTCACACGGACAAATAGATAACATCAAGTAGTCATGTCATACTAGAACCAAAAATGCCATTAGTTCATCAATTCACAACATCAATCCATTTCCAGCACAATGGCAGATTTCATACCTTTGTAGCACAAATTTATTTTCCCATCAAACAATCAATTTAGAAGCTATGAAAATTCTCAAGGACACTTCAATGTGTCCACAAGGTTTCATAAAAATTTCAACACAAACGGAGCTCTCTAACTCCTTCAGTAAATTGTACAAATTTAGTGGTTAGGACCACCAATTCACAGCTCAAACCAGAGTTCTCATAATGTTTAACCCTAGCAAATGATTGAATTAATGTATAATAAAATTTAGAGTGATATTTCAATATGTTATTAACTTCTTATAAAAATTTCAAGGGCTATTTCAACCATTTGCTATGGTAATAAAATCGGATAACTTTATTGTTTCAGTTTCAACATTTTAGGCACATTCAGTCTCATTTCGGTTTCTGATTTTTTGAGGTAGTAAACCTTAAAATCAACACTCAAGAAAATTCATGTAGTTCATTTTAAGATGTTAACTCCAACATATAATTTTTATAGCTCATGAAAATAGCCAAAAATATACCAAAAAATTTGTGCACCACCTGCCAGGAAAACTGAAAATCCAGCAGCCTAGTCCAAACTTCTTTTGATAAAAACCATTTTCTAACACCATCCAAACACACCACCAAAATTAATACATCAATATCAACATAATATCACTCAATAAAACTAGAAATTTTGGACCTAGCTCAAGCCAAAATAGACCAGAAAAATTTGACAAAGAAAGATAACAGAAATCCTACTTTGAGTGTCTTAATGGCTCCTTGGCCCAAGATGCTTTAAGATTGTCTTCTTGCTCCCCAAAGCTCCCCAAATCAACCCAAACTCCTCCTCAACTCAGTAAGGGTTAAGTAGCAAGGTATGTTTTGGTGAGGGATAGAGATTTTAATCGGTTAGTTTTGTAGGGTTTGAGGTGTAGAACAGTTTTGTAAAGAAATTTTAGAGTTTTAGCAACTCTAGCTTAGGGTTTTTGGGATTAGAATTCAAAGTGAACTCAAGAGGATGAAAATGGTGGCTGGTTTGTCTCCTTGAAGGCTGCACGGAATTTTGAAGAAGAAAGGAAGAAATTGTGATCTTAAGTCATTTATTATAACATGTGTTGGAATTGTTTTCTACCTCAAAAATTGTTTCCTTAAGATAAATAGATAAAATTTTGTAAGATTCCTATTGGCTAATCATAAAGGTGAAAAGGTGTGGCACATCTCAAGCCACACATTTGTCCTCCTTAGGTGGCAAACTTGCACTACAAGTTTCATTCGTGTAAGAAACTGCATATGAAATCTCACTCGCAGGTAAACACAATACCTATTGAACCGATATTATTCGAAAATTAAATTCAGGTGTAAAATCCTTATTCCTAACTATTTCTAATCTTAACCCTCTCTTCTCAATTCTGGGCATTTTGGTTCCGACTAGGGTTTGTCCAGATGGGCCCATGGGGCCCGCAAGGTTACTATTCAGGCCTGAAATTTTTTTTTGATAGGTCGTTGGGACCCTCATCATTGCTATATTGTCAGCTTTTTGAAATTACGAATAACAAAACTCAAATTAATTTTTAAATAATTTTTGGGGTGTCACAAACATGACCTTTTCGGCATGGATGCATCTCTGGACGTCATGCTAGCCTCCGCGTGTCACCGTCCTCACTGCCCTTTCAGGTGTCCATAGGGGCCGTGGGCGATCCTTCCAGAGTAGATATGAGTAGGGGAGTCCTTGGATGAGTCGGTCTCCGAATGCCTGGAACGGGGAACATACTCGGGATAGTCGCGCACCGCTGAAGTCAAAAGGTGAGCATGATGAGTCTGCTCATCGCGGTCGAGTATGCTTGAAAATCAAATCATCACCATAAGGGGAAGTAGGGGTAAACCAGAAGCTGGAACTGGACAAATGAAGGGGCATCCCATATATGCAAAAATGCATATCGCACAACGACCCATGAAGTGGTAGGAGCGGTGGTTCGGATCATAGTGAACCTCCTAAACTGGCATATCAACGAAGATCACGAACGTGGCCATGGTTCTCTAAAGACTTACGAAAAGAAAGAAAGATAGAGGAGTGAGAATCTTAATAAAGAAACTCAGGAAGGAAACCTCCTATCATAGGGTCATCGTCTACGTCCCAGGAACATTGGGTTTTCTAAAGAAAGTGAACATGCATAAGGTTCAATTTTAAAGTTCTAAAGTGTAATTTTTACTAAGGCCCATTCCTTTTTAATATGCGTCTTGGTCATGAATGCAACATACTTCATTATGAAATGCAAGTTCATGCTATAATCAAGAAATAAGTTAGAATACATAATCATGTTAACACATCTCAACATAACTTATTTTAGGTGACTTAATCTTCTCATTTTCTTTTTTTTTTCCTTGGGGACCACCCTAATACTCCCTTTTGAGAGTTCTAGGTTATGAGCTCATACCTCACTAGTTGTCACTAGCGTAACCTTATCCCTTTTGATAGTTCAAATTCCAAAGCTTCAAAGAGTGCGGGTTAGGGGCAAGAATCACCTTTTCATCACCTATAGTTTGATTAGTCCAAAGGATCATTTTCTCATGTTTTAAGTCACCTTAAGTCTTAGCATGTTATATCAAGATGAAATACATAATGCATAAAGATTATAGCTCTCCATATATTTTCTAGCATAAGTGTTTCCAAAAGAAACTATAACATGCAAATGATGGATTCTATCTTTAGAGATCAAATACTCACATAGCATCAAATATCACATGAATTCATCATCTCAAACCATCAACACATAAAGTCATTCTATCATACTTAAAGCACATATTTTTGCACATTTGGGTTTGGTAATCGATTACATATGATGGTAACCACATAGAATGGTAATCGATTACTAAGGCTAAAACCTTTCCGGAAAATGAAGAACATCATTGTAATCGATTACATGAACTGGTAATCGATTACAGGAGTTAGAACTGGTTTTGGGTATGGGAACAACCTTGGTAATCGATACCAGAACCTAAAATCCTTCAAATAACCATTTTGGTAATCGATTACATAAGCTGGTAATCAATTACTAGAACATCTGAATTTGAGAAATCATGGTTTTTAATACATTCTAAGCTACTTTAACACCTTGAGACCACTTAAAACATCTTTTTAACATTCCTTTGAAAACATCTTCACATTTTTACAAATCAAGACCAACATTGTATCATGACTACGGTACATCCACTAGTCATGGTTAAAATTTCCATTTGGGATATCGGGGCAAGTCTTTTTGAGCTCTAGGAGTTTAAGTGATGGCATAAAGATAGACATGCTATGCAAGCTTCATTTTAGATCTTTACCATTATTAGGTGATGACTTGAAACTTAAATATGCTAGATAGGAAATGTAAATATGAATGCAAGTTCAATTCTTTATTTTAGTGCTCTAGGCCCATTAGAGTATCTACTCTAAATCACATCTCAGCTTTAGAGGTTGAAATAAATGGGCTTTGAGTTAATTACTTAGGTGATAACATAAGTGTAAACATAAAATGCAAAACTTAAATATAAACATGCAATGCAAGAACTTGAAATAAAGACATGATGCAAGTTCATTTTCTTTATTGCTAAGAGCTCATTTCAAGGCTTTAAAGGATAAACTTTCAACCGAATCAATCTTAACCAATGGAAATGAGTTTTAGAGCCTTTTGACACCATGGTCCTATGGACCTCATTTGTCTAGACTCATCATCAAACTCAAGGAAAAACCAACAAAGACAACAAAAAATCTTTTTATTTTCATCATTCTTTTAAAACCAAAGATGAAGCCAACCTTGAGCTCTAGAGGTCTACACATGGTTGTCTTTACAACCAACACAAGATTTCTCATCATCAAGCTATGGCTTTTCACTCATCCAACAACAACAAACCAAAGAGGGAGAAAGAAAAGGAAAGATCAAAACTGAAAAAGAAGAGGAACATGAGGAGGAGCAACTCAACCACATCATCAACTAAAAACTCATCCATTTCATGCATCATTAAATCCGAAAATGTAAGAGGAAGAATAAAGAAAGAGAACTCAAACAACTCCCTACCAAGTTGTGTCCCTTGCTTGAAGAGAAAGCTTTGATCTTGCAAGGGAATGACTATGTGTTTGTGAGTTTAGGGAGGGTTGAGAGTGGTGGTGGAAAAAGACTTGAAGTTGAGAGAAAACTAGAAAGCTTTTTTTTTATCACAAACTTAAACAAAAAGCTAGTGGTAAAAGTGTGAAATTTCTCTACACATTGCTATATATATCATGGGTTGAAAAATGAAATTGTGTGGGTGAAAATGGGGAGAAGGCTGGCTTTGGCCATGAGAGAGAAATATCTATTCTAAGTGTCATTCAAAGGTAAGGCTAAGTATGGTTCAAGGCATGGCTCTTTGTGTGTGAAAATAAATCAACATGTGAAGAGTATGGGAAGGAGTGGCATTCGACCACTTTATAGCCAAGGGGAGAAAATGTGTCATTCAATTGTGGTTTAGAGGTGTGTTTAGGTGTATCTTTGATTAGGCTTTTGATTAGTAGTTTATATGTAAGTGTTTAGGTAAGGTAATGGGTAATTAAGGATGTCAAAACATGATTAAGGAGTTGGTCTTGCTTTATTAGTAAAATAAAACTCATTTTATATAAAAACCATTCACAACACAATTACTTAATTTAAGGAATTGGAGAGAAAAATCCTATTCAAGATTTCATGACATGGCATCTTGATGTTTAAGACCAAGATTAAGGTGTATCTAAGCAATCTTAGGTTCTAATCAATCTTAATAAATTATTTTAACTCTAGATTAGTAATTAGAATTTACTAATCTTTAATTAGAGCCTAATATTGCTTAGGTTTTGCTAATCACATCATTAGGCCCAAAATGCACATAGCTAGGGGTAAAATGGTAATTTTTCATAAAAACCTCCGGGCTACCCGGGCTTAACAGTTGCTACACATTGCTTAAAAACATCATTTAAAACCTTTCAGTGAAGTTCGGGTTCAGTTGGTGCGTAAATCAAGGTTAAAAAGCCGCAAGGGTGTTTTAGTCATTTTGCGCATTAAACTCAAGAATGAGAGTCTTCTACTCTATTAACACACATAATACATGTAATCCCCTATCATCATCAAAATGTCCCCTTGAGGATGGCCGGACTATGATCCTCATTTTCCTAAAATGACCTCAGGGCATGTTGGTTATTTGTTCATGGGAAAAATCGGGTGTTACATTACTCCCCTCCAAAAAGAATTTCACCCTTGAAATTCGTTACCTAAGAAAGCTCGGATAAGTGTCCTCATATTGACTCCAACTCCCACGTGAATTCTTTGCTTTCCCTCGCCCCCATGCTACCTTAACTAAAGGTACCGTCTTGGTCCTTAGCGTTTGACTCCACTATCTACGATCCTCGTAGGGGGTATGTTAAATGTTAGGTCTTCCCTTAATTGTACTTGCTCTAGTTCTAGAACATGACTTGGGTCCGACTATATTTTCTTAACTTGGAAACATGGAAGACATTATGAAGGTTAGATAGGTTTGGGGGTAGGGCTATGCGATATGCTACGTTCCGACTCGTTTAAGGATCTAAATGCGCCAAGAAATTTAGGGCTCAATTTCTTAACTCTCATGGCTTGACCTATGCCTGTGGTAGGAGTGATCTTAAGGAACACATGTTCTCCCTTTTGAAATTTATCGGCTTTCGCCGTTTGTCCATGTAGCTTTTCTGTCGACTTTGAGCAGTGAGAATTCTATCCCTGATTCTCTTGATTTGTTCTGTTGTTTCCTCACGATATCGGTCCTAGCAGGCTTTACTCTCTAGGCTCATACCAACATAAAGGTGACGGGTATTTCCTCTCATATAGGGCCTCATATGGTGCCATGCCAATGCTTGCATGATAACTGTTGTTATACGCAAACTCAATCAATGGCAGGTATTTGTCCTAACTCCCTTTCTGTCCAAGACACATGCCCTTAGCATATCTTCTAGTGTTTGCATAGTCTTCTTATTGCCCATTCATCTAGGGTGGTAAGCTGTGCTTAGGCATAGCCAGGATCCAAACGCCTTCTGAAAACTCCCCAAAACCGTAACGAAATCGTGGATCCCGATCCGAAATTATTGTCGATGGTACTCCATGCAATCTTACGATCTCTGGATATATAACTAAGCCAGCCTATCCAAGGAGTAAGTTACCTTTATAGGTAGGAAGTGGCGGACTTGGTTAGTCGATCCACTATTACCCATATGACATCATGACTAGCTTGGGTCCTTAGCAGGTCAGTTACGAAATCCATGGAGATACTATCTGACTTCCATTTGGTAATCGATAGGGTTGCAACGTTCCAGAGGGTTTTTGTTGCTCAATCTTCACCTTTTGACAAACTAAGCACTTACTTACCCACGCACTCATGTCCCTCTTCATGCCTGGCCACCAAAACATTTTCTTCAGATCTTGGTACATGTTGGTGGTACCTGGGTGAATGGTAAAATGGCTTTTATGGGCTTCCTCCAAGATCTCTCTTCGAAGGTTACCACTAGCTAGGACAGACCTACCTTCAAACCTCCACACTCCTTCAGCATCTTGTGCAAAACCCTTCAACTTCTCTCCCGCACGGCTACTAGAGTCTCTTGAAACTCTTTATCCCTCTCTTGGGTTTGAGTGATCCTTCTCCTAAAGTCACTTGTCACACTAAGATGGCATGCTTTTATGCTTTTAGTGGTCAAGGTCATCCCTAGGTTTAGGTCTCTAAACTTTTCGATCAACTCCACCTCCTTAACCATCATGTGGGATAGGTGCAAGGTCTTCCTACTTAAGGCGTCGGCCACTACATTGGCCTTGCTAGGGTGGTAGTTTAGCCCAAAATCATAATCTTTCAAGAACTCTATCCATCTCCTTTGCCTCATGTTTAGCTCTTTTTTATCAAAGAGATACTTCAGACTCCTATGATCGGAGAACACCTCAAACTTTACTCTATACAAGTGGTGTCTCCATATCTTTAGAGCAAACACTATGGCGGCTAACTCGAGGTCGTGGGTACGGTAGTTTGCTTCATGTGACTTGAGTTGCCTAGACGCATAGGTCACTACTTGCCTATTTTGCATCAGTACACAACCCAAACCTTTCCAGAAGCATCACAATATACCTCAAAAGGTACATTAGGGTTGGGTAAAACCAAGACAGGGGTTGAGGTTAGCTTGAGTTTTAGTTCTTGAAAGCTCTTTTCACACTTGGGTCCATGAAAAAGGGGTGTCTTTCCTAGTCAGCTTGGTTAGAGGTAAGGAAATCTGAAAAACCCTTGGATAAACCTATGGTAATAACCAGCTAGACCCAAAAGCTTCTAACCTCCATTACCGTTGTAGGCCTTTCCCATTTCATAACAGCTCCACCTTGCTAGGGTCTACAGCAATTCCTCCCTTGGATACTACATGCCCTAAAAACTTCACCTCATCCAACCAAAATTCACACTTAGATAGCTTGGAAAATAGTTTCTTTTCCTTCAAGATCTCCAACACTATGGTTAGGTGACATTCATGCTCCTCGTGGGTCTTAGAGTAGATGAGGATATCATCTATAAAGACGACCATGAATTGATCCAAATAGGGTCTAAAGATCCTATTCTTGTAATCCATAAACACAGCTGAGCATTGGTTAAATCAAAGAACATAACTGCAAACTCAAAACGGCCATAACGAGTGCGAAAGGCTGTTTTTGGTATATTCCATCTTTCACCCTAATCTCATGGTAACTTGACCTCAAATCAGTCTTAGAAAACACTACTACACCTTTCAGTTGGTCCATCAAGTCATCGATCCTAGACAAAGGGTACTTGTTTTTCACCGTCACTCTATTCAGCTGCTTATAATCGACGCACATTCTCATACTCCTATTCTTTTTCTTCACAAACAAAATTGGGGCTTCCCACGGTGATGCACTAGGCCTAACAAACTTTTTCTCCAAGAGATCCTCCAACTGGGTTTTCAACTCTGCCAACTCCAAAGGGGACATTCTATATGGGGCTATGGATATGGGTCATGCTCTCAGAAGGTCTATAGAAAATTCTATTTCTCTTAGGGGAAACTCAGGTATCTCATTTGGAAATACTTCGGGAAAATTTCTCACTATTGGTATCTCGTCAATACTTTGCTCAAAGTCCACATTACTAGCGGCTAGGAGTACATAACCCTTAGTCTCTCCTTAACACAGTCCGCCTCTATAGCATTTATGTAAAAGTTCAAGGGTTTTCTAGGTTCACTAGGAATAGGAAGGAAGATGACTGATTTTTCATAGGTTTAGTACTACACAATTGGCATAAAGCCAATCCATACCAAGGATTACGTCTAGACCTTTCATGGGTAAACAAATCAAATCTAAGACAAAGGATCTATTTTCAAGAATAAATCTACAGTTCAAACAATATTTACATGTTTAACAGGCTTTCCTGGAGGGGTGGAACAATAAGGTCAAAGGGAAGTTCAGACACTTGTAATTTAAGGAATTCAACATAAGAGTATGAGATGAAAAAATGGGTAGTGCCAGAGTTGAAAAATACAATTAAGGTTTTACCATTTATTTCACACTTATCTTCCATGAGGTTCCTTGACTTCGTCATTTCTTCGGCATTGACAGTGAAGACTCTCCCTTGGTGTTGCGGCTTGGGATTGAGGATCATCGGGTTCCTCTCTGCATTCCGCGAGAAGTGGCCAGGCTTCCTACATTGGTAGCAAACTCCCAAGCCTGCTGAAGGAGGTCTCCGTGTGGTTTCCTATACTTATCACAAACAATGGCGGGTATAGGTCTTGGATATGCCGCTGAGGTCTTTAGAGGTGCTTTCCTGGTTGTCATGAGGCCTTCCTTGGTTGAAATCTCTCAGAACCTTGGGATCTAAATGGGGGTCGAGATGGTGGTCCTTGTGGCGGTCGAAATGGTGGTTGGTTTGGAGCTTAACTTCGAGGCTTGTGTTGCCAGCTTCCTACAAGCCCATCGGCCTTTGACATGCTCAGCTTCTTTTGACCGTCCTTAATGATATGGCATTTGTTAACCAGGGTAGGAAAGTCCCTGACTCTCAAATGAGCCACCCAACATTAACTTCAGCCTTCAACCCGGATTTGTACTTGATGTACTTCCAGGACTCATCCGGGTTCCCTTGGTACATGCTTAAGAACTTGATGAGCTCCTCAAACTTGGCCGTGTACTGAGCGAGACTCATGCCCCTTGAGTTAGTTGCATGAACTCGATGTCCTTAGCATTCCTCACAGAACTCTGGAAGTACTTCTCGTAGAAGTGAGCTTTGAACTTTCCCAGCGATCTCCGTTCTTGATGCTTCTAGCAGTCTTTAACTTCAGCTACCATAACCGGCATCACTTTCTAGCATATAGGTGGCAAAAGTCACCTTTTGCCCTTCCGTGCATGGAATCACCGTGAAGATCTTCTCCATGCTCTTGATCTACCGTCAGGCATGGCTTGGATTCAAGGTTCCTTTGAAGGAAGGTGGATTGGCCTTGCGGAATTCCCCAAATGGGCGTGCTTGGGAATTTATGGCCGGATCTTGGAAATCTCGGTCCATCCTTTCAAACATCGCCCTCATGATTATAGCCACCTCGCGGAAGGCTTCAGTCTCACCGTCCCGGCTTGGAGTCGAGGTCTTATTCTGTTGTCGCGGTGCCATTGGTCCCTATTCACTAAGGTGATCAGGCTCAACATCATATGTAAAGTGGGCATAGTTACCATGGCACGGATAGACATAGGAGTCATGCATTTCTAATCCTTAAGCTCATCCTATTGATGGGACAACTACACATGACATATCTATCGCATCATGCTGAAGAAGCATAGTTAGTCCAATCCTTAGGCTCCATGAGAACCAAACTGCTCTGATACCAAAATGTAACACCCTAATATTTAACCCAACATGCCTAGGACGTATTGCGATTAATTATTAGTTATTACTCTTTTGATCGATTCTTTTAAATTCACTTTATCAAAATACTTAGCAGAAAATATGGGTAAAATTTTCTTTTTGAAACAAAAACAAAACGTGAGCCATACACGCGTGTGCTACCTAAACCGAATGCTAAGAGCCATCAAAGTAAATAGAGAAACATGCACGTACACAACATTCATGATCATATAACAAGCTTTATATTACATAGCATGAAATAACATAGTTCTTAATACACAGAAATTAAACGAGAAGTCACACCCATAGTGGACGAGCTTCTGATACATAACCAATGGGAAGAAATATGTAACACCCTTCACACCATAAGGCTATGCTTAAGTCATAACCTTATAATGAGCAGTTGTTACTTGTTATCTATACTTAACCTTTGATGGAGTATATACATATTACATATGAGCCTGCCTTTCTAGACAAACATAAAATGTTCTCTCTGTCGTTAAATTTGAACATAAATAATATATCAAAATACATAATTGTGTTATCCAACAAAGCAACATCATATATAACTCTGTCAAACCCTTACCCTGGTTTACACAGGAACCTTCTAGTCTAGGTAGGGTACTACTCAACATTCACTAAAAGAAAATAAAATAACTGACTGAATTCTCTATCATTGGTTCATCAGAAACTCTGGACCATAATGCCAGTACCAGTTGAGAATTTTTGTGAAATAATCATCAACAGAGCAATCTATAAAAATATGATATAGGAATGAGAATCAAAGATTCCCAGGAGGAAATATACTAGTCTACTTCAGTGATATTTGACATAACATTAAAATAATTAAAGTATCTTTAATTTCTTTTGAAATATCAAGCTTGCTTATCCACTTTACTTATTATATAGGATTATGAGTACACTTATGCTTGAGAATAAAAGATCGAAGGATTCAAAGATAATTGCTTGGTATTCCTGTTGTTTACATAATAATTAGTTAGTTTGTTTCGTTACTTCTTGGACATAATCTTATTCTGAACTTTAAGCTTGAGAATAGAGCTCATAGGATTCCTAATATACTTCTCATCTGATGTATTTCTAGCGTGTAACACCTCATGTTACATTCTGATATAGTTCACTTGTTGCAGGACCTCATACTACAACCTGATATAGATCACTCTATGAATCGTACTGCAACGATGTAGATCGTACTGTGGATCGTAAGACTCTTCTGATATACTTCTCTGTGGATCGTACTGTCAACGATGTAACGCCGTCACGTTACAACCTGATATAGTTCACTAGATGGAGTACGTCTACCATATCTCATCTGAACAGCCTCGCTATTCCTTCTAGGACATCCTTTTTCTCAAATGATGTAATGCCGTCATGATTATAACCTGATATAGTTCCAAGGGCGTAGTACGTCTACTACTACCCGTGAATCCATGAGCTTACCATTGAGCAATTAATATTACATAAGGCGTATATCTTTAGTTTTCTTTTTCGTATGAAACTCTATCATGTAGTTGGGAAAATTTCTTAATTGTAAAGTAAAAATATCTTCTTAATAATTCTATATCTCACTTCCGCTCTAAGATGTTCTTGAACTCTTACAAGATTTTCTCTGTTAAGTCTCTTGAATTACTGAGACTTTCTCTCTTGAAAATCTCTTGAATTTCTTATGAGATATTCTCTTTAGATCTTGTAAATTCTTATGAGATTTTTATTGAAAATCTTTGAAGTCTTATGAGATATTCTGTCAAAATCTCTTGGGTTCTTACGAGATTTATTGGTAAAATCTACTGAACTTTTTATGAGATTTTTCTGGAAGAGTAGTTACGAGATTTTTGAAAAGTCTAGTAAACTTTTATGAGATTTTCTTAAAGAAAAAGTTCAACATTTACAAGATTTTCCATAAAATCTATTAGACTGTTATGAGATTTTTACTGAAGGTCTATTTAACTGTGATGAACTGTTTCTATAAAATCTGTTGTTCTGTGATAAGATTTTCTCAAAATCTGCTAATCTTCTATGAGATTTCTTCATAGTAGAAACTTATAGAATTTCTTACATTATAATTCTTAAATCTTTCATCAAATTAAACTAAGTGTATTACTTAGATTCCAGAGTTTTTCTTCTATGGATCAAAATCTCATCATTTCTTACGAAACTTTAGCATCATACTTCAAAATACTAGTCTTGCAGATTTTTAGAAAATATTTATGGTTATGTTCTTGAAAAATTTCCAGATTTCACATTCTCTTTAAGGAATCAAAAATCTCTTCATTTACATAGTTAAATATCTTACATCAATTACTCAATTCATAAAGCATTCAAGCATAGCACCCTTTTACATCTACCAAGTTCATGCATAAGCAATCTTGAAATAATTTCAGATTTCCAAACATAAATTTCAAGCATATATCAAGAGTTTATATTAGCAACATAGCCAAACAATCACAAGGCAATAAACTAGAATTTTCCTACCTTTCTTCCAAGCTTTTTGGCTATACTTTTTTCTAGCTTTTCCTCCTCTAAAGCTCCAAACCCATGTTCTAGCCACTAGATATGCTGCTGTTTGGACATTTTTGAATTGGAAAAACAAGGTTTTGGCAAGACTATGATGTAGAGGAAGTGTTATTGAACAAGTTTAAGTGTTTACCTAAGTATAGTCTTAAAGGATTTCAAGGTTTCATGGAGTTTATTCAAAGAGAAAACTTGAAAATGGAGGAAGAAAGAAAGGAATGTGAAGAAAGGAAGAAAAACATGAACTCTGACTAAACGAGAAGAAAAATGGCATTTCATTTCCTTTTTCATTTTTATAAAAACCTACTTGGGGAGCAAGTAATAAGCATACCTATTGTCGATCAATTTGCCTTGTTTTTGTATTAGAAATATCTATATTTATTTGATCGTGTTAAGTAAAAATTATTTGAGATCTGATAATATAAATTATTTTTACCAGACTAAGTGTTTTGGTGTACCGGTTATTACCACTTTGGTGTACCAATTATTACTATTTTATTACCCGATCAATACCTAAACAATTTTACTGGGTTAAAAATATTTATTTAACTTTATCATTATTTTTTTCAATGTCCTTATACCAATTATATGTCTTATTCTATATCTCCGATTAAAATATTATTATATTAATTTTTAATAATATTAAATTAATTTTCATTTTTTTTACAAACTCCTCATATTATTCTAATCATAACTTGTCTGCGAAATTTTCAAAATTCCTATAGATTATTCACAATTAATCATTTTATCACAATAATACTAAAAAACCTCGTTACATCCCTTTAAAAAAATTTTGCCCTCAAAATTTAGTCTTCTCGTATATTCCTTGGATTATTCCCTCTACGCAATCTTTACAAAAAGACAAATCTTTCTCAAAGTTACTTCACGCTTCTATTTACTATTTGTATTTGTGGGAACTCAAACATTAAGCCATCCCATAGCAGCAGGGATTCAGATTCCAGGATATGACTAGAATCATAGTTATACTTTCAAAATTGTGGCACATAGAACACACGTGAAGCTTTGATAGACATGGATTTGGAACTATCTGGTATGTCACTAGGTTTACACGACCTTAGATCTAAAAGGACCTATAAAATGATGATTTAGTTTTCTAGACTTTAATGGCTCTGCCTATCCTAGCATAAAGATAACTTTCAAAAATATGTGCTCTCTTTCTAGGAATTCTAACGTCCTTTCCTCTTATTATCATAGCTCTTTTATCAGCCTTGAGTAGTCAAAATCTTACCTCTGATCTTCTTTATCCGCTCAATAATTTGTTTGACGGTCTAGTCCTAGAAGGCTATTCTCACTTAATTCATGCCAACATAGAAGCGATTGTTACTTCCTCCCATATATAGTTTCATAAGGAAACACTCTGATGCTTGTACGATAGCTGTTGTTATAGGAGAATTCCATTAATGATTAACAGCTATCCTAATTGCCATAATGTTCCAGGACATATGCTCTCATCATACCTTCCAACATTTGAATGGTCCATATAGTTTGCCTATCAGCCTCAAGATAATAAGTCATGTTGGAACAAGGTTTTCTTCGAAGCTTTTAGAAAATCTCCTAAAAATCTTAAAGTGAAATGTGAATCTCTGGATGGGATTATAATAGAAGGAACACCCTGAGTCTCACCATTCCTTCTATATAAAGCTTGACCAATATTTTAATAAATAACTTTAACTGGTAGAAGAAGATGTGCGGACTTAGTCTCCCACTATAACCCAAATAGTACCATATCCTAATGGTGTCTTTAGCAATCCAGTCACAAAGTCCGTTGAAATAGTTTCCTTTTTCCATTGGGAATCTCCAAGGGTTGCAGTGTACTTAGTGGCTTCTAATGTTCTATTTTCATCTTTTGGAAATCAAACTCTTTGAGATTGTTCCTGCTACATTCACCTTTTTCTCTGGTTGTTTGAACCTCTTCTTAAGATCTCTATACATTCTTGTAACTCCTGAGGGTACTAAAAAGTCACCATGCTGGGCTTCATCCCGAATACTATGATGAACCTCCCTTGCTATACGCACACTTGATCTTGATATCTCCATGTCCTATGTTCACCCCATGCAAATCGCTCGCTCTCAATCTTGAGTTGATTCTGATTTGGATCTTCTTGCTAAGCTTGTAAAATCTCTTTCTTAATGTCACTTATTATCCTAATCTAACCCAAATATACATTTCCAAATCTCTCTTCTATCCCCAACTTAGGAATTTGGAAAAATCTCTTCTAGCTTTGTGTCCTTAACCATCATCAAAGAAATATCCAAAGTTTTCTGTTGAAGGCATCCATTATCACATTTGTTTTTCCTGATGGTAGTTCAAGTCAAGCTCATAGTCTCTAAGGAACTCCATCCATCTCCATCGCCTCGTGTTTCCTTCCGTCTAATTAAGGGATTCTTAGGATCTTATGCTTTTGACACCTATACTTCATCTCATAACCTCAAGGTTTTCAAAATGACTCCCTCGGCGCTGACGTATCTCAAACATTTGCTTAGCCTCCGCGTGTCACCGTGTCCACTCCTTGTGTCCATAGGGGCCGTGAGCCTTCTGAGATATAAGGGCAGTTCTTCTAATTCTGACGGAACATACAGGGAGCCCACGCCAAGTCGAAGAGCAGCATTACGAGTCTACTCATCTGGGTCCTATACTCATAAAATAATAACATAGTTATGCATAAAATCACATCATATTCCTCATCATCAATTCATAATACTATGCATAGCAGAACATCATATTTCTCATCATCATCTCATAAATACTATGCATAGCAGAACATCATATTCACATAATGCATTTACTTAGTTTCTTAGGTGACTTAAAGTTACTTTCATCATCATTTTCCTGGGCCACCCTATACTCCACCCTTTTGGGAGTAATCTAGGTTATGAGCTCATACCTTACTAGTCGTCACTAGCATATACTTATCCCTTTTGATAAGTTAAAGTCCCAACTCTACCCTTTTGAGAGAACGGGCTAGGGGGCAAGAATCACCTTTTCACCACCTATAGTCTGATGGGTCCAAAGGATCATTTCCTCATAATCTTAAGTCACCATTAAGTCTTTGCATGTTATATCATAATATAACTCTAATTCATAATCATCAAGATGCATAAACATTCTCATTGTTTGCAACAACAACTATATCATGCAAACTATGAAGTCATTCAATAATATCAAATACTTAATAAGCATCAAATCACTACATAGACTTATCATTTCAAACTTCAAAGAACCATCATCATAAATTCTTACCAAAACTCTTAAACAACCGAAACTTTAGAATCGGGTAATCTCAATTATCAAACTAATTAATCATGCATCTAAAGGATTCATTATCATCATTACCATTAATTATAAGCCTTAAGAATATTATTAAACTATATGGGACAGCATAGGCAGCAAGTTATATTTAAGGCTTCATGGTGTGCTAGAAGTTGCATTTTTAACCCTTTCTACCTTTCCTTATGGTGCTAAAATTAATTACTAAACCAATTATGAATCATTCTCTCAGCAATAAACCATGATTATCACAACTTCAAACATATTAAACCATCATCATACAGTAGTACTAAACTCAGATTAGTGGCCGAATCATGAACCTCATATAATTGTTGGAAGTCACATTTCAAGTACACATGTGATACCTGGTTTACGTAAAATATTTGTAAAACCTTGAAACTCCTTTAGAAACTAATTCTTTTTGCTAAACTTGAAAGAATATTCATGATTAAAATTCTCACTTAAGATAAAAGGAGCAAGTCTTGAGCTTAAGAGATTTATGTGATATCTTAGAATCATAAACATGCTATGCAACCTCATTTTAATCTTGTCATTATAAGGTGATAACTTGGAATTATAAACATGATATGCAAATCCATTTCTTTATCTTTAAGATTTAAGGTGATGACTTGAAAATTAAACATGATGCAAGAACTTGAAATATAAACATGATGCAAGAAACTGGAGCGGCGTTCATAGGACCAATGGAAGAAAGAATCTTAGAAACTTGACGGAATCCGCATGGTGAAGGGAGAAGAGAATTATTATTACATCTTTTTAAGCTCCAATCTCAAGACTTCTTAAAGAATCAATTCTTTAACTCCAATAATCTTATTTCTTTGCTTGTGATACTCGGGTAAGTCTTTGAGCTCTAGATCTTTAGGTGATGACATAAAAATAAACATGTCATGCGTTGATTCTTTTAGCCATTATAAAATAAAGTGAGAACATAAAATAAATATGAGATGCATCCTCTTTATTATCTTTGAAGATTAAGTGACAACTTGAAACATAAACATGAAATGCAAGCTTGGAAATTTAAACATGAATATGCAAGTTCATTTATTCATTCTTGAGAATTTAGTGATGACATAGAAAGTAAACATGGTTATGCAAGGCATAAACTTAAACATGGATGCAAGTTCATTTTATTTCTTTACTAGAGCTCCTCCAAGACTTTAGAGAAATATAAATTCAACCCAATATATCTTAGCAAGACAAAGTGAAAAATACATCTTTCAAGTTCTAAACTCAAGATCTTTATTTTTACATCATAAAAACATCATTCTTTAAAGTTTTGCATCAAGTGGAACTTTCAAGCTTTAGAGGCCTAACTTGTGATGGATTCACAACCCACCTTCAAGGTCCTCATCATCAAGCCATCATCTTAGTCCCACCTAGGCCATATGGCCAAATTGGTTAAAGAAAAATGAAGAGGAAAACCGAAATGAAAAGCTAAGGTAAGTTCATAATTTTAACATTTTGAGCTAAAAATACAACTTCTCAAATCATAGAAATAAATATAGAAACTACTCCCTACCTAATCTGATTTGAAGGAAAGGAAGAGAACTTGGTTTCTTGAGTGAAATGAAAGAAAATATTCTTGAAAACTTGAAGAAAGAATTCAGCCAAGAGGAGGAGGAAATGAGAGCTTTTGGTGCTCCTAAAAGTAGAATTTGTGTAAGTTATGAGCAAGGCTTCCAAGGCTCCTCAAGTAAGCATATTTATAGAGGAATTCAAGCTCATGTATGACAAGAGGAGGAGGCATAATTTTCGGATTTTTCATGGGGAACAAAGGGAGGAAAATCATTTCTTTGTTTAAGGCATGTTTTATGCTATGTTTTAGGGAATTTTTGGCATTTTGTTTTAGTGTATCTTTGGGCAATTATTCTGATGCATAATGGCATCAATAATTTCGTCCATTACAGCCCAAGGAGGAGAAATTTGTGTGTTCCATGCATTATTTAGGTGTAGGTAAGGTATTCATGCAATTTAGAGAATTTACGGTTAAGGGCTTAGGTGAATTAGTAAGCAATTTGAGTGTTTTAAAGCAATTTTAGGTTCTAATCAATTTAAATAAATAATTTTGACTCTAGATTAATAATTAGAATTTAATAAGCTTTAATTTGAGCCTAATATTGCTTAGGTTTCATTAGACAAATCAAAAATCTCAAAATTTGTAAAACTACAAAGACAAGGGCAAAATGGTCATTTTACTTAAAAATTGTCCGAGACCACCCGAGCTTAACCAATGGTTAATCATGGCTTAAAAACACCTTTTAAAATATTTTAGTGAGGTTCGGGCTCAGCGGTACGCAATCGGCGTTAAAACCCGTAGGGCGTTTTGGTCATTTTGCACGTCGCTCAAAATTAGGATTCTTTTCCTCTATTAACACTCATAACACAAACAATCCCTTATTAACATCAAAACATCCCCTTGAGGATGGGTGGGGCCCACGATCCTCATTTTCTGAGTAAAATAACCTCAGGGCATTTTGGTCATTTTTCACGTACAGAAATTTGGGTTTGCAATACTTGCACGAATTGCTCCTAACTTCTCTTCTAACGTTATATTCCTTTATTAAGGATTGTTTCGTCTCAAATTTCATATAATATTTACCTACGGTAATTCGGTAATTCTTAATGACAGTAAAAATTACAGTAAAATTGGGTTACAGGGCCACCCTAATACTCTCCCTTTTGAGCTCATACCTCACTAGTCGTCACTAGCGTAACCTTATCCCTTTTGATAAGTTGAATTCCTGACTTCAAGAGTGGGGGTTAAGGGGCAAGAATCACCTTTTCATCACCTATAGTTTGATGTGTCCAAAGGATCATTTTCTCATGTTTTAAGTCAATTTAAGTCTTAGCATGTTATATCAAGATGCAATACATAATGCATAAAGATCATAGCTCTCTATATATTTCTAGCATAAGTGTTTCCAAAGGAAACTATAACATACAAATGATAGATTTTATCTTTAGAGATCATGTACTCACATAGCATTAAATATCACATGAATTCATCATCTCAAATCATCAATACATAAAGCCATTCTATCATACTTAAGGTACATATTTCTGCACATTTGGGGTTCTAGTAATCGATTAAATATGATGGTAATTGATTATCAGAAACAAAAACTTGTTCCGAACTCAAAAAGATGGCCTGGTAATTGATTACTTGGGCTTGGTATCGATTACCAGGGCCTAAATTTTATCCTGGGTACGAGGAACATCTAGGTAATTGATTACATAGAATGGTAATTGATTACTAAGGCTAAAACCTTTGGAAAATGAAATCGATTACATGAACTGGTAATTGATTACAGGAGTTAAAAACTAGTTATGGGCATGAGGACAACCTTGGTAATCGATTACGTTTTTCAATCGATTACATAAGCTGGTAATTGATTACCAAAACCTCTGAATTTGAGAAATCGTGATTTTTAACACATTCTAAGCTACTTTAACACCTTGAGACCAGTTAAAATATCTTTCTAACATTCCTTTGAAAACATCTTCACATTTTTACAAATCAAGACCAACATTGTATCATGACTAAGGCACACCACTAGTTGTAACGCCCCAATTTTTATTGTAATTTTTACTGTCATTAGGAATTACCGAATTATCGTAGGTAAATATTATATAAAATTTGAGACCAAACAATCCTTAATAAAGGAATATAACGTTAGAAGAGAAGTTAGGAGCAATTCGAGCAAGTATTGCAAACCCCGATTTTCTGGACGTGTAAAATGACCAAAATGCCTCTGAGGTTATTTTACTCAGAAAATGAGGATCGTGGGCCCCACCCGTCCTCAAGGGGATGTTTTGATGTTAATAAGGGATTGTTTGTGTTATGAGTGTTAATAGAGGAGAAGAATCCTAATTTTGAGCTCCGACGTGCGAAATGACCAAAACGCCCTACGGCTATTTTAACCCCGATTTGCATGCCGACTTAGCCCGAACCTCACTAAAATGTTTTAAAAGGTGTTTTTAAGCCATGATTAACCATTGGTTAAGCTCGGGTGGTCTCGGGCAATTTTTAAGTAAAATGACCGTTTTGCCCCTCTTTTTGTAGTTTTACAAATTTTGAGATTTTTGATTCGCTAACGAAACCTAAGCAATATTAGGCTCAAATTAAAGCTTATTAAATTCTAATTATTAATCTAGAGTCAAAATTATTTATTTAAATTGATTAGAACCTAAAATTGCTTTAAAACACTCAAATTGCTTACTAATTCACCTAAGCCCTTAACCGTAAATTCTCTAAATTGCATGAATACCTTGCCTACACCTAAATAATACATGGAACACACAAAACCCTCTTCCATGAGGCTGTAATGCACGAAATAATTCAGCCATAATCATTAGAATTATTGCAAGATAATGCACTAAAACAAAATGCCAAAAAATTCCCTAAAACATGGCAAAAAACATGCCTTAAACAAGAAATGATTTTCCTCCCTTTGTTCCCCATGAAAAATCCAAAAATTATGCCTCTTCCTCTTGTCCATACATGAACTTAAATCCTCTATAAATAGGCATGCTTAAGGAGTCTTAGATGCTTGCTCAAAATTGTACACATTTCTAGTTTTTCCAAAGCACCAAAAGCTCTCATTTCCTCCTCCTCTTGGCTGAATTCTTTCTTCAAGTTTTCAAGAATATTTTCTTTCATTTCACTCCAAGAAACCAAGTTCTCTTCCTTTCCTTCAAATCAGATTAGGTAGGGAGTTGTTTTTAAGTTTATTTCTATGTTTTGCTAAGTGTTGTTCTTGGTTCAAAATGATGATTTCATGGATTTTCTCTAGTTTTTCCATTTGGTTTTCTTCTTCCTTTTTCTTTAACCAATTCGGCCATATGGCCTAGGTGGGACTAAGATGATGGCTTGAT
This sequence comes from Dalbergia oliveri, assembly GCA_030441495.1. Taxonomy (NCBI): domain Eukaryota; kingdom Viridiplantae; phylum Streptophyta; class Magnoliopsida; order Fabales; family Fabaceae; genus Dalbergia; species Dalbergia oliveri. The sequence goes on along the minus strand of JAMLFY010000004.1, from coordinate 32,287,225 downwards.
GATGAGGACCTTGAGGGTGGGTTGTGAATCCATCACAAGTTAGGCCTCTAAAGCTTGAAAGTTCCACTTGATGCAAAACTTTAAAGAATGATGTTTTTATGATGTAAAAATAAAGATCTTGAGTTTAGAACTTGAAAGATGTATTTTTCACTTTGTCTTGCTAAGATATATTGGGTTGAATTTATATTTCTCTAAAGTCTTGGAGGAGCTCTAGTAAAGAAATAAAATGAACTTGCATCCATGTTTAAGTTTATGCCTTGCATAACCATGTTTACTTTCTATGTCATCACTAAATTCTCAAGAATGAATAAATGAACTTGCATATTCATGTTTAAATTTCCAAGCTTGCATTTCATGTTTATGTTTCAAGTTGTCACTTAATCTTCAAAGATAATAAAGAGGATGCATCTCATATTTATTTTATGCTCTCACTTTATTTTATAATGGCTAAAAGAATCAACGCATGACATGTTTATTTTTATGTCATCACCTAAAGATCCTAGAGCTCAAAGACTTGCCCAAGTATCACAAGCAAAGAAATAAGATTATTGGAGTTAAAGAATTGATTCTTTAAGAAGTCTTGAGATTGGAGCTTAAAAAGATGTAATAATAATTCTCTTCTCCTTCACCAGTGCGGATTACCGCGCTTTTCTAAGATTCTTCTCCCTCCACTTGTCCTGCGACTACCGCTCCAGTTTCTTGCATCATGTTTATATTTCAAGTTCTTGCATCATGTTTAATTTTCAAGTCATCACCTTAAATCTTAAAGATAAAGAAATGGATTTGCATATCATGTTTATAATTCCAAGTTATCACCTTATAATGACAAGATTAAAATGAGGTTGCATAGCATGTTTATGATTCTAAGATATCACATAAATCTCTTAAGCTCAAGACTTGCTCCTTTTATCTTAAGTGAGAATTTTAATCATGAAGATTCTTTCAAGTTTAGCAAAAAGAATTAGTTTCTAAAAGAGTTTTAAGGCTTTGCAAAGATTTTACAAGAAACTAGTATTCTATGTACACTTAAAATGTGATTTTATGAGATTCATGATTCAGCCACTGATCTGAGTTTAATACTAATGTATGATGATGATTTAATATGTTTAAGTTGTGATTATTATGTTTATTGATGAGGAAACAATTCTATGCAAGTTAGAAGAGAAACTAGCTATATAAAACAACGTAAAGCTTGAATTTAGCTAGTCTTTGATCTCTTTAAGTTTAGCCACTGCCAAATCTGTTTTAGTATGATATAATTCTGTTTAAGATTGGTTAAGCCACGGAAAATTTGGTAACAATTAGTGTAGGATTGATCCGAACACTAAAAATGAAACTAGCAACTAGAAAAACCATAAAAGCAAGATTTCTAGAACTTTAGAGAATGAAATTTATGTATTCTGTCCAGAGCCTTTAGTGATCTTAAGAACCAGATTTTATCATGTTTAGATAAGGGAGAATGATTCATAATTGGTTTAGTAATTAATTTTAGCATCATAAGGAAAGATGGTAATGAGAAAGGGTTAAAAACGCAACTTCTAGCACACCGTAAAACCTTAAGAACAACTTACTATCTATGCTGCCCCATATTGTCTAATAACGTTCTTAGGACTTATAATTGATGGTAATAAGTCCCTTAGATGCATAATTAATCAGTTCAATAATTAAGGTTGCCCGATTTTAGAGTTTCGTTTAAGAAGCTTTTCGACAAGGATTTATGATGATGCCTCTTTGATGTTTTAAATGATAAGTCTATGTAGTGATTTGATGCTTATTAAGTATTTGACGTCATTGAATGATTTCCCTAGCTTGCATGTTATAGTTGCTATTGCAAACAATGAAAATGCTTATGCATGAAATAAAGAAATAATCTCTGTTATTTAAAAAAATTACCTTTGTTGCTGGAAGAAAGTGTACTACCTAAAAGTGTAATTTGGAAAGGTTCTGGCTAGGAAAGACTTGGTATTTAAGCGTGTCCATTGTGACCCACCTCTCTTTCCTGGAATCTCCAGATGCATGATTTCAGTTAGTATATATTATTCCATCATAAGACTATAAATGAGAAAATGTCATGATGATTATGAATTGAATTATGATATAACATGCAAAGATTTAATGGTGACTTAAATGTAAGAGGAAATGATCCTTTGGACCCATCAGACTATAGGTGGTGAAAAGGTGATCCTAGCCCCCTAGCCGTTCTCTCAAAAGGGTAGAGTCAATTTTTACTTATCAAAAGGGATAAGTATATGCTGGTGACGACTAGCAAGGTATGAGCTCATAACCTAGATTACTCCCAAAAGGGTGGAGTATAGGGTGGCCCAGGAAAATGATGATGGAAGTAACTTTAAGTCACCTAAGAAACTAAGTAATGCATGATGTAAATATGATGTTCTTCTATGCATAGTATTTATAATATGATGATGAGAAATATGATGTTCTTCTATGCATAGTATTTATGATTTGATGATGAGAAATATGATGTTCTTTATGCATAGTATTTATGATATGATGATGAAGAATATGATGTGTTGATAAAAGGAAAAGTTCATTATAAACATGACATGCTAAGTTTATGATGCATTATAAGACGCATGATTAAAACCAACGAACCTTGGTAAAGTATATTTTCAAACTTAATAAATCAATCTTAGCATGCTCACTATTTCATAATGAAACCCGAGGTTCCTGGGGACGATGATGATGACACAATGCATCATGAGGTGAGTACCCTACTGAGATTCTTTTTATAAGTTTCTCACTCCCTCTATTTTTCTTTCCATCTCGTCTTCAAAATAGAAGGAAGTGTTCGTGATTCACATTGAGGCTTTCACCTGGTAGCTGAACTTGATCCTCTAGTTTCACTCGTATATTTCAAATATCTATCCCTATCCTTGGAGTGTTATTACTAGGTGCCATTAATGGATGTCCTTCCATCCATATATTATTTATGTTTTGTTAGATTGCCTACACCTAGTCTTATTTTGTTGTTAGGCAAAATATCTATGTGATATGTAATTATGGATGTCATATGATGGAGCCAATATGATGTGTTTCTTCATGATATGTCTATTTTTTCCTTTATCTCGATTATCGTTCACGTTATGCGCGGCTCACGTTTTCAATTATGTTTTAAAAAATGGCTCGTAATTTCACTAAGTATTTTCAAAGCATGATTAAGGAACTGAAGCAAAGAGTAAAGTCTAGTAATTAATCATACTGCCTAGGTGTATAGGGTTAATTATTAGGGTGTTACACTAGTCATGGTTAAAATTTCCATTCGGGATACCAGGGCAAGTCTTTTTGAGCTCTAGGAGTTTAAGTGATGACATAAAGATAGACATGTTATGCAAGCTTCATTTTAGATCTTTATCATTAATAGGTGATGACTTGAAAAATATGCTAAATAGGAAATGTAAATATGAATGCAAGTTTAATTCTTTATTTCATGCTCTAGGCCCCTTAGAGTATTTACTCTAAATCACATTTCAACTTTCAGGTTGAAATAGGCGGGCTTTGAGTTAATTACTTAGGTGATAACATGAGTGTAAACATAAAATGCAAAACTTATATATAAATATGCAATGCAAGAACTTGAAATAAAGACATGATGCAAGTTCATTTCTTTATCTTGCTAGAGCTCATTTCAAGACTTTAAAGGATAAACTTTCAACCCCAATCAATCTTAACCAAATGGAAATGAGTTTTAGAGCCTCTTGACACCATGGTCCTATGGACCTCATTTGTCTAGACTCATCATCAAACTCAAGGAAAAACCAACAAAGACAACAAAAAATCTTTTTATTTTCATCATTCTTTTAAAACCAAAGATGAAGCCAACATTGAGCTCTAGAGGTCTACACATGGTTGTCTTTATAGCCAACACAAGATCTCTCATCATCAAGCTATGGCTTTTCACTAATCCAACAACAACAAACCAAGGAGGGAGAAAGAAAAGGAAAGATCAAAACTGAAAAAGAAGAGGAACATGAGGAGGAGCAACTCAACCACATCATCAACTAAAAACTCATCAATTTCATGCATCATTAAATCCGAAAAACATAAGAGGAAGAATAAAGAAATAGAACTCAAAATAACTCCCTACCAAGTTGTGTCCCTTGCTTGAAGAGAGAAAGCTTTGATCTTGCAAGGGAATGACTATGTGTTTGTGAGTTTAGGGAGGGTTGAGAGTGGTGGTGGAAAAAGACTTGAAGTTGAGAAAAAACTAGAGAGCTTTTTTATCACAAACTTAAACAAAAAGCTAGTGGTAAAAGTGTGAAATTTCTCACACATTGCTATATATATTATGGGTTGAAAAATGAAATTGTGTGGGTGAAAATGGGGAGAAGGCTGCGGCTCTTTGCAGCCATGGGAGAGAAAAATATCTCTTCTAAGTGTCATTCAAAGGTAAGGCTAGGTATGGGTCAAGGTATGGTCCAAGGCATGGCTCTTTGTGTGTGAAAATAAATCAACATGTGAGGAGTATGGGAAGGAGTGGCATTCGACCACCTTCCAGCCAAGGGGGAGAAAATGTGTCATTCAATTGTGGTTTAGAGGTGTGTGTTGGTGTATCTTTGATTAGGATTTTGATTATGAGTTTATAAGTAAGTGTTTAGGTAAGGTAATGGGTAATTAAGGATGTCAAAACATGATTAAGGAGTTGGTCTTGCTTCATGAATGAAATAAAACACATTTTACATAAAAATCATTCACAACACAATTCCTTAATTTAAGGAATTGGAGAGAAAATACTATTCAAGATTCCATAAGATAACATCTTGATTTTTAAGACCAAGATTAAGGTGTATCTAAGCAATCTTAGGTTCTAATCAATCTTAGTAAATTATTTTAACTCTAGATTAATAGTTAGAATTTACTAATCTTTAATTAGAGCCTAATATTGCTTAGATTTTGCTAATTGCATCATTAGGCCCAAAATGCACATAGCTAGGGGCAAAATGGTAATTTTTCACAAAAACCTCCTGGACTACCTGGGCTTAACCAGTTGCTGCACATTGCTTAAAAACATCATTTAAAACCTTTCGGTGAAGTCCAGGTTTAGTCGGTGCATAAATCGAGGTTAAAAAGCCACATGGGCGTTTTAGTCATTTTGCACATCAAAACTCAAGAATGAGATTCTTCTGCTATTAACACACATAATACATGTAATCCCCTATCATCATCAAAATGTCCCCTTGAGGATGGCTAGGACTGCGATCTCATTTTCCAGGTAAAATGATCTCAGGGGCATTATGTTGTTAAATGGTAAACTTGAGCCTAGGACTCAAAGAAATAATAAATGGAGTGCATTCATATTTATATTTCAAGTCCTTGCATTGCATCTTTATATTTAAGCCTTGCATTTCATGTTTACATTTATGTTATTACCAAAATAATTAATCTCGAAGCCTACCTATTTCAACCTTAAAGTTGAAATATGATTTAAGTGAGTACTCTAAGGGGTCTAGAGCACTAAAATAAAGAATTGAACTTGCATTCATGTTTACATTTCTTGCCTAGCATATTTATTTTTTTCAAGTTATCACTTAAACTTAAAGATTAAAACGAGAACTTGTATTTTCATATCACTTAAATAATTAATCTCGAAGCTACCTATTTCAACCTTAAAGTTGGAATGTGATTTAGAGTGAATACTCTAAGGGGCCTAGAGCACTAAAATAAAGAATTGAACTTGCATTCATGTTTACATTACTTGTCTAGCATATTTATTTTTCAAGTCATCACCTAAATGTAAAGATTTAAAACTAGAGCTTGCATTCTCATATTTAAATTCAAAGCTTTGCATAGCTTATGCTTTTCTTGCCATCACCCTATAATGCCAAGATTAAAAAATGAAGCTTGCATTGCATGTTTAAAATTATGCCATCACTTGATTAACTTAGTGCTCAAGACTCACCATTTTAACTCACTTGAGAACTTTGACTCATGAAATATACATCTTATTAAAACTAGACATCCTTTTATTGAGCTCTCTAATTTTTGCTACTAATCTAAAAGTTACTTATTATGTTGCCATAAAGACACAAATTTATTTATAAGACCAATCTAGAATTAAAATTTTAGAAAGATTAGTTAATGTTATGATTTTGAATGGATATGGCATGATATAATTTCACTTGGAATAGTGTAAAGTTGCATATGTTCAAAAGAGCATGGAAAAGTATATGATATGGTTATGGCTTTGCATCTTAACATAATATGTTAATTTAAAGGTGATATAAAAATATGTGGAAATGATCCTTAGACTCCAATTAAAGGTTATGAGAGGTTATCCAAGAAAGTTACATACTCATGATAAGAAAGTGATGTGTTTCCCCATATATTACCCCATATAAATCTAGCAACTGCTAGTTAGGATTGAGCTCATCCTAGGCGATCGGTGAGGTAGAGTTTTGGTGATGACTGTTAAATCACCGGGAAGGTGAGATAGTTGGTTTAAGGTGATGATGTACGAAGGTGGTTATTAAGAAAGGGACTTGAAAGTTCAATCATGATAAAGTAAATATGCATATGCATACGTTACATTATTATTTTATTGGTTAATTTAATCCTGTGATATGTGCTATTTACATATGTTAATTATGCTTATTGAGGTATTGCCATGCATACATGAGATACCTGTTGTATTCATCTCATTAAGACCCATGCTGAAAGACATGAGATACCTGTTGTATTCATCTCATTAAGACCCATGCTGAAAGACACCCACTTCGGATAAAGGGATTTTGAGAAGTTTAAAATTGAACCTTATGCATGCACATTTCCTTCATAATGAAAACCGAAGTGGCTGGAGGCAACGATGATGACACTTGTGTTAGAGTCGGGGACCTACTGAGAATCTTGAATAAATTTCTCATCCCTTTTCTTTCTCCCGTGTCATCTCCAGACATGAATGGTGCGGTTGTTCGTGATTTTCCTTGAGGCACAAGCATAGGAGTCATGTTACCTACCAGATCAGAGGTTGTAGCGGAAGCATGGAGACTCGTCTAGTTTTGTTATAGTTATGTTTAACATTGGACTGGTGCATGTTCAACCTTATTGTTGAGTTTAGTATCTTAGGATGTCCTGACGTATATAGGACATCGCTATTATGTTATCGTTATGGCATGTTAATATGATTTGTGTATGTTATACTATGGTTTACATATATATGCTATGATGAAAGTTTATATGATTGCTATGTTATACGTGTATTAATTAGTATCTATGTGCACGCGAACTCGCATTTTAGTTTTAAAGTTCAAAAAAAAAATTTAGCCATATTTTTTTTACTCATATTTTAAATAAGAATAAGTTAAGTCCTGAGACAAAGGTGTACCAACTAATAATTAACCAGAATGTGACTCAAGCGTATTAGGTTAAAAGTTAGGGTGTTACAGCTTGGATCTAGCATTTTAATCGGTTAAAGTTTCATTCTTAAATGTTCTAATGTGTTTAAAAGTGTTGTTTTTAATTTTAATTGGTTAAAGTTTCATGCTTTGATGTTCTAATGTTTAAAAGTATTAAAATTATTTTAATTAGAAAACACCAGGACATTCTTCCTCCATCCTTCATTCCCATTCTTACTCCTTTCATCCAAATATAACCTCCACCCACCACCATCAAGAGGAAGCGCATATGGAAAACATCTTTAGGGCTTGCAAGTCATGCCTCCAACCTTGCAAGAAGAGGGGATTTCGGTCTCTTCAAGATTCGGTGCCCCAATACCTTCTCAATTCCTTCAATACTCAACACTTGGTCGGCTTTATGCCTGCATTACTTAAGTTGCTGAAATTTTTGTTGATGAATTTTCTATTTTGGAATGATTGTTGCTGGAATTTTTGATTTTAGAATGAAGTATGGCTGGAATTTATGTGTTGGAATGAAGGTGATTGGTGTTTTTCTAAGTTATAATGAATTTTAGGTTAAATTGTGTTGATTGAGAAACCCTTAAGATCACTTTTCCTGTAGTGTTCCAGGTCTAAATACCATTACGAAGGCCATTCTAGGCTAAAAAGGCCTCCCAAAGCCCCAAGATAGATTATGCTTTGTAGAATTTGCCAAAATGCACGGACGTGCATTGTTATTGCATAGACGCACATTTTTGTTTCACGAGGATACACATTTCTATTTTGCGCGGGCATGCACTATTGGTGTCTTGTTTCTCTTGAGTTCTCGATATCCCTTGATTTTTGGTGTGCGTAAGCACATTTTATTTGGTGGACACACATTTTAGAACCCGTAGAAGCGGGCTTTTTTGCACGACCATGCATTTTTATGCATTAGAATCCCCAAATTGATGTGGTTTCATCAAAATGCCCTATACTATATAAACTTATCTCCAAGCTTAAGAAACACACCTTAGCCACCACCCAATACTTTCTGCACTTCTCTCTCAAGTTTCTCCTCATTCTCTTCCTTCCCCAAGCTTCTAATAAGTGATTTTCATGGTTTTCGTTAGAATTCTTCCATTCTCTATCAGGTTTAGGGGTTAGGGCGCTATTAGACATTTTTTCTCATAATGTTATTCCTTCCTATCATCCCTAATTTGATTCTTCGTAAGTTTATTAGTAGTTTATGGTTTCTATGTACTCTTTCACAATTATTGATGTTATTCCTTCTCCCTAGAGTCAAGTTGGCAGTGGAAGTGCACTCTTGGCTCTGAATACTAGATGGGTTTAAGCTCATGGCCACACCTTTTGTCATTATTAGTACTTTCCAAGTATTATGTAAATTGTTTATGAAATTCTAGATTGATTTATGCCAAATACATACTTCCACAAATTATGCCAATTTCAGAAAAGTTATTATTTTTCACAGTTATCATAAAAACATTATTTGAAAAGCTTGTGGGACCATACTTGTTGTCTATATACCTTAGAACTATTTCTATTTTCAGTTTATTAAATGTATAAACCGTAGTTTAGTATGAACAAAAAAATATTTGATTAACATGAATGTTAGTTTTTAGCCAATGATTAGTGAAAAACATAACAATAAGTTAACGACTACAGGATCATTAACCTTAGAACAAAGTTGTCCGCTAGAGGACTAGCTCAATGCCAATTATAGTTAAGGAACCTAGTGAAGTTTCCACATTATGGGACCTAGTTAGGTGCCCTTCATTTCCCTTATTAGCTAGGATTATTTCAGTTCAACTTTCCTATTTCTCCATTGGTTACTAATTAATTATTTAGTTTAAGTGATTTTTCAAGCATATCTATATGTATGTAAATATTTAGATGCATGTATATTATACGTATTGTTATTATTGTCCTATGGGGATGGTGAATGGGGATATGTGTTGGCTCCAGAACCTTTCAAAAAGTTGCAAAGCAATATGTTTTGAGTGACAACAAAATCAAATTAAAGAAAATATTTTGAAGAACGACTAATATTTTCCTGGAGTTTCTTAACATAGCATACATGTTATTTCCAAATTGCATAATGCGGACTTAGAGTGAGAATAATTTCCCTTTGCATGTGCAAACATGATTTATCTCATATAAAGAGATTGAACTTAATAGAAGTGAATATTATATCGTGCAAAGTATGCATACATGCCTTTCGGATAAAAAGATATCAACCCAAGTACAAGAAACTAAGATCTGGGACTTTAGAAAGTAGCATGGGATTTCAAAAAGCTCACTAAAGTGAATATTTCCATCAAACATTGAAGCCAATGTGTTCTACTAGCTTCAATTGATCGCAACTCTTTCAAAATCATAAAGATTGGATTGAAAATCTAAAGACCAAAGATTAATCAAGGGTTTGATTCCACACTTCAGAAAGCTCACTTCACTATAGATGTTGAACATTATTGGAAAATGAGGAAATTTGAATTTTTGAAATTCAAATTTAAAGTCAAAACCAGTTTCAACCTGGCAAGTCATCTCTTCTGCTAACTTGGTCAATAACCTCAGCTTCTAAAAAAAGAGCTTAGAAACCACATTCAGAAAGTAAGAGTAGTTTCTAAGTAACATCAGAAACCTCAATCTCACAACGGCTTCTGCAAAAACTTTGACAAATAAACAAGCTATTTTTCTAGATTGCTTTTCCAATACACAAATGGATGATCAACATGTGATCCACCACAGTTATAACTATAGGTTTAGTTGCACCACATGATCTATCTCAATAGTACTGCAATTTCTTTTTAGTGAGCTTCGCTTTGGAATGAAGCTTAATATAGGTTCATGTTACCTATAGTATGTAAGTGAAGATGCAGCATGAGAAGGGAGTTGAATTGTACTTCATAATTCTTTTACTTTTTGAAATCTCAAATAAAGTCTATCTAGTTTTTAAACTTGAAGGCAACGAGAAACACAAGTTAAAAGCTTCAGAAAGTTATTTTTTGTAGTGTCTAGGAATTAAATAAATATTTTAGAAAGTTGTTTGAACAAGAATAAATGTTCACACAACAAAAATGAATAACACAAATAAAATAGAGATAAGGAAAGGAAATATCACTCAAGAATTTTATACTAGTTCGGTCAAACACTACCTACATCTAGTTCTCAACAAATCTATTGAGTTCCACTTTAACCATTTTCTCAACCCGAGAAAGTAAGATATTCTTTTTAATAGCTTTCTCAAGCTATCTCTAGTGAGCAATTTGTATAATCAACCCTCACTCATATGTTGATAAATCCATGTGTCATAGGATTTGTCTTCTAGAAGGATAGGTTGAGTTATGTCAGGACCTGGCTTTGTAGTATAGAATTTGTTGACAATTGTTTTTAGACAATACTTTAGAAACTAAAATTCATTATGAGCATGGTTTCTAAACTTCTCATCATGTGAATCTATACCACCTCGAAATTTTTTTCAAAATTTTTATTTGACCTTTATTAATTTGAATTTTCATGAATCTAATAGAATTAGTCATAATAAGGATGGTTAAAAAAAATGTGAATAGCGATTATGTAGACCTGGGCCTATCGGACCACCAAAACCCTAGAATCGGGGCCAGGAGATGCCTGAGACTAAGAAAATATAGGATTAAGGTTACGAAGCATTGGAAATGAAAATTTTAGACCCATAATTTAATTTTGGATAATATCTATTTTATGGGTATGATATTTTATCCATTTGGTTAAATTATGATGTGTAGTTTCTTATATTGTATGAAAATTGCAGTGCAAGTTGGACACCTAAGGTGACAAGTGTGTGGCTTAGAAAAAGCCACACCATTGCCCTTTTCTATGAGCCAATAGAAATATTACAAAAATCCACCATTTATCTTCAAAGAAAACATTTTCATAGTTAATTAATGTGTACATTATCTTAAAAGGAATGAAACCAAGCATCTTACCATTTTCTTCCACCAAAAATTTTGGCCAAGTCCCTTCCCCCATATAGCCATCTTGATCTTCTTCCTCTAGGAACAACAAGAATCCTAGCTAGAAATCTCAAATTTCATCCAAAAACTCCATAACCAAAAGCACAACCTACATACTATCCATTGTAACTTCAAATCAACTCTTTATCACAAACCCTCACTTCATCATATCATCAAGTTAGCTGCTACTTTTGCTGTGTTATAAGAGGATTTTAGAGGGTTAGATCAATAATTGGGTGAAGAACTCTTCAAGGAAGCTAAGAATAATGGCTAAAGCTTCCAAGAGCCAAGTAGGGCTTTTTTTGACCTTTTTTCTTTCAAAATTTGCTCTAAAATTTTCTGATTGTTTTGGCTTGAAAGTTATGGTTTTATTGGCTGACTATATATAGATATTGATATGTCTAACTGGGTGGAGTGATTGGATGATGTTAGAAAATCATTTTTCTCAAAATATGTTTTGAGCTATGTGCTGAAATTCCTGGTTTAAAGCGAGTAGGTGAAATTATTTGATTTTTCTGACTTAGTTGGAGATTTATTTTAGGCTAAAAATTTTATATTATGAAGCCAGCATTTGAGGTGTCTCCAGTATTTTTCTTGAGTCATTTTGAGCACTTTTACTATTTTTAAAAATTCAAGAACCAAGTTGTTCAGGGTTTCTACCTACACAATCAATTCTAGAGCACTAAACTTGTCTAATTTTGTTACTATATCAAATTATCGAATTTTGAGTTGAAATTTTTACAAGGTCTCATAGACCTAATGAATTAACTCTGAAAATTTATGTTGCTCTATTTTGATGAGGTTTAATAGTTGATCCATAATTTTCTTTGAGACTAAAAAAATAAGACAACACACTAAAATAGCTGAAAATATGATATAATGATTATGATTTGATCTCATTTATGCTATGTGAATCTATTGATGATGTTAGACACATATAAATGTGAATACTTATTACAATTGCTTACAATAATGTGATATTGTTTTTCTTGGGCTGAAGAAAGTGAATTCGGTTAGTCAGGGAAAGTAAACCTGACTAGGAATAGGTTTGTGTGAGCATTAGAGAAGGTAATCCAATGATCATGTATAGGAATGAGCTCAATCCTGAAAAGCAATCTATTACTAGGGGTGGAATAAGCCACCATAGTCGAGGGCCAAGATAGTTAGAGTATTAATTGTCCTAAGTAGTCCCTTATGATATGTGCTAAGTAAGTAAGTCTATCTCTTTATTGAGATCAGGATAGTTATGTTTTAGCTTAACATTATACACTCTAAATGATAATGATTGAATAAAATGAGCCTTCTGGGTAAAGAATTTCTTAAAAGTTAAGCCAATTATTATTGTTCATTCTATTTGCATGTAATATTTTATAAATAAATCGAAGCATCTAGGGTAGATAATGATGACATCTGTAAATGTATAGGAGTACCCTGAAAACTTTAGAATTCTCATCCCTATATACATTCCATTTCTGCCTCAGATTCAGACGAATGGCTTTCACTAAAGTATTCGGTGCCACTTGGAAGCCGCCATCTGGCCACACTTGTACCAGAGATATTGTCAACTAGTATACTTGAATTGGATAGAACCCATTGTGTATATGTTCTTTGATGGGTTGTACCTTAGAGTAGGTATATATGTCGTATGATGAACTTTGCACAGTCCTACACAGACTCTTTAATCTATGTACTATAGTATCTGGATGACTGTATATTATACATGTACTGATAGGGCACATTTGTCTAGTTGTGTATGAATAAATATACTAATGATATTTGTACTTTAAGAAAATCTAATAAGACTTGTTTATGCATTATTTTCTTTCTATTCATAAGGTTTCAACTATATGTTACTAAGCGCTAACACTTCATACTAAGTGAATATGAACAATAAATAATTTACTTGAATAAAAGCTTATAAATAAATGAGTTGATTATTATATGGCATATGAATATGATATGTAGTACCACACTCTTAGTTATGGTGTCAGCCTAAGTGGAACACTATCCTGACCTGGTTTGGGTACGTGATCGGCATGTGAGAAGTTTCATTCCCACGTAAGCCTTGTGACCTGGATTCCTCTATATGCACAGTAAATCACAAAATCATTTAAATCATAAAATCTTTTTTACAAACAAATCACTTGTCTTTAAAACATATAGTCATGATTTTCCAAACTACAATCTCATATTCTATTTTCTAAATGTCTGAACTCATAGTGTCAACAAGTATAAAGAAAGTATATCATATACAAAACCTATATCAGTAGTGAAATCATATAATACGTCTAACATAACATCACATATACAAAACATAAATCATGTACTATGGTCTGGATCCTGCCTACATCCACATGGAGCACCCTATTCTATAGAAAAGTTTCACCCATGTGAAACTTACACTGATACTCTAATACCGCTGAAAAGGAAAAAGGCTGGGTAAAATTTGTAGTAGTTACTCTATCTCTAAATAGGAGAAATAAGACGGGTGAGTTTTGTAATCAAAACTTGGTGAGTGAATTCTCACCCACAACCACATATGGGACAGGAAAGGAAGATACATAAATACTATGAATACAACATTCACAATTCATTTAAGTTTATTTTACATAATACTAATAAAATCATAAGTTTGCTAGAATCATAAAAATATATTATTCTCAAAGAACTACAAGAAGGGAACAAACTATCATCAGTAATTGAATAATGGGTGCTCAGTTCCTTGTGAACAAGGGCTCATAACTGAAATCTTAACGGTTCCTCGTGAATTGTGTCCCGTGGACTAATCTCTCGATAATTTGCCCTTCATGGGTCTTGGTACTAATTTATTCTCTTGGATAATTCCCCTTCATGAAGTCTTCTATCCTAGGGTTCAAAAGCTCAATCTTATGTTAAGAAATCATGAAATGATTAATTACTATGAGAGCTGAATCCAAACCTCTCCTTAAAAATTCACATATTAAATCAGGTATTTCCAAGTCATTCATTCTAAAGCTCCTTTATGTCTAAGTTTCTAAATTCATTCTAAATATTGTTCTAATAAAATAGACAAGATTCTAGTCACATTTATAATCAATTCAACATAAAAATTGTTCTAACAATCATATATTTCAAGTAATTGCAGTTATAAGCAATTTTACATAAAATCCTTTCAATAAACATGGTCCCAAGTGTAACACCCGAAAAATTACTTAAAAATTAATTTGAGATTAGTCATAATTTCAAAAATCTATTGGGCATGGACGGCCCAACGGATGTATCAAAAAAAAAAAGTTTTTGTGAATAGTGTTTTGCGAAGGAGCTTAAAGGGATTAGGAAGGGTGAAATTAGGAAAATGTGGGAATAAGGTTAGAAATAGGTGGGAATAATAATTAATTAATATAATATCGGTTAGATTGGGTACGGCGTTTACCCGTTCGGCGAGATTTCGTGTGCGGTTTTTTAATACGGAAAGATACTTTCATTACCATAAATGGATGATACCCACCTAATCAAGACATGTGGAAGGCCAAGATTTAATCTTGGAATCCAAGATCAAATCCTAGCCATCCATCATTGCCTTGTCACCTAAATGATCATTACTTTGTTAAATATCTTCATGTCATTTATTAAGCAAGCCTAGTCACAAATTCTTCTCCTCCAAGCCAAACAATTTCGTGGTCAGCAAGAGGAAGAAGAGAACAGCCACCATTTTTATTTCCTTGAGCTTGTTCTTGAGTTCCAAGCCCAAAAACTCCAAGCTAGAGTTGTTGGATCATCAAAAGTTCTTCACTAAACTTGTTCTACACCTCAAACTCCAAACATCTAACCGATTAAAATTTCAAAAACTCATCATATTCACCTCATCCATCACTGATCAGAGGAGGGTTTGAAGGTGTTTTGGGAGTCTTGGAGTGAAGGACTCTCATCTTGGAGCAAGCTAGAGACAAAGGAGACTAGCCTTCAAGAGTAGGGTTTTCTGCCTTCCTTGTGAAATTTTTCAATTCTGTTTTGGCTTGCCCTAATTCCAAAAATTTTGATGATATTGATGGTTAACATATTGATATTGATGTATGAATTTTTGTGTTGTGTTTGGATGATTTTAAAATGGGTTTTCTCTAAAGTGAAATTGGAACTAGGTTGCTGGACTGATTCCTGTTCTGTAATCATAACTTTTCACGAATTTTCTGGGAATTTTGTGGGTGATTTCATGAGCCATGAAAATTATATGTTGTAGTTAACCCCTTAAACTAAATACATGAATTTTCTTAGGGTTTAATTCTAAGGTTTGATGCCTCAAAAAAATTAGGAACCGAATTGTAACTGTTGCTGTCTGAATTGTTGAGACTGAAGTAACAAGATTGCCCGAATTTTTAATCATAGCAATTGATTGAGATAGCTCTTG
This sequence comes from Dalbergia oliveri, assembly GCA_030441495.1. NCBI lineage: Eukaryota > Viridiplantae > Streptophyta > Magnoliopsida > Fabales > Fabaceae > Dalbergia > Dalbergia oliveri. Next base: position 32,271,500 of record JAMLFY010000004.1, on the reverse strand, counting down.
AAATTTTTACACAAGACTAATAACATGTTGAAATAACTCTGTGAATTTTCTTGTACCATTCAAATTCTAGGGCTAAATATTTTGATAACACAAGTCTGGACTATGAATTTGTGTCTGACCACCAGATTTGCCTATTTTATTGAAGTGGTTATATAACTTTGATTGCCCTGAAATTTTTATAGGTTTTTTTAGACACATTGAAGTGTCATGTGAAATTTTCCTTAAGGTTAGGATGGTTATATGGTATGGTAATAAATTGTTGTGCCTGGAACTTCATTCTAAGTATAATGAGATGTGGGAATGGCTGAAATTCTATGATAGTATGTGCATATCTTCCTGTGTATGTTTGAAACATATGGGGAAAGGAAAAAAGGCTTAGAAATAATTGAGAGGGAAGGCAAAAAGAAGGACTTCCCTAGAAAAGTTATGAGTCGATAGACGTATCGGCTAGGCATAGACTGAGTGATCCAGGAAATGGAAAAAAATGAAGTTCGGTGATCTCAAATAGGAATGAGCTCATGTCCTAGGTCTATGGTCCTCTGTGAAATTGTGAAGTGTGAATGTATCTCTCTATGAGAATAAGCCTTCCCTATGTTGAGAAAGTTGAGAAAGACATGAGGAATGGAGTTTCTGATTGTACATATTATTACTCGATCGATTATGGTGATATTACACCAAGCATTTTCAAGAACACAATTTATGCTATTTTAAAAATAACATTTTTATAATAACAGAAATCCTAACTATTACAAAAATTCTAAAATCATGGTCCTAAATCACGTTTTGTTGAAAATAACAATAATGACCAACATAGAGGTCATAAGCTTGAACCTACTCACTTGGTGTGGTGGAAGATGCAGGAACAATACCAAATGGATTCTAGGAAGCAAGAATGACACCCGTGTCAGCCATGGAGTCAGTAGAACTCTAAATCAATTTCTAGATACTCCAACTTCATCTCATCCAAGGTGAAGGAACATCATAACATAGAAACCATGGAAGACATCCCAAGAACATGAGAAATAGGGAGAAAAGGAAGCAAAAGCCATAAGCTAAACATACCTTAAGCTTGGAGGCTGAAAGATTCAAGCTAGATTTTAGAAAAAATGAAAGAAAATGGAGTTTGGAGGGTGAAGAGAGGTTGAGGGATGAAGTTTCTGTGGGGGTGGAGGGGTCGTGTGAGAGTATTCTGGAACCTGAAATTGAGGGGGGAGGGGGTTTATAAAACTTTGACTGTCTGGGCGGTAAATGACCATTGAGGCGTCCCCTTACCTAGCTACCGCACCACCTTAGTCTCTACCAACCACCAGGGCGGTCTCACATATTTGGCTATAATTGAAATCCTGGTATGTATTGGACTGGGTTATCTCAATACTTACTTATTTACATTTTATTTTACTCTCCGTTAAATTTAAAATATAAATGTAAATAAGAAAATACCTCAAATTTGGATTCAAATAAAATATCAGAAAAATTAAAATCTCAACAAATCAGAATCCAAATTTTGGATTTTAATTCAAATTCAGAAATTGTTAAGATTTTATAAACTTGTGGGCTAAAAATGAAATGCTTAAATGTTTCATAAAATTTATTACAAATCATTCTTTAACTTGTTTTCCTCGTAGAAATAATTACAGGACTTTTGATCCCAAAATGTGGTTATAATATATAGCCTTCCAAGGATGTGTATGATCCAACTTAGTAAAATTCAGGACTCAAGATGACAGATAAAGGTAACTCCATCCTTCTTGGTTTGAAAAATTTTTTAACATTTTTATTTAAAACTAGGGTATTACAATCTTCCCCCTAAAAAAGATTTGGTTCCCAAACCTAAACTGATGTAATTGAGAGAATAAGGGGTGTAGGATACTTGACTTACATAAGTCTCATGGATGGGCCTAACCGCCTTAAACACTCTAAGATGGTACTTTGGCTGTGTTAACCATTACTCTGAGAGATTGTCTCGTCTTCCAGGCTCCTGCTCTATTTCTCTCTAGAACTTCGGATGGCTTAGTATAATGAGGACTTATCTTTCTCCATTTCTGAACCTCACAATTTCTCTGGGGACATATTTGGAAGTTTGCATACTCCTGGAACTATTTCTAAACCCAACTCTGCTATATCTAGGTCTCTTATTGAAGCTAGGAACTCACATTCTATTGAATTCAAAACCTTAAAAGAGTAATTATCATGATACTTGTAACTGCATTGGATGCTACCGCGTCTTGACGTGTCATGGCAAAAAGGCTGGCCCCACTACTTTGGCCTTTATTATTCTGACCTTTGCCCATATGGCCTCTGTTTCCAGCTCTTATACTCCCTGAAGCTCCAGAGCCCTCATAGTTAGCTGATAGATATGATGGTGCTAGTGTAGAGGGGTTTTCTTGACTGGAAACTCCCTGATAAAGGGCAATCCCTCTTGAAATGGCCTTGCTTGCCACAAATATAGAATGTTGTTGATCCATACATACACTAGTCTACGTGCCTCTTTCCATACATTTGACAATTTGGATAGAGGTATTCTAAACTATGAACTGATGCCTAGCCAGAATGCTGACTACCTCCTTTGTGGTGACTTTGAGAACTGTAGGTCGTACTAGGGTAGGATCTGAAAAAGTAACTCTACCTGTTTGGGCTCGCGGCCCTCCTGGGTAGGTCCTCCACTAGTACTAGCTCCACTAGAAAACACACCGTGAGTCTTACCCTTCTTGGGACTTAGAAACAGCTTTTCTTTGCTAAACCTCTTTAACCCGATGGCTGTATCCACCATCTGTGCTTAATCCATAGTAGCAACATGTGATTGGAGGCTGAGAAACATGTCCTTAGGCAGTCCTTGGATAAATCACCTGACTTTTTCCATCTAACTGTAGTATGCCCATAGCGGCTTGTGCCAACTATGTAAATCTCTCATCATATTCAGATTCCAGTCATCCCAGGGGTTATACGGAGCCTCAAAAACTCCTTTACCATTTGAGCCCGCTGGCTCTCCGACAAAAATCTACATAGAAAAGTCGCTTTAAACTCCTCCTAGGTAGGCGACTTTGAATCACTATACCCCTAAGAACTCATTGTACCAAATCCCTACTTGTCCTCCCAACTGGAAGCCAGCCAACTCTGCTACTCTCTAGAAGAACAATGGATCACTTTGGCAATCTTTTCTATCTCTTGAAAGATTGCTTGAGGATCCTCCGTAGTCAGAAGCCCCTGGAAGGTAGGCGAATCCATTCTGTGGAAATGCTTTAAGGTTGAATCATCAGGATCTCTAGTTAGAGTCTCAGACTGGAGGTGGCTGCAATTCGGGCTTTGTTTGTCTAGCTATCATATCGGAAAGTGTGGTTAGAGCTTGTTCCAAAGCACTAAGGCAGCTACCAAAAACCAGAAGAATCGCTACTATGGTGGTGACGTGAAGCAAAATGATGAAAGGGTGGCGTACCCGGTCCCATTAAAAGACATAAGCACATAAGGTAAGCAGTCCTGATCATAAGATAAGACAGGACTCTATCCCAAGGCCTAGACATAACTGACCATCCTAAAGGCCTCAAGTAATGCTTCGTTAATGCAAATAGGCGCACTTTTATTTACATAAATGATGCACTACATGTGGACACTTGCTCTAATGATATGCAGGAAACCTATTGCTTTAATACTAACTTTGTCATGACCCAAGTCTGGGTACGTGATCGACATGTGAGAAGTTCCATTTCCATGTGAGCCTCATGACCTGGATTCCTCTATATGCACAATAAATAACAAAACCATTTAAATCATAAAATCTTTGCTACATACAAATCACTTGTCTTTAAAACATATAGTCATGATTTTCCAACTGCAATCTCATATTCTGTTTTCTAAAGTCTAAATTCATGGTGTCAACAAGTATAAAGAAAGTATATCATATACAAAACCTCTATAAGTAGTGAAATCATATAATACAGTCTAACATAACATCACATATACAAAACATAAATCATGCACTATAATCCAAGATCCTTGCATCTACACTGAAGCACCTTATTCTATATAAAAAGGCTTCACCCGTGTGAAGTTTAAGCTGACACTCTAATGCCACTCCGAGGAGGAAGAAAGCTGAGTAAAATCTTAGGTTACTCAATTAGTAAAATAGGAGAAATAAGAGGCGAGTTTTGTAACCAAAACTCAGTAAGTGAATTTTCACCCAGCCACACATGGGACAGGAAAGGAAAATACATAAATACTATGAATGCAACATTCACAAATCATTTAAATTTATTTTACATAATACCAATAAAATCATAAGTTCGCTAGAATCATAAAAACATATTATTCTCAAAGAACTACAAGACGGAAGGACTATCATCAGTAATTGAATAATGGGTGCCCAGTTCCTCATGAACAAGAGCCCCTAACTGAAATCTTAATGGTTCCTTGTGAACTACGTCCCTCGTGGATTGATTTATTCTCTTGGATAACTTGCCCCTCGTAGGCCTTGGTACCAAGGTTAACGATTTAGCGTCGTTAACTTAGCTTCTTTTCTTAGAAATTCCTTATTCTAAACTAGTATTTTCATAATATTTCATGAAGTCTTGTATCCTAGGTTCAAAAGCTCAATCTTATGAAACAAACAGTTCTGGAAATCATGAAATGATTAATTACTCTAAAGCTCTGAATCTATATAACTCTAACAGTTTAACCTTAGTATACCTCTGGTTGTGAAACCCTGAAAGGATCACTTGTTAAAGACACTATGGTTTCAATCCACATATTATGTAGCCGTCAACTGTTCGAAGACATATACAAACTCATATTCTAAAGCTCCTTTATGTCTAAGTTTCTAAATTCATTCTAAATATCAAACTTTCATAGACTTGGGAAATCTAAAACCATAATAGCATTTCCAATAGTCACAAGATTCTCCAATAGTCACATTCATAATCAGTTCAATAGAAAATTTGTTCTAACAATCATATATTTCAAGCAATTGCAGTTATAAGCAATTTAATTTACATAAAATCCTTTCAACAAACATGGTCCTAGGCATTTTCAAGAACACAATTTATGCTATTTCAAAAATCATAGTTTTACAATAATAGAAATCTCAACTGTTACAAAATAAACTCTAAAGTCATGGTTCTTTTTCATATTTTGTTGAAAATGACTATAACGACCAACATAAATGTCATAGGCTTGAACCCACTCACCTAGAGTGGTGGAAGATGGAGGAGGTACCAACTGGATTCTAGGAAGCAGGAATGGCACTTGTGTCTGCCATGGAGTCAATAGAACTCTAAATCAATCTCTAGATACTCCAATTTCACCTCATCCAAGGGGAAGGAATATCATAACATAGAAACCATGGAAGACACCCCAAGAACATAAGAGATAGGGAGAAAAGGAAGAAAAAACTATAACACCCTAACTTTTAACCCAATACGCTAAAGTCGTATTTGGGTTAATCATTAGTTGTTATGTCTTTAAAATATGAGTATTAGAAAATACAACTAATTTTTTTTTTTTGAACTTTAAAACCAAAATGCGAGCCGCGGATGTATGTAAATATCGATCAATACACATATGACATAGCAATCATATAAACTTTCATCATAGCATATATATATATATGTAAACCATAGTATAACATACACAAATCATATTAACAGCCATAACCATAACATAATAGCGATGTCCTGATACGTCAGGACATCCTAAGATACTAAATTCAACAATAAGGTTGAACATACACCAGTCCAATGCTAAACATAAGTATAACAAAACTAGACGAGTCTCCATACTTCCGCTAACCTTTGATCTGGTAGGTAACGTGACTCCTATGCCCATGCCTCAAGGAAGATCATGAACAATTGTACCATTCATGTCTGGAGGTGACACGGAGAAAGAAAATGGATGAGAAACTTATTCAAGATTCTTAGTAGGGCTCCTCGACTTTAACACAAGTGTCACCGTCGTCGTCCAGCACTTCCTTTTCATTATGAAGGAAATGTGCATGCATAAGGTTCAATTTTAAACTTCTTAAAATCCCTTTATCTGAAGTGGGTGTCTTTTAGCATGGGCTTAATGACATGAATGCAATAGGTATCTCATGTATGCATGGAAATACCTCAATGAGCATAATTAATACATGTAAATAGCACATATCACATGATTAAATTAACCAATAAAACAATAATGTAATGTATGCATATGCATCTTTACTTTATCATGATTGAACTTTCAAGTTCCTTTCTTAATGACCACCCTAGTACATCATCATCATAAACCAACCATCTCACCTTCCTTGGCGATTTTACAATCATCACCAAAACTCCACCTCACCGATCACCTAGGATGAGCTCAATCTTAACTAGCCATTGTTAGATTTAATATATAGGGTAATAGGGGAAACACATTACTTTCTTATCATGAGTATGCAACTTTCTTGGATCACCTCTCATAACCTTTAATTTGGGAGTCTAGAGAATCACTTCCATTTGTATAATGTCACCTTTAATTCTTAGCATATTATGTTAAGATGCAAAGCCATAACCATATCATATGCTTTTCTCATGCTCTTTTGAACATATGCAACTTTATGATATTCCAAGTGAAATTATATCATGCCATATCCATTCAAAATCAAATAACTAAACATATAAGACCTCAATTTCACATAATTCCTCAAGCATATGGAAAATCACAACATTAACTTTTCTTAAATTTAATTCTAGATTGTTCTTATAAATAAATTTGTATCTTTATGGCAACACAATAAGTAACTTTTAGATTAGTAGGAAAAATTAGAGAGCTCAATAAAAGGATGTTTACTTTTAATAAGATGTATATTTCATGAGTCAAAGTTCTCATGTGAGTTGAAATGGTGAGTCTTGAGCACTAAGTTAATCAAGTGATGGTATAATTTTAAACATGCAATGCAAGCTTTACTTTTAATCTTGGCATTATAAGGTGATGGCAAGAAAACATAAGTATGCTATGCAAAGCTTTGAATTTAAATATGAGAACGTAAGTTCTAGTTTTAAATTTTTAAGTTTAGGTGGTGACTTGAAAAAAATAACTATGCTAGACAAGAAATGTAAACATGAATGCAAGTTCAATTCTTTATTTTAGTGCTCTAGGCCCCTTAGAGTATTCACTCTAAATCACATTTCAACTTTAAGGTTGAAATAGATAGGCTTCGAGATTAATTATTTAGGTGATATGAAAATGCAAGTTCTCATTTTAATCTTTAATGTTTAAGTGATGACTAGAAGATAAATACGTTAGGCAAGAAATATAAACATGAATGTAAGTTTAATTCTTTATTTTAGTGCTCTAGGCCCCTTAGGGTATTCACTCTAAATCATATTTCAACTTTAAGGTTGAAATAGGTAGGCTTCAAGATTAATTATTTTGGCAATAACATAAATGTAAACATGAAATACAAGGCTTAAATATAAATATGCAATGAAAGGACTTGAAATATAAATATGAATGCACTCTATTTATTATTTCTTTGAGTCCTAGGCTCAAGATTACCATTTAACACATAATATCTTCATTTGCTAAAAACTCTTAAAAGTGAAACCTTCAAGCTTTAGAGGTCAAATAAATGATGGTTTTGCAACTAACACCCAAGATCCTCATCATCAAGCCATGGTTTCTTCATTATGTAGGCCATCAATGCCGAAAATAAAGAGAGAAGAAAAGGAAAATAAGAAACTGAAAATGTGAAGGAGTAAGGAGGAATCAACATTACAACATCTTAAACCAATGAGCAAAACAAAAGAAAAGAATAGCAATCTTTAAAACAATTCTCCACCAAAGGTGTTTTTCTTTTGAAAAGAGAAAAGCTTGGTCTTGGAAATGTGATAAGAAGAACAAATCCTCCTTGGTGCCAAGTTGGTTTCGGCCAAGAAGAAAAGAAAAGGAAGAAAGGTTTGTCTTGGGTTTTTGATCTTGGAAGTAGAAAGATAATGTGTTTAAAGGAATTTGTATGGTGGTTTTGTGGTGGTTTGAGGTTAGGAAATGGTGGAGGATGGTGGCTTCTTGGAAGAATGAAGAAGGAGTAGAAGAAGAATTCTTTGAGCTTAAAGAAAGAAACTTTGAAGTTTGCAATTATGAGCAAGTCTTTTTGCAAGTTCTCTTGATGCCTATTTATAGAAAATGAAACACAAGGGAGGTAAAATGGCAAGGAAGAGAAAAATATCTCTTTACAAGGTATGGCTTTGGGTATGGCTAGTTATGGTCCAAGGCATAGCTTAAGGCATGGCTAAGTATGGTTCAAGGCATGGCTCAAGGTATGGCTAAGTATGGTTCTTCAAGTATATTTTAATTGAATTTCAACATGTGATGGATGATGTAACACCCTAATATTTAACCCAACATGCCTAGGACGTATTGCGATTAATTATTAGTTATTACTCTTTGATCCATTTTTTAAATTCATTTTATCAAAATACTTAGCAAAAAATATGGGTAAAATTTTTATTTTTGAAACAAAAACAAAATGTGAGCTATATGCGCACGTGCTACTTAACCGAATGCTAAGAGCCATCATAGTAAAACGAGAAACATGCACGTAGAATAGTCATGATCATATAACAATCTTTATATTACGTAGCATGAAATAACATTGTTCTTAATACATAGAAATTAAATGGATGGAGTCACACCCATAGTGGGCTCCTTCCCTGTTTCCCCCCTCAACCTAAGAGTGTTCTATTGAAAGTCATCCCTATCAAAAGATGCAGCAAAAAAAGGAATCCTCACGATAACTCGGCACTCAGGAGGGTCTTCCATCACGATCTATTGGTGGCGCTGGTCCTCCTTCGGGGTGGTATATACCTAATGAACTGAGCGAGCTCCTCGGGCGTATGCAAGTAGAAAGGGGGACGAACATGACCTCCTTAGTGCGAACGCATCTCCGAATGTCATGCTAGCCTCTCCGTGTCATCGTGTCCTCACCCTTCTCGATGTCCATGGGGGCCGTGGAGGCAGATCCCTTCGAGTAGATATGAGTGGGGGAGTCCTCAGATGGATCGATCTCGAACGCCTCGAAAGGGAACACACTCAGGGTAGTTGTGCACCGCTGAGCGGAAGGGTGAGCACGACAAGCTCCTCACGGGTACGCTCAAAAATCAAATCATCACTATAGGGGAAGTAGGGTAAACTGGAAGCTGGAACTGGAAAAGCGAGGGGGCATCCTATGTATGCAAAAATACATATCGCACAACAACCCACGAAGTGGTAGGAGCGGTGGGGTAGTGCACCTCCCAAACTGGCATGTCAAGGAAGATCACGAACGTGGCCATGGTCCTCTGAAGACATGACAGAGAAAGAAAGATAGAGGGAGTAAGAATCTTAATAAAGAATCTCAGGAAGGAAATCTCATATCCTAGTGTCATCGTTTACGTCTCCAGGAACCTCGGTTTTCTAAAGAAAGTGAACATGCATAAGGTTCAATTTTAAAGTTCTAAAGTATAATTTTTTCCGAGGCCCATTCCTTTTTAATATGCATCTTGGTCATGAATGCAGCATACTTCATTATGAAATGCATGTTCATGCTATGATTAAGAAATAAGTTAGAACACATAATCATGACAACACATCTCAACTTACTTTAGGTGACTTAACCTTTTCATTTTCTTTTTCCTTGGGGCCACCCTAATTCTCTCCTTTTTGAGAGTTCTAGGTTATGAGCTCATACCTCACTAGTCGTCACTAGCATAACCTTATCCCTTTTGATAAGTTGAATTCACGACCTCAAGAGTGTGGGTTAGAGGACATTAAAGATCGCTTATCATAACCTTTAATTCGGAGTCTCCAGGGGTCATTTCCTTTTATGAATCACTTTTTCATCACCTATAGTTTGATAAGTCCAAAGGATCATTTTCTCATGTTTTAAGTCATCTTAAGTCTTAGCATGTTATATCAAGATGCAATACATAATGCATAAATATCATAGCTCTCTATATATTTCTAGCACAAGTGCTTCCAAAAGAAGCTATAACATGCAAATGATGGATTCTATCTTTAGAGATGAAGTACTCACATAGCATCAAATATCACATGAGTTCATCATCTCAAATCATCGACACATAAAGTTATTCTATCATACTTAAAGCACATATTTTTGCACATTTGGGGTTCTGGTAATCGATTACATATGATGGTAATCGATTACCAATAAAAACTTGTTCCTACTAAAAAAGATGGCCTGGTAATCGATTACTTAGGCCTGGTAATCGATTACCAAAACCTAAATTTTATCTTGGGTATCTAGGTAATCGATTACATAGAATGGTAATCGATTACTATGGCTAAAAACTATTTCGAAAAATGAAGAACATCATTGTAATCGATTATATGAACTGGTAATCGATTATAGGAGTTAAAAACTGGTCTTGGGCATGAGGAACAGCCTTGGTAATCGATTACATTATTTGGTAATCGATTACCAGAACCTAAAATCCTTCAAATAATCATTCTGGTTATCGATTACATAAGCTGATAATCGATTATTAGAACCTCCTAATTTGAGAAAACATGATTTTTAACACATTCTAAGCTACTTTAACACCTTGAGACCATTTAAAACGTCTTTCTAACATTCCTCTAAACATCTACACATTTTTACAAATCAAGACCAACATTGTATCATGACTAAGGCACATCCACTAGTCATGGTTGAAATTTCCATTTGGGGATACCAAGGTAAGTCTTTTGAGCTCTAGGAGTTTAAGTGATGACATAAAGGTAGACATGCAATGCAAACTTCATTTTAGATTTTTACCGTTATTAGGTGATGACTTGAAACTTAAATATGCTAAACAGGAAATGTAAATATGAATGCAAGTTCAATTCTTTATTTTAGTGCTCTAGGTCTCTTAGAGTATTTACTCTAAATCACATCTCAACTTTAAGGTTGAGATAGGTAGGCTTTGAGATTAATTATTAAGTGATAACTTGAAAAGTAAATAGGCTAGGCAAGAAAATATAAACATGAATGCGAGTCCATTTCTTTATCTTGCTAGAGCTCATTTCAAGACTTTGAAGGATAAGCTTTCAACCCCAATCAGTCTTAACCAAATGAAAATGAGTTTTAGAGCCTCTTGACACCATGGTCCTATGGACTTCATTTGTCTAGACTTATCATCAAACTCAAGGAAAAACCAACAAAGGCAACCAAAAACCTTTTTATTTTTAACATTCTTTTAAAACCAAAATGAGGCCAACCTTGAGCTCTAGAGGTCTTCACATGGTGGTTTTTTACAACCAACACAAAGATTTCTCATCATCAAGCTATGGTTTTTCACTTATCCAATAACAACAAACCAAATAGGGAAAAAGAAAAGGAATGATCAAAACTGAAAAAGAAAAAGAACAAGAAGAGAATAACTCAACCACATCATCAACAAAAAGAAAACTCATCCATTTCATGCATCATTAAATCCGAAAAGCATAAGAGGAAGAATAGAGAAAGAAAACTCAAAATAACTCCCTACCAAGTTGTGTTCCTTGCCTGAAGAGAGGAAACTTTGATCTTGCAAGGGAATGGCTATGTGTTTAAGGGGAAAGCTTATGGTGTTTGTGTTTAGGAAATGGTAGGGGATGATGACTCTTTTGAAAAGATGAAGAAGGAGTAGAAGAACTCAAAGGAAGGAAACTTGAAGCTTTGCACAAATGAGCAAATGTTTGCAAGTTTTCTTATATGCATATTTATAGAAGAATGAAACACAATGGTGATGCAAAAATGGGAGGAAGATCGGTAGTCTTTTGGAAAGAGAAGAGAGAAAAATATCTCTTTGATAGGTATGAGTTTGAGGTATGGCTAGATATGGGTTGAGGTATGGTCCAAGGTATGGCTTAGAGCATAGTTCTTTTGTGTGTAAATTAATCAACATGTGGTGAATTTGGGGGAAGTGGCCAGCTCCTCTAGGAGGCTTAGGGGAAAAGAAATCTGATTTTAATGTTAGTTTATAAGTGTGTTTAGGTGTATTTTTTATTAAGCTTTTGATTAGGAGTTTGTAAGTAAGTGTTTAGGTAAGGTAACGGGTAATTAAGAATGTCAAGACATGATTAAGGAGTTGGTCTTGCTTCCTTAGTGAAATAAAACTCATTTTATATAAAAATCATTCACAAACACAATTCCTTGATAAGGAATTGGAAAGAAAAAATACTATTCAAGATTCCATGACATGGCATATTGAGTTTTAAGACAAAGATTAAAGTGTATCTAAGCAATCTTAAGTTCTACTTAATCTTAATAAATTATTTTGACTCTAGATTAGTAATTAGAATTTACTAATTTTAATTAGAGCCTAATATTGCTTAGGTTTTGTTAATCGTATTATTAGGCCCAAAATGCGCTTAGCCAGGGGCAAAATGGTAATTTTCTAAAAACCTGGGCTACTGGGCTTAAGCTCGTAAAACATTACTTAAAAACATCATTTAAAACCTTTGGGTGAAGTCCGGGTTCAATCGACATTCATTCAGGATTAATCAGCCATAGGGGCGTTTTAGTAATTTCACGCATTGGAACTCAAAAACGAGATTCTTCTCTCTATTAGCACACATAACACATATACTCCCCTATCATCATCAGAACGTCCCTTTGAGGATGGTCGAAAGTGGTGATCCTTATTCTCCAGGTTGAATGACCTCAAGGGCATTTTAGTTATTTATACAGGAAAAATTGGCGTTAGATGAAAAATGGAGGAGGGTGGCTGACTTTTTTAGGAAAAATGGGGAGATGAAAATCTCATTTTAATATTGGTTTATAGGTATGTTTAGAAGTTGATTTGGTTAGGTCATGGATTAGGGGTTGTAATTTAGTGTTTTAGGTGAGAAAATGAGTAATTAAGGTGGCTCAAGACAAGATTGAATAGTGCCATTGCTTAATTAATGCAAATCCACCTTTATCAGGGAGGAATCTCATCATGTGACCATTTCCATAATTCAAGGAAATTAGAATAGGGATTTTACTATTCATGAAAATGTGACATAAAGTCTTAAATCAAGAAAAGGATTTTGAGTTTCTCTAAGCAAGCTAAGGTTCTAATCAACCTTGATTAATTATTTTGACTCTAGATTAGTAATTAGAATTTACTAATCTTTAATTAGAGCCTAATATTGCTTAGGTTTTGTTAATCGTATCATTAGTCCCAAAATGCACTTAGTCGGGGCAAAACGGTATTTTTTCGCATAAATCTCCGGGCTACCCAGCTCAACCTAATGTTAAATATTGCTTAAAAACATTATTTCAAACCTTTGGATGAAGTTCGGGTTCAATCGTCACCTAATTCGGTGTTAATTAGCCATAGGGGCATTTTGGTCATTTGCGCAAACAAAAATGAGGTTCTTCTGCTCTATTAGCATACATAACACATGAAATCCCCTTTCAAAATCAAAACATCCCCTGAGGATGGTGGGGTGCGATTTGATTTCCTGGTAAAATGACCTTAGGGCATTTTGGTCATTTGTACACGGAAAAATTGGGCGTTACAAAAACCATAAGCTAAACATACCTTAACCTTGGAGGATGAAAGATTCACGCTAGATTTTAGAGAGAATGAAAGAAAATGGAGTTTGGAGGGTGAAGAGAGGTTAAGGAACGAAGTTTCTAGTGTTTAGGGGTGGAGAGGTCATGTGAGAGTGTTTTGGAAGCTGAAATGGGGGTTTTTATAAACCGTTGATCACCTATGCGGTAAATGACCGTTGAGGGTCCCACCTAGCTATCGCACCACCTTACTCTCTGCGACCTGGGATGGTCATATGACTTGGGCTGTCACATCTTATGTCTCAATACTCACTTATTTACATTTCTTAATAAATGTAAATAAGGAAATACTCTCCGTTTGGATTCAAATAAAATATCAGACAAATTAAAATCTCAACAAATCAGATTCCAAATTTTGGATTTTAGTTCAAATTCAGAAATCGTTAAAATTTTATAAACTTGTGGGCTGAAACGAAATGCTTAAAGGTTTCATAAAATTTATTAAAAATTATTCTTTAACTTGTTTCCTTCTTGGAAACAATTACTAGGACTTTTGATCCCAAGAATGTGGTTATACTATATAGCCTTCCAATGATGTGTAGGATCTAGACTTAGTAAAATTCAGGACTTGACGACAGATAAGGTTAACTGACACCCTTCTTGGTTCAAAAAATTTTCTAACTTTTTTATTTAAAACTAGGGTATTACAAACACTATGATTAAGGGGTGTTACAAAGTCCTAGAAGATGGTGAATATCGAAGCATAAAGATGATGTTACTTTCTGAGATTTTGACTTTATTTGAATTTCAAATAACTTTTCGTTTCTAATGACTAGGTGTAGTTTCTAATGCATGTAGAGCTTTTTGAAATACTTCTACACCTTTTGAGCCTTTGATGTTCTTTCTAACCTCTCTAAGATTAATGATGATTTTTGGATAATGTTGATACTCTTTAAAAATGATTGCAATTGAGATTGATAATGATGGTGCTTGATATGATAATGAGAAATCACTTTCTGAGATAGTCATGCAACTTTCTAAAGTCACCACCACTTTTTGAAGGCACAATATCACTTTCTAATGTTTTAGTTTGATTTCTTAAGCTTTTTATATACTTCAATGCACTTTCTAAACAATATTTCAGACTTTTAAGAAACTGAATCTCTTTGAATGAGATTTTAATCATGTTAAATCATGATGTGAAAAATATATCAAGAATTGTATTATATGTATTTGAGAATTAACATGTTAAGAGCTACAGAAACTTAAGCAAACTATTAGTCTTTTCTTCAAAATATTTTAATAAAATTTGTTTTGTCGTCATTCAAAACTTAAACTACAATAGCTTTCTCAAGTGTTCTGGAGCTAACAATCTCCCCTTTTTTATTATGAAAAACTAAATTTTGAGAAAATCTTTTGGAGAATACTTATAGAGAATTTTCCTTTAAGGTCAAAGACTTAAAGAAGCTTTCTTTTGGAAACTTAATAACATTTTGTTTTATAGCTTAACCTCTTCAGAAGAGAACTTTCTTAAGATTTCTTGTTGTGAATCAAAATTTTGTTGAGTTCCTCATAGCATAATATCATAAAGTAATGTGTAAGCTCTGGTAAAGCTGATAACACATAGTGACAATAATCCTTGTGATAGAACATAGTGTTAAGCATATTATATCCAAATATATAGAACATACTTGGTTAGAGAATCATCAGTTTTCATTTTATAAACAAATATAAAGATAAATGTACAATGAAAATGATATAGGTATATAAATCTAAAAGGTTCATAGACAAAAATAGAACATCAAAATGCAAAAGAAAAAAAATATATGATATGCATGAAAAATAATGAGCTTTTTGAAGCTCCCCTCAACACTTGACTCCTAGACTTAGTGTGCGAAAATTTTTTCTTTATTTTCTCCCCTTTTTATCATTAACAAAAGGAGTTTGCACATAGTCAAACCATCACTGACCACCCTTTTGAGCTCATGAAGGATCTCCAGGAGAAAGTCTTCATGTCTTCTCATCTGAGCTCCAAGTTCTCTATTGGTTGCTTTAACTCCATTAAGTCTAGTAGCCAAGTCTCCTTGATTATGCAAAACAAGTTGAGACTCTATGAGATTCAAATGAGGTTCTAGTGGAGCAAGAGTGCTGGTAGGAATGTTTGTTGGAGCAGTTTGGTTAGCTTCTTATTAGAGATTTCTAAAAGAACTGTGTCACCGATCCTTGAGATCTCTGAGATGGTTCTTTTTTAGTTTTAGCAATAGGTACAGTAGCAGGTTCTACCATAGTTTCTAAAGTTTTATCTTCTTCATCCATGGCAGAGATTTTGATGGAAGGTTATGGCTTTGGCAATGTTCTTAAAGCAATAGCAGAATTGAGATTTGCTGGCTCTTTGTTTTCTTTAGGCTCCTCTATGATAAGCTCTAAAGCTATGGAGAGCTTATTCATGTAGAGGTTTAGTTCTTCTGCCCCCTCAAAATGAGATGTCTTTTCCTCAATGTTCTTTGAGATAGATTTTAGTATTTGATTCAAGGATATGTGGTCCTGCTTCTTTAGAAACTTCTTTCTTAGGCTTCTTAGATTGTTCAATTGCTTTCTCAATGGTAGCATCATGGTCAAGTGCAAGTTTTGGAGTAGTTTTTGAGCCAACCTCTAAGGGTTTCTGAAGAAGCTTTAGAGCTTCAAGCAACAGCTAAGATTGGGAATGAAGTATACCTAAATTGCTCTGTGATTAGGCCTACGTTGCTCATTGATCACCATAAATAGTTCAGAGACTGTAGCACATTGCTTCTATTGGAGCTCTGAATTTCCTTGGCTTGTTGCACTTTCTAAGCTTCCTCCATCTTTTGCTTTCTTGAGAATCTTGCTTTCTTTGAGGATTTCTTCAATATCCTCATCTTTAGAAAAATCATACTTTTCTTCAATCATCATCTTAGCCCTTTCTACAACAAGTTGTTATTTTAGGACAAGAGAACCTTTAGGCATCCCCTCCGGAAGGTTCTTGAACTTTTTCTCAATATCTTGTCTTTTGATGGGGAGTTAGTCAGGTCTCCTTCTTGGCGTTTCACTTTTTGATGATTCCAACTCAGCTTCTAAAAGTTCTTCTCCTAGAGCTTCTATTTCTTTTCTTCTCTTGCCTTGGATCCTCTTTCTAAGTTTCTAATTGGTACATTATCAAAATGGGTGCCCTTACAATCTTCTTCTTCACTTTACAAGCTTTTTCTTCCCTTTGGCTTGTTCCATCTTTTGAAACTTCCTTTTTGTCTTCTTAGATTCTTTTTTCTTTTCAGACTTGGTTTCTTAGGCTAGCTTTCTGAACTTCCCTTTTGGTTCTTCAAATAGACTTGAAAGAATTTGTGGAGAATTATGTTCTAAGCATAAATTCATACTATTCATTTGCTAAAGGACATCTAATGCACCGAAAAATCCTTGTTAGCAACATGTGATAGAGCATAGCAGGAGTCATTCTCTTCTCTTTTGCAATAGCACTTAACATATAATCCATGATTAATCTAGGTAGATTAACTTTCTTCTTAGTTGATAGGCAATATAGAAGCATCCAGTCCATCCCCATTAGCATATCAATACTACCTAGCCTAGGTAATATGGAGAATTGAACAACAAAGAACATTGTTTTGGCCTTTGAGTTAAGCATGGCAGTGGTAATTTTCCTAGGCTTATGCATTATGGAATCAGTTAAGTACCTTGAGGCATCACCTCCATTGGTACCCATTTTGAAAGCCCATCCTTCATGAGGCAAACATACAATTCCATTCTATAGGGCATTGACGATCTTTGCAAGCCTAATTGAACCAATGTCAATTCCATAGTCTGTGATCATGGAGGTAAAAAGGTTTCTGTGGTCCCTTCAGTTAAGGATCAAAGGTTGTAACTATCCCTAGAAATACTCATTCTAAAATTGTCAGAAAGTCTTCCCACCCTAAAAAGGAGAAAACTTCCTTCAAAATAGAAACTTGATCAAGGACATCCTTTCTTAAGGTCTTTCCTGTGTTACCTTTCTTTGGAAGAAATTCTTCATGTAGAACTCTTGCATATTAAGGTCATCATACATGTGGAATCCTATTTTTTTTGTAAACAGCAAAGGTTTTCCTTTAACCATTGATTCTTAAGAAGAAAAGATTAAGATATGTTTATGGCTAAGAAGGAGGTTGAGAGAATCTGAGAGGGTTTGAAGATGAAGAGATTAGGAAAAGTGTTTATGATTGAAGAAGAAAGTTTTAAATGAAGATTTATGTGAGAGAGAGGGGTTATGATGTAGTGGGAGTTTTAGTGAATGGATTCCCAGGAGGAAAACATTAGTCTACTACAGTAACATCTGGCATAGCATTAGAATAATTAATATATATTCGATTTCTTGTAAAAATAATTAGCTTGGCTTATTCCTCTCCTTATTTAACAAAGTATTATAAGTACACTTATGTTTGAGACTAAAATCATAGGATTTGTAAAATAATTAATCAGCTTTTGGTTGTTCATATAATAATTAGTTTGTTGGTTTCATTTCTTCTTTGACATAATCTTATTAGTAAACTTAAGGCTTGAGAATAGAACTCATAGGATTCCTAATATACTTCTCTTCTAATGTATTGCTAGTGATGTAACACCTCGTGTTACATCTTGATATAGTTCACTTGATGTAGCACCTTGTACTACATCTTGATATAGATCACAATAGCATGTTGTTCTCAATGCCTCACTTTCCTTATAATGTTGTAACACGTTGTGTTACAACCTGATATAGTTCACTTGTTGTAGTACCTCATACTACAACCTAATATAGATCACATGTGAATCCATAAGCTTATAATTAGGCAATTGATATTAAATTAGGCTTATTTTCTTAAGCTTTCTCTTTTCATAAGAATCTTTAATACTTGATTAAGAAATCTTATGATTCCGGGTAAATTAGTTCTATATCTCATGTTTTTGCTTTGAAATTTCCTTGAAATCTCCTTAACTCTTATGAGATTTTCTGTTAAGTCTCCTGAATTATTGTGAGACTTTTCTTTTCAAAAATCTCATGAACTTCTTATGAGATATTCTTCTCAAAAATCTCTTGGAGTCTTATGAGACTTTCTATTCAAAAATCTCTTGGAGTTTTATGAGATATTCTATTAAAAAATCTCTTGAAATCTTATGAACTTCTCTACAAAAATCCTGTTTAATTTTTATAAGATTTATTGGTAAAGTCTACTAAAATTTTTATGAGATTTTGCTAAAAGAAACAGCTAAACTGATATGAGATTTTTCTATAAAATCTGCTATATTGTGATGAGAATTTTCTATAAAAGTTGTTAGACTGTTACGAGATTTTTAAAGTCTGCTAAACTTTTATGAGATTTCTTCACAAGAAACTTATAGGATTCCTTACTTTATAATTCTTAAAACTTTCAGGAAATTAAACCAAGTTTCTTAGATTTCAAAGCTTGTCTTCTATAGATCAAAATTTCATCCTTTTCATGAAACTTTAGCATCATACTTCAAAACACCAATCTTTCAAATTTTACAAAACTATTTCTAATAATATTCTAGTAAAATTTCCAGATATCTCATTCTTTTTAAAGAACCAAAAATCTCTTCATTTACATAGTAAATCTCTTACATCAATTCAATCAATTCACAAGACTTTCATGTATAACACCTTTTACATCTATCAAGCTCATGTATATGCATCTTGAAAATAAATTTTAGATTTCATAAACATAATTCCAAACATATCTCAAAAGTTTATATTAGCAAAAGTCAAACAATCACAAAGCAATAGACATAGATCTTTCTTATCTTTCTTCCAAGCCATTTGCTAAACTTTTCTCTAGCTTTTTTTCCCTCTAACTAAAGCTTCAAACCCAAATTCCAGCCCTTATATATGCTTCTATTTGGACATATTTGAACATGAAAAAGAAAGTTTTGGCTTGATTTTGATGTAGAGAAATTGTTCTTGAAGTAATTTAAGTGTTTATCTAAGTGTATCCTTCAAGAATATGGAGCTTTAATGGAGTTTGAAGAAGAAAAATTTGAAGAAGATGGAGGAAGAAAGAACAAATCGTGAAGCTTCCAAAAAAAGAAAATGCCACCCTTTTTCATTTTTTCTTTATATAGAAAAACTTACTTGGAGAGTAACTAATAAGTATATATATCTTTGGATTAATTTGCCTTGTATCTGGATTAGAAATATCTATATTTATTCAATTGTCCTAAGTAAAAATTATATGAGGTCTAATAATATCCATTATTTATACAGATTCAATGTTTTGGATAATCCAATTATTACCATTTCCATACCCAATTGACATAAAAAAACTTTACCAGGTTAAAATATCTATTTACCTTTATCCTTATTTTTATCTATGTTATTATACCAATTATAGGGTCTCATTCTATATCCCCAATTAAAATATTATTATATTAATTTTTAATAATATTAAATTGATTTTCTTTTTTTTTTTTACAAAATCCTCATATTGTTGTGATCATAACTATGTTTGTCAAAATTTTCAAAATCCCTATAGATTATTCGCATTTAATTATTTTATCACAATAATACTAAAAACCTGGGTCATTACACTTTCTGAACAAGAGTTTCTTATGTTTCAAAAACTATATATAGTTTATGAACATGATATGCTTTCTAAACTCCTCTTTTGAACCAAAATACTTTCTAAAAAAAATTATAATCTTGACTTATTTTCTAAACCTGTGTTGTACTTTTTGAAGATGTTTCTGAACCATACAAGTACTTTCTGAAACCCTTAGATTTGGTTTCTAAACTTGGGCAAGCATTTTTCCATGAAAGGCCTGTTAGCTCAGAACCCTTTAAAAAGTATTAATGCAAAATGTTTTGAATGATAACACAACCAATTTCAAGAAAAATATTTTGAGGAATGACTAATTTTTATCTTGAGTTTCTTGAAGCTACAAACTGGTCTTCTCATTAGGATAACAAGGTTCCTAAAGCGAAAATAATTTCACTTTACATGTGCAAACATGATTGATCTGTTAAAGATATGGGAACTAAAAGGAAGTGAAAATTATATCGTGAAATGAACATACATATGCTTGATGGACTGAAGAATTTATCGTGTACAAGAAACCAAGGCTTGGATGTTCAGAAAGTAGTACTCTACTTCAGAAAGTATGCTTCAAGTGAAGATTTCAATCCATTTCTTAGGCAAATGTGTTCTACAACCTTTAATCATCATCATCGCAATCATATCATCATCTACAAGCTTTGATTGAAGTTTGGAAGATCAAAGATATATCAAGGAACAAATACCGCACCTTAGAAAGTTCACTTCACAGTGGAACGTGCACTTTGGAAGAAAGGAAATTTGAAATTCAAATTTAAATTCAAACCCGGTCAAGGCATGTCATCTCTTCTACCAACTTGGTCAACTACTCTAGCTTCTAGAAGGAAGAGTTCAGAAATCTCATGTAGAAAGTAAAAAGTAGTTTCTGAAGGTAGCCTTAGAAACCACCTTTATGGCTTCTGATAGCTCTGATACATGAGCTATTCCTCTAGACTGCTTTCAAGGCACAAATAGATGATCAACACATGTTGCTTGGACAATAGATCATGGGCAACGGTCATAAATGCAGGTTGCCCAATAAAGATGCTTGTGCTTTCAAGATAAGAGACTTTTGTTGCATAAGTGCTAAAACGCTGAAAGTTTTCCTCCTCATCTTTTTTGTAGTCATTACATCTTGTAATCAGTTTCCTTGTCTGTAAAAATCTTTTTTCTATGTTCTTAATAGATCATACATTCTTCTTAGGAAGAATTGATAGAAAAAAGTCATTCAAGTTTTCCAGGTTTGTTGTTGTATACTTTACAAAAACTTGAGTGTTGGTTAGTTTGAGTGGAAAACCCATACACAAACTTTTGTATCCGTGATCCAATAGTGATCACTTTGAGGTAGCTTGAAAAAGCTAAGTTAAAACTACTTGCAATGTAACAATAGAGTTAGGTACTAGTCACGTTTAAGCTTGGAGAGGCTAGTGAAAGACTACTTAGGTTATGACGGAGTGTACTTATTAGTCATTGGTTTAGCTTGGAGAGGTTGGTCAAAGACTACTCGGTTGTGACAATAGTTAGCTACTAGTCACAGGTAAGAGCTTGGGAAGGCTATTGCAAAGACTATCCAACTTTCTAGGGTTGAGAAAAGTTTTTAGTGGAACTGAATAATTATTGAAACCTGGATGTAAGCAGGTTTGACCAAACCAGGATAAAAACTCCAGTGTAGTATCTTCTTCTCCTTTTTCTCTTTCTTTTACTACCTTGTGACTACTAATCTGTGTTTCTAAAAACTTTCCTTTATGCATTTTTATTGAATATCTCAGGTTAGGAAGTTACTTTCTGATATAACTAATATTGTTTCCATTGCACTTCAAGTTACACTCTTGATAGTATATTGTTTAAGTTTTTTAGAAACTAAGAAGGAAAGAAAAAGTGAAGCATGATTCAACCCCCTTTCTCGTGGACTTTTCTACTTATAAGACCTTAGTTCAATGTCACTTTGGGGACTCCAAAAAGTGCAATGTATACATGAAATGCAATTTTTGAAAAGCTTTTTAAGTTCAAAAGCTTTTTCAAATAACAAAAATGATCTTCAGCTAATGATTTGGTGAAGATGTCAGATACTTGATTGATAAAGTGCACTTATGCCACTTATCTTGCTACCAAACCTTAGCTTTTTACATGAGTTTTACTGAGTTATTGATGCAATTAATAATGATTTTGATTTACTCCTCATTGTGTGATTTAAATAGAATTATTGACTTTTACATTGATTTTGGAATAAATTGTAATTATACCCTGCTGCATTTGACTTGTCTCTTTGAGTATGGTTTTGTGCATAGGAGCTTTGGATAAAGTGCAAAATGTCAAGAACAAGGTTACTGATATCTTGATACTGTCCAACTTCACCTTTAGTTAGTATTTTCTACATAATTGGAGCTGCAAATGTCTGATAAAGGTGATTTTGGTGGCATTAGAAAGCTTATTCAAAGGGCTACAATCTCTGTTTCTAGAACTTAGGACAATTTCAAATGTTTAATGGGCCAAAATGACCAAACACATGAAGACATCAGTTCTATCTAGCATTGAATGAGCACTGGCATTCAACAGAACCCAAGAAATGGTTTTTATCAGAATAGCTCACTAGTGAACACTTCAGTGGTCATTTAGTGCTACAGCGCTTGTATGATGACGTAGAACAAGTTGTTAAATCAGTTTTGGGCCTACTTTGGCCCAATTTTAGAGAACAGTATTTAAGGGATTGTTACAAACTTTTACCCTAGGTTTTTACTCACTTTTAGGCTGCCACTTTAGCTGCTATTATTCTCTCTTTACATCTCTCTTTTCTTCTCTAAAGGTTTCATTAGTGAAGGTGTTTTATCTTGGAGATTGTGGTAACGATTGTTGCTATTATATTCAGGTTTTCTCTTATCTTCATTGTTGTAATCCTCTAGGGTTGGAAGAGTAGATTTCTCTACTAGTATAAGGGTTTCAGATGGATTGGAATGATGTTTGAGACCCTTTTTGATATTAAATGCATTGGTTTTCTTAATGTTCTGAGTTTTATTCCTTTAATTATTGTGGTGATTGCTATAATCTTTATTAGGATAACTAAATTGGTGATTATGGAAACTCTTTTGGGCATAAATTGATAGATCTATTGGTTTATATTTGAAGGAGAAAATTAGAATTAACTTTTCATTGGCGGTTAGGCTATAGTAATTGGCTCATTAAATTGATGTGGTTTCTAAATAAATTGGCGATCATCGTTTATTAGTTATTTGCATTTATCAAATTCTAGAGGTCGATTGATCACTAGTAGAATTGTCGATAATTATTCCCAATAGCCACCAATGTAACACCCTAATATTTAACCCAACATGCCTAGGATGCATTCCAGTTGATTATTAGTTATTACTCTTTTGTTCCAGTTCTTACTTTAATGCTCTTGAAAAATACTTTAGTATAAATACAGGTAAATTTTTTTTTTTGAACTTTAGAAAGCAAAATATGAGCCATGCATACATACTGAACTACATCTCGTCTTTAACGTGACAAGGAAGATGGAGGACATAATCATACATAAAATGCAACATCACAAACCATGAACATGTAAGATCATACTTATATATATATCATCACTAGTTAATCGTTCCACTTTGCATACCCATCATATACATAAAGAGGGTTATAACATGCCCACCAACACAGGTTAGGCTCAAAATGTACAGTCATCCCGTAATATCCATGAATCAAAAGTAAAAGTAAACTATAACCAAGCTACATAAAGGACCTCTCCTCTCATTACTCCTACTGAGGGTGCGCCTAGGATAGATAACCTCTAATAAACAAAAGCAAAAAAAGGCTATCTTATTTACTATACGTGCACGGGCGCTCCAAGAGGTTCGAGACTGGCTCTACTACTGTCGCTTTTGGAGAGGAAGGTACCTAATCCAGGGGCCAGTTATCGAGTGTGGCAAGATGGTAGGCAAGGCGAGCAAGGGCACCTTAACGGGTCGTGGCTCCTCTACGAACTTGTCCTCTCATCAGCTGCATGACGTAGCCTCCCCATTGCTACCAACCTCCATCATCATAGGAACGGTGGGGGCAAAACCATCAGAGGAGAGCTAGGTGGGTGGGTCCGACCATTGCTCAAGGTGGCGAGGAGGTGATTGTGGCATGTAGACTGGGATGTTTTGGAGTCGAAGTAGCAAGGGAAGTACGGCAAATCTCTCTTCGTGGACGAGCACGCTGAAAAATTGGGTCATCAGAAAATGGAGTAGTGGTAAAGAACTTGTAGTTGGTGATCGGGTGTGCAAAGTGGCGCTCCATGAAGACAAAAGTGGATAGCACATCGACCCACGAAGTGATACGTCTGGTGAGTGGCATCAAAGTGCATCTCCCAGGTGGGATTGTCAACATAGATCACAAAGGTAGCCATCGACCTCCAAAGATGAGATGGAAAGAAAAGAAGAAGAATGAGAAACTTATACAAGAATCTCAGGTTTTGTAAAGCCCGATTTCTGCCGTTTGAGTGCAAATGACCAAAATA
This sequence comes from Dalbergia oliveri, assembly GCA_030441495.1. Taxonomy (NCBI): domain Eukaryota; kingdom Viridiplantae; phylum Streptophyta; class Magnoliopsida; order Fabales; family Fabaceae; genus Dalbergia; species Dalbergia oliveri. Next base: position 32,246,947 of record JAMLFY010000004.1, on the reverse strand, counting down.
CCCCTAAGGTCATTTTTGCCCGAATTCCAGGACAGTGACCCGGAGTCCTCAAATGGGTCAACTCAATGTTTGAAGGGGATTATATTTGTTATGTTTGATATCCGAGCTGAAAATCTCGTTTTCAAACTTTCAGCTCAAAATGACCAAAATACCCTGGTGTTTTACGGGTAGAAGGTGCCGTTTGAGCCCTTGAACTTTTTAGGAAATTTGGAATGATGTTTTTGAGTGCTATTTGATACAATTTTAGTGCACAATTACCATTTTGCCCCTAGAAAGTGTACAGTGAGCCTAATGACGTGATTAAGCAAACTTAAGCAATATTAGGCTCTAATCAAAGATTAATTTATTTCAATAATTAATCTAGAGTCAAAATAATTTATTAAGGTTAATTAGAACCTAAGATTGCTTAGATAAACTCTAATTGCATTCTTTAATTCAAGATTCCTAGTCATGGAATCTTAAATAGTGTTTTCTCTCCAATTCCTTAAATTAAGGAATTGTGCCATACCTCATTTGACTAAGAAAATGAATTTAATTTGTTAATTTAGTATGACCACTCCTAATCAAGTCTTGACATTCTTAATTAGCCAATTACCTCACCTAAACACTTTCTTACAACTCCTAACCAAAACCTTAATCAAAGAAACACCTAAACACATCACTAAAACACAATTACATGAGCAAATTAATCCTCCCCTTTGGCTGCCCAATCTGGCCGAATGCATGGCCCTAAGAAAAGTGTCACATGTTGAATTTTATCTCACTCAAGAGCCATGCCTAGGCCATATCTCAAACCATACCTCACCATGCTTTCAACCATGCTTTGCCCATGCCTAACCCATGCCAATCAAAGAGATATTTTCCTCCCCAAATGGCCAAGAGGCCGGCCTCTCTCCCTTGGCAGCCACCATTGTGCAAAATTTTCTATAAATACCAAGCGTGGAAGAACTTGGTTACACTTTAGATCATTTGCCAAGTTTAGTTGTCTTGCACTTTCTTGCATTTTCTCTCAAAATCCTCTTTATCTTCTTCATCTTGTTCTTCGTCTCAAAGAACCTCTCCACCACCACAAACCACCTCTCAAACACTTAAACTTTCCATTCCCAAGCTTAGAAACTCAAGGAAAAATCATCTTCCTTGAGCTCCCTCTTGGCCGAACACACACCCACATTCAAGGGAAGATTTTGTCTTCTTAATCCTTCAAGAACTCAAGCTTTCCTTCATTTCTTCAAAGACTTCCTTAGGTAGGGGTTTTGTTTTCAAGTTTTTACTTGTTTTCTTCAAGAAAGTTCTAGTTTTCTCTTGGTTCAAAACTCTTTTCCTCTTATCTTTTTCTTTTCGGCCATGAGGCCTTTTTATGGGAAAACTTTAGCTTGATGATGAGGTTTCAAGATAATGACTTGTTGTTGTCATGTGAGAAACCTCTAAAGCTTGAAACAACTTGGTCTTGGACCATACATGCTTGTGTTTTCTTTCTTTTCTTGGATTATATTTTCGGTTCCTTTTCCTTTTGCTCTTGAATGGTTTCAGTTTCCTTTCCTTTTTCCCTTAAAGATTTCGTTTCCTTTTCCTTTGTTTGAACAAAGTTTGCTAAAAATGTTAAGTAGATCACAAAAGTTTTGTTAAGAAAATTAATCACATGTTTTCAAAGAGTTCTAAGCTTACCCTTGCCAACCTTAAAGTTGGTCAGGTGTTCTAAGAGTTTTACTCTAGATTGAAGCCCATGAGCAATAAAATAAAGAATATGACTTAGTTCTTTGTATTTTGTTTAGACAAAGTGTTGAGCTTTGTGTCTATTTTCTTGAGCTTGATGATGAAGTTCAAAATCAAAGGCTTCCTTGAAGTCTTGGTGCTAAGAACTCTAAAGCTCACTTTATGTTGTTAAGATGCATAATGGGTTAAGGTTGTGATGTTCCTTTAAAGTCTTGTAAGAGCTCTAGCTAAGATAAAATGAGTTGCACACATGTTTAAGTTTATGCCTTGCATAGCATGTTTATTTTGATGCCATCACTAAACTCTCAAGAATAATTAAATGGACTTGCATTATCATGTTTAAATTCCAAGCTTGCATTTCATGTTTATATTTCAAGTCATCACTTAATCTTTAAAGATAATAATAAGGTTGCATCTCATATTTATTTTATGCTCTCACTTTACTTTCTAATGAAGAATAAAATGAGTGCATATCATGTTTAAGTTTATGCCATCACTTAAACCTCCTAGAGCTCAAAGACTTGCCCAAGTATCTTGCATAAAGTTTTAGAAAATGGAGGCATTCCAAGGATGCCATTTCGGCCTTGTGATGATGATGATGGACTTGGATGAGTTCATCTAATCACAAGTGCACATAGTCTAAGTCTTGAAATTTTTCTAAGCTTAGATGTACTCAAGGAACTTTATGAACAAAGTTTTATGTTTTAAATCCATTCCTTGAGCTAAATAATTTAGCTACTGACCTAGCATATATTTTTATGATTTTAATGAGATTAATTGGTTTCTAAAAGAGTTTTGAGTTTCTAAAATGATTCCAAGAGAAACTAGCAACTTATATGCATTTAAATCATGAGATTATGTGATTATATGATGCCTATGATTTCGGTTCTGTGCATTTGGCTACTGTATGAATTCTGTTTTATGGTGTTAAAATGTGTAAAATTATGTTTGAGTGAAGCAAGGAATGATTTAGGGAAGAATGGAAAGAACAAGTAATTAGAAAGGACTTAAAATGGAATTCTAGAACACTTAGATGCACAAATTTGTAATTCTATTCCAGCATAATTGGACTTAAGAAAAATGGTTTATAATTAGTGGATATGTGTAGGAATCCCTCATAATTGGTTTAGGAGTTAATTATAGAGCCTTAGGCGAAGATGGAACTTAGAAAGGGTCAAAAATGAAGATTCTAGGACCCCGTAGTCATGAGGTAAAATTCTGCCCAAAGAGACATAGAGCTGTTTGGTTATGTTATAATTCATAAACATTAGAGAAAATTATAGGTAATGATCCCTTAGGTGTTATAAAAATCCATAATGAAGGATATGATAATTGGAACACAAGTTTAAGACCCGTAAGGGCCAAAGCATAAGACACCATGAGATATGAGGTATGATGTGAGTAGGAGGCCGAGTGGGTATACTCATAATGATGTGAATATGTTAATATCATGAACTTGAGGCTATATGTGTATTTGTGGCATGTTGCTGATGATGTGGTATGCTATGTTTACAATGCATGAGAATATATGATATGTCATATGAGGTTCTATGATTGTATGCTCATGTTGCATTCATACAAGATATGATAAAGAGGAAATGATCCCATTATGACTTCCCGAGTTAAGGGTTGTACGGGGTGATCCAAGGGAAGAGATATGTTTCCCTCTCTTTTACCCCGTACAAATCTAGCGACGGCTAGTTAGGATGAGCTCATTCCTAAGCGATGGGTGATTAGGAGTTTTGGTGACCATGTTAAAATTTCCGGGTCGGCATGTTAGGTGTGATGAGGGTGGAAAAATTTCTGAAAGGAACTCATGGAGTTCAAGTATGAAAAAAGTAAAAGACGCACATGCATATGTTTCATTGATGCTTTGATTAAGTGATAAGTGTTATCTACGTGTACTGTCATGCTCAAGTATTGCCATGCATACATAAAATATCTGCTGCATTCATACCATGAAGACTCATGCTAAAAGGAACCCACTTCAATAATAGGATTTGAGAAATTAAAATTGAACCTATGCATGTATACCTTTTTCATAACGAAACCCGAAGTAGCTGGGGGCAACGATGACACTTGTGTTAAAGTCGGGAACCCTACTGAGAATCTTGTATAAGTATTGTCACCCCTTTTGTCTTTCCTTCCCGTGTCATCTCCAGACGGATTGATGCGGATGTTCGTGATTTTCCTTGAAGCGCGAGCGTAGGAGTTACGCACATCGGATAGAGGCGCAATGAAAGCTTGAAGACTAGTCTAGCCTGCTTATAATTATGTTTAGCATTAGCTAACCTTGCTTGATGTATCTAGTATCTTGAGGTGTCCTTATATTTATAAGGGCATCGTTGTTTTGTTATGATTATAAAATACTACAAGTTATGTTGTGTTTATTCTATGGTTTATTTATGATTGTTATGGTGATGTATACCTGGTTGTTATGTTTCTTGTTTAGAAGTCGGTCTCTATGCGCATGCGCGGCTCGCATTTTAAGTCTTAAGTTCAAAAAGAAAAAAAATGTCGTATTTTTAGTACTCGTATTTTAAAGAAAGCCAAGTCAAGTTCTGAAACGAAGACGTAACCGCTAATAACTAGCCAAATGCGACTTGAGCGTATTAGGTGAAAGTTAGGGTGTTATAGGTTTTATTTATGAAAGTGTTGACATGTATAAAGTTTATTTATTTGGTTCTAAATATTATTAGCTAAGGACCATGTCTTTTAGCATAAGTCTTAATGCATGAGTGCAGCATACTAAATCATGGATGCATGTCAATGCCATAAGCAAAATATCATAAAATCACATTAAGTGGGCATAATATAGAGAATGTAAATTCTTTTAGCATGATCTTTCCTCATTGTTCTCTTAGGTGACTTAACTTCTTATTCTCTTTTCCATGGGGCCACCCTAATACTCTCCCCTTTTGAGAGTTCTAGGTTATGAGCTCATACTTAAACTAGTTGTCACTAGTCTACACTTATTCTCTTGATAAGCTAATTCTCAACTCCAAAAGTGCAGGATAGGGGGCATATGATCACCTTTCATAACCATTAATTCCTGGAATCTAAAAGGTCCTTTTTAGATCACTTCTCATAACCATTAATTTCTAGAGTCTATGGGATCATTTCCATATGTCTCTTGTTACCTTAATATTGGCATGTTAATTAGAGATGCAATGTGATCATGTAATCATAATTTATCATAAAACATATCATGTTCATAATTCTTATGGATCATACATCTTAACCAGTCAATCATAATCTCATCATGCCACAATATCATCATATCATTAATTCACATAAACATGTATCACATCTTTTTGCATATATCAATAAGCATATTATCAATCATCATCTTATAGCAATAAACATGCTCCTACCCAGGATGCCAGGAAGTCAAGGATTGGACTAAGCTAATGTGTATGCAATGCTTAGCAAGGTATATATATATATATATATAGGGAATCATCATTCACACAATTCAGCACATAAGCATATAGAGCTGCCAATTCACTTTATCTCGTTTAGAACACACTTGTTTGCACATTTAGGGTTCTGGTAATCGATTACATGTGGGTAATCAACTACCAGAATTAAAAACTTGTTTCTGGGCTCAAAGAGCATCCTGGTAATTGATTACATGTGCTGGTAATTGATTACTAGAACTTAAAACTTGTTCTGGGCATGAAGAATATCGTAGTAATTGATTATATGAACTGGTAATCAATTACCAAAGCCAAAAACTTGTTCCGAGTATGAAGAACATCCTAGTAATCAATTACATAGGCTGGTAATTGATTACTAAAACCAAAATCTTTCAAAGAATCATCCTGGTAATTGATTACATAGGCTAGTAATTGATTACCAGAATCCCAAATTTTGAAAAGACAAGGTTTTAACACAATGCAGGTTGCTCTTTCATTCTAAATTCATTTTAAAGCATCATAATTAAGCCTCAAAAAGAATACAACCAACCATATATGATGACCAAAAACACACTCAATAGCCATGATCAAGATTTCCATTTTAAGATACAAGGGCAAGTCTTTGAGCTCTAGGGATTTAAGTGATGACAAGAACAATAAACATGCTATGCAAAGCTCATTTTAGATCTTTATCATTATTAGGTGATGGCTTCAAATTTAAATATGATATGCAAGACTTGAAATATGGATACAAGTTCATTTTTAAGTCTTCAAAGTTTAGATGATAACTTGAAATATAAACATGAAATGCAAGGCTTGAAATTTAAACATGGGAATGCAAGTCCATTTCTTTAGTCTTCAAGATTTAAGGTGATGACTTGAAAATAAACATGATATGCAAGGTATTGAAACATAAACATGATATGCAAGGGCTTTGAAATATAAACATGATGCAAGTCCATTTTATTTCTTACTAGAGCTCACTTTAAGACTTTAAAGAATCAAACTCTCAACCCCAATCAATCTTAACCAAATGGAAAATGGTTCGAAGAACCTCATTTATTTAGACTCATCATCAAGCTCAAAGGAAAACTAACAAAGGCAACCAACAAAGATAACCAACAATAATCTATTTTTCATACTCTTGTGAAACCAAAATCTAACCTTGAGCATTAGAGGTCAAATACATGATGGTTTCATAACCAACATCAAAATCCTCATCATCAAGCCAGGGTCTCAAACATCAAAGAAAGAGAACAAGAAAATATTTCAAAGGAACCAACAACAATCATCATCCTTTAAAATTGAAAATGAACCAAACCTTGGGCTCTAGAAGTTAAGCACATGGTGGTATCAACTCCACCATCAAGATCTCTCATCATCAAGCCATGGTTTCCCATCATCCAACAACAACAAAACTGAAAAGAGAAGGAATCAAAGGGAGATTCAAAACCGAAATGGAAAGAAAGGAAAGAAACAAAAGCATAGCCATTCATTCAATGCTAAATCCAAAAATGAGAAGAAGTAAGGGAAAGAACACAAAACAAAATCCCTACCAAGTTGTTTCTTTGGTTGAAAATGAGGAAGCTTGATCTTGGAAATGGAAAGGTTATTTGTTTGAAAGTTGTTCTAAGGTGGAGGTGTGGTGGTTTGAGGTTGAGAAGAGCTTGAGAATGGAAGTGGAAGAAGAAAAAGAGAAAGCTTTGAGTTAAGAGAGAAGAGAAGATTTTTGGCCAAACCTTTGAGCAAGAGTTCAACCAAAAAAAAGCAAACGGTAAATGTGTGGATTTCTTTGAGTGTATTGGTGTTATAAGGAATTAAAATATGATTGGGAAATTGGGGAGGGAGGCCGTGGCCTTCTTGGTCTTTGGAGGGGGAAATTTTCATTTTTCATTTGGGTTAGGACCTGGTTTAGAGATAGATTTGATTAGGGAATGGGTTAGGAATTTGTGATTGGGTGTTTTCATGATTAGGAGTGGTCTTGCATGCTTAGTTTGAAATTCAAACTCCAACATGTTTCCTTGATTTAGGGAATTGGAGAGAGAAAATACTATTTGGCTTGATATGACATAATGTCTTTGATTTAATAAGGGAATTTGATTTTCCTTAAGCAATCTTAGGTCTTAATTAACCTCAAACAATTATTTAGACTTAAAATTATTAATTAAAATTAATTTATCTTTAATTAGAGCCTAATATTGCATGTATTACGTTAACCGTTTAGTTAGGCTCATATAGCACCAATCAGGGGCAAAAATATAAATTCACACAAGGATTCCCTGGATTACCTAGACTTTCCAGACATCATGCAACACTTATCGTCAACTTTTTCAAACTCCCAGGTGATGGCCGGGTTCATTTGTTACCTAATCTCGCGTTAAATTACCTTAGGGGTACTTCGATAATTTCATGTCAGGAAAAACCAGGAAATTGAGATTTTCATCTCTAACACATCTATTACACATTTAGTCCCTTTCAAGCACTAGACTAACCCTAAAGAATAGCTTGGACCAGCCATCCTCGATTGGGCATAAATGACCTCAGGGGCATTTTGATCATTTTACTTGGGAAAAATTGAGGCATTACAACCAATGGGTTTAATATTTAGTCAATGATAATTAATTTCTAATCCTAGGAATACCTTGCACTAGTGCCTTCTCTATTGCTGCTATTGTAACATCCTAATATTTAACCCAACACGCCTAGGATGTATTGCGATTAATTATTTGTTATTACTCTTTGATCCATTCTTTTAAATTCACTTTATCAAAATACTAGCGGAAAATATGGGTAAATTTTTTCTTTTTGAAACAAAAACAAAACGTGAACCATACGCACGTGTGCTACCTAAACCAAATGCTAAGAGCCATCAAAGTAAACAGAAACATGCATGTACACAACATTCTTGATCATATAACAAGCTTTATATTATGTAGCATGAAATAACATAGTTCTTAATACACATAAATTAAACGGACGGAGTCACACCCATAGTGGGCTGAGTTTCTGATACATAACCAATGGAAAGAAATATATCAAATCCAGTAAATACATGGAATCTCAAAATACTAGATACCACTCCGTTTCCCTCCCCAAGCCTAAGAATGCGCTACCAAAAGTAATCCCTATCAAAAGATGTAGCAAAAAGGGAATCCTTGTGACAACTCGGCACTCGTAGGGGTCCTCCATCACGATCTACTAGTGGGGCTGGTCCTCCTTCGGGGGTGGTATATACCAAATGAACTGCGAGCTCCTCGGGCATATGCAGGCAAAAGGGGGACGAACATGACCTCCTCGCGGACGCATCTCTCAGACGGCGTGCTAGCCTCTGCGGGTCACCATGTCCTCACTGTTCCTCCCGGTGTCTATGGGGGCCATGGGGCAGATCCCTCCGAGTAAATATGAGTGGGGGAGTCCTTGGATGGGTTGGTCTCCGAACGCCTCGAACGGGAACATACTTGGGGTAGTGGCGCACCGGAAGTCGAAGGGCGAGCACGACAAGTCTGCTCGTAAGGTCGAGTACGCTCGAAAATCAAGTCATCACCATAGGGGGAAGTAGGAGTAAACTGGAAGCTAGAAATTGGAGAAGCGAAAGGGCGTCCCATGTAAGCAAAAATGCATATCGCACAACGACCCTCGATGTGGTAGGAGCGGTGGTCCGGATCATAGTGCACCTCCCAAATTGGCGTATTACGAAGATCATGAACGTGGCCATGGTCCTCTGAAGATGTGACGGAAAGAAAGAAAGATAGAGGGAGTGAGAATCTTAATAAAGAAACTCAGTAGGGAAATCTCCTATCCTAGTGTCATCGTCTACATCCCCAAGAACCTCAGGGTTTCTAAAGAAAGTGAACATGCATAAGGTTCAATTTTAGAGTTCTAAAGTGTAATTTTTTTACCGAGGCCCATTCCTTTTTAATATGCGTCTTGGTCATGAATGCAACATACTTCATTATGAAATGCATGTTCATGCTATAATCAAGAAATAAGTTAGAACACATAATCATGGCAACATATCTCAACATAACTTATTTTAGGTGACTTAATCTTCTCATTTTCTTTTCTTTTTTTCCTTGGGGGCCACCCTAATACGTTTCCTTTTGAGAGTTCTAGGTTATGAGCTCATAACTCACCAGTCGTCACTAGTGTAACCTTATCCCTTTTGATAAGTTGAATTCCCGACTTCAAGAGTGCGGGTTAAGGGGCAAGAATCACCTTTTCATCACCTATAGTTTGATGAGTCCAAAGGATCATTTTCTCATGTTTTAAGTCACATTAAGTCTTAGCATGTTATATCAGGATGCAATACATGATGCATAAAGATCATAACTCTCCATATATTTCTAGCATAAGTGTTTCCAAAAGAAACTATAACATGTAAATGATGGATTCTATCTTTAGAGATCAAGTACTCACATAGCATCAAATATCACATGAATTCATCATCTCAAATCATCAACACATAAAGTTATTCTATCATACTTAAAGCATATATTTTTGCACATTTGGGGTTCTAGTAATCGATTACATATGATGGTAATCGATTACCAAATCAAAAACTTGTTCTAGACTCAAAAAGATAACCTAGTAATCGATTACTTGGGCCGAGTAATCAATTACCAGAACCTAAATTTTATCCTGGGTGCGAGGAACATCTAGGTAATCGATTACATAGGATGGTAATCGATTACTAAGGCTAAAAACTATTTCCGGAAAATGAAGAACATCATGGTAATCGATTACATAAACTAGTAATCGATTCCAAGTTAAAATAGTTCTGGGCTTGAGGAACAACCTTGGTAATCGATTACATTATCTGGTAATCGATTACCAAACCTAAAATCCTTCAAATAACCATTCTAGTAATCGATTATATAAGCTAGTAATTGATTACCAGAACCTTGAAATTTGAGAAAACATGGTTTTTAACACATTCTAAGCTACTTTAACACCTTGAGACCATTTAAAACGTCTTTCTAACATTCCTTTGAAAACATCTTCACATTTTTACAAATCAAGACCAACATTGTATCATGACTAAGGCACACCCACTAGTTATGGTTAAAATTTCCGTTTGGGGATACCAGGGCAAGTCTTTTGAGCTCTAGGAGTTTAAGTGATGACATAAAGATAGACATGTTATGCAAGCTTCATTTTAGATCTTTACCATTAATAGGTGATGACTTGAAAAATATGCTAAATAGGAAATGTAAATATGAATGCAAGTTCAGTTCTTTATTTTAGTGCTCTAAGCCCCTTAGAGTATTTACTCTAAATCACATCTCAAATTTCAGGCTGAAATTACTTAGGTGATAACATGAGTGCAAAACTTAATATAAACATGTAATGGGAGAACTTGAAATAAAAACATGATACAAGTTCATTTCTTTATCTTGCTAGAGCCTATTTCAAGAATTTAAAGAATAAACTTTCAACCCCAATCAATCTTAACCAAGTGGAAATGAGTTTTAGAGCCTCTTGACACCATGGTCCTATGGACCTCATTTCTCTAGACTCATCATTAAACTCAAGGAAAAACCAACAAAGATAACCAAAAACCTTTTTATTTTCATCATTCTTTTAAAACCAAAGATAAAGCCAACCTTGAGCTCTAGAGGTCTACACATGGTGGTCTTTACAACCAATACAAGGATCTCTCATCATCAAGCTATGGTTTTTCAATCATCCAACAACAATAAACCAAAGAGGGAGAAAGGAAAGGAAAGATCAAAAATGAAAAAGAACAAGAACAAGAAGAAGAGCAACTCAACCACATCATCAACTAAAAACTCATCCATTCCATGCATCATTAAATCCAAAAACATAAAAGGAAGAATAGAGAAAGAGAACTCAAAACAACTCCCTACCAAGTTGTGTTCCTTGCTTGAAGAGAGAAAGCTTTGATCTTGCAAGGGAATGGCTATGTGTTTGTGAGTTGAGGGAGGGTTGAGAGTGGTGGTAGAAAAAGACTTGAAGTTGAGAGAAACTATAGAGCTTTTTTGGTCACAAACTCAAACAAAAAAGCTAGTGGTAAAAGTGTGAGATTTCTCTACACATTGCTATATATATTATGGGTTGATAAATGAAATTGTGTGGGTGAAAATGGGGGGAGGCAGTGGCTTCTTTGAGCCATGGGGAGAGAAAAATATCTCTTCTAAGTGTCATTCAAGGGTAAAGCTAGGTATAGGTTAAAGCATGATCTAAGGTATGGCTTAGAGCATGGTTCTTTGTATGTAAAATAAATCAACATGTGATGAATAATGGGGGAAAGTGGCTTCAGCCATGCAACTAAGGGGGAAGATTTTGTCATTTAATTGTGATTTAGAGGTGTGTTTAGGTGTATCATTGATTAGGCTTTTGATTAGAAGTTTGTGAGTAAGTGTTTAGGTAAGGTAATGGATAATTAAGGATATCAAGACATGATTAAGGAGTTGGTCTTGCTTCATTAGTGAAATAAAACTCATTTTATATGAAAATCATTCACAAACACAATTCCTTGATTTAAGGAATTGGAGAGAAAATATTATTCAAGATTCCATGACATGGCATCTTGATATTTAAGACAAAGATTAAGATGTATCTAAGCAATCTTAAGTTCTAATTAATCTTAATAAATTATTTTGACTCTAGATTAGTAATTAGAATTTACTAATATTTAATTAGAGCCTAATATTGTTTAGGTTTTGTTAATCGTGTCATTAGGCCCAAATGCGCTTAGCCAGGGGCAAAATGGTAATTTTTTGCAAAAACCTCCGGGCTACCTGGGCTTAACTTGTCGCAAAATTACTTAAAAAAATCATTTAAAACCTTTGGGTGAAGTCCGGATTCAATCGGCACTTCATGTAATCGCCACACGGGCATTTTGGTAATTTCGCGCATTGAAACTCAAAAATGAGATTCTTCTGCTCTATTAACATACATAACACACATAATCCCCTATCATCATCAAAATGTCCCCTTGAGGATGGTCAGACTGGTGATCCTCATTTTCCAAGTAAAATGACCTCAGGGGCATTTTGGTCATTTGTACACGAGAAAATGGGGCGTTACAGCTATTATCTTTCAATTTAAATTAATTGCTTTAATTCTCAAAACCCCCAAATTTTCCCAACTAAGTATTGAAGCCTCCTTGAGAGACGACCTAGGTTGTGCCCATTACTATATTTTTTGTGCAACTTAGCACTTTATAAATTTTAATTTGTTTGTGAGTCATGACAACTCACATCATTGATCTTCTGTATTTATAAACTTTAGCTCAACATCAACTTTTTGAACATGATCTCTAATAAATGATGTTTTATATCAATATGGTTAGATCTAAAATACTAAATTGGGTTCTTGGTAAGATTTATAGTAATAGTATTATCATATAGAATAGGAATTTTAGTGTAACTCAAATGATATTGTTCTAGTTGGTTTATGATCCACAACATTTGAGTGCAACAATTTGTAGTAGTAACATATTTAGCTTCTACAATGAAAGTGCAATGGTGTTTTGCTTCTTGCATGACAATCGAATGAGATAATCTCTAAAAAAGCAACAACATCCACTTGTGGTTGTTCTATAAACTATGTTTCTAGTAAAATCAAACACAGGAACCTACAATTTCACTTGATATCCTTCTATAATTACTTTCTAATACTTTCTCACCATCCTCATTAGCATAAATGACTTGAGAGTGATGCATGAGAGTGCTTATTGGCTTCGCTTAATCCATGTTGAACCTTTTGAGAAGATCCTTGGTGTATTTCTCTTGATGTATAAGAGTTCTTTCCTTTTGTTGTTTGATTCGAAGCCTCAAGAAAGAACTTTAATTCCTTCATCATACTCATCTCAAACTCACTTTACATTAGTTTAGAAAACTTTACACGTAGAGAATGGTTAGTAGTACCAAAAATCCTGTCATCAACATAAAGACATGGTTTCATAGTTATAAAAGTGCACGAGAAGAAGGGGTTGAATCGTGCTTTGTTTCTTTTGCATCTGAAACATTTAATAAAAGAACTATCAAGCATTAAGCTTAAAGTGCAGCAAAAATTAGATTAGTTGTTCCAAAAGTAAATTTCAGTATACAACATAAATGCTAAATGGATATATGAATAGACAACCTCTACTATCATGCTGGAAGTAGTTATTCATCAGCCTTTCCAAGCTAAACCGAGTAGTCTTCCCCAGCCTCTCCAAGCTTAATCGAGAGCGCAGAACATCTTCCTGTCGCATTGCAAGTAGTTTTACATTAGCCCTCCAAGCTATCTCACACTGATCACTCCTGAATCAAGGATACATAAGGTTTGTGTTTAGGTTGTCACTCAAACTAACCTATACTCAAGTTTCTTTAAAATATACATGAATAACCTTGGATAACTTGGATGTCTTCTTTCCCACAACTCTTCCTAGGAAGATTATAGAACTATTCAAGAACGAGGAAAGAAGATTTTTACAAGCAAGAAGACTAATTAAATGATGATATGATGAACTTTGCTGGACATGAAGAGATATTTGTCCAGAGTTTCCTCTCTTGTGAGCGTCAGTCTTGATGACGTTGAAGCACAAGCATCTCTATATATAGACGATCTTCCATTGTGACCGTTGCCTTGATCAGATCTCCAAGTGACACGTGTTGATCATCCATTTGTGTCTTGGAAAAGCAATCTAGAAGAGTAGCCTGTCTCTTGTTAGAGCTTTTGTAGAAGTCATTGTGAGATATGAGGTTTCTAATGTTACTTCAGAAATTACTTTTTCTAAACCGTGGTTTCTAAACTCCTTCTTCTAGAAGATAATGTTATTGACCAAGTTGGTAGAAGAGATGACTCGCTAGTTTGAAACTGGTTTTAACTTTAAATTTGTATTTCAAAAATTCAAATTTCCTTCCTTTAGTAACGTTCAACGCTCCAGTGAAGTAAGCTTTTTGAAGTGCGAAATCAGTCCCTTGATGAATCTTTGCTCTTAGATCTTCAATCCAAGCTTTATGATGTTGAAAGATTTGCGATCATGATAATTGAAGATAGTGGAACACATCGACTTCAGAGATTGATGAATATCTTCATTTCAAGTGTACTTTCTAAAGTCCGTGCTACTTTCTAAAGTCCCAAATCTTGGTTTCTTGTACTTGTCTTTGATATCTTTTTATCGAAAGGCATGTGTGCATACTTTGCACAATATAATATTCAATTCTATTAAGTTCAATTTCTTTGTATGAGATAAATTATGTTTGCACATGCAAAGTGAAATTATTCTCGCTTTAAGTCCACGTTATGCAATCTGGAAATAACCTGTATACCATGACAAGAAACTCATGGAAGACATTAGTCATTCTTCAAAATATTTTGTTTGAATTGGTTTCATTGTCACTCAGAACATATTCCATTAAAGTTTTCTGAAGGGTTTTGGAGCTAACAATCTCCCCCTTTTTATGATGACAAACCAATTTGAAGAAAATCTTTTGAAGAGATGTTGAAAGAAATAGAATTGAAATTGTCATGATAATAGCTATTCTTTCATAACATTATGAGTGTAACATCCAGAAAGTCATTTGCTTAAGGCATGATATGGATGGGGTCTTAAACATTTTAAACCCTTAAGTAACCTAAATTAGAGTTGATTTTGTTGTTTATGAAGATCCTAAATTTTCTCAAAGTACTTTCTAATATACATCAGAATGGTGATAAACTGGATATTTTTGTTTAAGCCTTTTTAACACAACCAGCTTAATTTTCAATTAAAAAAAACTTTCTGAAGATACACGTGCTTAAATAACTAATAACTAATACTTGTGATATTATATCTTGATTAATCCTTATTCAGCACAACTTTGTCAAGGCCACAAAAACAAAAGCTTCAAAAAATGTGATAAAGCATGCATGATCGAGAGAAAACATCCTGATGCTTATGTAGTTTTTGATGTTCAAAGAAACCTTGATATAGATATACTATCATTTTACATTCTAAATCTCATTAGGGATTAATCCCAAATATTGTCAAAGCAAAGCATAAATGAGCTGTGAAACTTTTCTTATAAGTATTAGAGCATGAAATAAACTGATTTTTAAAAAGCAAAACTTGAACCATATGCTCATGCTTTTTGAAACACATTCACTGATACATATAACATAGTCATAACACATTGCATGTCATTTAAGTATGGCACACTTGAGTGAGCTCATAAACTAATCTTTGTTGTATCAAAGTGTGTAGGAACAAGTTTCTAAAGATTGTTAGAAACTACACATAACTATATTTCGATTAAGAGCAATTTTTGAAAACATCTCATATGCGTGTCAAATAGAATGTATCTTATAGAAGCAATATATTAAGCATGTCATACATATCAAAGCACATCAGATGAATACGAGTATCAGAGCAACAATATAAGAAATTGTGCTTCAAAAGACACTTGCTAGAGCTAATCACAAATACACATGTGATCTCAATATCTTAACGTGCCAATGAGTACGCCAATCATAATAGACGCTTAAGAGAAAAAACAACATATTCAATAAGCATGAAGTATGATTAGCTAAGCATGATAAGCAGGCATCGATATGTATTATAGCCTTAAGGGAAACAACGTTTAAGACAGATATGTATCATAGCCAAAAGGATAGCATAAGCATGATATATGAAATGAATTTTATAAAACAAAATAAAATGTCAAAAACATGCTAAAGAAAAACTAAACGACAAAAGAATATGCATGCTAAAAAATATCCTCTAGCTCCCATTCGGCATAAACTCCCTTGAATTTCATAGCACTTGATTTTCTTCATCTCTTTTCTTCTTCCCCTTTTGACATAATCAAAAAGGAGGTGTGCTTGAAATCAAAGACACATCTTCATCTTTGTCATCTCAATTCTTATAGAATCTCTTGGTTGGTCTGAAGAATTGAAGCTGTAGTTCCTAATTTTGTAAGCTGGGCACCTTGCTCTATGATAGTTCCCTCAAGTCGATCCTCTAGAGGCTATCTTTCTTAGATGCCGCAAGATGATCGGATGAAGCTAAAATTTTGTTGGAGTCTCGATTGAGGATAGACACGGTAAGTGATGGGTGCTGAGAGGCTTTAGGAGATGACTCAGGAATGTCTAAGAGTACCATCTCCCTAAACTTAGGTGATTCAACCTTTATATCAACATGTGTAGTAGCAGAAGGTGGAGAGGATGGCATGCCAACATCGAAGCAGCGACAAAAGTAGGCTCAAGAATAGGAGTAGTAATAGTTTCAAGCATCTGAGCAAGGGCAAAAGTAGTAGCTTCTTCACCAGGGCACCAGCATTTGATGCTCTATCTTCTTCCTCTCTCTGAGTGATGCGGATGGAAGGAGAAGGTTAAGGTACCAAAAGGATTATAGCTGATTCTGGTTCATGAGCTTCCTCTGGTGGTTCCTCAATTATGGGCTCCAGGGATGGTCCTCCTGTTGAGTTTAAGTTTGAGTATTCCACTCAGCCTAGCTTTTTTACTTTTATACAAGCTTTCTTCTTCTTAGATAAGGAGGTTGCTTCTTGTTCTTCTCCTACTATATCTTCTTCCTCTTCACCAAATGAGGAGTCACCAATAATGGTTCGATAGCCAGCCTTCTCATATCTTTCGATTTCCTTCTTTAAAATATCAATTCTAGACTCATGTAAAGGCATTCCTTTGCACTTGAGCCAGACTTCTTTTCTACTAATGACTTTTAGGTTTGACCACCACTTGAGTTTCTTGGGAAGTTGTCTTCTGTTTTCTTTTGTTCTTCTTTTCAAGCTAATAAGGTAGAGTGGATTCCTTCTCTTCCTACTCAAGTTCTCAACTCTCTTTTCAATGAGTACTAGCTTCCTTTTTCCTTTGGCCTTTTCTTGTTGAGACTCAGCTTGTTGGAAGGCTTTCCTAGCTTGATCACCTCTTGTCCAGGGACTCTACCTTATTGGTTCAGAATTAGGGATGAAGGACCTTTTTCTTGAAGTTTTAAAGGAGGAAGGTAAGAACATGGTTCCTTCCAAGAGCTCATATCTCTCAGTAAGAAGAGGAAAATGCATATGTTGAAGAAGTTTAGTCAACAATATTCCGATGGTACACTGATAGTTCTCTATTTTTCTTTAGAGGTTGCACCCATCATATAGTCTAGAATGAGCATTAGATTCACTCTTCTCTTTGCCATTAGACAATAGAGAAGCGTGGTCCATGCCAACAAGTGCATCTATACTTCCTATATGGGGTAAGATAGAGAATTGAACCACCATATATACCTTCCTTGCATTAGCACTTAACATGACAGTGGTGATTTCATTTAGCTTGTGAAAAATGGACTCGTTAGATACCTAGACATACCTCCTTCATTTATTCCAAGAGAGTAAGCCCAAGCTGGTGATAAATTGCAGATGACATCGTCATTTGGTGCTTTGGTGACCTTGGAGAGTCCTGACACCATGATCTTAACTACAATCTCTAATCATAGATTTCACAGACGAAGTTAAGAGTCTATCCAGATGAAAGTAGAAGGCGATGACTAATCGTGGGAAGACTAGTTCGTTAATCTCCAGAAATTCCTCTTATTTTTGAAAGGTAAAAACTTCGTCAAGAATTGATATTTCTTCATGAAGATCTTTCCTCAGAGACCTTCTAGGAGCCATTTTCCTTGATACGAAAAATCTTTCATAATGATCCTACATGCCAGGATCATCATACATATGAAAAGAAGCTTTCTCAGGCAGATGATCCAAACTCTTCTCTTTAGCCATTGATAAAACAAAGCATAAGAGAACTAAGAAGAGGTAAAGGAAAGAGGCAAAAGATTGAATCTTTAGATGGTTTGTGAGAAGATTTGAGGTTTGGTTGTGGTTTGCAGGGATATGGGTTTTAGAGAAGAAGGTTATGGTTACAGAGATATGTGAAAATGAAACGGTTAAGGGAATATGTTTGAGTTTGAAGAAGGTAAAAATGTGATGTGTAAGGAGTAAGGGTTATTTAAGAGATGTGACACAATTGACTGAAGGTGAGGCAACGTAGAGAGAAAACCCAAAAGAATGGGAATTATCTCACCCTTTTCATCCTTTTCAAAAAGAAAGATTTCTAACTCTCGAGATCACTTTTGAAGAAATTACATTCTGAGCTTCACTATTCACTTTCTGACCCATTGGAGACCTATCACATTCTTAACATAGGCACATCTTCATATACTAAAGCTTAAAACCCCATATAATCTTCATTTTCTAACCCTAATCTTTTCTTTCTAATCAACCCATCTTCTTTCTAAACTAGTAGACAGGGAAACCTAATCTTCAAATAGATACATGGTCTTGGTCTTGCAAACTAATATATTGATAAACTAACCAAAAAGCTAATCTTGCAAACTACCCTTGTGATCTTCCAACTGATTGACTATCCTTATTGATTTTTTCTGAACATGTAAACTGATGTCTTTGCTAGGTCTTCAATTTGGAGCTATGATGAAAGGATGCCAGGAGTAGTTCATGCATAAATGCTTATGCAGATTTTTAAAACCATCTAAAAAAATAGCTTTTCAAGACACAAAAACAATCTTCAACTGATGATTTTGTTAATATGTCTAACATTAGGTCTTCAGGATCCATAACCATTAACTAAAAATCTCCTTTTAAAACGGATCATGAAAAAAAAGGTTATAACATCAAGACCTTAAATAAGAGTGCTAAGAAGAATTCTTAACAAGATAAATAGCACTTGTATTACCATAGAGACAGGGATATTAAAGTACCTCAAGAGATAATCTTTGCTTATTCCTTATCCAGCATTTAGGTGTAATTAAATTTCAGCACACACACACACACACACACACACACACACACATATATATATATATATATATTAGTAGTAGAAAGAGCCATCTGAACTCTGCATTTTGCATGACTAGTGGTCAGACTTTTTCAAAAGACAGGCAGTAACCGTTGGTGTTGTTTCTCTCAACTCTATTTCTAGTGAGGTCATCATCTCAAAGACCTAGTGTAATTGATCTTGCTTTATTCCTCATGACATTGCCAGCACAAACACTTGAATATCTCCTTTTGTGTTGATGATGAATTTTTCAACTGGTCAGACTTTTGCCTTTTTCAAACTTGGTCAGCTTCTTTTGCAAAGCATCCACCTAACTTTGATTTTTTCAGAGCTTCTTTAATATGTTAAGACTCAAAAGTGGAGATAAAAGCATAGATTGGCATATCCCTAAGGGATGACCTAGTCTTTATACCCTTGGAAAAGTCTCCATGAACTTTGTTGGAGAGGCTATCTTTAGGTCAGAAACTCCCTTGAAGTTTCTATATCATTGAGATTCCTCAGCTTCCCTTTTATCTTTAGATTACTCATCTTTGTGTCTAGAAAAATTACTTTCTAATCTTTTTCAAGTTCTGAGCATGCTTTCTGAAGAGTTGATATTCTATAGCTCACTGCCTGAAGATTTTGCTTTCATCAGCTTGCTTTCTGAGGCATCCTTGAGACACATTTTCTTAGGACATACTTCCAGTTCTTTTAAAACATTGGCAAAGATATCTTTAAGCTCATTCATCATCTAGCTTAAGACATATGAGGATCTAGGCTTTGAGCTTCTATTCCACTTCCTGATTTAGGAAAGGTATTTGGTGTAGTCAAAGTTTGTTTGTTCCTTGGCACTTTAACCAGTTAACCCTTTTCACCTGCAATAGGAACAATTTTTTATTTTGGTACTAGACTTTCTTGGGTCCTTTTTGGTTAGTTTTCAATGGAGAGGTTTCCCATCATTTCTTAAAGGATTCCTTTCACAAGAATCATTTTTCAAGTAGGTGTTCCTTCTCAGAGAAACAAACACAATATAAAGATATTAAATGAGGTTGCATTGCTTCTTCTCTTAGATATCCTTTTCATATCTTAACCCTGTTTCTTGAAAATATGGCTTCTGACCTTTAGTATAAAAACAATGTTTTTGTACCATTTATCATATGAGCTAGGTCAAATTAGAAGCTGTGAAGTCATCTCAAATTCATAAATAACTTTCTAACATCTTTCTCATTTCTTTTGGAGACTTCAGTTTCTAAGGCAACCTTCTAAATTCTTTTTATTGGTTGAGATATTTAAAGGAATAAGCTTGAAAATCTTCTAGCAACTCATCATACCATGCAAAAAGTAAGTAATATGAAAGGTTGAGTTCGGATACTCTTACCTTACATCCCTGTATTGAAGTGTACATAGTCATGAACGATACATACGCAATATCTTCTACCTTGACATGACTTTTTGACCTATCTTTTCTTCTTCATATATGCTCCAGGTCAGAGCATGCTCTTCTCCTTCAGGTTGGAAAATATTTGAGATGCTCTGAGCTTGGAATTCTTGATTTGAGATATTCTTTCTTACTTTGGTTAGCAAGATTTTTTTTTTTTAAGATATTCTTTGCCCTTTTGGTTTTTCCTGAGATTGATGTCTTTTCCTTTCTATGCTTAGCCTCTTCAGGCTTTTGACAATTTTCGCAGACATAGAGAATTCATCTCCATTTTCAATCTCAAATTCTTTAGATCCTTCCTCTTCATTTGAGGTTTAAGCAACTTTCATTGCTTTAGCTTTGCACTGCTTTTGACAAGATAACATTAAGGGAAAAGAAAACTTTATGATGGTTTAAGATCTTCATATTTTGTTTCACATGCCACAAGCAACAAATATGTCATGTTTATTTCTGCTTAGTGCACATATGAGCAGGAGCTTGGCTTAAGGAGTTCAACTGAAATTTTTCTTTTTATTGTTTTTATCCACTTACTCCTTGGGACTCCTATAGACATTTAGTGTGCCTTGGCAGACCTGGAACATCATCAAACAAAGATGGTCAGTTGATAGAATGCCCTTAAACACGAATACATGCCATTTTGTGTAACATCCCATATTGCTTTATGGATTGATGACTGTTCCTACAAACCAACATAGGTCTTTTTAGTGTGCTTTGTCCTCACTCACACGCTTCCTAGAAACTTCCCAGGAGGTCACCCATCCCAAAATTGCTCCAAGTCAAGCATGCTTAATCATGGAGTTCTTTAGTGATGGACTCCTGAAAAGAAAATGCATCTTTGTTGGCATAGGTAGCACTAATCAATTCATACAAGCCATCCTCGACTATATAGTCCCATACTTATATAGCCTTAGGATCCTCTATTCTGATGTGTAATCAATTCATTCATGCACCTCGTCTGCTTAGAGGCCTGCCAGGAGCTGTTCCTTGTCCATCTCTTCTTGATCATTCCACGTCCTCATCACCAGGTGTTACATATTGTCCTCTGATCTTTATCCTCTGCAATCATTGGATTCCTCAACCCCTCAGAGGCCTGGCTCTGATACAACTTGTAAGTATAAAAGTACACAAGAAGGGGGATTGAATCATACTTTGCTTCATTTTGCATCTGAAACATTTAATAAAAGAACTATCAAGCGTTAAACTTGAAGTGCAGCGAAAATTAGATTAATTGTTTTAGAAAGTAAATTTATGAAACCTTCAGTATACAACATAAACACTAAACGGATATATGAATAGATAAATTGCATGATGCTTAAAGTAAAAGAGATAAAAAAGAAGAAGATATGACACAGTAGATTTTATATTGGCTCAACCAAAACTACCTACATCCAATACTTAACACATGTTGAGGTTTCATTAAACATCTTTCTCAAACTAGAGAAAGAAAAAATGGATAGTCTTTACATTAACCTTCCCAAGCTCTCACTTATGACCAATGTACAACCCCCTGTCATAGGTTAAGTAGTTATTCACCAACCTCTCAAAGTTGAAC
Organism: Dalbergia oliveri; assembly: GCA_030441495.1. Classification (NCBI taxonomy): domain Eukaryota; kingdom Viridiplantae; phylum Streptophyta; class Magnoliopsida; order Fabales; family Fabaceae; genus Dalbergia; species Dalbergia oliveri. The sequence continues at coordinate 32,225,064 of JAMLFY010000004.1, read as the reverse complement.
CTTGAGTAGTCTTATACTAGCCTTTCTAAGCTAACCAGTGATAAGTAACAACCCTTACTGTCACATTGAAAGTAGTTATTCACTAGCCTCTCCAAGCTAAACCAAGTAGTCTTTATTCACCAACCTCTCAAAGTTGAACCTTGAGTAGTCTTGTACTAGCCTTTCTAAGCTAACCCCATGACAAGTAGACAACCCTCCTGTCACATTGAAAGTAGTTATTCACTAGCCTCTCCAAGCTAAACCAAGTAGTCTTTCCAGCCTCTTCAAGTTGAACCCGTGACCAATAAACAACCTTTACTATCATGTTGAAAGTAGTTATTCACTAACCTCTCCAAGCTAAACCAACTAGTCTTTCCCAAGCTCTCCAAGCTGAGAGTAGCAAGAACATCTACTATCACGTTGCAAATAGTTTTACATTAGCCTCTCCAAGCTATCTACACTGATCATTACTAGATCAAGGATACAAAGGTTTGTGTTTGGGTTGTCACTCAAACTAATCTACACTCAAGTTTCCTTAAAATATACATGAATAACCTTAGATAACTTGAATGACTTCTTTCCACAACTCTTCCTAGGAAGATCATATAACTATTCAAGAACAAGGAAAGAAGATTTTTACAAGCAAGAAGATTACATGATGATATGATGAACCTTGCTGGATATGAAGAGAGATTTGCATAGAGTTTCCTCTCTTATGTAGCGTCAGTCTTGATGACATTGAAGCATAGCATCTCTATATATAGATGGTCTTCCATTGTGACTATTGCCCTTGATCAGATCTCCAAGTGACACATGTTGATCATCCATTTGTATCTTGGAAAAGCAATCTAGAAGAATAGAATGTCTCTTGTCAGAGCTTTTGCAAAGGCCATTTTGAGATATGAGGTTTCTGATGTTACTTTAGAAATTACTCTTACTTTCTAAACCATGGTTTCTGAACTCCTTCTTCTAGAAGCTGAGTTTGTTGACCAAGTTGATAGAAAAGATAACTCGCAGGTTGAAACTGGTTTTCACTTTAAATTTGAATTTCAAAAATTTAAATTTCCCTCATTTTTCCGGTAACATTTAGCGCTCCATAGTGAAATAAACTTTCTAAAGTGCGAAATCAGTTCCTTGATAAATCTTTAGTCTTCAGATCTTCAATCCTAGCTTTATGATGTTGAAAGATTTTTTATTATGATGATTGAAGATAGTGGAACACATCGGCTTCAGAGATTGATGAATATCTTCATTTCAAGTGTACTTTCTAAAGTCCTATGCTACTTTCTAAAGTCCCAAATTTTGGTTTCTTGTACTTGTCTTTGATATGTTTTTATCCAAAAGGCATGTATGCATACTTTGTACAATATAATATTCACTTCTATTAAGTTCAATATCTTTATATGAGATAAATTATGTTTGCACATGCAAAGTGAAATTATTCTCACTTTAAGTCCACATTATGAAATCGGAAATAACCTGTATGCTATGACAAGAAACTCAAGGAGGAAATTAGTTATTCTTCAAAATATTTTCTTTGAATTGGTTTTGTTGTCACTCAACAAAACATATTGCATTAAAGCTTTCTAAAGGGTTCTGAAGCAACAGGTATTACTTTCAAATCTTGCAGGTTTCCTTACATAGAATTCTTCAGGAAAAAAAGCCATTTAAGAAGACAAACTTCACATCCTTTGATATAGAGTGAATCCCTTAAATGCAGCAAATGCTATAGCATTTTGATTGCCTCCAAGCCTTGCTATTGGTGCAAAGGTTTCATTATAATCAATTCCCTCTTGTTCATTATAACCTTGTGAAACCAACCTTGCTTTATTTCTAATCACATTTCCAACCTCATCCAACTTATTTTTGAACACCCACTTTGTTCCAATGATGTACTTTCCCTTGGATTTCTCTACAAGTGTCTAGACTTTGATTTTCTGAAACTAATCTAGTTCCTCTTGCATTGCATGCACCCAGCTTTTATCATTGAGAGCTTCTTCAATATTTAATAGTTCAATTGTGGATAGGAAGGCACAATTTGTTTCATTTCTGAAGGATGACCTTGTTCTTACACCCTTAGAAATGTCATTAAACACAAGGTTCTAAACTGTCTTTAGATAGAAACTCCTTTATAGTTTATGTGCGTATCTTGTTCTTTAGCATCATTTTGAACTTCAAAATGCCCTTTATCATGCTCAAAAAGTGGATCATTTTTAGAAAAATCACTTTCTGAAGGCTTTGGAACTTGATAGCTTTCTAAATGTGCTTTCTTGAGTCTACTTTCTAAACGTTGAGAAACCTTGCTTTTGCTTTTTGAAGGTTCATTGATGCTTATATTCTCTTGATCCTCTTTAAGTTCAATTAAATCTTAATTGAAATCTTTCTTAACTTAATATGAATGGTTTCTTCACCATATAAATTCCTCTTATTATAAACCCTGTAAGCTTTAAAAGCTGAAGAATATCCTAAGAAAATGCTATCATTAGACTTGGAATCAAACTTTATTGGCTTCTCCCTTATGTTAAGTATAAAATGGTTAGATCCAAAGACATAAAAATATGATATGTTGGGTTTTCTTCCTTTCCATAGCTCATAAAGTGTTTTCTTGAGGATAGTTCTTAAGAAAATTCTGTTTTAAATGTAGCAAGAGGTATTTATAACCTTTACCCAAAAACCACTTTCTAAAAGAATTGTTCTTATCATTCCTTGTAAGCTTCTATTCTTCCTTCTACTACCCCATTTTTTAGCAGTTCTAGGAGGAGAGAACTCATGAGAAATGTCATGGCTTTGACAAAAGATTTCAAAAACATGGTTTTCAAATTCACCTCCTTGATTTGATCTATTGGAAGCAATTTGAATACTTTTCTCATTTATAACACATTTTGTAAAAGCTTTAGATCTTTCGATCACTTCATCCTTAGAAGCTATGAAAATGAACCACGTAAATCTAGTGAAGTCATCCACTATAACCAAGCAATATCTCTTCAGGCTAGACTTGTAGTCTTGGTTGGTCTAAAGAGATCCATGTGTAAAAAGCTTAGGTGGCCTTATGGTTGAGACTACATTCTTGTTATGGAAAGAAGCCTTGGTTTGCTTGCCTTTCTCACAAAAATCACAAGTTGAATCCTTGTCATAATTGATCTTTGAAAGGCTTTTAACGAGCTCTTTCTAAGATAGCTCAAAAATTAGCTTCATATAAGTATGATCAAATTTCTTATTGTAATACCCTGAAAATTATTTAAAAATTAATTTGAGCTTTATTAGTCATAATTTCAAAAACCTGATAGTTTAGCAATGATAAGGATGACCCAATGGATGTGTTAAAAAAATTTGTGGCAGGGTGAATAGTAACCTTGTGGACCCCACGCACAGGTAAATCCAAAACCCAGATTCAACCAGGGAATGCCCAGGACTAAGAAAATAGAGGGTTGAGGTTAGAAAATAGTTAGAAATGAAGATTTTATATTAGGAATTAATTTCGGGCAATGTTTGATTACCAGCATGGTGTTTTACACATTCAATAAAATTTTGGTGTGCGATTTTTAATCCTGAAAGATGACTTAACCTTTAAGATTGGATAATGGTTATCCATTAAGGCCAAGTGGATGGCCAAGATTTATTCTTGACTAACAAGATTAAATCCTAGCCATCCATCTCTTTATGTTCCTTTAAAGGAAGAAATCTATACTTTACTTATTTAATGGTTCAACCTATCATTGGACAAGAATTAAATTCCAACCTCATCACTCCAAATCCTTCATGTTTGGCCACCATAGAGAACCAAACAACCTACTTTGTTTCTTTTTCAAGAACATCAAAACAAGATTCAAACCTCAAAAATCCTAGCCTAGACTTGCTAAATCCTCAAAGTTCCTTTACTAAACTTCTTCCTCTCATCAAGATCTATCAAACTAACTGATTAGAATTTGAATCCATCACTTTTTCCAACTTTGAGGGCTCACAATCTGTTGTTAAAGGAAGGATTTGGTGTTGTTGGGAAAGCTTTGAAGTGAGCAAGATCACTCTTGGAACCTCCTTGAAGCTAAGATCCTTAAAGCCACCAAAGTAAGGCTTTTAAACCTCTTTTGCTTTCAAATCTATTTTTCTATTTTAACTACTGATTTAATTTGATATTTTTAGTTGTATTAGTTGATAATATATTGATATTGATGTGTTAATTTTATTGGAGTACTTGGATGATGTTAGAAGTCATTTTTGTGAAAAGAGATTTTGAGTCATGCTCCTGGATTTTCAGTTTTACATAGGCAGCCACTAAACTCAAATTTTCTGGTACTATTGTGGGAATTTTCATGAGCTACGAAAAATACATGTTGAAGCTAACATCCTAGGATAGTTCCACAAATTTTCTTGGGCTCTGATTTTAACTCCTAGTGCTTTAAAAAAATCAGAAGACAAAGTGAACTATGTGATAACTGGATTATTGAACTGAAGCTATAAACTTGCTAATTTTATTACTACATGAAATGATTGAATTATCACTTGAAATTTTTACAAGGTGTTGGCAACATCTTGAAGTGTAACTGTGATTTTTATTTTGAGTTGATTCAATCATTTGCTAGGGTTAAAAATTATACATTTCGGGTCTTAAGCTGAGGTTAAGTGGTTTCTGAGCACCAAATTTATCTAATTTTGTTAACATAGTTAGACAACTCTTTTTGCTCTGAAATTTTTTTGAAACCTTGTGGACACATTGAAGTGTCTTGAGTAATTTTTATAGCCTCTGAATTGATTGTTTGATGAACAAATAAATTTGTGCTACAATGGTATGAAATTTATCCAATTGTTGGAAATGAACCCAAGACTTGAATTGATAATGTAATGGCATTTTTGGTTCTAGTATGACATGAATACTTGATGTTAAATATTTGGCCATGTGACTTGTGACATATAAATGCATATAAAGAGTAGTTTATGAGGCATGATTGAAATTATATTATGAATGAATGCCTACATGTGCTTTATGCATGCATTTGGCAAAAGAAAAGAGAATATATAAACTTCAATTATGCATATTTTGACATATGGACAAAATAGAAATAAGACTTAGGTTGAATGAGGAACGCAAAAGAGGAACTTCCCTAGATATATTATAAGGGAAGGCAAAAAAAGGAACTTCGCCAAAGATATTTTGAGTCGGTAAAAATGGCTAGGAATAGATCTGTATATGATTCGGAAATGGAAAAAAAATGAAGTCTGATGATCACATATAGGAATGAGCTAATTCTTGATAAGTAGTCTATTTCCCTTGTGTGGTGCCATCCACTATAAATACCATTTGGTATAAACTATCTATTGTGGAATTATCCACGGCAATACCCGTTAGGTAAAAACTAAGTCTTTTTCATGTTGATAAAAAGAAAAAATGCATTGATTTGATTTATAATGGCTATAAGTGAAACCATGTCACTTTGGGATAATTTCACTATATTTAGCATATGCAAAATCCTATCATATGAAATCTCTTGATTAGATTTACTTACTATGTGTTTGAGCTTCATGATATATGTGCACTAAGTGATTGATTTAAAAGCTACCCACTTCAAATGGATGATTTTAGAACTTTAAAGTGAATCTTTAGTTTGTATTGCATGATCACATTTTCCTAAACCAAATGGCTGGGACGATGACGATGATATTATGATTGTGTAACTAGGGAGTTGCCCTACTGAGAATTGTATAATTCACACCCCTATATGTTTGTGTTTCCGTGTCGTCTCTAGGTTAATCTAGAGAACTACGGGGCTACTACACAAAAGGAATCAAATTAGTAGTTTAGTAATTAGTGTTTTATTATGTTGCACTTAGTTGTATGTATATGTTTACAAACATAATAGAGAATATATATATATATATATATTAAAGCTCATAGAAGAGCTTCCTTTTGTACTTAACTATGTATTCAATAAATGTTGTGTTTCCTTGTTATATATTTTAATAGAATTGCACTTAGTAACTACACATGTTAATCGAGCTTGCTATAGATATTTAAGAAAGGTCCACTAATTAATAAGTAACAACTCTCGGGTACGAGGTTATGACTTAAGGATGAGGTTGTACTTGGGAGGATGTTACACCTATGCCATAGCCACTTATCATCCACAAAGTATGCTAGGCATTTTACATCATAATCTAAGAGGTCATCTAAGAATAACACATGTATTATCATTCTCTTGCAGAAAGAATTACTTGTCCAAAAACTAGATTTAGCGCATGGCATCCTTTGGCTTCAAACCATACATTAAAACCTTAATCACAAAATTGATAATTGTTATAAGGTTATAAGCCAAGCCATCAACTAATAATATATCTAAAATTTGGCAATAATCATCTTTACCAACATTTCCAATACTAGTGACCTTTGTTTTTCCATCATCAGAAACTTTCACTAATCCTAAGTTCTTGGACTTCAACTTTCTGAACCATTTCCTTTTTCCTAACTATGTCTAGAGCATCCACTACCCATGTACTGGTCATCCTTTTCAACATGTGTCCTAAGACATTTACAACAAAAATGGTTTTGATTTTAGGTATCTTGGGCCCTTTTGTGTTAATTGCTATTATAGCAAGGTTTCTAACACTGTTTATTTGTCTTATTTAGCATATGGCACTTATTTGGTAGATGTCCCTTATAATAGAAACTATAAGAAGTTTTTATTTTTATTTTTTAGATGAAGTTGTAGCCACTTTCTTATCTATTTCCTTATCAAAACCAATTCTAGTTTTTTGAAAATATGGTCTTTAGGCTTCAAGCATCATATTCAGAAAACCTGGAACCATTTACCATTTTTTTTCTAAATTAGATTTGAGAAGTTTTGAAGTTTTCTCAAGTTCAGAAATCTCTTTTTGAAATTTCTAATCCTTGTCAAAAATTTCAGTTTCTAAGGCTTGAGTTTTACATTTAGAAACTTGTTTTCTCCTTAAGTTCATCTTTCTCAAGCCTTAGATTCTCATAATCAATTTTTACTTTCTCAAGCAATAAATATATTTTCTAATGATTCTTCTTGAGAGAGATAATGAGAAGTTAATGTTAGAGAATTTTCTTCCAGTTCATTATATAATTTAAAAGCTCATCATAAAAAAGTTCAGTTTTTGAAGATTCTTTTACCTCTATTTCTTCTTCAAAAACTAGTCATCATGAAGCATACGTTGGAAACAACCTCTAGCCCATCTTGGGTTTCTGAACCCACTTTTTCATCTTCAGAGGCATTCTATGTTGCTAGCATTCCCTTCTTCTTGGGAGTGAACTTCTTCTGTGATCCCTTGAGCTTAGGACAATCGATTTTGAAGTGTCCTTTCTCACCATAGTGATAGCAATTCAAATTTTCTAGCTTTGCTTTGCTTTTCTTATCATTTCTAAAGTTAGGCTCCTTGTTTTTGAGTCTTATCTTCTATGCTCTTGACATTTTTCTTACAAGCATGGAAATCTCATCTCCATTCTCTTCTAAGTCTTCTTTAAATCATCCTCCTCATCAGAAACCTTTATAGTTTTCATTGCTTTCCTTTGGTTTTGCTTTTTATCGGAGGTCTTTAGAGCCACTAATTTGTTTTTCTTCATGTATTTACCATGAAGTTTAAGGACACAACTTCATGAGCCTTGAGAGACCCAATGAGAGCATCTAAGCTAAGAGTCTGAAGATCCTTAGCTTTAGTGATAGTAGTGACATTAGGAAGCCATTTGGATGGGAGACTTCTCAAGATTTTTCTGATCATCTTAGAATTTCATATCTGTTACCCAAACCCTTGAGTTTGTTGATGATAAGCATGAATGTAGTGGTCATTTTATCAATGTTTTCATGTTCAATCATCTTGAACATTTCATGTTGATGAACCAGGATGCTTATCTTTGTCTCCTTAACTTGATTTGTTCCTTCATGGAGCATTTGTAGTCTGTCCTAGTTTTTGTAACACCCTAATATTTAACTCAACACGCCTAGGATGTATTTAAGTTAATTATTAGTTATTGCTCTTTTGTTCCAATTCTTAATTTAAACTCTTGGAAATACTTTAATGAAATTATAGGTAAATTTTTTTTTAAAACAAAACATGAGTCGTGCGTACTAAGTAAAACCCATCATCTATCTTGCACATATAGAGGAGAAATAAAATTGGTCACATGCATGCACAATAATCACATGAACATAATCACATCATCATATATAATTATAGCATAAGTATTAATCGTTCCACATCACGCACCAAAATACACTACTAAAAGGGTATCATGCCCACCAACAGAAGTTGGGCTAGGTGTAGTCATCTAAAAAAGATATAAAAAGCATATGAACTAAAATATCTCCTCCCACTACTCCTACTGAGATATGCCTAGAGTAGATAACCTCTAATAAAAATATCAAAAAAATGATTCTTTCAATGAGATATTCACAAGCACTCCAAGAAGTCCACCATCAACACCTACTAATGACACTCAGGAAAAAGGAAGGTATCCGAGCACACGAGCAAGGTCGGTAGGAGTAGCAAGGCAACCCACAAAATGATAAGATTGGTTGATAGGATCGAAGTGCATCTCTCAAGTGAGAGCATCAATGTAGATCACTAACATAGCCATTGCCCTCTGAAGACGAGATGGAAAAGAAAAAGGGGGAATGAGAAACTTGTACAAGAATCTCAATAAGGCTTTCGTCTCCAACAATGTCATCATCTTCATCCTCAGGAACCTTGGGTTTCATTATAAAAATAGTGGACAATTAAGAAGATTCATTTATTAATTTTCAAATGTCATTATTGAGGCCCATGTCTTTTAGCATGAATCTTAATGTCATGAATGCGTATACAATATTATGAAATGCATGTCAATACTTATGCAACATACCACGAGACTAGAAGGAATTATAATAACATAAGGAACATAATTCATTTTAATATAATCTTTCCTCTTTACTCTCTTAGGTGACTTAACTTTCTTGTTCTCTTTTATAGGGCCACCCTAATAGTCTCTCCTCTTGTGAGTTCTAGGTTATGAGCTCATACCTAACTAGTCATCACTAGTCTATACTTATCCTATAGATAAGTAAATTCCTGACTTTCGAAGTGCGGGTTAGGGGGCATAGGATACCTTTCATAATCATTAATTCCTGGAGTCTAAAGGATCACCTTTATTGGATTACCTCTCATAACCTTTAATTTGGAGTCTAGAGGACCACTTCCATATGTTTTATGTCACCTAATTCTTATTGGATTACCTCTCATAACCTTTAATTCGGGAGTCTAGAGGATCATTTCCATGTGTTTTATAATATTTAGAGATACTATACATGAACATATAATCATAACTTATCATTCATCATTTCATGCTCAAAATTCCATAATTTTTCTAAATCCACAAATTTGGTGAAAATCAACCGTATAATGGCTGGGAACGAAATTCCCCAAATTTGCTTCTTGTCATATAACATATCAAACATGCATCTTAATCAATCATTCATAATCACAACATGCCACAAATCATCAGGTAATTAATCACATAAGCATATATCATATTCATTACATATATCCATAAGCATGTTATCATCATAAAATAATTTATAATAGATAAGTGAATGCATTGATTCATAAAAATATATTTCACAAACAACCATTCAAAACTTTTGTTAATAACACAAGCTTGAGGTATTCTAACCATGGACAAAGTTAAAAACCAACAATGCTTGAACAAATAAAGAAGAAATCCCTACCTTTTATGTAGGTCTAAAAAAAGTCCCTCTCTTCTTCCTTGAGCTTGAGCAAGAGTCCTTGGAGTGGATGACCCTCCTTGAATCTTGGCTCTAGAACTTGAGTGCTTAAGAAAATATTTTTCACTAGAGTTAAAGATTATAACTCTTGTGAAGGCTAGTGAAAGTTTAGCTTAGAATTTAAGTGTTTGAATGAAGTTTAGAGAGTGAAGAAAAGTCTTTGAAGATAAGAACATAAGAATAAATAGTAGAGAAATAATAAGAGAGAAACAACACTTAGAGAGTTTCTAAGGCGTGAAGACTAGTAAAAGTGTATGTATTCTACAAGAGTTAGAGGATGTAGCTCTTGCAAAGCATAGTGAGGTCTCTTTGTGACTTGGAAATGGAGTCAATGGAAGAGAGTTTGAAGAGTATTTATAGAGGAAGGATCAAGAAAAAAAAGAAGAATGCTTGCATAATTTATGCAAGCATGTTGGCCAAATTTTGGGATGAAAATGCTCCATGTTTTATGCAAACATGTTGCCTAATTTTAGGATGAAAATGCTCCATGTTTTATGCAAAAATGTTATTGTTGGGCATGCATGGTTAGTGAAAATTTTCTAACCTTTAATGCATGTATGCATCATAGATTTACATCATGTAACCTTATGCTTTAATAGGTGTTTTTAATTTTTAGCATGGAATTGTCTATATGCATGTATGTGGTTAAGAATGTGCATGATGTATATGATTGAATGATTGTATTGTCATCTTAATCCATGGCTTAGATTCATTCTTGTTTAAAGACAAATCTAGGGATTTGTGCAAATGACATTATAGTAATTATTAAAGTAATGACATTGTAGTAATTATTAAAGTAGTGGCATTGTAGTAATTTCTTTAACCAAGACAAGGGTATTTTTGTAATTCCATTTATAAAATAAGGGTGTCTTTGTCATTTATTAATAATGGAAGGATAATTTGATAATTTCTTTTACATAGCAAGAGTATTTTCATAATTTCACTAAATAATGATATTTTTGTAATTCTGTGCATCTTTTTCTAAACACATTTTATTATTCTAACATTATTTGTTATTTTTCATGACATTTGTCTAATTTCTATTAGTTTTACTCATTTTGTATCATTAATTAGGATTAATCTTTCAAATCAATGTCTTACTATCTATGAAATTTACTAATATTGATTAGGGAATTTAACCTTTTAAATAAATTGTTCTTGTCATATGCTTAATTTAGGGTTTATGTCTTAATAGTACTCATCATTACTTATTCTTGTGTGTCTTCTAACTATCCTAATGTCATTAATCAACAATAAATTACCAATGTTGACCCTTCCCACTATGGGGCCAAGATCAACTGCCTAGTCAATAAATCAATTGCTCGAGTTTATCGAGTCAATTAGCCTAGACAAAATTTGGGATGTTAAGTTTTCCTTTATTTTGTCACAAGCAATGATTTATGATATTCATCTTTGCTTAGAGTCCAGGTAAGGAGATACTTGGCCTTGAAATTGAATTGAACTCTTGCTTTGTGTTAGTCAGTCCACCTATTTAGGAACTTTTCTAGATTAAAGGTCCACCTTTATTGTTTCCAACAAATACATTTCTGGCTCCTCTTCCATAGGAATTTAATCACCTTTTTGTATTATTTCACATAAGTCAAGATTCGTGTATTTGATGAATAACTCAATTTTGTCTCTCCAGTAGGCATAATCACCACCACCAAAGAATGAGGTCTATTTATGGAGTGTCTCTCAACAATGTGTACATTATTATGTGCCATCTTATTCAAGGATATTTTCTTTTACAATGGTTAGGATGCTTAACCTCTTAGAAGCCTCAACTCTGAAGCCAAGTGTAAGTGAAAATGCAGCATGAGAAGCGGGTTGAATCGTGCTTCAAATTACTTTTACTTTATGAAATCTCAAACAAAGTCTTTCAAGTTTTAAACTTGAAGGCAATGGAAAACACAAGTTAAAAAGCTTCAAAAAGTTACTTTTTGAAGTATCCAAAAATTAAATAAATACTTCAGAAAGTTGTTTGAGCAAGAATAAAAGTTCACACAACAAAAATGAATAATGCACAATAAAATAAAGAAATACAAAAAGAGGAATATCACTCAAGAATTTTATACTAGTTCAGCCAAACACTGTCTACATCCAATTCTTAACAAATCTGTTGAGTTTCACTATCAACTAATTTCTCAACCTGGGAAAGTAAGCTATTCTTTTAATAGCTTTCTCAAGCTATCTCTAGTGAGCGATGTGTACAATCAGCCTTCACTCACAAGTAGTTTTATCATAGTCTCACCAAGCTAATGTCACTCTGATCACTAATGGATGAAGGTACAAGAGATACAAGGTTTTGCTATTTACACTCCAAGAAAAACACTCAAGTTTTCTAAGATGATAACAATGTATAAGGAAACAACTTGAGAGACTTCTTTCTAATCTTCTAATGAAAAATGTTTGCTAAGAATTCCAAGAAAAAAGATGTTTTTTTTTTCTTTTAGAAACTAAAATCAAAATGAGATATAGCTTGAGCATTGAGAGTACAAAGTTTCTTCAAGTTTGAAGGTTTTCTCCTTTTATAATTGGATTTAAATTAGACCGTTGTCCCCTTGATCTTTTTTCCTCTTGACACGTGTTGATAAATCTCTGTGTGTCCTATGATTTGTCTTCCAGAAGCATAAGCTTAGGTGTCAATACCTGGCTTTGTAGTATAGAATCCATCGACAATCATTTCTTACGTGGTTTCTAAACTTCTCATCATGTGAAGTCCTTTCAGAAGATAGTGAATATCCAAGAATAAAGATAATGTTACTTTCTAAGGTTTTGACTTTATTTGAATTTCAAATATCTTTCAGTTTCTAATGACCAAGTGTAGTTTCTGATGCATGTAATACTTTTTGAAATACTTCTACATTTTCTTAGCCTTTCACGTTCCATCTAAACTTCTATCTAAGATGAATGATGATCTTCAAATAATGTTGATACTCTTTAAAAATGATTACATCTAGGATGATGTGCTTGATATGATCATGAGAAATCACGAATCACTTTCTGAAGGCCTAGGATCACTTTTTGATGCTTCAATTTGCTTTCTTACGCTTCTTATATACTTTAATTCACTTTTTGAACATTTTTCACACTTTTAAGAAACCAAATCTCTTTGAATGAGATTTTAATCATGTTAAATCATGATGATGTGAAAAATATATAAGAATTGAATTATATGTATATGAGAATTAACTTGTTAAGAGCTACACAAACTCAAGTAAACTATTAGTTCTTTCTTCAAAATATTTTAATAAAATTTGCTTTGTTGTCATTCAAAACTTAATTTACAATAGCTTTCTCAAAGGTTTTGGAGCTAATATAGTAGTGCTCCAGGTAGTTGTGTAGCAGGGATCCTAGACTAAACATGCATGGGTTCTGATTATTTATTTATGACTCAAAGCTATTTTATTTAATTATGTGTAGTTATGTTTGGCTATAGCCTAGACCATATTTACCAGTTTGATATTTAGGTTTTATATTTGAGAATATTCCAAATTTATGAAATTATGTGTAATTGATTTATTGGTATTGGGAATTTATGTTGAACTCAATTATTTTGAACAAAATTATATTTAATTATGCATATTAGTCATTCATGTTATCAGAGGCTTCCAAGGGACCTTATCCCTATAATGCCTCGATTTTCCCTTCTATGCAAAATGACCAAAATGCCCTGAGGTAATTTTTGCATGAGAATCGAAGACGGCCAATCCTCCATCCTCAAAGGGTTAGTTCAATGTTTGAAGGGGATTGTACATGTTTTAGATGGTAATCGGTGCAAAAATTGCAATTCCTAAGTTTTCCGTGCTCAAAATTACCAAAATGCCTATGGGGTAATTTAACACGAGATTAAATGATGATTAGAACCCAGTCATCACCTGAGAGTTGGATATGTTATGTTGAGGGGGTATTTAATGTTTGGGTAAGTCCTAATGAGTTTTCATGTGAAATTACCATTTTTCCCTTAGGTGCTAATTAAGCTTAATTAAAGTAATTAAGGGAATATAGGTAATTTAGGCTTTAATTAAAGATAATTTATTTTTTATTAATTAATCTTGAGTAAAAATAATTATTTTGAGTTAATTGAGGCCCAAGAATGATTAAGGAAACTTAATTCCACTCTTAAAGACAAAGGGGAAACATGGTGATGTCATCACCCACGACTCTTGTCTTGTAGTGGCTACACATTATGACATTCTTAAGACTGAAGCTACTTTATTATGACTAAATGTACCTTTAATATTGATTAATTCAAATTACTCTTGGTTAGTCCAAGTTAATCCTATTTTGACAATTATTTTTATTAAACTACCCCTAATTAGTATATTTTCTACCTAATCTACCCCCACTTTTTTTCTAATCCCTAAAATACCCTTAACCATAACCTAACCACTCCCTTTCCTCCTCTTGGCCACTGCCCTCTCCGCCAATTTGATCATAATTCATTTTTTTCAAAGAACACTAACACTCCATTTCATTTTCTCTCAACTCCACCATCTACCTCCATCACCTCCAACCTCATAACTCCTTCATTTCTCCACCAAATCAAACAAACAAAGACATTTTTCCATAGCTTTTTCACCCAACAAACCCAAATCCACCATTTGTTTTGCAAGAAAAAGCCTCCAACACTCCCTTTTCTGTTTGTCCAAATTGTGTTGTGAAGAAGAAGGAGCTTTTGCTTCCTTTCTTGTGATCTTGAGTTTCAAGGAGCTTGTGGCTGCCTTGACCTCCAACAAAGACCCTCTTTGGTAGGGTTTTGTGTTCAACTTTTTTTCTTACTTTGTTTTCTAATTTTTGCTAAAAAGGTTTGAGTTTTGATGAATATTTAAGCTTGAAAGTTGGTTATTTTGCTCAAAACTCTTCCTTTCTTTTGAAAATCCTCTCTTTCAATCTTTCGGCCACCTTCATTTATTATAGGTAGAGATTTTTGTTTTAAGACCCAATACCATATTTTTATTCTATACTTTAAAAGAGTCACTTTTATATATTTATGAAATTTTTTAGTAAGCTTTAATATTTTTGAGTTAGGTCACTGATTTAGAGGGTTTCTTATATTGGTAATCTTTACTTCAAAAACCATGTTGATATTTAGAATCTACACATGAAAAAGAGTACATTTATGCATGTTTCAAGTTTTATAAAAAGTTGGGTTTTTGGGCATATAGATTCGGCCAAGGTATGTTCTCCTATAAGGAAAATTTTATTTTAAAAAATAATCACATATTTGGAATCTACATGAAAAATGGAGTGGGTACATATGATTTGGATATTTCTGTGATTATGTAGAGATTTTGGAGTTAAAATGTAATTTCACAAAGTTTAGGGGCTTTTATGAAAAAATTGAATTTTTAGGGTGTAAATCTGTAAAAATAGACTCTAGAACAGTAAGGAATGTATTTAAGAGGGAAAAATGAGTTTTGGGATTATTTTGTAATTTTAGTAAAGTATAAGGGTTAAAATGCAATTTCACAAAGTCTAGGGGTTCTTATGCAAAAATTGAGTTTTTTGAGTGTAATGCTGTCAAAATGGATTCTGGAACAATAATGCATGTGTTTGGAAGAAAAAAAAATGAGTTTTAGGGTTATTTTGCAATTTGTCAAAAGTTTAGGGGTTTTGTGCAAATTTGAAATTCAAGTGCAGGGTGGTAATTTCAATAGAATTAGAGTGGAAAAATGTTTTTGGATGAAAACTTAAGTTTGAGGCTATTTTGTAAATTTTATGAAGTTTAGGGCTACTTTGTAAAACTAGAAGTTGTAAAGTCTTTAAAAGTAAATTTTTAGAACTTGTAACATGAAGAAAGGTGGGTCATAGTAATCACATATCTTGAGAAGAGGGAAAATGTATCTTTCAAAATACTCTTATCATCAAATTCAAAGGGTTTAGCAAATGAGATTTATAACTGTAATTTTAAATGCATTGATGACTCTTAAATATCTATTGGATGCAAGATGATTGTTTACTAAGTTGACTAATATGCTTGATTGGATTATGAATAACTGTTGTGACATACTTAACTAGGTTGCATTGGTAATATATGTGATATTAATTATTATAATGGATATTGTTGACTAGACTTTTACTTATGTATTTATTCTAAGCATTGTTCGTGATTATTCTTGAATGAGTCTTATTAATGGGATGTGTTAAGTCAAGTATGCATTAAGACATGGATAAAGGACATCATGAGCTTGGGATATTGCTTGGTGTACCACTTAGTGCATATGTGGGCCCACTTGCAAACTAAAGAAAATGGAGCAAGTAGGACTGCCAAACGTACTAAGTGTTACACCATGGCACGAACCATGGAGAATGAAAATATGAATGTTTATATGTCTATGAACCTGAAAGAGAACTCACACCCCTTACACTAGGTTCAGGACTAATTAAGGTTAGATGACGATGATCGTATTTACATATCATAATAATGAATATTATTTATGACTAGTCAAGGTTAGGTCCTGATGAAGGTTCAATGATGGCTAATCACATTACATATGTTAGGTATGAGCTCATAGCCTAAGGGTCCCTGAGAGGTTAATGAATAAGTGAAGATGATCTATGTTCAAAGAAAGTTGAAAGTCTTGTGTCTGCTTATTATATATGTTTGCTTCTTTCATGTATGCATGTACGTGTACAGAATTACGTTCGTCTCTTTTCATGCATGCTTGTACTTATGAGATTATGATTCATTCTTTCATGCATGCATGTGGCCTAAGTGATATATTTATTCTTTCTATGCATGCATGCCCTTATGAAAAGTATATTTCAATGCGACACCATTATCATGCATATACATATCTAACTTGATGCATTCTTGATCAAGACCATATTAAAATAAAAAGTGCACTTGATAATAGCGTTTGCGAAAACTCTAAATTTGGACTGCATTGTGGCAAGTACACCTTTTCTATAATAAACCAAGTAGGCTGGAGACATACGATGATGACACCATGTATGTTTTACTATTACTTGATTCATTAAGATTCTCACCCCATTTAAATTTCCATGTACGTCTCTAAACGACAGGACGGCCGATCATGATGTTTGAGTTCACGGATGGATAGAGATAGTTATGCTAGAAACATTGTTAGAATTATTAGATATTTATCCCACTTATATCTCTTGACATATGACTATCTTTTTTGTGTGGATTCCTGTATGCCGCACCCATGTGACCGTTTGACATGCTTATCTATTATGCTTTTTACTGCTATGTATCTCAGCTTTAGTAGATAGTTAGGTGGTTGTGCATTGTGGCACAATTATACATATTCAGATATTTTATGAGCTACCAAGGCTCTTATGCTAGATTAGATTATATATATATATATATAGTATTTCATCTGAAGGGCTTGCAATTGTCTTAGTGCTTAGATGATAATTTTATGCTGTATGTTTGCTTACATCTATATGGTTCAGTGTTGAATACTATTTACACATGAAGGATTCTACTTTTAAAAGTAATGTCTTTTTAAAAGAACAAAAAAATGGCCAGAATTTTTTGCTAAGTATTTTTGAAAAGCCAAGGTTAAGCTAAGGTTCCAATGAGTGATCCTTTAACGTTAAAACCAAATACGACTCGAGCGTACTTCGTTATACATTAGGGGGTTATAGTCCCTCACATGGCAATCACGCTCCCAAATCGGGTCGTGACAAAGTGGTATCAAAGCTATAGGTTTCCCTACATATTACTAGTGCAACTATCCATAAATAGCATGGCGTTTATGTGTAAATGGAAGTGCTCCCATTTGAGGCCTTTAGGAAATAGTCAATTATGTCTAGTTTCAGTAAAAAAGTCTTGTCTTTTCTTGGCACTCATGATCTTATTCCATGTCCTTCTTTTCTTAAGTGTGACCATGCTACCTATGAATCATATGTATCTTCAATGTCATCGCAATAGTGGCTTATCCAGTAGTAATGCTCATCTCAAAGCCTTCAAGCAAATGGTAGCAAACTTAATAGATGTCATGACCAGATAGCTTGAGGCAACCATACAACGGCTCTAGTTCGAAGCACTAACGATTTAGCCTTGGAACATTTCAAGAGGATAGACCTATCCATCTTCAATGGGCGTTAGTCATCCACTGTTCTTCAAAGAGCAACAGAGCTAGCTAGCTTCTAGTTTGGATGCCAAGCAAAGTTATGGTATCAAGAGTTCCGATGTAACACCCAAAATTTATTTCAAAAATTTTATTTGAACTTTATTAATCAGAATTTTATGATTCTAATAGGGTTAGTCAAGATAAGAATGGCTTGATGATGATGAACAAAAATATATATATGAATAGTAAATGTACAGGCCCACAAGCCCATTGGGACCATCGAAACCCCAAAATTGGGATTGAAAATGCCAGAGACTAAGAAAATATAGGATTAAGGTCGAGAATGGTTAAGAATGAGAATTTTAGACCCAGAATTTAATTTCAGGTAATATATGTTTTACGGGTAATATTTGCCCATTCGTTAAATTACGATGTGTAGTTTCTCACATCGTATGAAACCTTGTAGTATAAGTGGGACACACAATGAGACAAGTGTGTCATTTAGAAGAAGTCGCACCATTGTCTTTTCTAGGGACCAATATTCTTACAAAAATCTACCATTTATCTTCAAAGAAAATATTTTCATAATTAATTAATACATTATCTTCAAATAAATAAAAATCAAAACTCTTGCCATTTTCTTCCTCCAATTTCGGCCACCTTCATTTTACAGCCATCTTCATTTCTTCTTCACCAAAATACCATGAACCAACTAGAAACCTCATGCCACAACACCAAGAATCCATGATTTAAGCACAAACACCAATTTACCTCTTGAAATCTTTGAATCAGCCTTCTTCCAAGACTTCTTTTTCCATCACACCATCAAGAGGCAACTATTATACTACCATCTTAGAGGAAGTTTTCCTAATTTAAAGTGAAAATTAGGTGTAGGAACTCTTGAAGGAAGTAAGAACAAGAGTTAGAGTTTGCAAGAGCCAAGTAAGGATTTCTGTAACCTCTTTTTCTCAAAATTGATTATGAAATTCATTTTAGTGTTTAAGCTTAAAATTTCTAGTTTTATTGGCTAATTATACATAGATATTGATATGTTTAAATTGGTGAAGTGTTTGGATGGTGTTAGAGAATCATTTTCTCAAAACATGTTATGACCTATGTTGCTAGAAATCCCCATTTTTAGTGAGGGTGAAAAATCTTGATTTTTCTTACTAATTTAGAGACTTTATCTTAAGATAAAAATTTTATATGATGAAGCCAACATATGCAGATGTTTCCAGAAATTTTCTTGGCTCATGTTAAGCACTTTTGCTATTTTTAAAAATTTGAAAACCAAACAGGTCATGGTTTCTACTTGTCCAAGTCCTTTTGAAGCACTAAATTTGTCTAATTTTGTTACCCTAGCAAAATGATCGAATTTTGAGCTAAACTTTTTACAAGATGTTGAGGACATTTTGAATTCCAACTTTAAATTTTTGTATGAATTTAGGTGTTCGTTTGGTAGGGTAAAAAAATTGAGACTTATGGCTATTGGCTAGACTATATGGTTTCTTATCTTCGAAATTGTGAAAATTTATTAACATAGCTAGAGACCTTATTATGTTTTGAAATTTTCACAAGGTCTTCTTGATACATTAAATTATCTCGAAAATTAGTTTTGCTCTATTTTAATCATGTTTAGTAATTTAACCATAATTTCCTTTAGAGTTGAAATTATGGGGAGCATGTTAAACTAGCTAAATTGATGATGAAATCATTATAACTTGATCTCATTTATGCTATTTGAATTTAATGATGATGTTAGACATATGTAAATGTGAGTGCTCATGATAAATGCTCCTATATGAAGAAAAGATTGGAATCATGAGTGATATATATGCTTGAAGCATTAAGAAACTTAGAAATTGATGCTAATTCATATATGATTGTGATGCTTGTACATGTGAGTTTGATGATGATGTATGTGATAAGTAAAGATGAGATCCCCTTCGATGTATCAAGGGCACGGAAACATGCCTTTTAATATGTTAAGGGCATGGAAAGATCCTTTCA
This sequence comes from Dalbergia oliveri, assembly GCA_030441495.1. Lineage (NCBI taxonomy): Eukaryota > Viridiplantae > Streptophyta > Magnoliopsida > Fabales > Fabaceae > Dalbergia > Dalbergia oliveri. Next base: position 32,205,260 of record JAMLFY010000004.1, on the reverse strand, counting down.
GTATGTCAAAGACATGAAAGATAAGAAAGGTATGAGATCATCTTTGATGTACCAAGGGCACATAAGAATGAGAATGAATTACTATGATGTTGAGTAGTATGACATGTGTATATTAAGTGATTGAATAGTAAAAGAGACCCACTTCGAAAGTATGATTTTAAAACTTTAAAATGAACTGAACCTTTGATATGTATTATATGACAACATTTTCTTAATTAACCGAAGCGGCTAGGATGATAACGATGACATAGATTTTAGTATATATATTTTAGGGATAACCTACTGAGAATTTTAGGATTCTCACCCCTATGTTTTGTGGTCACGTGTCATCTCCATATTGCTCAGAAAAATATAAAGCTACCGCTATAGAAGAACCTCACGTGTAGTAGCTCGATAGTTGAACTCTCTTATCAAATTTATTTTGTTATGTGTACATATTTGTAATATTATAAATAGACCAATGTATATGAAAGCTCATAGAAGAGTTTTTCTTATATTTGAATTTGCACTTAATAAATATTATGTTATTTTTCTACATATTTAGAACTACAACTCGATTATTACACGAATCAAATGAATCTAATAGATATTTAAGAAAGGTCCACTAATGTATAAGCAACAACTTAGTCTAATGTCATGGCTTAAAAATGATATTATACTTAGGAGCGTGTTACATTGGCAAAGGCACAGGACCTTAGACTCGCCCTCTTAGGGCCAATTCAAGGAGGCTTCATGCAGAGATTCTTATTGAAGACTCAACAAGCACAGATGGTAAAAAAGTTAAAGCTCCAATTGACTGTAGCATGACAGTGACAAAGTATGACGAATGCTTCACCTACTTAGCACAGGCAATCTATAGCATGTTATTGAGAGACAACATAAGACTATTTGTTTAGGGATTACCTAAGGACATATTCCTCAACTGACAGCCCTATATAGGGGCCATGAATTATGTTCAATTGTAGATACAATGATTAGTCTTAATAGTAGGTTAACAGAGTACAAGGTAATGTCAGAGGCCAACAAGAAGGCAAGAATTCACCACTTATTCTCGAGTAGAGATGGTTCGAGAAGAGATCACCATTAGTAAGGCCAGCGTGATGTTAGTCGGGTAGGATCACCTTCTCAGAGAGGTGTAATTAGTTCAACAGTTCAGGTTTGGGCCAAACATATCTAGTATGTTAGACTTGATGGAGGAGACATTTGGGTCAATGTTTATCAGGTTCTTTAGTGTGTTTCGAGTACAGCAACCGAGCCACAAGAATAGGGAGTGTCTAGTGATTTAGGAACTTCGAGCTAGGGTCCAATGAACCCTGACATGTCAGCTCAATCCTTTTAGTTGGCGATTCAGGGTGGCTCTATCGCTATCAGGCTGGGAGCTGAGGATAAAGGCCTTGGTAGTAGAGAACAATGTGGTAGAAGCCAGGTAATGGGGGCAGCCCGTTTGTTCGCTCTAAATCGACAGGATGCTTAGGCGTTAAATGCAATAGTAACAAGTATAACAACAATATGTTCATTTTGTGCCATGACATTGTTTGACCTGGGGTCCATGCACTCTTATGTGTCCCTGTTCTTCACCATACAATTTGTGAGAACCCTTAGGATCTTGAGGAGCCATTTTTAGCTTGGGTACCTTCAAGAAAGCCCTCCTCAATCAGACAATACATAGATTGTGCGAAGTTAGAGTATGTGACATAGAGACATTAGTAGATTTAATAATGTTGAATATGTTTGACTTTGACATCATTCTAGTTAAGACTGATTAGCATCATGCCATGCCATTGTTGATGGTCATAGCAAGAGAGTTTTCGGTACAAGGTAATTGTCACAGGCAAGTCTGATTAGCTATGAGTGAACTAAGATTGATAAATCAAGGGAGTAGCAGATTCATAGTTTTAATTAGGGATGTAAAGGCAAAGACGCCATGTATGGTTTTGGTTTCGGTGGCTAGTGAATTTCCACATGCTTTTCCAAATGACTTGGCGAGGATGCCACTGGAGAGGGAAGTAGTGTTTAGGAGAACTAAGCCAGAAGTAAGGCCCATCTTTATACCTATATACCACATGGCTTCAAGCAAAGTTAAGAGAGTTGAAAGAGTTGTTGGATAAAGGGTTTATCTGGAGTACGCATCCTTGGGTGCTCTAGTGTTGTTCATCAAGAAGAAAGACGGTTGATGAGGATGTGCATAAATTACAGCAGCTAAATAAGGTGACAGGCAGGAATCGGTATGTACCCTTTACCTCACATTGACGACTTCATCGATGAACTTCATAGGGCAATATGTTTTTCCAAGATTGATCTTTGATCTAGCTACCATCAGCTAAAAATTAAGCATGGAAATATACCCAAGACGGCCATTAGGACTCGCTACGAACACTATGAGTTCTTAGTGATATCCTCTGAGTTCTTTATGGATTTGATGAAGGGGTATTTAAGTCGTTTTTGGACTACTTTATTATTGCCTTCATTGATGACATCCAAGTGTATTCCATGAGCAAGGAGGACATCAGCGCTTCTAAGGATAGTTCTATAGACTTTGAGGGAGAACCATTTGTATGTCAAATTCTCCAGGGGTATGTTTTGGATTGAGCAAACGACATTCCTTGGGCATATAGTGTCTAAGGATGGTATCCTAGTAGATCTGAAGAAGGTGGAAGTCATGCAGAAATGGGCTAGACCTTCAACAGTTTCTAAGGTTCATAGTTTCCTAGGGCTGGCAAGATGTTACAAGTGGTTTTTAGGATTTCTCAAAGCTTGCAACACTCATGACCAAGTTAACACAAAAGAATACAGGTTTTAATGGATAGATAAGTGTGAAGAAAGTTTTAGAGACTCAAGATACGTTTGACCACGCCAGTATTGGTGTTATCTTCAGGGACAGGTGGTTTCTTGGTATTCTATGATGCTTTGAGAGTTGGATTTGGTTGTCTCCTAATGCAGCATGGTCAAGTTGTAGCTTATGCCTCATGACAGCTAAAGAAGCATCAGAGAATTACCCAACACATGATTTAGAGATGGCAGGAGAAGTTTTTACCTTGAAGATTTTGAGGCACTACTTGTGGAGAGACTTGTGAGATCTTCAGGACTATAAGAGCTTGATGTCCATTTTCCAATAAAAGATTTGAACCTAAGGCAGGACAAATGGCTTGAGTTTTTGAAGGGTTAGGACTATACGATTGCATATCATCTAAGAAAGGTGAATGTAGTAGCAGTTGCATTGAGTAGGAAGTCCATAAGTAGTTTGGCTCATTAGCACTAGTAAGGCGCCATTGGTAAAGTATATCCATAGGTTGGAAAGTAAGGAAGTTCGATTCAATCTTAATGACACCAGGGTTTTTCTTACTCACATTACGTCTCAGTCGACCTTAGCGAAACAAATTAAGGCACAGGAGAGGGAAGATCTAAAGTTAGCTAAGTTGATTAAGGATGTTCGCAAGTGTAAGAACATAGAGTTTTTGGTTGATGCTAAGGGCGTGTTGCACTTTGGGGATCTTTTATGTGTGCCTACAGTGGGCGAAGGAGAAAAGTAATGGAAGAATCCCATAGTGCAATGTACTCAGTGCATCCAGGGTCAACTATGATGTACCAAGATCTCAGGTAGTTGTTCTAGTAGGATGACATGAAGATAGATGTTGACGACTTCGTGTTAAGGTGTGTGGTGAGTTAGCAAGTTAAGACTGAACACTAGAGGTCTATAGGGTTACTCTAGAAGATAGAGATTCCAGAGTGGAAGTCACAGAGGATAACCATGGACTTTGTGGTTAGGTTACCTTGGACCACCAAGGGTTTTCACTTCATATGGGTAATAGTAGACAAGATGATCAAGTCGACACATTTCCTACCAGTGAAGACTACCTTAAGTATAGCATAGTGTGCCAATTGTACATTGACAAGATAGTCAACTTCATGGCATTCTATTGTTTATTATATTAGACAAAGGGTCCAAGTTCACCTCATGGTTTTGGAGGGCATTTCAAAGAGGCCCTTAGGACGCGTGTAGACTTGACAGAGCCTTCCACCCCTGAGCAGATGGTTAGTCAAAAAGAACAAATATAAACTTTAGAGGATATGCTCAGAGCGTGTTTGTTCAATTTTGGAGGAAGCTGGTGTGACCACCTTCCATGATCGAGTTCTCATACAACAATAGTTAATAGGAAAGTATCAATATGGCACCATTCAAAGCTTTGTGTGGGAGCCATTGCAAGTCTTCCATTGGGTGGTTTGTGCTTGGGGAGCTAACTCCCTAGGCTTTGAACTGGTTCAGGAAACCATAGATAAGGTTTAGCTTCTCAAGAGCATCTTTTAGCACAATCCAAGGTGAAAATTACGCAAATTACCATCAACGTGACTTGGAGTTTGGGTTGGGGACCACATGTCTCCGGGTGTCCCCTATGAATGAGGATAGTGAGGTTTGATAAGCGATGAAAGCTGAACCTTCATTATATCGACCTATTTGATATTCTAGAGAGAGTTGGAGTGGTGGCTTAGAGATTGGTATTGTCCCATAATTTTTCAGCCATACACCCAGTGTTCCATGTTAGTTTGCTTAGGAAGTACATGCTTAGCTAGTCTCAAGTGCTCACTCTACAAACAATTTGAGTTGACAAGATCTTGTCCTATGAAGAGGAACTAGTTGCCATCATGGATAGGCAGATCAAGAAGTTTTACTTAAAAAGGTTGACCTCAATGAAAGTCATTTGGAGGAACCATTCTGAAAAGGAAGCAACTTAGAAAGCAAAAGATGCTATGAGTATTGAGTATCCATACCTTTTCGAGCCTCAAGGTATGTTTGTTTAGATTTGGGACCAAATCTCTTTAAGGGGTAGTATGTAATGTTTCGGGTCTAAGAACCCTTAGTTATACCATTCTATGCAGGAAGGCCTCCCCAAAGTCCAAGATAGATTATGCAGAATTTGCCAAAAATGCAAACGTGCATTTTTAATGTGTGGATGTGCACTTTTGGTACCCTATTTCCCTTCGAGTTCTAGATAGCCCTCGATTTTTGGCCTTTGCACATAAACACACTTTAGTTCATGGATGCACATTTCCAAAACCCATGGAAACATGTTTTTTCATGCGGACACATGTTTTCACGCACCAGAGTCCCCTAAAAGGACATAGTTTCATCAAAATGTCCCAATACTATATAAATGTATCCTCAAGCTCGAGAAACACACCATAGTCGCCCGGACTCTCCACTTCTCTCATATTTCTACTCGTTCTTCCACCTCCCCAAGCTTTCGGTAAGTGATTTTATGGTTTTGATAGAATTCTTCCCTCTTTCAAGTTTAGGGGTTAGGATACTATCAAGCATGCTTTTCTCATAACGTTCTTTTCTCCCTGACATCCTCAATTTGTTTCTTAATAAATTTATTAATCGTTTATGGATTCTATGTACTCTTTGACAATTATTTGTGTCATCTAAGAAGTTAAGTTGATAGTGAAAGCACACTTCTTACGAACGGTAAGTGAGTTTATGTTATGACCATATTTTGGTCATTATTATTATTATTTTCAGCATTATGTAAATTGTTTATGAAATTCTAGAAAAATTTATATCAAATACACACTTTCACAAATTATGCCAATTTAAAGATATTGTGCTAGCAAACACAAACACCAAAATCAATTATTTTGAAAAGCCAGCACATGGATCTTTCATTATACGGGATTCCATTACATTCTCTAGAAGATCGATTTGTTTTCAACCACACTCATCACGCATTAGATTGCAACCAAAACCACACGCATGAGATATGTGTGTGAAGATAACCAATGGGCAAATCAAATCAAATTCTACTTAGTTTACAATTAGAAACTTCAAGATGAATAATACAGATTCATTGAATTGAACAAATTTTCGAGAAATCTCCGACAGTGCCTTTATTTTCTTTTATTTTTTTCAATTTTCTTTATAAACTTAAAGCACCAAACAGAAATCCCATTTATTCAAGTCGTCTGCAGCATTGAACGGTCGTCACCCAAGTACGACTCTTCCGAAGAAATAACAGCATCCGCATCCCACCAGGTATCCGCATCAGATTCCGTTACGTTCCCTAACGGCGTGCTGACATTCCTTATGTCACCAACCGTCAGCCCGTAACGGCCGTCATCTCTGACATAAACTTTCTGGACGCCACCAGATTCAACGCGCACACTCTTCCCACGCTAGCGCCCCACTCCGCCACGACCATCGGCTTCCGACAGCGGAGGCGCGTGTCCCAAATCTTCAACGCCAAATTGCCACGCGCGCCTTCTCCGGCTGAGACAACCACCGCCGTCGACTCCGCGGAAACCGCCGGCACAGACGGTTCCTCGTCGATATCGTAACCCGAAAAGACGCCGTTTTCGGAATCATCGAAATCCAACCCCAGCCCGAACCCTAAGCTGTCCCACAGCTTGACCACGCTCTTGCTGTTGGCGATTTCAGAGAGCGAAAAGATATCCCCGATGCTACGGCGTCGTTTATGCCAAACGTTGTCGGTTTGATTCTGGAACTCGTCATCGATGTCATGAGTTGCGCCTCTGACTCGAAAATATTCGTTCACTCTATGAAAACTGGGAAAAGCAGAGGGCTCGCGCTCGTCGTCTTCAAACTCCGAAGATGACTGGTGGGATACAACATCGTCGTCGGAGCTGGTGTAATCGTCATCGTCGCTGAGGTAGAGGGAGGGAAGAGAAGAGGCATTGTTGCGGAACCTGATGATGAAGATGGTGACCCTGTTGATGATGCCGCCAACGGTGGCGACTAGAGCGAGAATGAAAGCACCCCATTTGCAGAAATTGTATGCTACCGAAACGGAATGGATCCCCGCGATAGAGGAGGAAGTGATCTGAGAAGGGAACGATGGGTTCTGCAGAGAGTTGAGACCCGCTTGGAGATCGCTGAGCCTGTCGATCAATGGAACTTGCATGATTTTTGAGGGTTTGGGAAAGATGGGTTGGAATTTTGAGAGAGCCGTATCAGAAACAACAACGGGAAGAGAGAAGAATTAATGGGAAAGTGTGATTATTTAAAGGGCAATAAAGAAAGAAATGGAGCGATAACGTAATAATAAATAATACTTTTCGATTAATAATATTAAATCATTATTTTTAAAAGAAATGGTGGAGGATGGGATGGGAGGGAATAATTTCCACACTTCCACGTAAGAAAAAAGAGAGCAGGCTTTTTGGAAGGACCAAATTAAAAAAGATTGGAACGGCTGAGTCACCAGATGCCCAATAGCTCAATAGGTGGGACCAGCTCACTAGGAACAGGTCATGTCTCGAACCTGGAGTTTGTGGTGGTTAAGGTCACTCAAACACTTTACCTATAGGATTTTGACACGCGGTGGTAGTCATTGCTTTGTCTGTGTTTTGTTTATTTTATTGTTTCTTTCAGGAGGTCGGGTTTTGAACTTGGTAGCGTTCTGCAGTGGTTGAGTGCTTGTCGCTCTCTGCCGTGGTTGTCTTCTGGTGGTCTCTACACCTGACTCGGATCTCTCTTTATCTTATCGGGGTACCTGGAGTATTATTAGGCATCTTTATGTTTTTCTTATGGACGGCACACATCATCAGCGTTAATCAAGATTAAGTTCACAGGTCATTCCAAAGGAGCATAATAATGCATTTTACTTTTCAAACATAACCACCAAAGTGAACTTAGGAGCTTCCATCATCAATTAATCAATGCATTAAATAATAAGAGATATTATTAAACAACAATATTATAACAAACATATTTAAATAATCATAATTTAATAATAATATACAATTCACATAATTCTAAAAATCATTCTGTTATTACCCAAAAATAAGTACTGCGGTCACGATTGTGTGTGGTAATTAGGCCATGTAAAGAAAGCAGTTATTGCACGCTAACTATTCATATAGTTTGCTACCATGTGTTGTGAGCTATGAGATGGGAAGCTTTTGCAATTGGGGATGCTTATGTGTCAAATGGAGAACAGGCAATCAGTGCATATTGGTCACGCGTTGTAACAGTGACCAGCATTAATTATGGGAAATGGTCATGATTCATGCCAATTAGCTATGAACATTACTCAGTTGTAGAATATTACCAATCAGTCATGGAATGGTTACCAAGCATTTGTTTTCCAAATTAACATGTCCTGAAGTTGGAAACCTTAATGATTATAGAAGGCCTTAAGTCAAAAAAGAATAGGATCAACATAACATATCTTTACATTTTATCTTTTAGTTTTCTTCTTTTTTCCTTTTTTTTAGTTTAGTTTAAGTGTAGTTTCTTATCCAAAAGTTATTGTGATGCTTTGATGTTGAAGTGTTGTAATTACTTCTTGTTCATCAATAAAATCATTTTTCCATACTTGCCTCTTGTTCAAACTGTTCTTTAAAGTAGTTGGAAAACTCATAACCAAGGGATAGATTCCCCCTTGGTGTAATCACCCGTACTTTGGAAAAAAGTGAATTAGTGTTCTTGGCTTATTTATTCTTAGCTTCAACCCAAAAATTCATGATAACATAATTGGCATGCCCAGTGGGACATTGAAGGCTTTGTGTGGAAAAATCAATTTAAGAAGATTGTAGATATGATTACTAAGAGTGCAGTATTCGTCAAAGCAACACAACCGTGAGGATGAAGGCCGGAAGACATACGCGGATGTCCTGGGGACACCCAGGGTGCACTGCAAGAAAACATTGCTTAGTGGCGGTTTTTAGCCGGTTAGGCTACCGGGCTATATTTGTTTTTCGGCGGTTTTTGCTTCTCGCCGCAAATTAAAGTGAATCACGCGGTTCGCTATTGGATTTGTGGCGGTTATTATATCCAAGCGGTTTAAACAAAGTGTAACCGCCGCTCGCTAAAACAAAAGGATCTATCTCCACCTAAACTCCACAACAAACACACATCTGAAACAAAAGAACCCTCCTCCTAAACTCCACAACAACACGAGTCTGAAGCAAAAAACGCGTTCCTGAACAACGAGGAATAACACTGCCCGTCCTTCCTCTCGGTGCCTGTAGTCACTTCTAGTCCCTCTCAGTCCTCCGTCCTCCAGCTTCGCCGCCCGTCGCGGATGCGCATGGAGCTTCACCACCTCAGCGGCCACTTCCTCCTAAACAACGAGGAACAACGTAACACCAACCTCTCGTCCCTCTAGTCGCTCTCCGTCTCTCCAGATCCGCCGTCGCTCATCCAGACAAGCACGGATGGCTCCCGAGTTCACTGCCCTGGCGCGTCTTCGCCTCTTCCTTCCAACCTTCGTCAGCTCTGGAGCTTCACCACCTCAAGTGGCGGCCTCAGTCTCCTCCGTTTCTACAGGTTCCCCATTCTCCATTCTTTATTAGTCATTTCTATTTTACTATTGTGGTTTCATCATCTAATCTAATTTTTTCATAACAGGGAAGAACCCCTAAAACACCTTTTTTATTTTGCATTCAGTTGAAACCCCAACCCTCTTCCACCGCGAGCGCCACGAGTCTTGTGTAAATCTTGGCCGCACCCCTCCTCTTCCTTCCCCTATTGTCACAATTGGAAGCTTGAGAAGCAAAGGTGCAGATTTAGAATCATCGAGAAAACACCAGAGAAATGGGAACAACTGATAGTGCTTAGTCTTCGTCAGTCGTCTTCATTTGAGCAAATCTTGGTTAGGTTCATTCAGAATTGTATATTCTTGGTCAATTTGGTTTGCTTGATGTAGTTAACATTTTGTTTCATTTTTATGCTTTTATATATCATAAGGTTCTACGTCTGTATGTGTTGATAAATGATAATCGGTGAATTTAGGATGCCATCTAGTTTCGTCATTTCCAGGAAAATTCTGGCTCTGCTCTATGGTTCTTTTATTTATTGTCTAAATATTTGTTCTTGATATGTTAAGATGTTGCCTTTTTTTAATGTTGGGTTTGGAACTACCGAACGAATCAAGTGTGCCTCCTTGGTCTAATGGTCTGTCAGATTAAACGCTTAGAATGCTAGGATCTTTGAATTCTTTGTGTTTCTTCTTATCATTAATGTGCTAATCTGTTGCCTACTTTTGAATGATAATGGTTTGTGTTTCCAATGATCTCATATGCCTATAGTATTAATTGGTTCAGTTGTTGTGGTTTGATCTTCTGCCTTATTTTTTAGGTTTGGTTGGTTTGCTTTGTGGTTTCAAATTCTGGGTTTTTCTTTTTATTTTCAATGTTGGGGTGTGAGTCTTGTGACTATTTTGTCTGCATTTCTTCTCTTACATATGCTATTTGTTGCAGGGATCGCGGGCGGCGAAAATATTATCAAAAAAAATTTTCATGGAGTCGCCACCAAGGTTTATTAAGGAAAACCGTTGGGAAAACCTTTTTGTAAAAATTATTTTAAACTGGTCTGCTAAAACAGAGCTAATCGAGTCTATTTATGTCCAGAGAAGGGTAAGAGTAAAACCAACGCACCCTGATACATCCATCCAAAACGGTTACCCAAAAGTTAATTATGCAAATAGAATAACTTAAAGCATATAAAATTTACCCAAAATGATAATAAATATGATATTTACAAATAAATAACAAAAATCAAATTCAAGTATTTACAAATAGAGGAAATAAAATAAAAATAATTAGGGACAAAATTATGAAAATTTAAAGTTTGGCTTGACAGGAAATGCCTCTCCTACGTATTGGTACAATGAGAAACTCAAAGCCACGTAGTTCTTTATAGAAAATGATTCTGTGTTGGTTAATTTTCTTATATAAAAAAAAATTTATAACAAGAAACATAAAATCCATTATTGCAGAGAATTCAAGTTAGCACTAGGCCACTCAATGAACAATTATGATTCAAATAATAATGAAGGTAACATTTGCTACTCAATCGTCATTATTGATCATTGCCAGGATTAGAAAAGATTTTCAAAAAGATTTTTTTATTTACGAGAAAGGGAATAATTATCAATTATTTTTTACTTATTATTTATTCATTTTTTGTTACTTTAAAAGTATTAATCTTAACATGAATTGACAAATCTAAATCATGAAGAGATAACAAACACATGACTAACTTGAGTAAAAATAAAAAAGTAAAAATTATTTAAAACTAAAATAAATTAAGGCCCTAGATACTATTTTCTTTTCATTTTTATTTTTTGGTTTTGAATTTTTTTTTTGAAAGCTTTTAACACAAAACTGATAAAAACAAAAAAATCTAAAATACTTCCTTTTCAACAGACCAACAGAACCCAAATCTAAATTTTAAATGAAATCTTTCTAAACTAAAAAGATTCTCACAAATAAAAAAACAAAGACATAAAAATAACTAGAGCCCCACAACAATTGAAAACAACAAATGCTCATCAGAAAAAGGTCCCACATGTTCCCCCCATTTGTAACATACAGCCACACATATATTCCTTTTGGCTCAAAAGCAAATATGGCAAGGCACTGAAAAAGTGAGTCAGGAAAGTAATATGCAAGCAAGCAAGAGGGAACATTCACAATATTAAGGATTTCAGCCTCAAAGGGAAATGTCACGATTCTCTAGGAGAGAAAGTGGCGCTCAAGGCATGGTGGTGCAGTCGGGCCAATGGCAAGCGGAGCAAGGAGTGGGGAGGCGTTGACCGCGCGAAGGCCTGCGGCGTGGAGTTGGTCCGGGCTCAAGTTGGGCTTCGCGGTCCAGGTTGCCGCCGAGGGAGCTGCCAGAGAGGGGGCACGTCGCGGTTGTGACCGCACGAACTGGCGTGACCTCATGGACAGGCGGCGGTGGGCAGCGGTGGGGAGCCTCACGGCGGTGGGTCGACGGTTTCGCGGCTTCCCCTCTTTCCTTCTTTCCTTTATTATTTTTTGTTATGTGTTCATTTGTGATGATTTGGTTCTTGGTGTAGTGCTTATATTGGGAATGGAATGGGGTTTGTTTGGTTCATGATTTGTTGGGATTTGTTGTGATTTGATTTGGTTTTTTTGGTTTGTGATGATGATGATGATGAATGTATTTCAGATTGTGGTGGTGGTAATGGTGTTGTGAAAGGGGAACAATGGCTGGCAGGTGGAGGGTATGGATTGAAGGTGGAGTAAGGATATGTTGTGGTACCACTGGAGGGGATCATGTGCAGATCGTGAATGGGCGAAAAAATGGCGAACTCCCTCTGGTTGTGGTCATCGGTCCTTAAATGGTTGTGGCCATGGTTTTTTTTTCAATATTTCCCATCCTCCACTTGCTGTGCGCATGCCTGGCCGGAAGGGAGCCCATCTTGCCTCCATTCAGGAAATGGGACGCGAACAATGGGGTAGGAGCGCCCCTGCCGCTCCTCCTTTCTCTTTTTTTATGTTTTTTTTTTATTTTTTTGATTAACATGCAACAGAAAAAGTTAAAAATAAAATACTCAAAAGGAAGATATTAAACCACAAAACATGATATTTGATAAAGGATGAAATGAAGTTAAAATTAAATTAAACAATTGTTACTTAATCAAAAATTGGGTGCTGACACTGTTTGAAAAAAGATTGGCTTCATGATTGTAGTTCTGATTTTAGTTTTGGTCTTTGTTGGGTGTCATTCACTTCATAATTAGAATTATTTGTGGTTTCTACCTATTGTCATTTTAGTTTCTTGCTTTATGCTTTAACATATTCTCATAATTTGGTTAGGTGACTGTGCTGGAATCATGCGACAGACTTGGTGGTCGAATTCATACTAACTAATCATCTGGTTGCCCTGTTGACATGGGAGCATCATGGTATTCTTTATATGCTGATAGAAATTTCCTAGAGCACAATACATATACTGAAAAATATCCTTTAGAGGTATGGTGTTTTAAGATTAAGGATTTACTCTGTTTATGTACTCATAAGTCAAATGTGCCGCCTATAGTTATTTGTACTTATGCACTCTTCATGCTTTATTTTCTAATTGTAAGGAACTGTCAAATGAAGGAATAAGAAGTTGATGAGTTTTTAATAGCATTAGTTCTTTCTTGAATATGTTCCAGGCTACATGGAGTTTGCAATGAGAATCCCTTGGCTCCATTGCAACGAGAATACCTGGTTCAGACAACATGAAATCAATGATAAACGTGAATGGGGAAAATTTTAGTTGATTGGTAAAGTTGGCCGAGCGTAGCCACATGGCTTACCTCAAGTAAGTTGACCAAATCCACCTTAAAATTTATCAGTCATTGAATAAGGTAACCAAACCCAAAATCATGTAATGAACTAAGAATGCATAATTATTCTAATACAACAGATTTCCACCTGATTAAGCTTTTATGCCAGAGTAATCTATTCATATTATTCTCTGACTAAAAGAAGAATGATTTCCATTATTTTTATATCTTATTAGGACACCTAAGTCTTAGCATCCTCTCACATAATTAAATGAACATTCTAATATCTTATTTCAATACACTTATATTTAAGTACTCACTCTTACTACATGTCTATACATAGTATATTCAAAAAAATTTTCCTGATAATAATTCAGTGGCAACCGTGGCAAAGTTACAAAGGATTTGAGTTAGTTACAATTTACTGTTGGGAATAAATTAGGTATGCCCAAGATCCAATCAATCATGTTATCATAATCTATTTGTTTTATAGATCAGTTAAAGTTTGTTATTATCATATTTGCTATTAATTAATTTAGTTAATTGATAAGGTCCTTGATTAAAATTAGAGACTTGTTATTATAATAGAGATTATAATAATGAGAAACAAGTCTTTCATAATTTTAATCTAAATTGTTCTTGATCATAGAATTATTGAATAGGACATCAATAATTTGGTTAGATCAATATATGTGTAATGGTCTTTATTGGATAAAGATTAATGGATCTCATTCATTAAATTACATATATAAATGATGTATATAGAGATATGACCATTGAACACTCAAAAAGAGAATTCCTAATGGTTCATATTACTTTTAAATGTCAATAGGAATTTCTCATGAAGAAATATTATAGTTTCCTTTGACCTGAGATTATCATAGTAATTAACAAGTCATTTATTATACTTTAATTCCGGACACCTAATGTTTTGGGACATTAGTTGAATAGATATTGGGCATGATTAAATACTTGTAGAATTAATGATTAATTAATAAGGGATCCATCAACTCTTATTAATGAGTTTGAGCTTTATATGAACTTAAAGACCTTGGCCAGGGTAATTGAATGAATAAAGAAATGAGTTTCTTAAATCATTCATCATATGTTAACTTATTAGAGTTTGACAACAATACCATGCTTTAGAGTTAACCCAGAGCTGTAAAGATGGAAGGAAATATTTTATTATTCTTCTAGTGGTTCTTAAAAGTAAAAGATGTTACTTCATACTATCCGGACGTCAAGGAGTGTTGCTAGACGCCAACCTTGATTAGTAAATTAATTTGATTAATTTTCTACCGGCTTAGTTTTGAACCCACGGGTCACACACAAACGAGTGTTCTAATTTTTTTGCTAAAGAAAAATTTTATTATTTGATAATTAAATTAGAGAATTTAATTTAATCAAATAAATAAATTTCTGGGTGGAATATTATTGTACTCCTTGCTAGCACAGAGGATATAAATAATATGAAGTTAATAGGCAATTGATATTTGGAATAAAATATTTGGCATAATGATTGCCAATTGAAAATACACAAGTTCTGCATTTGGATTGATCAGCAGATGCAATGCAACCCGTTGGTAGACGTGATTGAGTTGAAAAACCAATGGATGCAACTTGTTGGGTGACTTGTGACTGAGTCAAATATTTTCAAATTAACAAAAGAGACGTGAAGAGAACGTGCATGGAGAGATAAGATTGTATCTGATCCAGTACATAGTGGTTCCTATTTGTGAGGAACGGTGCATTGTGTAAATTGCTCTATAAATATAACAGATAAAGAAAAAATACAAAATGAGCATTTTGCACTTTTCTTCTGATCTCTTAAAATTTTTTTTCAGATCCAGGATTATTAATTTTTTCTATCACTCAAAGGGTTGAGAGCAAAGGATTAGTCTCGGTGTGGATACACGTGGAGCCTTCATACGTTTGAAGGAAATTCTCAAAGTCCAAGAATCTCGTTCGGGTACTTATGAGTATTTATTTTGTCATTGCACTAATATATTTTAAACACAAAATAGATCCAATTATTCCGCTGCAGGTTTCTGAACACTTTAACTAACATTTACAAACTAGATTATTGCTATAATGGTTAAATAGACAAATAACCTGTACTAAAAGCAAGTCACCATCTTCAAGGCATTTGAAGAATGGAGAATAAAGATTTCTTCAATCCTGGGATAAACAAAAAGGCCTTAGAGGATAAATGAATTTGGAGTGAGGATAGATGTCTAATTAAGTGTCTGTAGTCTTTGTCTTCTTTGCAATGCTACATACGGAGATTAATTATAAAAAACAATCAATTGCGTTAAGCAGCTGTATCATTTAAATGGGTTAAGCCATAGAAGAAATCAACAACCAGAAAATGAGACTAAGACGACAGCATAAATTTAAGATAGTTTTCGTATAATCCCCATTCCCGACATAATAAAGTTTCTGATATACCGAGATTATATATTTTGTCTTTGTAGCATATGGCTTTTAGTATTTTCAGTCATGAATGCAATTATGATGAGCATCCTGATGACATATCAGTTTCCCAAGTAATTTCAATTGTGTTAGAAAGACATCCAAAACTAAGGTATTTTTTTATTGAGAAGATATACTATTTAGAAGTATTAGGGCTTGATGTTCTATAAGATTAATTGACAAAGTATTCTGCAAGCATCAGGGACTTGCCCAAGAAGTGGTTTATATGTAGAATGGAAGCTTGGTCTGCTACTGATGTAGATATGATATCACTGAACACCTGGGATCAGACAAGTGCCATTATATTATTTGTAGGATAAAATATCTTTTTATTCATTGACCTTAGTTTGCCACCAGACTTGGATTAGATTATTATTGAATATAAATGATGGAGTTCTGTGAGTTAGAGTATTATAAGCAGAAATATAAACCTTGGTTAGTTTTTATATGTAATTAGATTATTACCCTTGTTAACTTGATCAACTGAGTTTAGGTTTTCCATTTGCTGATTTGATTATTTTTGTATTCTATCTAAATGTAGAAGATCAACTTATGCTATTTAATATCCAAATTGATGCTTATTTGCTGACATGGTTGAGTTTTCTTATTACAGGAACAAGTCCCATCTGGTGGTCATGGACTTATGGTGCAAGGATATGACCTTGTTATAAAGTCTCTCGTGAAAGATATTGATATACGCTTGAACCATATGTATGCCTACAAGTTCTAATACATGATTGACTATTTTCATTTTCTGGTAGTGCATATTTTATAACACCCTTGGTTTCTATCATAGAAATTAAATCCACCTGAAACATTTGGAGATATTATCATTGGTTATCAATATTTGTGGCATATTTACTTGTATTCTTTATGCTTAGATTCCTGTCCTTCTGTCATTCTCCTGATATAGTTTTTCTTTTCTTTTCTTATGTTTTAGGCAGGAGCGGTTTCACGTTTAGGCTTCCCTTAAGGATTAAATTTTTTTATGGATTACCTTATTGTATCTCTTTTTGGATTTTGATTAATTCATAAACTATATATTGATGATAGCTGTTGGAGGTGATAAGAGAAAATATCTTGATGGATTGCAAATGCTTAAATATGATGTACGTTGAGCAACACCTATTTGGTCAAGAAGCTATAAAGTATGATGAAGTTCATCCTCATTCTGTTGTCCTCTCCTGAAGCAGTGCTTTAAAGATTCTGAGGAGCTTTGCAGTGATAGGAGAAATGTATATAGGAACCTATACTAATCTATGTTGGTTTATTTGCTCAACTATTGTTTAAATGCATGTTGAGCATCATGTTATTATAGCGACATTTGATTAATATATTTGTTTTTTCATTCAAAAGTTTCATAATAATGATTATTGATGATTGTGGTGACACAGGAAACCCAAATGACTTCAATTATCATGCTTTGTAAATTTTTTTTTGGGGAAAAGAAGATTAGCAGGTTTGAAGCGATAATAACTTAATTTTTTTAAAAAAAGTTATGAATTTGCGGCGGTTTTGAAACAACGGAAGAAGATCTAGCACCTCAACAGTTGGAAGGTTTTGTGGCGGTTTTAAACCGCTGCAAGATTTATGGAACCGCCACAAAATAAACCACCGCCACAACAAGAAATCTTCTTTAGCGGCGGTCATTCAGCGGTTGCTCCAAACCGCCGCTAAATGGTTTAAGACGCCGTTCTCCGTGGCGGTTTGGGAGCCGGGTAAATGTTTTTGTGGTGGGTGAAACCTGCGCAAATCCCAATGAAAACCGCCACTAAATACCATTTTTTTTGGTAGTGGTGATGGCTAGTCAACTGCAAATGGTTACCACTTTATCTAAGCAAAAAAATACATCTACTACGTCTATCAATTCCACTAAAAGCATCCATGTTGATGAAGAAGAAAGCGACCCGATTATGTGTCAACTTCTTTCATCCAATAGCAAATGGAAAAGGGTGTTGACGACTTAATGGAGCAGTTGCTAAAACAATTGTTAAAATCCTGTGAA
Organism: Dalbergia oliveri; assembly: GCA_030441495.1. Taxonomy (NCBI): domain Eukaryota; kingdom Viridiplantae; phylum Streptophyta; class Magnoliopsida; order Fabales; family Fabaceae; genus Dalbergia; species Dalbergia oliveri. Next base: position 32,187,749 of record JAMLFY010000004.1, on the reverse strand, counting down.
ATCGATGATGCATGATGAATTGCAAAAACTTCAAAGTTCCCTATGTACATGGCACATGGTGAATTTAGTGGAAATAACATGTGTTATAATGTTGGGGGACAATCATCTAATCAGCCATGGAGCCTGGTCTCAAGGTGGGCACAATCTCAGTGGTGGGGCTTGCAACCTAAGCTGGAACTTGCAATCTCAACCGTGGAGTATGTAGTCTTAACGCGAAACTTGTAGTCTCATTTGGGTCTACAATCTCAGACGGTGAGCTTCCACCCTAAGGATGGAGTTTGCATCTCAAGTCGCGGAACTTGTAGTCTCAAGTCGTGGGTCTCCAGTCTCTGAACATATAATGTCAACCACGGAGTCTCTAGTTTCAAGCCGTAGAGTGTTATTCGGGCCAATATAAGTTGTACGTGATCTAAAGAAAATGTTCCATCGCAATCCTAATGTGCTTGCTGATATATAAGAAGGAATTTTGGGATCCAGTTAAAGTTATTGGAGAGGCCTGTGTATCGCAAGCCATATCCTAGTTGGGTGGATAGAGTTCCATTCCCTTATGGATTCAAGATTCCTGACTTCATTACTTTTTGGGAAGATGAGAAATCCGCAAACCGTTAGCTGTTTCATTGTACAATGTGTTGAAGTAGGGAAACGAGTTTTAAGGATGAAATTATTTCCCTTATCACTAACTGGTTTAGCCTTTACATGGTATTCAAATTTATTACCAAATGCAGTGCATACTTCCAGACATGGAATGTGTATTCCATGATCGCTTTTATCAACCACAGCCAGAGGTTATGTTAGCTAATCTTATGAATATTGAGCAACAAATTGAGCCTACAACTAATTTTGTGGAAAAGTTCAGTAAGACGATGAGCAAATGTAATGTCAAATTACAGAGACCGAGTTTGCCACCATGGCTGTCAGGAAACTTGCTTCTAAGCTGAAAAAAGGTTGATTTATCTAGAGTTTACAGATTTTACTCGCTTAACAAGTAAAGCTTCTAAAATGGAGCAATTTGTTAATGAAAAAGAACAAAGGATGGCCGAGGAAATAGAAGATGTGAGACTAGAGTCAGTCTCATTTTATGATTATGACTCGGTTGAATGAGAGGTGATTGAAGAACGTTCCTTTATTTCGAATGATATTGGTCGTGACAATTTCCAAAAGAAAGCTGTTAGTTCTACCGCAAAAGTTAGCCGGGGGCATTATGGTTGATATTAAAAGAAGCATTTTGATATTGTTTTTCCTTAATGGCTGATTTTGGCTTTCAATCGATTGTGATGCTAAGATAGGCTTCAGTTCTGAAGCGAAAGTGATATTAGCCGTTAGCTGAAAGAAAAATAAGCCTAGAGTTAGCCGTGGCAATTTTATTTGTTTTTGGTTGAATGTCCAAGTTATGGAACAAGGGCAGAAATACCAAAACTAGTTTCACTGGTGATTACGACTTAATTGATTGCAAAATCAATGGTACGACTAATGATAGTTAGAGAATCATGGTGGATTACACTAGAGAGCAGCCATGGATAATTGTTCCACCTCTATCAGATGATCAACCATTTTTCGCAACCACCAATACTGAATGATCTTATTGCAAGAGCAACCATGGGGTTATCTCCACCTCAAGCAATGAGTAGACCAAAGTACATCACTTCATCTAGTTGGCCAATGGCTCAATATGTGTTGAGTTATTTTCATTGTTTAGAGGAAATTTCTTGAAAAAAACATGCATTTCACTTATTATATAAGTAGCTAAAAGTTGCTCGACTGATAATCCTTGGTTTCCTACAATGCTAAAGCAACAGTAGTCATGGATTAAATTTTCTTAGTGCCTTAGCCACTATTTTAAAAGCTATAGGATCAAGAGTTTGTTGTTCATGAATACTTGACGTGGTATGCAATTTTTCTGCAACTTTGTTAGCCTTAGTGTTCAGGAACTTTGTTAACTGTGGTGGCTACAAATGTATCCTTGAGATCAGCCATGATTATGGATGGAGGAAAGATTGAGGCAAGTTTAAGTCTACCAAACTGAAGAGTATTTTAATGATTTACCTTTAGGTTTTGGTGGATTAATTTGCTAATGAAAACATGTTAGTTGTAAGGGAATATGGAGTTAAAATCCTTTTGAGCAAATGCATCACTTCACGTTTCTTCTTGCTCATCATCAACTGAAGGATGCAGGGGGCATATGTTATCACCCAAAAATGAGTAACTAGGGCCCATGATTGTGTGTGGTAATTAGGCCATGTAAAGGGAGCGGTTATTACATGTTAACTATTTACATGGTTTGCTGCCATGTGTTGTGAGCCGTGAGAATGAGGAAGTTTTTGCAATTAGGGGATGCTTATATGTCAAATGGAGAAGAGGCAATTAGTGCATATTGGCCACGCGTTGGAATAGTGACAAGCGGTTAAATTATGGGAGATGGTCACGATTTATGCCAATTAGCAGAACATTACCAATCAGCTTGGAATATTACCAATCAACCTTGGAGTGCTTACCAAGCATTTGGGGCAGTTTTATTCTAGATTAACATGTGCTGAAGTTGGAAACCTTCATGATTATAAAAGACCTCAAGAGAGAAAAAATCAGGATCAACACAACATATCTTTGCATTTTATCTTTTAGTTTTCTTCTCTTTTTTTTCTTTCTTTTTAGTTTAGTTTAGGTGCAGTTTTCTTATCCAAAATTTATTGTGATGCTTTGGTGTTGAAGTGTTGTAATTACTTCTTGTTCATGAATAAAATTCTTTTTCCATACTTGCCTTTTGTCCAAAACTTGTTCTTTAAAATAGTTGGAGAACCTATAACCAAGGGGTAGATTCTCCTCCTGCAATCGCATGTACTTTGGGATCAAAAAGTGAATTAGTGTTCTTGGCTTAATTTATTCTCTTAGACTTAGCTGAACCCAAAAATTCACGATAACATATTCTAGAGCACATCCTCTTATAACTCCACAATATGCATTTCCTAAATCTCCAAATATAAATAATTTCCACAACAAATAGTACAAACAAGTTAGGGAAGGATCTCTATGCCATTTTCCCCAGTCATGCAATCCTCATTCCTATAATTGTATCATAAAAGTCTTTATCACATATTAAAGTATATAACAGTGTACAAACAAAGAATCAAAAGCTCCCAACATGCAATCCCCATTTCCTGTAATTGTGTCATAGAAATCGTAAGTCTCTATCACATAATAAAGCATATAAATAAACAAGGACTTTTTTACCAACCTATATAGTAGTGTACAAACAAAGAATCAAAAGCTCCCAACACGTAACCAAATCCAAAATGAACAAATATTTGATTTTTCACAATTATAAAAATTGAAAAAGAAAATACACAATAAAATAGAAAAAAATCAAATCAAAGCTCCCACAATCAACACTATTAGCACAAATAGAACTCCTACATTAATAAAATAGAAACAACAATTACTCTCCAATTCATTAAAAAACAACACTTTGGGCAATGAAAATGAACAGAAAAACTAGACCAAATTAAAAAAACTAAATCTATTAAAATGCTAACCAATGTACCTAGATTGCAATGTGGCCTCAATTTCATGAATGGAGCTTCGACGATAGAGCGGTGGTGAGGAATAGTGGTGGTGGCGAGAGAGAAGAAGGAAGAGAGAGTGAAGTTGTAGAAATGAGGAAGAAGAGGTGTTGTGTTTTGTCTTATGTGCAAGTTCCTGACGTGTAAACCTAGCGATAGCCGTTAAATGAAACGGTGCATTTTGGGTTCCACTAATTACCGAGGGTATGGGGAATCCCAAAAGTCGCGCGCCAATGTCCCAAAATTCAAAAACCTAGTAAACAAGTTGGTAATTAATAAAAATAAAATAAAATTAATTTACTTAGAACTCATCGGTAATGTGATTTTAAAAAATAAAATTTAATTTGTTTAACTTCCTTCGATATACTTGTTAGTAATTAATAAAATTAAAAAATAATTTAATTAAATCCCATTTGTATACCTGTCAAAGAGTATAGTTAAAAAAAATAAAAAATAAACATATTCAGTATAACTATCAATAAGTTAAATTTTAAAAAAATAAAAAACAAAATAAATATGCTCGTTGGTATACCATCGATACACTATTCGGCCACCTGGCATGCTATTATGTATCGACGGGTTTCCAAGCATGGAATAAATATCCACTACGGTAGTAGATCCACTGGTATATCCTTTGGAATTTGTGCACATCATATGACACATGAGGACACCAAGTACTCCTGAGGTTTATCGACGAGTTGTCATCAAATTTTCTAATAAAAATGTAATTTATAAAAAAAACACATATACCCGTTGATTACCCATCGGTAGTTACCAATGGATCCGTACCTGTCAATAATGCCTGTCGGTATCTTGTAGTAATCTAAGTTAACTCCATAGTTACACCAATGATGGTTGGCTCCTCTAACATTGATGACTCGGCCATCTCAGATCCACAATTGTTTTGAAGTATTGCAAGTGCTCTTTAATACCTTACATTCACTTTACTGGATCTTACATATAATGTCAATCATCTCTGTTAATTCATGCATGCTCCTACGATACATTGTTTTAAGGAGCTCAATGTGGATGTTGGCATGTGTCTATACAAGAATTCTTCTACCATTCTCCATGCCTTTGTGGATGCCGATTAGCCCTATTGTCCCCTTACCTTTCGCTCAACAACTAGGTTCTACACATTCCTTGGTAGCAATTATATCTCATGGTCTGGAAAGGAAAAACCCACAGTTGCATGGTAAAGTATGGAAGCATAATACTATTCCATGGTTTTTACCATTATTGAGGTCAATGGCTCGACTAACTTCTTTGTATAGAATTCCTCTCTTCGAGCCTATGCCTCTCGTGACAATTGAGTGCCCTTCATATGGTAGTCATATGGTCTTTCACTCTCATACAAAGCATATTCAACTTGATTATCATTTTATACGAGAGAAAGAGGCTCAAGATGCTATGATACATGTTATGTTGTAACGCCCCGATTTCTCCTGTTAGAGTACAAATGACCGAAATGCCCTGAGGTCATTTTTACGAAATTAAAGGGCAGTTGCCAGGCAACCCTCAATGGGTCAACTCGATGTTTAGAGGGGATTACATTGTTATGAATGATTTTCGAGGTGAAAATCTCGTTTTCTAAACTTTCGGCTCAAAATGACCAAAATACCCTCCAGTCTACACGGGTAAAAGGTGCCGTTTAGCCCGAAATTTTCCAGGAAGTTTAGAATGATGTTTTAGAGTAATATTTGATGTTTAGCCAGGCGGAAGGTCCCGAGGTTTAGTGCAAATTACCGTTTTACCCCTAGACGTGTACAGTGCGCCTAATGAAGCAATTAAGCAAACCTAAGCAATATTAGGCTCTAATCGAAGATTAATTTATTTCGATAATTAATCTAGAGTCAAAATGATTTATTAAGGTTGATTAGAAACTAAAATTGCTTAGTCAAGTTCTAATTACATTCTTTAATTCAAGATGTCTAATCAAAAAGTAATGAATAGTATTTTCTCTCTCAATTTCCTTAAATCAAGGAAATTTGTCTACCACCTTTTTGACCAAAAGAATTATTTTAAAATTTTTAATCTAGTTAGAATTTTTCCCCCAAAATCCACAAATTTTGAATTCAAATTTCATCCAAAAAGGCTATGCAAAGGCTAGGATTTGACTACACCTAAGCTAGCACTTTAACCAAGCTTCCAAGACAAGCTTTGGAAGATATTTTCCTTCCCTCCAAGGCCAATGAATTTTGGCCAACCCTCCCCCCTAAATTAGCCACAACATTTCATTCTTTATAAATACCACACCTTGGAAAGCTTGGACACCTTTTTGATCATTTGCTAAGTTGAGTTTCCTTGCACTTTCTCTCATTTTCTCTCATTTTCCCTTCCTCTAAGTTCTTTTTCTTCCTTCCTCAAAGAACCACCACCACCACCTTGAGCCACCACAAACCACCTCAAACCACCACTCTAATACCTTAGAACACCTCCTAAACACCAAACCTCACCATTTCCAAGCTTGCATCCTCAAGGAAAAATCATCTTCCTTGAGAACCTTTGAAGGCCGAATCCTTGTTGCTCACCAAGAGAAGATTTTGTCTTCTCATTTCCTTGCAAACTCAAGCTTTCTTTCAAAGCTTTCAAGATTTCACTTGGTAGGGGTTTTCTTTCAAGTTTTCTTTACTTTCTCTTTGAGAAAAGTTTCTAGTTTTCTCTTGGTTTCAAACTCTTTTTCTTCCCCTTTGTATTTTCGGCCATGAGGCCATTTTACAAACCAATCTTTAGCTTGATGATGAGGTCTCATGGAGATAGTTTGGTGTTTGCCATGAGAGAAACCTCTAAAGCTTGGATCTTGGTCTAGGACCATATACAAACTCGGTTTTTCCTTTTCTTTGCAAGTTCAAAGTTTTGGTTTTTCATTTCCTTTCCTTTATGATTCCGGTTCCTCCTTGGTTTTTCCTAGTTCAAAGTTTTGGTCTTCATTTCCTCTAAGGTTTCGGTTTTTCCTTTTTGCCTTGTCCAAGCTTTGGTTTTTATTTCTTTTTCTTCAATGGTTTCGGTTTTTCCTTTCCTCTCTTGAACAAAGTTTGCTAAAAATGTTAAGGTAGCCCTTTTATGTTTGTTTGAAAGGTTGTCTCTTGAAAAATCATTTCCTTGAGCTTGATGATGGTGTTCGAAGAACATAAGACTTCCTTGGTGTCTTGATGCTAAGAACTCTAAAGCTCACTTTATGATACATAATGGGTTGAGGTTTTTATGTTCTTTAAAGTCTTGTAAGAGCTCTAGTTAAGATTAAAAAGGAGTTGCATTCATGTTTATTTTTATGCTTTGCATAGCATGTTTATTTTCAAGCTATCACTAAGCAACTTAAAGATTAAAACAAGAACGTGCATCATCACTTAATAAATCTCAAAGCCTACCTATTTCAACCTTAAAGTTGATTGTTGATTTGGGGTAAACACCCAAGAGGCCTAGAGCACTAAAATAAAGAATTGAACCTTGCATTTCATGTTTACTTTCTTGTCTATCATGTTTATATTTTACGCCATCACTTAAACTCTAAAGATAATAAATGAGTGCACCTCATATTTATTTTATGCTCTCACTTTATTTTCTAAAGGAAGAGTAAAATGAGTTGCATAGCATGTTTAAATTTATGTCACCACCTAAATGGTCTAGAGCTCAAAGACTTGCCCAAGTATCCAATGTAAAGTTTTAAGAAAACGTTGGTTTTTCAATGAAGCCATTTTGGCCTTGTGGTGATGATGATGGGCTTGGTGTGAGTTCATCTAATCACAAGTGCCCATAGTCATGTTTTGAAATTTTTCTAAGCTTAGGAGTACCTAAGGAGCATTATGAATGAGATTATATGTTTCAAATCTATTTTATGAGAAAATTAATTTAGCTACTGATCTTGCTTGGACTTCAATGATTTTAATGAGATAAATTGGTTTCTAAAAGAGTTTGAGTTCCTAAAATTGTTCCAAGAGAAAACTAGCAACTTGTATGCATTTTAATCCATGAGATTATGTGATTTTATGGGCTTATGATTTTGGTTCTGCCCTTCATGATTGGCTGCTGTACAAATGTTGTTCTAAGGTGTTAAAATGTGTAAAATTATGTTTGAGTGAAGGAAGGATCGATTTAGAGAAGTTAGAAAAGAATAAGTAACTTAAAAGGATCAAGAATGAGAATTCTAGAACACCTTAATGCACAAATTTGCAAAACTGTTCCAGCATAATTAATTCAAGTGTAAATGGTTCATAATCAGTAGGATATGCATAAAAACCTTTCATAAATGATTAGGTATTAATTACTAAGCTTAAGGTGATGATAAGGACTTAAAATAGGAATTCTAGCACACTTAGACATGGCAAAATGTGATTCTGTCCAGCAAAGCTAAATTGAGGAAAAGTAAGTTATAACTTAGTAAACATGCCTAGGAATCCCTCATAATTGGTTTAGGGATTGATTATGAAGTCTTAGGCGAAGACGGATCTTAAAAAGGGTCAAGAACGATTCTAGAGCCCGTAAGTATATGATATTTTTCCAGCCCAAACTACATAATGCTGTTTGGAATTTTAAGTGTGCCTAAAACTTAGTGAGAATTTTAAGTAATGATCCCTTAGGTGTTATAAAAATCCTTAGTGAGGATTAGAATGACCGAAATGCAAGTTTAAAGCCCGTAAGGGGTCAAAGCATAAGATACTATGAGATAGGTGGACGAGAGAGTATGATTATGATGATGAACCTCGTGCACACTTATGATGATGTGGTTATGTTAAGTTCCTTGAGCATGAAACTTTATGTGCATAATTTGATTTGGTGATATGATGAAATGTTGTGTTTGAGATGCATAATGTTTCAAAGATATGAATGAAATTGAGGAATATGCTCATGTGAACTAGAAAGTTATTGCAATGAGAAAGTTCCATGAAAATGATGCATGTGACTGAAATTATGTGGCATGACTCAAATTTGAGGAAATTCGAGAGTAGTGTTATGCCGCGAATTTCCGTCAAATTTGAGGGACAAAAGAAAGTTTTTGAGAAATATGAAGTTTAAAGTTATATGCCGAGACGCATTTCTCCTCTAGGAAGGAGAAAGTAAACCCGTGAGGGTATGGACGTCGAGCCATCCGAAGCGGACAAAGTCGCTGGTCTTAACCGAGTCGATGCGTTTCGAAGAATGAAAGTATATGATGTTTAAGGTGACACACCGAGACGTACTTTTCCTGCTCGGTGAGAGAAGGTAAAACCGTGAGGGCATAGACATTAGCCTGCCAAAGCGGACAAAGTCGTTGGTCTTAACCAGTCGATGCGTTTCGAAGAAGGAAAAAGTCCCATGATGGGTGATCCTTAGGCCCCCTACCCGAACTCTGGAGTCGGGATTATGATGATTATGATGATTATGTTTATGATTCGCTTATCAAGAGGATAAGTAAGAACTAGTGACGACTAGTTAAGGTATGAGCTCATAGCCTAGTTTAAGGGTGCGGTTACTATATGATTGGTGTCACAAGTATGAGAAAAGGAAAGATGTTCAAAGAAAAGTTTCATGCCACTCAAATGTTGTTTGAATTATTGTTTGATTTACCTAAAGTGCTGCCATGCATCCATGAAATATTATGTTGCATACATGCATTAAGAATCATTATAAAAGACATGGACCTTGGATAAATACCTTTGCGAAAACTCATAATGAACTAATGCATGCTTAACCTTTTCATAATAAACCCAAGGTTCCTGGGGACGTAAACGATGACACTAGGATAGAGGACTTCCCCTGAGATTCTTTAGTAAGAATTCTCACCCCTCTCTTTCTTTCCGTTACGTCTTCAGATATCGATGGCGTCGTTCATGATTTTCATTGACCCGCCTACATGGGAGGTGCACTATGACCCCGAGCATCAGTCCTACCACTTCAAGGGTCATTGCGAGGTGCGCGTTTTGCATACGTGGGACGCCCTTTTGCTTTCCCCGTCTCCAGCTATCGTTTCGATCCGACTTCACCCTTTGGCGACGACCTGATCTTTGAGAGGACACGACCCCAGAGACGGCGGCTCGTCGTCCCATCCTTCCTCATCGGAGGGCTCTTCCCTTCGTTTCCTATGGGTCTCGGAGGAGGTAGCGAGGACACGGTCACCCGCCGAGGCATGCGAGGCGTGTTCGACAGCAGAGGCGACCACGACGCGGAGGCCACACTTTCCCTCGAATGCTATGCCTAGACCCCCTTCGTTGGGCTACATCCGAGGAGCTTGTCAGTTCGCGGGCTACATCTCCCCAACGAGATCGGCATCGCCAGGAGGCTTGGAGAGAGGTAGTGATAGTTGGGTGTTTATCTTTTGGGGTTATTACCATGTATTTGTCTTTATGTTTCTTATTGTAATGCAAACTCTGCCCACTAGTATGGGTAAGACTTTATACTTCTATTATATTTCTGTTATGATGTACTAAACTATATTATCTAATGTAATGAGGAATGATGTTTATGATGGATGTGTTCTTTAATGTTTGTGTTCTGTATGTTTTATTTATTCTTCCGCTTCACGTTGATTATGTTACGCGCAAAGGCTCGCACTTTGTTTTATATAAATCATTTAAAAAAAAATTACCCGTATTTTCCGCTAAGTATTTTATAAATGAATTTAAAGAGAAGTAATAACTAATAATTAGTCTTGATACGTCCTAGGCGTATTAGGGTTAAATATTAGGGTGTTACATATGTTCCATCTACTCATCAGTTTGTCAATCTATTTACAAAGCCTCTTCCATGTGCTTTCTTCTTTCAGTCGTAGTGCGAACTCGATCTTGCTTCTCCCATGCTAAGTTTAGGTGGCTGAAGATGTAAACACGTAGCTACCATCATCTTCTCATTTTATTGTTTAACTTACTTAGCTTTTGTTAAGGAGTTTAATTTTTGAGTTTAAAATTATTCAATTAGTTTTGGATGTAATAACTTTACAACTTTTAGTTCTTATTTTCATACAACCAACACATCTATTTAATAACGGTGTAACCTCCCTTATTAAGCTGTGTAGGCAGATTCATATACATTTATAGTGATGGCATCTTTTTGAATAATGACAATGGTAATCATCAAAACCCTAAATCCCTAAACAAAAGCTAGTCATATATATTTGTGACTGTGGTTAGGGGTATGCCAATGCCGTCCCTCTGTGTGTAGTCTATATGCAAGAAATTGGTTAGAATAGTGATGTGGTCCCTGTGTATACAAAGTAGTGTTGTAGTTTGTGTTAGGTTATTGTTGTCATCAAACAATGTTTGATGAAAGTGGAAAAATAACGAAAGGGAGGTTGAATCATTATCTTTAAAAAAAATTTTAACTTGAAAAACTTCAAACAAGATCTTTCAAGTATCATAAACTTTAGTGTGGAAGCATAGACTAGTTCAGAAAGATAACTTTATGAAGAAAGAAGTCTTAAATCTAACAATGGCTAGCAAGATTGAGTTCATCCTAGGTGATAGGTGATTAGGAGTTCTGGTGACCATGTTAAAATCACCGAGGGTGTTGAATTAGTTTGAGGTGACTACTAGAAAGGTTGGTTAATTACATAAAAGTATTTAAGAGATTAAGGTATGAGGTAAATGATGTGCTATGGACCTCTTGCATTCACATCCATACTTTGCATTATGTTCCTTTATAATGCCTTGTCATGTCATGCATTCCTATTATTGTCCTTTAATCATAAGCTTTCATAAGTCTTAAAATGTATGTCACTTTGAAATTCATGCTTGCAAACTATCACAACGTCCCAGAGGGCATTGTGATGAGAAAAAGAATTTTAATTTTTAATGGTCCCTAGTGGAGTCGCCAAATTATCACAACGTCTTGGAGGGTGCCGCAACGAGAAAAAGAATTTTAATTTTTAATGGTTTTTAATGGAGTCGCCACCAATTTTTGTTTATAGAAAAAATTGGAAAAACCTTTTAATTTGGAAAAATTACTCCTTTAAAATAAAATTAGGTTTGAGAGTTTGATTTTGATTAGGGAATGATGGAAATTTAATCCTGTTGCACCTCTAATGCAACCGTCTCATGATGATTACCCAAAGTTTGTTGTGCAAAGTTAAAATAACTTTAACAATTTATTTTTCCCCTAAAAACTAAAGTCTAAAAAAATATTTACAAAATTTAATAATAAATATTTACAAAGAAAATAAAACCAATTTAGGAAAATTTAATTTTGGCTTGACAGAAAATATCTACTCTTACGTATCCTCTGTGCAATAGGAACTCAAAATCATGTAGTTCTTCTAAAAAATAATTGTGTGTTGGGTTTATTTTATTTTTATTTTTAACAAAAGAACTACAAGAAATAAAATCCATTTTTTTTGCATAGAATTCAAGGTAGCAATATGGTACTTAGTAAATCCTTTACAATTCAACAGTGATGAAGAGGCACAAGCCTTTCAATCACAACTATTGACTGTTGCATGGATTAAACAAACCCTTTGTTGACTATCATGAAAAAGAAATCTTAATTGCTAAAAAGACATGAATGACAAGGTAATTAAATCCATTTGTATGCTGATACATCTTTTTAGTTTTTTACTCAGAAATGAATTTGGCACGCAAGTAAAAAGGGAACACCAGGAAGACTAAAAAGAAAAAAAAGAAAATTAAGGACATGGACTAACACAAAATGAAAAGAATCTGATGCAAAATAATAGACATGATGACGATGATATAATAATGATGCTAATAAAATGAAATTAAAAAAACATGAAAAACCTCTACATACTAAAAACTAAAACGTGTCAAGGGGAAAGAGCTAGGGGCTGTTGCATGATGATGTGGGATGAAGGCAAAGTTATGAAAGGTGGTTAGAAGGATGGTGTTTGCATTAGTGCATGGGTTTGAATGAGCGATGGTGAGTTAGTTTTTGTGGCTGGTCAAATATGAAGGTTCACCATGGCTTAATGTGAAGCTTGGGTGGAGGTGAAGGTCATAGTGTGAGTATGGCTATGTGGTTGAGGAGTTGATGATTGGTTGTGGATGGAAGGGTGAATGGTGGCATCAGAGAGATAATGCTTCAGCTTTGCAAAATGAGTTTGCCCTAAAGGGTATGTGTAAGGGCTTGGTAGGTCAAAGAGGAGGATCTAATGCTATCAGATTGTAGAAGTCTCTGGTCTAATTGGCCTCCCTATTTTCACAAAAATTATACCTACTTATACACACTTCTAACCTAAATGTAATTAATGGAAGAAAATTAATTTGATGTTAATTGAGAAAATTTGATATGATTGAAATCAATTACAAATAAAACTTATTGAAACTAATTTATGCTAATAGATTAGATTGAAATAAATTAAAATGCTAATGGAGACTAAAAAAAAAAAATTGATGGACAAAATTAAAAGGAAAATTAATGCTAGTTAACCTAAAAAGATCAGATTCTAATTTAAATATTTTTTTTTGAACAAAGAAAGAAAAAAAAGCACACATTTTTGTGACATAAAATTGGGTGCTAAAGGTATCCCCCTTTTCTTGGTCTTTTCATTTAAAAGAACAAGCAAAGTAAAAAGCAACCAATTTTAGTCAAGTCAATTTTTTCTATTTTCTCCTTTTTTTTTAACTATTTACAAGGCAATAACGATCTAACCCTAAGCTTCACAATACTTAGAAAAGTGTTGGCGTTACAATTGGAGGCGTCACACTACCTACAATAGATAAAACAAGGCATCGCAATACCTCATAAGGTTAGGGAAGACATCACAATATCTTGAAACTTTTAAGTAGGCAACACAATACCTACAAAGATAGAAATGAGGCGTCACAATACCTTAAAAGGATAGGGAAGACGTCACAATACCTTCAAAATGTTGAGTAGGTGTCACAATACCTACAATAAATAGAAATGAGGAGTCACAATACCTCAAAAGGAAAGAGGAAGCATCACAACACCTTGAAAAAGTTGAGTAGGCGTCACAGGACCTACAATGGATAAAAATGAGGCGTCACAATACCTCAAAAGATAAAAAGGGCATCACAATAGCTTCAAAAAAATTGAGTAGGTGTAACAATATCTACAATGGGTAAAAATGAGGCTTCACAATACCTCAAAAAGATAAGGACAACATTGCAATGCCTTTAAAAGGATAAGCTAGGCATCTCAATACCTAGAATGCAAATGAACCTAGAATGCAAATGGAAATGAACTAAGCTTCACAATACCTAGAATGCAAATAGAAATGGACCATGCTTTACAATACCTATAATGATGAAACTGAGCTAGGTTTCACAATACCTAGAATGCATATGAACTAGACTTCTTAACACCTAGAATGATGCAAAATGAGCTAGGCTTCACAATACCTAGAATGTAAATGAACTATGCAAATTATGGAATGAAACAATATTTTTTTTACAAAAAACCTTGATGAATTCAAATGGAGTTGTATTTCTTTTGAAAATAATAAAAAACATTCACCATTGTGACACATCTAAGTTCAAGTTGTCCAAGGGTAGATGATATGGGCTTGTAATTGGCAAAGTGTTTGGAAAATGTGGTAATAAGGATGAGCCATCATGAAGTAAATTTGGCCCATAAGCTTACTAACTCCACTCATGCGAATGATGATGCAATAGTCTTCAAGCTTACCTTGTCATGGGAAATTCCTTTAACGCCCCCAAATTAAAGATCTGAATTGCAGACATCTTTTTCTTTGGTGGCTCAAATATTTGCTTCCATCTAAATGTCCTTTTTCTTTTTCTTTTTCTACCTTTTTTTTTAAACTATTTCTTTCTTTTTGTTTTGCAGTTAAAATGAATAAGAATAAAAGCAATCAATCAAAGATCATAATGGACTTTATTAAGCTTGTAACGTGGCCAAGGTTAAGGGTCATGAATGAAAGGATATTAATGGCCCAAAAAGTGTTTAAAGGTCAATCAAGATCAAGGATATTTTTTTTTGGTAGAGAATAACTCTATTGGTTGCAAAGCATCAACACCTATCTTCATATTTTACTTTCTCTTCCTTTTTTTTTTTTTTTGCATTCCTCTTCCTTTCTTTTTCTCTTATTTGTATACACTTGCTTCAAATATGATGTTTTCCTTCATTTCCAACTTTGGGTTATGTTACAACTTAATTGATAGAAGTTAATCCTCATAAAAAATAGTCCCCAGTGTAGGGGCAATCATTGTCTAAGGTTACTTGGAAAAAAAAAACATTCAGGCTCAAAATGGGTAACAATGGATAATTCACATTTTCATCGGTAGAGAAACATGGCCAAACTTCATTTCAAATCATGATTGCCTATTTTAAAAAATTTTAATCACAAGACAAAATATGACATTTGTCTTCCTTTTTTTGAGAAAAAGAGGCAAAATACACACTTGGATAAAGAGAACTTCATTGAATATGAGAAGAGTACATTAATTTATTCGAAATGGAAGCAAAACATAAAGAAAACACCCAATACATCCTAAATAAGAAATTTCAATCCTCAACCTGTATGCTTTGGGAATGGGTTGGTCTGAACATTGGGCCCTATAGCCTGTTTATCTCCATAATCAAACTCAATCCTCCAACATCTGAGCCTTTATACCTGAACCTTCAATGATAAACATCTTTCAATAGTATGTCCACGTGTATCCATGTGATACTTGCAAGTCTTATTAGGATTGTACCATTTGGGGAGAGGATTTGGGACAGGTCTTGGGACTTCTAGAGCCACTAAGTTCTATGTTAGCGGGAGTCATAGATGTCACTATACCTGAATGGAACGGCCATGCCTATCAGAATGATTACGAGGGAGGAACTTGATGCATTTCCTAAGTTAACTAGGTGGGATGGGAAAGGAAACATTGTTCACTGAAGGTGGGGTGTGAGTCTCATATGGGTAAGGGTAGAATGGGGAAGGTTGGTAAGTAGGGTCTTATGCATATTATGGAGAAAACAGTTCTTCAAATCCGTCATTATATACATCAATTACGCTAGTTTTATTGACCGCCATAATTTTAGTGAAAGAAATGGCTGATGGGATAAATATGGTAGTTTAGAACCACCTTTATTTATCATTACCCTTCATGCCACTTAACTTTTAGCTTATAGGGTTTCACACTTCCTTCTCTCACTTTCGATATTTAATCCTGAAAATAATCCACTCCCTCTTTCATTTTCCACATCGTGAAACGCCAAGCCACTACCACTGCTAACCCGTACCGTGTCGTCTCCCTTCTGCTTGCCGCCTAACCCGCATCATGCTTTGATTCAGAGCTGTTCACCTCTGCTTTGTGTCAAGCTTCAAAGCTCGTGCCCGAGAAACCTTCTTCATCATGGTTCACCTCTACATCCTGGGCTTCTGCTTTGCTCTCCCGCTCTTCTGCTCTACCATGGCTCTTCTTTGCTCTCGTTGCTTCTCTCTCTCGCTCTCCTTTGCTTTGGTATGTTAATTTACTGGTCTGGTGCAGGTTCCCTTGGACTCCTTTGACAAATATAACACCCTAATATTTAACTCAACATGCCTAGGATGTATTTAAGTTAATTATTAGTTATTACTCTTTTGTTCTAGTTCTTTAATTTAAACTCCTAAAAATATGTTAATGAAAATACAGGTAAATTTTTTTTTTTGAATTTTAAAAACAAAACATGAGCCACACATACTAAGTAAACCCATCATCCATCTTGTGTAAAATAAAAGCTAGTCACCTGCGTACACAACAATAACATGAATAATCACATCATCATATGTAATTATAATATAAATATTATCCGTTCCACATCTAGCATCAAAATATATAACAAAGAGGATATTTTGCCCACCAATAGAGGTTGGGTTAGATGTAGTCATTCGAACAAGACATAAATAGTATATGGGTGGAAAATCACCGCTAACAACACCTACTAATAACATACAGGAGAGGGAGATAGGTCTCGGCACACGAGCAAGGTTAGCAAGACATTCCACAAGGAAGATAAGGCTGGTTAGCAAGATCAAGTACATCTACCAGGTGAGATCATCAATGGGAATCACGAACATCGCCATTGCTTTCTGAAGACAAGATGGAAAGAAAGAAGAGGGAATGAGAAACTTATAAAAGAATCTCAATAGGGTACTCACCTCATAATGCATTGTGTCATCATCATCGTCCTTAGGAACCTTGGGTTTCATTATGAAAATGTGAGTATGCATAAGGTTCTTTTATTAATTTCCAAATACCTTTAGCCGAGGTCCATGTCTTTTAGCATGAATCTTAATGTCATGAATGCAACATACTATATCATGAATGTATGTCTATACCATATGCAACATATAATAAAATATACATTGAATGAACATAACATAACATATGCAATTTATTTCAACATAGTTCATTCGTTTAGGTGACTTAAAACTTCTTATTCTCTTTTCTTTGGGGCCACCCTAATACTCTCCCTTTTGAGGGTTTTAGGTTATGAGCTCATACCTAACTAGTCGTCATTAGTCTAAACTTATCCTCTTGATAAGCTAAAATTCTCAACTCCAGAGTACGGGTTAGGGGGTATAGGAACACCTTTTGTAACCATTGATTCCTGGAGTCTAAAGGGTCCTTTCTTTGGATTACCTCTCATAACCTTTAATTCGGGAAGTCTAGAGGATCACTTCCATATGTTTTATGTCACCTTAACATTATTGGATCACTTCTCATAACCTTTAATTTGGGGAGTCTAGAGGATCACTTCCATATGTTTTATATCACTTAGAGATGCAATACATGAACATATAATCATAACTTATCATTCATCATTTCATACTCATAGAACACATCAATTATGCATCTCAAAGACTTAAATCATAATTGCATAAATCACATAGGCATGCTATTATCAACATTCTTTGAAAAGTAAACATGTCTCTACCCAGTTGCCAGAAATTAAGGAGAGCTCAACTAATACTCATATTATACATCGACAAGATCTAGATAATGCACTAAAGGTCATCACAAACACAATCAGACATTCCCAACACATCATTATACATTAACTAATAATCCAAATTAGTATCCATAATTAGTAACTAAATTTTCTTAAATTTCTCTCAAGACAAAACACATGAAGTCTTAACATAAAGTAAAACTCAACTGTAGTCCTATCATTATTATAAGGCAGAAGTCAAAAATATTGTAAATATATCCATGGTGAAAATCTTCATTTAAGATAAAAGGAGCAAGTCTTGAGCTTTAGAGATTTAAGTGATAACAAGAATTATAAACATGCTATGCAATCTTATTTTCATCTTGATCATTATAAGGTGATAACTTGAAATATAAATATGATTATGCAAGGCTTGAAAATTAAAGATGATATGCAAAGCTTGGAAATTAAACATGAAATGCAAGCCCATTTACTTATCTTTAGGAATTTAAGTGATGACTTGGAATATAAATATGATTATGCAAAGCTTGAAAATTAAACATGATATGCAAGTCCATTTTCTTATTTTTAAGAATTTACGTGATAATTTGAAATATAAACATGAATGCAAAGCTTGAAATTAAACATGATATGCAAGTTCATTTACTTATCTTTAACAATTTAGGTGATGACTTGAAATATAAACATGAATGCAAAAGCTTGAAATCAAACATGATGTAAGTTCATTTACTTATATTTGAGGATTTAGGTGATGACTTGAAATATAAAGATGAATGCAAAGCTTGAAATTAAACATGATGCAAAGCTTGAATTAAACATATGCAAAGCATGATGCAAAGCTTGAAATTAAACATGATGCAAGTCCATATTATTATCTTCAAGAATTAGGGTGATTGCTTGAAATATAAATATGAATATGCAAGGATAGAAATTTAAACATGATATGCAAGTGCTTGTAACAAAAACATGGATGCAAGTTCCTTATTATATCTTGTTAAGCTCTAAACTCAAGACTTCTAAAGAATGAACTCTTTAACTCCAATTAATCTTAACAAAGAATAAATGAGCTTTAGAGTTCTCATTCCCATGGTTCTAAGAACCTTGTTTCATGAACTCATCATCAAGCTAAAAAAGAATCGTTTTAAAGGAAACTAACAATTTTTCCATAAATCTTTTGACAATCAAAACTAAACCTTGAGCTTTAGAGGTCCATTATATGATAGATTCACAATTACCACCATGGTTCCTCATCATCAAGCCATGGTCATTAACAAACCACGAATCCGGAATTTTAAGCAAAGAAACAAGAAGAACATGAAATAAACTCCCTACCAAATTGTTTCTTATTTGCAAAAACTAAAACTTGATCTTTTAAGAAGTGAGAAGAAGAAAATCTAAAGCTAATAATGATGGTGATTTTCCAAGTAAGGTTTGAGTGGAGGAAGAATTTTTCTTGTGTTTTTGTGTTTGGTAATGGAAATGTTATGTGTTTAAGAGCTGTTTTATGGTTGGAATGTGTATGCTTGAGGTTTAGAGGTTGGTTAAAGGTTGGGAATGGAGTCTCTTGGTTATGAATGAGGAAGAAGAAGAAAGCTTAAATTTTAGAGAGAATTTGAGAACTTAGAGCAAAATTTGAGCAAGAAAACTATCAAGAAAGCTAAGAGAGTTTGTGTGTGCAATATGGAAATGGAAGAGCTCATATTTATAGCCTCCCAAGGGCTGTATGGCCGCTGCCTTGGCTGCACCAATGGAGGGTTTTGTTTCAATTTTTAATTATAGGAAACATTAAAGAAAGAAAGCATAATTGGTGGTAATAATTTTATTTATGTATAATGGATGAAAAACTCTAAAATATGGTGCTAATGGGAGACAAATGTGGCTGATTACCCTATGGTGGAATTGAGTGGGATTTCTTTAGATTAAACATAGCCTTAAATTGTGGAAAAGAAAGCTAAAGAAATAGTGATTTGCTTGGACATATGTGCAAGTGTATTGTTGTTGAAAAATTTAAAAAAAATGTGGGCTGATTAGGGGCATTATGGCTGCTGGTTTCTGATGCTTTTAGGATCAGATTTGCTTATTATATTGAGTGGTAAATCATGTATTAGATGTTTAACTACTTAGGTAAAAGGTTAGGAATTGATAGATTAGTGAAAAAGGGTAAAATGTTAGGTATTTAGGTCAATTCAAAACAAGGTAAAATAAATAATCATACATTAGTGAATGAAGTAAATTTCAAGTAGATAAAAATCAATTTGTAACATAAGTTCTAAACTTAAGATAAGAAAATATAATTTTACTAGATTTTACCTAAAAAATCCTAAGGTAAACTGAAATAATGAATTCTTGTAATTAAGGAAAGGAATTAAAATTTTACCTTAAGTAAATCTTAGGCTTTAATTACCTCAAGTAATTATTTTTTTTAACCTTAGGAAGTTAATTTTTAACTCTAGGTTAATGATTGAAATCAACTCGAATTGAATTGGAGTTAAAATTGCCTTAATTACTTAAGTAAAACTCATTAAGCGTTCACTAGGGAAAAAAGATAATTTCACATAAAAACTCTTTGTAATTCCTGGACATTCTCAAATTATACTTGAAATAGTCTTTTTGAACTTTTGGGTGAAAGGATTCAAAAGTTGCATCATTTCATGTAAAATTAGGGGTAAAACGGTAATTTTCACAAAACCTCCCAGGGCTCTAGGATTAACCTTTTATTAAAAAATTCTTTAAAAGCATCATTTTAACCCTTTGGGTGAAGTCGGGTTCAATTAGCACTTCATTCGGTGTAATTAGCTAGGGGCGTTTTGGTCATTTTACGTATCAGAAACTAAAAATGAGATTCTTCTACTCTCTAGCACACATAACTCATGTAATCCCCTATCATCATCAAAACATCCCTTGGAGGATGGTTGGGTGGTCCTCATTTTCGGTAAAAATGACCTCAGGGGCATTTTGGTCATTTTTCACGTCAGAAAATTGGGTTTTGACACTCTCGCATGAAATCGCTAATTTTCTTGTAACTTTTCTCTAATGCTATACTCCTTTATTGAGGATTAGTTGACCTCAAATTAAATGCAAGAATTACCTAGGGGTAATTCAATTAATTTTACTCATAATAAAAATTAGGCGTTACAATGAAGACCTTTTCCATCGTTGATGCTAAATCGAGGATCTGGAAGGAGAGTGTATATATGGTTTTGCATATATTGGGGTTTATTGTAGCTCGAAAGTAAGGAATGCAAGCAGTCATTTTGATCCTTTTTTTTTATTGTTGAAAGATACTATGTAAAAACAAAAAGGAATAAATTCCAGCTTTTTTTCTGTGAATAAAATTTAGGCCAGTCATTATTGAAATTTGGATGGACATTTTGTATAAATAAATTCCTTCCCATCTTATTATTATTTTCTGGACATTTTCCTATGTGTTCGATCAAAATTGCTCCTTTAGATCGGGTTTTGTTACATTGTGTAACAATCCCAAGTTGTTTATGTTTTTTTGCATTGGATTTTGATTTAAATTGATAGCTGGGGGTTAATGTGAAAATGATTGAGTAATATGATTTTTCTGGATTCTACATTTTGAGGCCTTGATAGAGGCAATATTGAAGATCATGCAAGTAAGTCTCTTAGTTCTTCATGATTTAGGTGCATAACAGTTTGCTTTGGATAATTAGGTGAATGGATTAATGTATAGTGTGCTTGTTGATATTGGCTTCTATATGGACTTTTTGCTTCCCATTATACTTTTTGCTTTCAATAAGCCAACATTTTAGCATCATTGCAAAGTTTTGGTTCATCAATCATTTTTCCCTTGCATCAGGTTTCATTGAAAAGTCTTAGTTGTACTCATTAATCATGTAGATATGAATGAATAAAAGTTGTTTTGGTTCATTAAGTTGGCAAGTTTTGGTAGCATTTGGTTTTTGTTATTACTTTTTAGTTTCTAAAGTTGAGGTTCAAATTTTATTATAAAAAAGGTAGCTTTGTTTTTCTTTTATTAGTGTAGCTAGATTGGATTGAAGGCTTTGGGAGTTGAAGCAATAAAAGGGTGAAGGCTAGAATAAGGAGCTAAGCTTAAAAAACTCCAAATTCCATCTCTTTATTGCTTTCTATTTTAATTGTTTTCATTCTTTTTGTTCTCTTTGAATTTTACTATTTTACTTGTGAGTCTTATTGCTTGTGTATTTTTAAAATGTTAGTCCTTGGGATTTAATATGTTTAAGTCTAGAGCTCAACCTATAGCTATAAGACAAATTTATATTAATAATTTTTATGATAGCATGCTTATTTGCTCAGCTCTAGATAGTAGTGTTTAAGGTCCATTAGTTGGGTCTTGAGTACTGTTTGTTCTAGAGATGGAGTTAGTTTAAACACTAAGACAAGGCAAATGCTAAAAGCACTAAGCTTTGTATTGTATTCCTGAAGTGAATATCTACCATCTTTATTGCTTAAAAAACTTGTTACTTTGAAACAAAAATAACCATCTCAGGTTTTTTTTTGTTATTTTATTTTTTCCCATATAGGATAATGTGTCCCATAGGAATTAGATTAGTATTGACTGTCCCTTACATTGAGTGGCAGACTATTAGCTGCATTTTACAATGCTTGGACACATGATGCTTTGGGTTTGTTATGGACTATGCAATCTTTGGTTGTTAGCTCAATATTATCAAGGATAGCTTTACAAAATGAATAATTGAAAAACCAAACATCTATGTCTAAAAGAATAAGTAATAGGAAAAATTCACATGGCATAAGAAAATTGTCCTATACTAATTCTTCCTACCTTTGACAATGAATTTTCTTAAGTATTCACTATAATCTATGTCTATTACCTTTAAAATACTTTGTTCTTTTCTACTATAATCTGTTCCAAGTTATCTAACTCCTTCTTATATTATGTGCTTCCTAAATACATAAATAGATTTTTGGCATCAAATGAAAATGTTTTTTTTTTTAATCTTTTTAGGATGCAAGATTGCAATTTGTTTTGGTGTAGGTGGAAGAACAAAGAGGAAGTTGTGTCCAGTTTGGAGTTAGCAAAGCTTAGCTTTCTTCATTTTCTTCATTTGACTAGCAAGTTCATTGTATTAGTGTCAAGATTAGTTTCTTTAAGTTTTAGCTTTAGATAGGCTGGTACAGCCTTCTAGGTTACTTTTTGTTGCTACAATATTGTGCCATTGCCTATTGGTGACTTAGTGATAATGATCTACCGAATATATTCTATCTAATCTGTAAACCTTGCTACAATGTTTTCAAGATAATTTTGATATATTGTTGATGCTTAAGTTTCTTTTGTTAATGAGTAAATTAAATATGTTCCATAAATGATAATATATTTTAAGATTTGTTTCTTGTTCCTTGATTTATGCTAGAGCTTTCTATGCTATATTTTATTAGGCCATTAATGTTCTTTCTATTGTCTCTATAGATTGGAATAGTGAAAACCCCTTCCTTGAAGTAATTAAAACTAGCAGTCATTTTAGTGCTTAAAATGTGTCTTGATCCATGTTTAATTATTTTACTTTATCTAGTTAGCTTAATATGAAATTGAAGCTGATTTTATTAAACTATTTTGCATGATTATTGAAACATTTTTTAATTGGTGTTGTAATTAGGTGGTTTCAAACTACTACATTAAACAATGTTTTAAAAATATTTACTGAAAATACGGTAGTTCAATTAATTTTTTAAAAATGTCACTAAAATTTGTGGCGGTTTTTTTATAACGACCATTATTAAGAAAAAAGCGGCGGTTATAATCGCCATAATTTAAAAAAAGCCGCCATAATTTGTCTTTTTTTATAGTGGCTAGTATGGATTATTCTTGGGTAAATGGATTGCAAGTCATGTGAACCTCTCCCTCCTTTTTTGAAAGCCAGGCTTCTTAAACTTCTCTCCAGCTAACTCAACTTTCTTTCTCTAATAGCATCTTCCATTTGCTCCCAGTGATCACCACATCAAAGAAACGTTTAGTGACACAACCAAGCAACTTTTCAAAGTACGACCCATCTAGAGTCTTAACAAAGAGTTCGAACAATTTCTTCTCATTTAGCGGAAGCTGCACTTAGAAGCTTTCTCCCTCCACCTTTGTGCAGACTCTCTAAAAGTTTTTGCCTAATCTTCCTCATCCTTTGAAGATCAAAATGGTTGGGGGCAATATCCATAACAAACTGAATGCTGTTTCACAAATAATTCTACCAAACTTCTCCAACTTCTTATCTGATTTTTATCAAGTTGTAGAAACCAAGTCAAACCTTTGCCTGCCAAACAATGCTGAAAACAATGAATCATCAACTCCTCATTCTTGTGGGATGAAGCCATGCTCTAAGTGTACATGGTCAAATGGACCATAGGATCAGTCTTCCCTTCAAATTTCTCAAAATCTGGAACCTTGAAGTTTGCAAGTATCTCAATGTTAGGGAAGATAGAAATCTTGAGCATCTAATCTCTTATAAGCTTCTAGCCCTTGCATAGCACTCATTTTTTTTCCGGTATCTTCATTTGCTCAACATCTTGGTATCCTCTTCCCTAATTGTCTCATGATTCGTGGGCGCTTTCTCTTGATGTTTTGGAGTGATGATCACAACTTCAAGCCCACCATCATCATTGGCTTAGTCTCCTTCAACATTGTCATTGTTGTATAGCTTCTCAGTTAGAGGTGTTATTGCCAAAGTTGTTATTGGGGCTTGATTCCTTGTTTGAAGACAAATCCTTTAGCATAATCAGGATTTGCTCAAAATTTCCCTCCAGTTTCTCTAGCCTTTGCTCTCCTAAGCTTAGAATTCCCAATCTTTTCATGATTATCAGCCATTTGGGAAAGATTCAGGTTTAATTGTTTAGTAGGAGCATAAGTCAGGACAGTTCTTCGGAGTTGAGTAAACTTGCGATGTGGCACAATGATGAGTAATCTAAAAAATTGGAAAGAAATCAGCATTTGAATTTTTAAAGTTTTTTTTTAATAAAAGAAGACAGGATGAAAAAAACTTCTTTTTTTGGAGGAAATATTAATGTAAAACCTATAGACCTTAAAAAAAGTTTTTGTATTATGGGTAGAAAAATATTTTTTTTATGAGCTTAAAAAAATTACATAAACTTTGGGTGACTCTATCAATGTATGGCTAATGGGAAAGATCTAGACTTCTAAAGGCCAATGGTCCCCAGATTGTTCTCATCTCAAGAGATAAGAACCTAGCTTATAAACACCACAAGGAGGGATAAATCCTCTCAGGATGATTAATTCACAAAACTAGTAACAATCTTTGGGGTGTCTCAACAAATGCCAAGTGGGCATAAAGCCCCTCAGGAATAATGTTGGGACCCCTCCTACTCCTTGGGTAACATAAGCTCAGGTATAGAGCCCAAAAAGTATGTGAGGTAAGTGATAGTGAAACATATGTAAGAATAAAGCCAAAAGATAGATACAATAAATAAATAAATGACAAGTTATCTATGCTAAGGTTTAAATGATAAGGCAAGTAAATCAATTACTTATAGATATAATAAGCAATTATATACAAATCACAATCAAATAATTATTTATCAAAAGAATCATACAATTATTTACAAATAAAAGGAAACAAAAGATAAGCTAAACTCAATTAATATTTTTGCACAACTCACTTCATTAGGCTTGACTCTCTAACCATCTCCATGAGTCACCAAATTTCACAATGTCCTGAGGGCGCCGCGATGAGAAAAAGAATTTAAATTTTTAATGGTCTTCAATGGAGTCACCACCAATTTTTGTTTATGTTAAAAATTGGAAAAACCTTTTAATTTGGCAAAACTGGTCCTTTAAAATAAAATTAGGTTTGAGAGTCTGATTTTGATTATGAGAGGGTGGAAACTTAATCCCACTGCACCCTTAATACATCCTTCTCACGATGGTTACCCAAAGTTTGTTGTGCAAAGTTAAAATAACTTTAACAATTTATTTTTCCCTTAAAAACTAAAGTCTGAAAAAATATTTACAAAATTTAATAATAAATATCTACAAAGAAAATAAAACCAATTTAGCAAAATTTAATTTTGGCTTGACAGAAATATTTGCTCTACGTATCCTTTGGTGCAATGAAGAACTCAAAGAGACATAGTTCTTCTAAAAAATAATTATGGGTTGGGTTTATTTTATTTTATTTTTTTAACAAAAGAAGTACAAGAAATAAAATTTGTTTTTGCATAGAATTCAAGGTAGCAATAGGCTACTCAGTAAATCCTTTACAATTTAACAGTGATGAAGGAGACACCAACCCTTCAGTCACAACTATTGACTGTGCACAGATTAAACAAACCTTTTATTGACGATCATGAAAAAGAAATCTTAATTGCTAAAAATACATGAATGATAAGGTAATTAAACCCATTTGTATGTTGATACATCTTTTTAGTTTTTTAATTGAAAATGAATTTGGCACGTAAATCAAAAGGGAAAACCAGAAGACTAAAAAAAGAAGGAAAAACTAAGGACACGGACTGGCACAAAATGAAAAGAATCTGATGCAAAATAATAGACATGATGATGATGATATAATAATGATGCTAATCAAATGAAATGACAAAAAAAAAAAACATGAAAACCTCTACATACTAAAAACTAAAACGTGTAAGGGGAAAGAGCTAGGGCGTTGGGTGGTGATGTGGGATGAAGGCAAGGTTATGAAAGGTGGTTAGACGGATGGTGTTTGCATTATTGCATGGGTCTGAATGAGTGATGGTGAGTTAGTTTTTGTGGTTGGTCAAATATGAAGGTTCACCATGGCTTAATAGGAAGCTTGGATGGAGGTGAAGGTCACAGTGTGAGTTGAGGAGTTGAGGATTGGCTGTGGATGGAAGGGTGAATGGTGGCATCAGAGAGATAATGCTTCAGCTTTGCAAAATGAGCTTGCCCTAAAGGGTATGCATAAGGGCTTGATGGGTCAAAGGGGAGGATCTGACCATGTGATCAGATTGTAAGTCTCATCTAATCGGCCTCCTTATTTTCACAAAAACTATACTTACTTATACGCACTTCTAACCTAAATGTAATTAATGGAAGAAAATTATTTTGATGTTACTTGATAAAATCTGATCTGATTGAAATCAATTACAAATAAAACTGATTGAAACTAATTTATGCTAATGGATTAGATGGAAATAAATTAAAATGCTAATGGAGACTAAATAAAAAAAAACTGATGGACAAAACCAAAAGGAAAACTAATGCTAGTTAACCCAAAAAGATCATATTCTAATTTAAATTTCTTTTTTTTATAGAGCAAAGAAAGAAAAAAAAGCACTCATTTTTTTTGTGTGACATGATCAAATTGGGTGCTGACGCGAACTAATTAAATGAATCAAAGGATGTACACCTGTTCTATAATTAAAACTAAAGTGACTAAGATGACACCAATGACATTTAAATTTTCCTTAATCCTTTTTGAGTATCAATTGTGTTACCCACCATTTTTTTGTTTGTGTTGTCTTTAGATGAGTCTCCAGCCAAGACATTGGTGTTCCATGAGTTTGAGCTTGGAGATAGCAGATGGTCAAGGATTTAGCCATTTATCTTGTCATTTATCTTCTATGTTCTAGTTCTTTGGGCATGTAGACTATTCATATTATGTTCACTTTCATGTCTTGAGACCATACTTATATGGATGATTATAGCTGAGACGAAGCCTTATTATTACCACGTGATTAGGTTCTTTATGTTTGTGGGGTGTTTAGGATTAATATGAATTTGGGTGTGGATGCCATCTATGGGTCCATGTTACTTATGACATGTTTATTTACCTATGATATAGAGATATATGATATGACTATGTGATTAAGTTTATGAAATATGTCTATGTGTTAAATTAAATGCTATGTCGAGGGAATGCCATAATTATTTATCGTGTGTGTTTTTATTTTTGTTATGAGTTATGAAAATGCATTAAACAATTGTTTAAAGTACAATCACATTTTACGCAAGACTCTTATCCTTTTCATGTTTTCAAAAAAATCCATTATGATATTTTCTACTACAAGTATTTTAAATGTTATGGTCTAAAAATAAAATCAAAGCATAATAAACTAATAATTAACCAATATGACTTAATCATAAGAGCCTGGTAATTAGGGTGTTACAATAATTATAAAATCCCTCATGTGTTTTTTTCAAAGTGGATTTTGGGATTTTAGCTTGTTTTGTTCAATAAAGAATGATGGAGAGAGTTATTTCAACTTTATAATTTGATCTCATAAACTTATAGTTACTAGAAGTTAATTTGGATACCTTATTTGTGTTGATATTTTGACCTTAATGATCTTTTGAAGGTCTTTGGGGTTTTGTTTGCTTTCTTTGAACTTGGGTGATGAGAATATGTTTATTTCAAGCTGAAATCACATCTAAAATTTTGATGTGCTGGAAAACTAATTTTGCAACCCTTTTTTATCCTTGATTTTATGAAAAGTTTAAGGTTCCAATTGGGTATTTGGGTTGAGCTTTGATGTTTTAGCAAGATTGTCATTTAAATGGGTTTAAAATGAGTTTATGAATTATGCTTGAGAGCTTTGGTTGTTGGAAAATTTATTTATGGCCCTAGGACTATATAAAAGTAGCGTTTTAGGTGGTCTAAGGGATTTGGAATTTTCGCTAGGTAATTTTGATAATGGAATAGTTGTTGTTATGTACAAATATGAATTTTAAAAGAGAAAAAAAATCTAATTTTGAGTGTATTTAAGATAATTGTAATGGGACACTTTGATTTTAGCCTAAAGGAGGGTTTTTGGGGCTTAGGTTCAGAAATTTTTGCATTAATTGGATTGTTAGTGTTGTTGTGTTGATTTGATAATTTTGAAAGTGCAAGATTGGTGTTCTACGAAGCATTTGAAAATAATGAGTTTATTTGTGGATATGGAGTGAATTTGAAAGTTTATATTTTGGCATGCCAAAATAATGTTATGATCTCTTGTAGAATACTTAGCTGGATCGGTACTTTGATTGAGACTTGTTGGAATTGAGTTGGTTATGTAGGATAAGATATTGTGAAGTGGGAAGTATAACAGATACTATGAAATATAACTTAGCTTAGTTTATTGCAAAGTAAATGTTGAAGCAATAAAATGAGATAAGAATATGCCTTATGAGCTTATAACACAAAATATAATGAAATATGTGAGTTTCTTAAACTTTGGTATTGAAAGTGGCAAATGCATACTTTATGTCTCAAAAGAGTGCATGAGATTTCATATGTGTGCTTCTTGTCTTATAACATTGCATAAGACTTCATATGTATGGTTTATATCTCATAAATGTGCATGAAATTTTCACATGTAAAGAGTTCATACCGTGAAAAGTATTTTACAAAGGAAAGCATATATCTATGGTTTGAAATAAGCATGTTTATGTGCATTACTGATTGATGATAACGAGAAAAGAAAATTAAATGAACCCCCTATACCAATTTAAATCTAGCGAAGGCTAGTTGGTTGAACTCATCCTAGGTGATATGTGATTTTATAGTTTTTGTGATTGTGTGTAAATTGCCAAGGAGCTAACGTAGTTGGCTAAGGTGACAATGAGAGCAAGTGGTATATCTATGCAAAGTACTAAAATGTTTAAAGTATGAGAAAAGTTAAAAGCAATGATCAATGAATACAATTACATGAGCATCCTTTATGAATTATTTGTTCATGTGCTATGAGGTATTTTATGATTTGTATTGCTTAATACCATGACTATACATTTATTCATGAATTTGGCTGCATCAAGATTATAAGGTAGCATGCATTTACCTATAAAGACCATGTATAAAAGTAATACCTAATTCGGGACTTGACTGATTTTCGAAACTTAAAATGAATTTGAGGTATGAATACTTTTCTTAATAAACTAAGGTTTGCACACGTTGCTTTCCTTTTCCCTATAATTAGAGAGGTTTGCTTTCATTGTAATTATCAAAATTTAAAGAAATAAAAACATGTATACTTTATATAACCATGTTCTTCTAAATATAAAAATTATATATATATATATATATATATACTATACACAGATGGTATAAATAAAATTTATATAAACATCCAGTTAGGTATTATCACATAAGTAAAAATATTTGACTCAACCACTACCTTAAGTTCTAAAAACATTTTTGCAATGAACCAAGGGTATCCATCGCATGAAGAAGTGACTAATCCCTTCGAGTCGTAAAGATCACAATGTGGGTATTACCTTTGGCCAAGAGACTCTCTCCATATACATTGCCAAAATCGAGCTCATGATTAGATGCTTAAGTAGCCTAACTAGCTACCAACTATACTAGGTCTCATGATTTAAAGTTCTTAATAAATAAACACAAGTGATTAAATAATACTATAAAATTCTTTTATAGTAACAATGTATCAGAATCAATCTCTGTTTACTTTTGCCTCTCTCTCTCTCTCTCTCTCTCTATATATATATATCATATATATATATGTTATTGAACATTTATTTACTAATACTTATATAGTACTAGTGTAGGAACCCATGCGATGCGCAAGAATATTAATTTAATTATATGTAAAGTGAATAATATGATTGGAGTAATAATTATCATGATAACATATTATATACATGAACCACAACGATATAATGCAATAAGTTATGGTTCAATTTGCCAAGAATAAATAAAAATTAAGTCAGGTATATCTCTATAGAAAACAAAATATTTGTGTAACATCAAATCAAAATAGTTTAACAACTAAAACAAAATATTGATATATAGTAGTTAATAATGACATTAGTCTTCCAATATATATATTTTTCATTACATGTATTATGACATGCAATTTGAGAAACAAACCAAAAAAAAAAACTAATTATTAGGTATACATGATAACTTAGATTTAAGCATCTTCCATGACTCGTGCAATATTAAATCAAAAATTAAATTAAGTAAATATATGTAAGCTGAATTAGTATATTTGCTTTGACTTGTGCGGTGCACATAAATGATATATAATTTAAAATAAAAAGTATTTGAATTTTGTTTACATTTAATAAAAAAATTCAATAAAAGATAATAATCATTTTGAATCATCAAGGATATGGAAAGCCAATTGCTAGAATGCTTTATTTTCTTATAAGCAATGATCATTCCAAAAATAAAAAATGAGGGACAATGCATGAAATTACTTCTTGATTGTACTATAAAAAATGTGTCGTTGATCATGTTATCAAAAATTAAAGTC
This sequence comes from Dalbergia oliveri, assembly GCA_030441495.1. Lineage (NCBI taxonomy): Eukaryota > Viridiplantae > Streptophyta > Magnoliopsida > Fabales > Fabaceae > Dalbergia > Dalbergia oliveri. The sequence continues at coordinate 32,157,168 of JAMLFY010000004.1, read as the reverse complement.
ATGTTCCAAAACTAATGTCAATTCATTACTATAAATTAACATTTTGCTTTCATTGTATAACTACTCTACTTAATGTTTATATACTCAGCATATGTCTAAACATAACTTATGTGAACTAATGTCTAAACATAACTTAATGTTCCAACATATGTCCATTTCATACATGTACAAAAGATGTTATCCTCATAAATATTAATCCAATCATATCATTTACTTATGATTTTATTTTCATTCCTGTGCATCACAAAATATTCTACTCTAGTACTATTCTAACCTTGCAAACCCCCTAAGAATTAATTAGATCACTTTATAATATCAACAGAATCTTCAATCATTTTAATGTTGAATACGGCCTTTCGCTTTTCAATTGTTTCAAAAAGCAATGATAAACCTCAACTAACTACATATTCTAGTGACAGGACCAATTCCATCATAGTATGAAATACTTTTCTTATTGGAAAAATACAAAATACATATTCAAACATACCTTATTACAAGAGAATTTTAGGTCCTTAATTTTTCTCCAAGAACCTAAAGAAGAGAAAAGGTGATTTTTGTGAACTCAAAAAACTGAAAACTATCACTACCCAAGAAATTAATTGATTAATAACCATTACAATGATTTAAGCTATTTCAAAATAAAATAAACACATTAAAAGTTCTTCTGCATATAAAGCATGATCAAATAAAAATTAATCCATAAACACCCTATAACATAAAATAGTCCGTAACCAAAATCAGTGATTAGCAATTTCAAATTAACACAAAGAATCAATAATCTGTACCTAAATATCAATTATATGCATATGAGGCAATTTAATAGGTTTTAAAATGATAGTAATGCCCAAAAAGGCCCTGTAAAATAATTAAGCACTATTAAGTAAGTTCAGACAAGAATCCAACAAAGAAACCTATTACACTCATAACTAGAATATCAAAATTCCTCACCCAAGTATTCAATTCATCATTCAAAATTCACACTCAAGCACTCACAATAACTTAAGCAATAAGATACAACATGATGAAACTAATATAGACACTCAAAAGTTGCAACATATATAGATATTAAAACTAGAATAAAAGGTTTAGATACAAATAAATTTAAAAAAAAAATCAAAGATTGTAAAATGTTCATAAAATAGTTTCAAAAGTTTCAAATAATAAGCATAAAAAATGAAATGAAAACAAACCACACACTAAGGGCCTGTTGTTTAAGTTTCAGTTTTCACCTTTCAACTTTTAGGATTTTATGAAGGAAATACTGAAACTGGAAAATTGAAAATTGAAAACTCAAACCAAATAAGCCTTAAGCTTCTATCTTTCACTTCCACTATAACTCTATCTCCATTGTGGGCAAAAGGTGGATCCTACACAATGGAGAATGCTATCCTATGCTCAGCCACCATCATTTAAGAAAATGAGCCATCAAATTGCCGCACTCCATATCAATGCACACCAAGCCTCACCTTCTCCTTTAAGCTTATCCTCCATCGCGTGCAAAAAGGTAGTTCCACCGTGGTGGATGGAGTCATTACATGCTCATCGCTATTGCCACCATTGCTTTGCCAAACTTTTGTGCCATCCCTACACCATTAATCATGCATCAAGCCTCCGCCTCATGGATCTTTTATTGCAATTGCCCCTAGATGAGATAAGAGAAAAGGTTGAGAAAGAAAATAATGGAGAACAAAAGTTATGGTAGAGCCTTAAACCCTAAACCCTTCATTCATCTGCATCAGTATCTTCGGTCTATGTTTGTTGTATATGATCATAAAGGTAAATTGTCAACTTTAACTTTATGGATAAGATAAAAAGATAAATGAAAGAGAAGCATGAATCATGATTCATAAAAAAGAATGGCAATCATGTGTATGATTTCATGAGAAATGAAAGAACTTCTTCAACCATTGGTCACCCTCCCTAGAAAGGCAAAATATTCGTTGGTAGGGGTGACAAAACGGGTTGGACCTGAGGGTTGGCATTTCTAACCAAATTAACTATGACGGTCAATGGCCATCCGTTTATAGCTAACCCATGGTAAGGTGGGTTAGTAAAATAATTAAAAATATAGCCAAAAATGGGTTGGCTCGCAAACCACCATTTTTGACAGATTGAATTAACACTTTCAACTCAAATAACCAAAATAGACCAATCTGCTTAACCCGGTTTATGGCTAACCAGTGCGGCTCACCCTACCCATTTACCACCCCTAATTGATTGTGAGACAATGAGGCTCATTTACTTTTGATATGTGAATAATCTAAAAGGTTATTATTTGATAGGGAATGAGATTTGTATTTAATGTTTGGCATAAAAATAGAAAGAAAAAGAAAATAGAAGTATGTATATATGGTAAAATTATAAATGGAAAGAATAAACTATTAATTAAAAATGGATATTGTAACATCCCATGCCCTTTATGGATTGACGCTTCCCACAAACCAACACAGGTATTCTCAGGTGCTTTGTTCCCTCACACTCTCCTTGAGAAAACATCCCAAGAGGTCACCCATCTCGAAATTTCTCCAAGTTAAGCATGCTTAACCATGGCATTCTTTAGCGATGGGCTACCAAAAAGAAGATGCATCTTGTTAGTATAGGTAGTACAAATCAATTCATATAAATCATCCTCAATGTAAGTTTAGGATCCCTTTCATTTTAGTGTGTAATCGATTCATTCATGTACCCCTACGTTTAGAAGCCTACTAGGAGCCGCTCCTTTCCATACCTTCTTATACGGTGATCACTTCTCATCCTTGTCAGTCTCGAGCTTTACATGCCCACCAACTTCTCTTGGTTTGTCCCCAAAACAAACCATACTTGGAGAGGTGCCTCTTGATACCATTTAGTATAAATTACCCATTGTGGCGTCATCTACTGGATACCACTTGGTATAGAACTAAGTCTTCTCTATGTTGATGAAAAGAGAAAATGCACTGAATTAGGTTCCATGGTTACAAGAGGAAATGCATGATTATTATTGTTTCTACATATGACTTTACATGATATTTCTTATATAAATGAGATTGTTAGCTATGTTTCATTATGTTTGAGGGAGTACCCTACTAGAACTTTATAATATTCCTATCCCTATATTTATATGCATTGTGTGTTGTATTCAGATCCTCCAATGCCTGTCCGTGGTATTTTTCCTTGATTTGCCATAGTGGGTGTGGCACTATGAATCGGTACTAGATTCTCTGTATGTAGTAGGCTATTTGCAGGTCTGAGCTTACGTGTTCTTTGGTCGCTCTTTTATTTTGCCCATATTTACTGACTTTGATCCTGCCTTTCCTTATGATGGTGTGACCCTTCACTTGGCACACCCAGTTGTATTCATCGCCTTGCCTCCACCACCAGGCCGCCTCCAAGAGATGCTCCCTCTTTGTCTTCTTATTTGACTCGATCCACCTAGAGGTTCTGACGCTCTTGCCGGAGGTGAGGCCATCATACCGATGGTGAATGGTTTTCTCTAGGAGGATATGAGACATTCAGGACTCTTTGACGTATACATAGTTGTAGCTTAGTGTTAGGACTTCGCAGCCTACAGACTAATCTTGTTAGATGTTTTTGAGGTCCATTTATATGTATATGTTATTTTTGGGCCCTAGTATTTGAGGTTAGACCTATATGGATGTGTTTTTTTTTTTTAACTGAGCTCCTGGATAGCATTATAAGTGGATTAACTTATCCTTCAGGATGATGTATATTTGACAACTTGCATATAATGTACAAATATGTATATATGAATTTTCACAACATGAGTTTAATTTACTTTATTTTCATTTCTCTCGACTAGTATAGATAATATTAGGAAGTGATACTCTTCTAGTTACTGTGTTTTCACTTAAGTAATACATGGTAGTTAAGAGGGTATTACATTTTGGTATCAAGTAAGCTTGAGTATTACCAAGCTTTATCAAAGCTTGGAGTAAGCTTTCTAACAGAAAGCTAGCTTGATCTTTACAAAGGGAAGATGTTTATCCATTCAAATCAAATGAATGGCTAAGATTCAATCTTGAATAACAAGATCAAATCCTAGCCATCCATTTTAATTTATTTTTATAAAGAAATTAGACTTTATATTAAACAATGCTTTTAACTTGGTATAAGATAAGCTTAAGCTACCAAACTTCATAAATTCTTTTCCATAACTACCATGTACCAGTAAATGAGTATAGGTTAACACTGAGTTCAAAATGATGATATTCCTAAGACTACCTTACTTGGATAAATTTGTAGTTGTCTTTATGGATGACATACTTATCTATTCAAGGATTTAGGATGAACGTACACGGAGCATCTTAGGGTCGTGTTACAGTTCCTAAGAGCGAAAGTTGTACGCGAAGTTATCAAAATAAGAATTCTGGATGGAAGAGGTCAGATTTCTAGGTCATGTAGTATCACGAGGGAATTTCAGGAGAATCCCATGTGATTGATTGTTTATATATGATCAATGCATGCATTGGTAAAAAGAAAGATGATACCTTAACAAAAGAGCATGTAGGAACTTCAATTGTACATGTTCTAACATATGGGTAAAATAGAGACAAGACTTATGTTGGGTAAAAGGGAAGGCAAAAAGAGGGACTTCCTTAGAGATATTATGATTCAGTAGACATATTGGCTAGGAATAGAACTGTTGATTTGAGAAAAGAAAAATGAAGTTCGATGATCACGTATAGGAATGAACTTAGTCTTGATAATCAATCTATTACTCATTGTGGAGTTGTCCACTGCAGATACCATTATGTATAAATTACCCATTGTGGATTCATCCACTGCAAATACCACTTAGTATAGAATTAAGTCTTCCCTATGTTGATGAAAACAGAAACATACACTCAATTGGGTTCCATGGTTACAAGATGCATCTTCTTTTAATAGCAGAACTTCACCATTAGCGTGCTTAACTTGGAAAAATTTTGGGATAGGTACCTCCTGGAAGTTTCCAAGGAGCATGTGAGTGAGGACAAAGCATGTTGAGAAGACCCTTATTGGTTTGTGGGCACAGTTGTAATCCATAAGGCATTCACAAAGCATGCTAGAAATGAACTCAATGAAATTCTCATTCATTTCTCATAAGCCAATCTTTAAAGTGTAAAGCATGTATTTATACTCATCATATTTGAATTAAAGGACATTATCTCATCAATTCAATACTTTGTTCATTTTCCAACACCATGGTAGATTTCTCACTTAAGTAGGAAAATTATTTTTCCATATCAAATAACTAATTCAAAGGCTATAAGAATTCTCCATAAATTCTCAACAACCTAAACCAGCAGCTTCCATTCTTGCTTCACAAAAAATATCAACCAACTTGCTTCAAGCCTCTAAATCCTTGCTTAGACTTGCTAAAACCATAAACTTTCCTCACTAAACTTGTTCCACTCATCAATACCCACTAAACTAATCCGATTTGAAATTTCAAATCCTCACCATGCCTCACTTTGATCCCTCATACCTTACTACCTAAGGAAGGGTTTGGGGTTAGTTTAGAGGTTTTGAAGTGAGAGAATCAATCTTGGAGCATCCATGGAGCCAAGATCCATTAGTCTCCAAAAGTGGGGTTTTGTAATCTTAATTGTTGAAATTATGTTTCTTTCAAATTTTGAGTATTTAAATTTTGTAATTATGATTTTAATATGAGGTTATACATAGATATTGATGTATTTGCATTGGTGGAGTAGTTTGGTGTTGTGGAAAAATCATTTTTGTTAAAAGAAGTTTTGGACTACCTTGCTGGAATTTTAGTTTTGTTATAGGCATGACTGGTCTTGATTTTTTGATACATTTGTAGGTATTTTTATGAGCTACAAAAATTAAGCTAACATCCTAATCTAGTTTCACGAATTTTCTTTAGCTTTGTTTTGGACTATTACTCCTCTAAACAAATCAAGAACCAAAACTATGCCTTGCGCCTGCATTGTTAGAAATGAAGCTATAAATTTTGCTAATTTTGTTACTACAACAAATGATTGATTTTTCCTTTGAAATTTTTATATAGTGTTAAGGATATCTTGAAGTCCAACCCTAAATTTTTGTAGGATTTAATATATTTATTTGATACGATAATAAAATTGAGAACTAGGGCTCCTGACTATAATTAAGGGGTTTTTGACCTTTGAATTTCTCTAATTTTGTTAACATAGTTAGAGAATGATTCTTGCTCTGAAAGTTTTACAAGACCTTGGAGACACATTGAGGTGTTATGGAGAAATTTTGGGATGGTGACCCCTGTAAGTTTCAATGAGGACAAAGCACTCTGAGAAGATGTGTTATTTATGAGGATAGTCGTCAATCATAAAGCGGCTTTACATGTTCAGATATTGGTGGGCCATGATTCTTAAGTGATAGTTTTGGAGGGAAATCAAACTCACCAAATATGTACACCTTATCAATTCCACTAAGCCATGAACCTTATTTTAGAGCAATACTAGTGTAGTAACCTAACGATGCACATGAATGCTAATTAGATTAGATATAAAGCGTATGATATAATTGGAATAATAATTATCATGATAACATTTTATATGCATAAATCATAATGAAATAATGCAATCAAGTTATATTTTAATTTGCCAGGAATATTAAGTATCTTTCATGACATCTGGATGATCTGCAAAATAGAAAAAAAAGTTTAAATAAGATATTCAATCAAAATTCAATAAAGTATATATATAAGCTAAATTGCTATGCATGGAAATGATAATAATTAGTAACTACATTTTGAGAAGAATTATTATTAACTACACATAGAACTAACAAAATTAATAATATGCAAAATGATTGTTCTAAAACAACATTTGTGTGAAGAATAATATTCTCAATTATTCTATTTGTCATCTTTTATTACAGTAGTTTAAGATGATATCAATATCCTCTACAAAGGAATAAAAATATGTGAATATTACTTATAATATCAATATTTTTATTAGATTTATGATATTTTTATCAATAAAAAACTAAGAAAAGAATGCTTTTATTGATCCATAATATTGTAGAAAAATAAAAAATAGTAATTTTGGAAAGCTCTCTCAATTAAAAGTCAGTCATCAACAACACTTATAATGTAATTTAGTGATTTTTTTTTTACTTTATTTTTGTAAATCTAACAAAAAATTATAAAATTAGAATTAAAAAGTATATGATAAAACTACTTAAATAGTAAAAAATATAATGTACTATATCAGTTTCAATTAAAATTTAATAAAACCAAATTACATAGAATGAAATAATTATATAAATAAAAGGTATAATTATAAGTTTTTTATTATATAAATTATTTTGAGTAGTTTTAATTGTGTAAAAGATCATGAATTATTGACACCTTGAAACATGTGTTACCACGCATGAACATTATAAAAAAACACAATCATATGTGATTTGCTATCATATTCTATTTGTGACTATGAGCGACCTCAATTAGAACCACAAGCATATTGGAATTCAAATTCATCCCATAATAAGTTCATTATTTATGCTAGAATATTGCCATGCTCAGCACTTCATACTTGATGATTGCCTCCACAATCAAGGATCAACATTAATAAGGTAGTAACAAATCTACTTTAGATCAATTACTTTTGTATCATATTCCTTATCTTTCAAATGATGGCAATCTTTGTTACTTTCAAGGATATGGTTATCATTTTTAATGGATAGAGACCCCATATCAGATGCTACTTTGGTCCAACATTTCTTGCCAAGGCTTTCAGGTATGCACCTAATTATTCTTTCCTATTGTTGGCTTAGTTAGTCAATTATATAAAAGAACATGTATGATGATAATGTATGCCTCGTTTTTGTGAATTCTTAGTTTGTCAATTCTAAGATGAGGGTCTAATTTAAATAAAATCACTTCTATAACAAAAAATTGGGATTTAGTTAAATATTGTGAATTGATGTCTAATTAAAGATTTCTATTATCATCCAACTCAATTTTTTGTCTAGCCATGTCTAGAGTTTGCTAATCCTACAATTCTATTGAGTTCATAGCACAAATCATTTTGCCTCTTTGGGAATGTGTTCCTTGATCAATGCTATAATGCAGAACTAGAACAACTTGGTATAAATGTCTAATTCTCTTCTACTTAGTTCTAATGTGAAGTCTATGAACAATGAGGTGAAATGTGATGGCAATTCTTCATTGGGTCTTAAGCATGTAGTCACTTCCACCAACAATGAAAGAGAGTTCATACTTCTCACATCTCGTCCAAGTGAATAGTTTCTCCAACAACTTCATCAAAGTAGGAGACTAAAAGATAAGCACCCAAGGAACCCAAAGATCAGATAAGGAACCTATCCAAATAGCAACACAAAATTTTTTGTAGAACATCTTCATGCACTATGCTCATCAACACCTATATTATTACTACAACAAGCTTGCAGATAAATCAAAGAATGCCTCAAGATAGAAAAATGATTAGATGGACTCAAGTATATCTAAAGGAATGAGTATAAAAAAAACACATGAATCAAACATCTAGAAAAAATAGTATCCATGGACATAACGATCTAATTCTTTAATAGAAATTGATTAAAAGGAACCCAAGGGAATGACCAATACCCACAACAACAAATAGTTAAAGAAATGAAAAATCATAAGAAATTGTAATAAAAGTATGAATTTGTGATGACAATAAGGATTCGTTCAACACTATTAAAAAGGAGAGAGAGTCTGCTACCTAAAAGTAAACCACAAAACAATAACATGTATTAAAAAAGGGAATGACATGTATAAGTTCTTATGAAGTTACACCAATCATTATGCCATAGCATTAAAACCACTGTAATGTTTACGGTACCAGCTAAAAAAGGACAACAAAGCTTATGATTACCATTTCAAAAGCATCAAAGACTTTTTTCCTACACACATATACCATGATTTTTGATAACCCATAATGTTATTCGTAATCAAGCATTCTCATGACAAATTAGTGCACAACCTTATATAGAAGACAATGAAATAAGCATGATAAAATGAAATAACAAGAGGACTAAAGACCTATATCAATGAGATAATCACTAAGCCTTTCAACATTCATGTTGCACTACCATAGAGCCATTAGTTCATCATAAATGCCAATGATGAAAACCTGATTGGTTTTCTTGATATTAACATCAAGAAGACCATACATAATGGGAAAAATCGGTATTTTAACAATAATGGCCAAAACTAATATGAAAGCAACATTTGCACAAAATATTGAAGCAAAAAGCTAATCGTTTTCTAGAATAATCAACAGTGTTCTATACATTAATTAGAGTGTGCATGTCATTATAGACCACCTGGGATATATTAATTGGTTAGAAATTGATAGTAAAATCAGATTGGAGCATAGTTTTATGCTTAAAGATTTCATAGAACATAATATCTTACTCATCTCTAAAGTGAAACCAATATAAACAGTAATGTTTAAAATTTCAAGAAAAAATGCAAAGAAAATTTAAATTTCATCAAAATGAAAAAGGCACCAAACTCTATTAACCATCAAATTAGATAATAACATAAAAAATAAATAAAATGGTCATCTTTTAATTTTGTAGAGATAAGGTTTCCTAGAATGAGCCTTATAAAGCCCAATCTCATTTTAAGGTCTCCAAGAATGAGCCTTTTTGAAGACTCAACCTGACAAAAAAAAGAAAAAAAAAGAAAAGAAAAAATGCTAAACCTCAAACAAGAAATGGGGAGATATGCAATTTGAATACAAACAAAATGTAAAAACCAACAAAGACATAAATAGGCTGGTACTAAACTAATTAGCACTTTTAATCCATCCAATATGCAAACTTTGTATCTTGGTCATGACCCTTAACCATGAATTTGACTATTCATGCAGTTTATGTATAATAATGAGTAAACCTTGTATCAATAGAGCAAAACAATCAAAATAATTTGCATGCTTCTAGTTCTAATACCTCAATGAACTTTGCTCATACCTTCACCATACCATGCTTCATCTTCATAACACTTTTATGCAATTTCTATAACGTCTTGGATATTTTCTCATCAAATATTGTTTTCTTCATCCTTGAACCCATTCTGCCAAATATTGACCATCATAGTAGCCAATTAGGCTCATCTCCAGGCAGCCTTCTTAGCCCTTATTTTTCCTATTGCATGCCAAAGTTGCCATATATTAAAAAGAAAGATCTCGGTCAAATAATATATCACCCACATAACCATGTTTTATAGATTAAAAAATGTGAAAATGATGCCCAAATTTACCTTCTTACCTATGCACAATAATTAGCTAAAGATAGAGTAGTGCTTTCCATTCTTTTGCAAAGCCTTCTATGTCAAAAAGCCAGCTCTTCCTGAACAAATAACAAATACGGTATAAGTTCAGTCATCATTCAGTTAAAAGAAGAAGAAATTCTAGGTAAGAATGTGCACGAGAAGGGGAGTTGAATCGTGCCTTGCCTTTTCTTTCCGACTTGACTTCTGAAAAACTTACTCAAGATACTATCAAGCTATGAGCTTGAAGTGCAGTGGAAACGGCGTTAGCAACTTTTGAAAGTGAGTTTTCTAGCTGAATATGAAATAAAAGCATGAAAGAGAGTTTTCTAGAACTAACACAGTAAACAAATCAAATACAAAAATAAAATAAGAGATGAAAGAGAAAAAAGATACTACTCAAAAGTTTTTATCCTGGTTTGGCCAATGTCCCTACATTTAGTTCTTAACAACTGTTGAGTTCCACTAAACCTTTTTCTCACAGAGAAATAACAAGGATAGTCTTTATAGTAGCCTTTCCTAGCTCTCACTAGTGACTAGTAGACAACCCCTACTATCACAAACCAAGTAGTTATTCACCAGCCTCTTCAAGTTGAACCAAGTAGTCGTTGACTAGCCTTTTCAAGCTAAGCTCACACCGATCACTATTGGATCAAGGATACAAAGGTTTGTGCTTGGGTTTACAACTCAAACTAACCTACACTCAAGTTTCATAGGATTTACAACGAAAGTTCTAGGAAACACATAAATGACTTATTTCTAAATATTCTTCCTAGGAAGAACATATGAACATGAAGGAACGTAGAAAGAAAATTTTTACAATCAAAGGAAATGATTACTAGATGTGATGAACTTTACAAGCAGATGAGGAGAGATTTTCATAGAGTTTTTTATCTAGTGTCAATCTATTTTTTGAAAGCACAACATCTCTATTTATAGATGGTCTTCCTTGTGATCGTTGCCTTTAATCAATCTTCCAAATGACACGTGTTGATCATCTATTTGTGTCTTGGAAAAGCAATCTAGAAGAGTAGCCTGTCTGTTAGGTTGTTGTAGAAGTCATTGCAAGATTGAGGTTTCTAATGCTACTTCAGAAATTACTCTTACTTCTAAACGTAATTTCTGAACTCTTTCTTTTAGAAGCTGAGGTAGTTGACCATGGTGGTAAAAAAGATGACACGCTAGTTAACTGTGTTTTGACTTTTCAAATTCAAATTTGAATTTAAAAAATCTCCTGTTTCTTGTAGAGCACACAGTCACTATAAGTAAACTTTCTGATGTGTGGTATTATTTCCTTGATGATTCCTGGGTCTTCTTCTCTTCAATCATGGCTTGTTGATAGACAAAACATTGCGAGTGTGATGACTGAAGATAGTAAAACATTTTGGCTTTAGTAGTTGATGGATATCTTCATTTATGGTGTATTTTTGAAGTCTCGTCCTACTTTGAAGTCCAGACCTTGGTTTCTTGCCCTTGATATGATTTCCTTTCATTAGTAAAGCATGTATGCATACTTTGAACGATATAATACTCACTTTCTATTAAGTCCAATATCTTTATATGAGATAAATCATGTTTGCACATACAAAATGAAATTATTCTCATTTGAAGTCCATGTTATGCAATCCGGAAATACATGTATGCTATATCAAAAAACTCAAGGTAGGCATTAGTCATTCTTCAAAATATTTTCTTTAAATTAGTTTTGTTGTCACTCAAAACATATTGCTATGAAGCTTTTTGAAGAGTTCTAAAGCTGACAGAAATGGTTAGCAAAAGAATTTTTAATACATAATCACATGTGGTTAGAAAAAGGATACAAAAGAACTTTTAAGCAAGCATGCATTAGTTTTAATTCTTATAGTAGGATAGCATCAATAATTAGTACTCTAGTAAACCAAGAGAAAGAATTTTCATGCAAGTTGCTTTCAAAATATTGGGTAAAAATTAATGACCTTAATTTCAATCAAGCATGCTTAAGCGACATGCCAATAAAGCAATATTATATAATTCAATGAAAATAACCAATTTAAATAAAACCAAAAATTAAATATTGATGGTGGAAAAAGTTATAAAAGATTCAGAAAAAAAAACAATAACCATTAAAATGATTTAAGTTGTTTCAAAATAAAAAGAAAAACATGAAAGTTCTTATGCACATGAAGCGTGATCTAATAAGAATTAAGCCACAAACACCCCTAACACAAAAAGTTCATAACCAAAATTAGTGATTAGCAATTTCAAATAAGCATAAGAATAAATAATCTAGATCCAAATATCAATTATATGCATATGAGGCAATAATACAAAAAAAAAACACCCTATAAAATAATTCAGCACTATTTAGAAAGTGTCAAGAAAGAAACCAACAAAGAAAACTACTACACTTCAACTAGAAGCTCAAAATTTCTCACCTAACTATTTAATTCATTATTCAAAATTCACACCCATATTCACACCTAAGCATTCAGCATAACTCAAGCACTAAGATATGATGTGATGAAAGTAGGTTGAAAAATGCATAAAAGGGGGATTAAATCATGCTTTGGCTTTTCTTTCCTTTTTAGTTTCTAAAAAGCTTAAAGAAATGCTATCAAGTGTGAACTTGAAGCGCAATGAAATAGCATCAATATATGTTAGAAGGTGACATTCTGAACTAGAATAGAGATATGAAAACAAGTTTGGATAAGTTTTTCAAAAGAATAAATATGATAAGCACAAAACATAATATAAAGGAGATTCAAGGAGAGAAAAGAAACTACATAAGAGTTTTTATATTGGTTTTGCCAACTTGCCTACATCTAGCTCTCAACAACCATTGATTTTCACTAATCACCCATTTCTCAACCCTAGAAAGTCAGATAGTCTTTCTATAGCCTTTTCAAGCTATTTCACATGACTAGTAACTAACTCCACTGTCACTTCCAAGTAATCATTGACTAGCCTCTTCAAGCTACCTCACAATGATCACTCCTGGATCGAGTTACAAAGAATATGTTTGGAATGGTTCACTCAAACAAACAAACACTCAAGTTTTCTTTAGATGAGATAGTGTATGAGCTGAAAACTTGGGTGACTTCTTTCTAACTATTGTTCCTAGGAAGAAAGTATAATCTAATAAGAACTTAGAAAGAAGATTGTTACAGAGATGAAACTTATTACAAGCTACAATAGTTTTATAGAAAATGAGAGAATATTTCTTAGCATTTCAGCACAAGGTGATGATCAAAAGTCTTGAGTTGTAAGCACACCATCTCCTTTTATGCCTAATCTTCATTTATGACCATTGCCCTTGATCTGTTTTCTAGTGACATGTGCTGATCTTCTTGGTGTCTTGGAAATGAAGTCTAGAAGAGTAGCTCAACATGTCAAAGTTACTTTTGTTGTAGAAGCCATTGTCTAATTGAGGTTTTTGAGTCCACCTTCATAAACTACTTTTTTCTTTGTACAAGGTTTCTAAACTTTTTCTTCTAGAAGTTAGGTGGTTGACCAAGTTGAAAAGAGATGTCATTATCAATCCCTGACTAAATTTGACTTTAAATTTGAAATTCAAATTTTCCCTCCTATTTCTATAAACGTGCTTTCTAAAGCATTGTTTCAATTTCTAGACTTTCCTTTGATCTTCTATGCTTCAATCATAGCTTGATATCATTGATATATCATGATCATGATGATTAAAGGTGGTAAATACACTTTGCTTCAGAGTTGGATTGAAATCTTTATTTCAATGACACTTCTTGAAGTCGCATGATACTTTCTGAAAATCTAAATCTTGATTTCTTGTTCTTGATAATTTCCTTTCATGCTCTCACCATACCAATTTCCATTTCAAGGATTATTTTTCACTTCGTTTAAGTTTCAAATCTCTTTAAATGAGATTTAACATATTTACACATGATTTTGTGAAAAAAAAACTTATTCATGAAGTTGTATGTTAATGAGAATGATCTGTTTGTATATTCAGAAATTCAACCAAACGATTCGTCCTTCTTCAAAATATTTTTACGAAATTGGTTTTGTTATCTTTTAAAACATTAATCTTTGGTGCTTTTTGAAGGGTTTTGAGCTAACAATCCCCTTTTTGATGATGACAAACCCAATTTTGAGAAAATCTGTTAAAGAGATTTTGAAAGAAATATATGAATAGATATTGGATCAAGAGAGTTCTATAATCTTTCCAAATACATTTGATATAGTTTCAGAAGGTCTCATTTTTAAAGTGTGATGTAGATGGGATTAAAACATTTAGCAACCTTAAGTGATTAGAATTAGAACTGTTTTATTTCAAAGAAGGTTTCTGAAGTATATTAGAGCACTTTCTAAAAAGTATCAGAGCAAATTTTGAAAAGGTTGGAGCATTTAAGCTTTCTAAACAAAAATAGCTTGATTTTAAGTCATTTGACTTTCTAAACTTAGCAAATTTGAATAAAGAGGATAATACTTGTGATATTAATTCTTGATATTGAATCCATATGTAGCATGACTTTATCCAAATCATTTTTTAAACACGGTGCAATAACATAGTGCATAAAACATGCAATAGATAAGCTTTGCACACAAGGGAAGTTTCTGAAGCAAAAAAAAATTGATGTGCCTATGATAACAACATACAACATTTTGTCATAATACATGAACATGTGTATCAAAGTATGAGCTTGTATATGAGAAAACATCAGGTTTATGTGTCAGACATACATATCAAGGCATAAAAGATAATAATTAATATATATATATATATATATATATATATATATATATATATATATATATATATATATATATATATATAAAGCCATAAAAGATATATATCAGCTAAACATAAATATGTCAGAGCATATGATGGATGTATTAGAGCATAACTTAAAAACTTATAAGACATACATCAAGATATATGGTAAGGTTTCCAAGCAAGTGTGAGTGTCATATCACACTTAAAAATTGAAACATCATGAAGTATGTAATGTAACGCCCCGATTTTCCCGTGTACAAATGACCAAAATGCCTCTGAGGTCATTTTACCCGAAAATAAGGATCGACGTGACCATCCTCAAGGGATATTTTGATGTTGATAGGGGATTATATGTGTTATGTGTGGTAATAGAGAGAAGAATCTCATTTTTGAGTTCGACAGAAATTACCAAAATGCCCCTGTGGTTTTGCATCGTTTCATGGGTTGAACCAGAATTTACCAAAAGGTTTTAAACAATATTTTTAAGTGAAGTTTAACAATGGGTTAAGCCCGGTAGCCCCGAGATTTAGTGTAAAATTGCCCCTATAATAGTGTACAGTGAGCCTAATGACGTAATTAAGCAAACCTAAGCAATATTAGGCTCTAATCGAAGATTAATTTATTTCGATAATTAATCTAGAGTCAAAATAATTTATTAAGGTTAATTAGAACCTAAGATTGCTTGGTTAAACTCTAATTACATTCTTTAATTCAAGATTCCTAGTCATGGAATCTTGAATAGTATTTTCTCTCTCCAATTCCTTAAATTAAGGAATTGTGCCATACCTCATTTGACCAAAAGAATGATTTTAAATTGTTAATCTAGCAAGATCACCCTCCTAATCAAGTCTTGACAACCTTAATTAGCCATTACCTCACCTAAACACTTTCTTACAAACTCCTAATCAAAACCTTAATCAAAGAAACACCTAAACACATCACTAAACCACAATTACATGAACAAATCTCCTCCCTTGGCTAAAAATATGGCCGAATACATGGCCTCAAGGAAGTGTCACATGTTGTTTTAATTCTCACTCAAGAGCCATGCCTAGGCCATACTTGGAACCATACCTCACCATGCTTTCAACCATGCTTTGCCCATGCCTAGCCCATGCCAATCAAAGAGATATTTTCCTCCCCTAAAGCCAATGAGGCCGTCGGCCATTCCTCCCAAGGCAGCCTCCATGTTGCAAAATTTCTATAAATACCAAGCTTGGAAGAACTTGGTTACACTTTAGATCATTTGCCAAGTTTAGTTTTCTTGCACTTCTTGCTTTTTCTCTCAAATTTCTCTTCATCTTGCTCATCTTCTTCTTCCTTCAAAGAATCCTTCCACCACCACCACCACAAACAACCATAAACCACCACTCCCTCACCTCAAACCACCTCTCAAACACTTAATCTTTCCATTTCCAAGCTTGCTTTCTCAAGGAAAATTCATCTTCCTTGTGTCCTCCCTTGGCCGAATCCTTATTGCCATCCAAGAGAAGATTTTGTCTTCTCATTTCATCAAGGATCCAAGCTTTCTTTCATTTCTTTCAAGACTTCCTTAGGTAGGGGTTTGTTTTCAAAGTTTTACTTGTTTTTCTTAAGAAAAGTTCTAGTTTTCTCTTGGTTTTCAAACCTTTCTTTTTCCTTTCTTCATTTTGGCCTTAGGGCCTTTGGTTGAGAAAACTTTAGCTTGATGATGAGGTTTCAAGATAATGCTCTTGTGATGTCATGTGAGAAACCTCTAAAGCTTGAAACAACTTGGTCTTGGACCATACATGCTTGTGTTTTTCTTTCCTTTTTCTTACTTATGCTTTTGGTTTTCCTTTCTTTTCTTCCTCAAAGGTTTCGGTTTCCTCTTCCTTTGTTTGAGCAAAGTTTGTTAAAAATGTTAAGTAGATCACAAAAGTTTTGTTAAGAAAATTAATCATATGTTTTCAAAGAGCTCTAAGCTTACCCTTGCCAACCTTAAAGTTGGTCGGCCGTTCTAAGAGTTTTACTCTAGATTGAAGCCCATGAGCAATAAAATAAAGAATATGACTTAGTTCTTTGTATGTTTGTTTAGACAAAGTGTTGAGCTTTGTGTCCATTTTCTTGAGCTTGATGATGAAGTTCAAGCCAAAGGCTTCTTTGAAGACTTAGTGCTAAGAACTCTAAAGCTCACTTTATGTTTTTAAGATACATATTTGGGTTAAGGTTATGATGTTCCTTTAAAGTCTTGTAAGAGCTCTAGTTAAGATAAAATGAAATTGCACTCATGTTTATGTTTATGCCTTGCATAGCATGTTTATTTTGATGTCATCACTAAACTCTCAAGAATAACTAAATGAACTTGCATTATCATGTTTAAATTTCCAAGCTTGCATTTCATGTTTATATTTCAAGTCATCACTTAATCTTTAAAGATAATAATGAGGTTGCATCTCATATTTATTTTATGCTTTCACTTTATTTTCTAATGAAGAGTAAAATAAGTGCATATCATGTTTAAGTTTATGCCATCACTTAAATATCCTAGAGCTCAAAGACTTGCCCAAGTATCTTGCATAAAGTTTTAGAAAATGGAGGCATTTCAAGAATGCCATTTTGGCCTTGTGATGATGATGATGGACTTGAGATGAGTTCATCTAATCATAAGTGCCCATAGTCTAAGTCTTGGAATTTTTCTAAGCTTAGGTGTCTTTAAAGAACCTTATGAACAAAGTTTTATGTTTTAAATCTATTCCTTGAGCTAAATAATTTAGCTACTGACCTTACCCATTTTTGTATGATTTTAATGAGATAAATTGGTTTATAAAAGAGTTTTGAGTTCCTAAAATGATTCCAAGAGAAACTAGCAACTTATATGCATTTAAATCATGAGATTATGTGATTATTTGATGCTTATGTTTTCATTTCTGCCTTGTGCACTTGGCCACTGTATAAATTCTGTTCTAAGGTGTTAAAATGTGTAAAATTATGTTTGAGTGAAGCAAGGAACGATTTAGGGAAGTTAGGAAAGAAGTAACTAGAAAGGACTTAAAATGTGAATTCTAGAACACTTAGATGCACAAATTGTAAATTCCGTTCCAGCATAATTGGACTTAAGAAAAATGGTTCATAATTAGTGGATATATGTAGGAATCCCTCATAATTGGTTTAGGAGTTGATTATGGAGCCTTAGGCGAAGATGAAACTTAGAAAGGGTCAAAGACGGAGATTCAAACCCCGTAAACACATGATAATTTTCTGCCCAAAGGATGAAGTGCTGTTTGGTTATGTTAGTAAGCATAAAGGGAATTAAGGGTAATGATCCCTTAGGTGTAATAAAGATTCATAATGAAAGTTAGAATCTTTGAAACATAAGTTTAAGACCGTAAGGGTCAAAGCATAAGATCTTAAAATAAGGAGGTGCGATGTGAGAATGAGATCGAGTGAGTATTGTTTGATGTATGTGGATGTTTTAAATGCCATGAGTATAAGAATGTATGGATGTGTGGCATGTTGCTATGATGATGTGGTACGCTATGTTTAAAATGCATGAGAATATGAGACATGAATAGAGGATATGTTATATGATGTATTATGGTTGTATGCTCATTGTAACACCCTAATATTTAACCCCAATACGCCTAGGACATATCAAGATTAATTATTAGTTATTACTTCTCTTTAAATTCATTTACAAAATACTTACAGAAAATCCAGGTAATTTTTTTTTTAAATGAATAATGTAAAACAAAGTACGAGCCTTTGCGCGTAACATAAATGTAACGTGAAGCGAAGAATACATAAACTTCAGAACATAAGCATTAAAGAACACATCCACCATGAAAACATTCCTCATCACATTAGTTAACATAGTTTAGTACAATACCACTGAAATATAAAAGAAACATAAAGTCTTACCCATACTAGTGGGCAGAGCTTGCAGTACAACACCATAAATAGAAATCATAATAACAAATACATGAAAACAACCCCAAAAGATACACCCAAGCTATGACACTCCCTCCCTTGCACTATGGATGATGCTCATCTTCATCCCTCGGTGGCACATACCCAATGAACGGGAAGCTCCTCGGATGCATGAAGGCGGAAAGATGGGCGAGCATGCAGGACGCGTGTGGGCACATCTCGGACACCATGCTAACCTCGCTGCAATTACCGTCTCCTCGCTACCCATCCGATATCCATGGGTATGGCGGGGCGGAACCCTCAGAAAGGATGAGAAGGAGGATCCTCTAATGGGTTGGTCTCGAACGTCTCGGGTGAGGCACATACTCGGGGTAACCCTCCACCCGCTGAAGATGCCGAATGGGCTCGACGATTCCTCTCATCTTGGGTCGCGTCCTCTCAGACATCATGTCGTCGCCAAAGGGAGAAGTCGGAGTGAATCGGAAGCTGGAGACTGGAAAGGCAAAGGGCATCCCATGTATGCAAAAGGCGTATAGCACAACGACCCTCGAAGTGGTAGGATTGATGATCCGTCGTATGCAACTCCCACACGGGTGCGTCAACAAAAATCACAAACGACGCCATCGATGTCTGAAGACGTAACGGAAAGAAAGAGAAGGGATGAGAATCTTGCTAAAGAATCTTAGTAGGAAATCCTCTATCCTAGTGTCATCGTTTACGTCCCAGGAACCTTGGGTTTATTATAAAAGGGTTAAGCATGCATATATTCATTATGAGGTTTTCACAAGATATTTAACCAAGGTCCATGTCTTTTATAATGAGTCTTAATGCATGTATGCAACATAATAGTTCATGAATGCATGACAGTACTTAGGTAAACCAAACAAATATCAAACAACATATGAGTGGCATGTAACTTTCTCTTGAACATCTTTCCTTTTCTCATACTTGTGACACCAATCATAATAGTAATTGCACCCCTTAAACTAGGCTATGAGCTCATACCTTAACTAGTCGTCACTGTTCTTACTTATCCTCTTGATAAGCAAATCATAAACATAATCATTTTCATCATAATCATCATGATCATCATAATCATCATAATCTCGACTCCCGGAGTACGGGGGGGCCTAAGATCACCCATCATGGGACTTTTTCCTTCTTCGAAACGCATCGACTGGTTAAGCCAACGACTTGTCCACTTTGGAGGGCTAATGTCTATGCCCTCACGGTTTTATCTTCTCCTCAAGAAGGAGAAGACGTCTCGGTGTGTCACCTTAAACATCATATTTCTCAAAAACTTTCTTATGTCTCTCAAATTTGACGGAAATTCGGAGCATGATAGCTACTCTCAGAATTTCCTCAAATGAGTCATGCCACATAATCTCAGTCACATGCATCATTTTCATGGAACTTTCTCAAATCAATATCTTTCTAGTTCACATGAGCATATTCCTTAATTTCATTCATATTTTGAAACCTCATGCATCTTAAATACAACATTTCATCATATCATCATACCAATCATACACATAAAGTTTCATGCTCAAGGAACTAACATAATCACATCATCATAAATATGCTCGAGGTTCATCATCATAATTATGCTCTCTCGGCCACCTATCTCATAGTATCTTATGCTTTGACCTTTACGGGCCTCAAATTTGTATTTGCATCTTTATTACCCTTAAGAGGTTAACACTTAAACTTTTCTCTAAAATTTTGAACTCACTAAAATTCCACAACACTGCAAATGAAAGGGCAGAAATATCATTTGCTTACGGGGCTCTAGAATCTCCATTCGTGACCTTTTTTAAGATCCGTCTTTCCCCAAGGCTCCATAATCAATTCCTAAACCAATTATGAGGGATTCCTAGGCATGTTCTCTAAGTTATAAACCATTTTTCCTCAATCTAACTATGCTGGAACATAATTATGTTTTGCCATGTCTAAGAGTGCTAGAATTCCTATTTTAAGTTCTTATCATCACCTTAAGCTTAGAAATCAACACCTAATCATTTATGAAGGGATTTTGTACATGTATTATAATTATGAACCATTTATCCTTTGATTCAATCATGCTGGAACAGATTTGCATTTTATGCATTAAGGTGTTCTAGAATTCTTATCTCTAATTCCTTTCAAGCTACTTATTCTTTTCTAACTTTTCTAAATCGATTCCTTGTTACTCAAACATAGTTTTACACATTTTAACACCTTAGAACAGCATTTATCAGTAGCCAAACATAAAGGGCAGAAGCGAAATCATAAGCCCATAAAATCACATAATCTCTTGAGTTGAAATGCATATAAGTTGCTAGTTTTCTCTGGGACATTTTCAGGAACAAAAAGGTGTTCTGGTAATCGATTACATGTTCCTAGTAATCGATTACCAGGAGCTAAATTCATTCTGGGTTCAAAACAAGGGTAATCGATTACATAGGGTGGTAATCGATTACTTAGGTTAAGTCTATTTCTGGAAAAATAAAGAACATAGGGGTAATCGATTACACTATCAGGTAATCGATTATATTTTCAAGAACAGTCTTGGGCATGAAGAACAGCCATGGTAATCGATTACATAGCTGGTAATCGACATACATTGCCTTGGTAATCGATTACATGGCTGGTAATCGATTACCAAACCTTAAATTTGAGAAAACATGATTTTTGACATATTCCAAACTATTTAAACACCTTGAGACCTCATAAAACGTTTTCCAACATTTTTGAAATCATTCATGCATTTTACAAAATCAAACCATTATTGAATCATACTAAAACTCATCCATTTCTTTTTTACTAGAGTTCCCTTTTTAGGATACTTAGGGCAAGTCTTTGAGCTCTAGAGTATTTAGATGATAACATAATCTTAAACATGCTATGCACTTCATTTTACTCTTCATTACAAAGTAAAGTGAGAGCATAAAATAAATATGAGATGCAACTTCATTATTATCTTTAAGGATTAAGTGATGACTTGAAACATAAACATGAAATGCAAGCTTGGGAATTTAAATATGGTAATGCAAGTTCATTCATTTATTCTTGTGAAATTAGTGATGGCATCAAAATAAACATGAGATGCAAGACATAAATTTAAACATGAATGCAACTTATTTTTATCTTAACTAGAGCTCTTACAAGACTTTAGAGGAACATAAACCTCAACCCATTATGTATCATAAGGCAAGCTTTAGAGTTCTTAGCACCTAGACTTCAAAAAGTCTTAAGGTTTGAACTTCATCATCAAGCTTAAGAAAATGGACACAAAGTTCAACACTTTGTCTAAACAAAACTACAAGAACTAAGTCATATTCTTTATTTTATTGCTCATGGGCTTCAATCTAGAGTAAAACTCTTAGAATGGCCTACCAACTTTAAGGTTGGCAAGGGTAAGCTTAGAGCTCTTTAAAAACATGGAATTAACTTTCTTAACAAAACTTTTGTGATCTACTTGACATAATTTTACAAACTCTTTTCAAATAAAAGAAAGGGACCGAAAATCTTTCAAAGACAAAAGGAAAAGGATCCGAAAATAAAACCAAGGAAAAGAAAGGAACACAAGCATGTATGGTCAAAGACCAAGTTGTTTCAAGCTTTAGAGGTTTCTCACATGACAACAACGAGTCATTATCTTGAAACCTCATCATCAAGTTCATGTTTTCTTTATGAAAGGGCCTCTTGGCCAAAATGAAAAGGGAGAGGAAAAGGATTTGAAACCAAGAGAAACTAGAACTTTTCTTGAAGAACACAAGCAAAACATTAAAACATAACCCCTACCTAGAGAAGTCTTGAAGAGATATGAAAGAAAGCTTGAGTTCTTGATGAAATGGAGAAGGAAAATCCTCTTGAAACTTGAAGGAAGAAATCAGCCAAAGTGAGGAAGTTTGAGAAGAAATGAGAGAATTTTTGTAAGAAGTGTAAACTTAACAAATGATCCAAAGTATGACAAGGTTCATAAAGGCTTGATATTTATAGAAATTTTCAACAATGAGGCTTCCAAAAGGGGGGAGGGACATTTGAGGAGGAAGGAGAGAAGAAATATCTCTTACAAATGTATGGTTGTAGGCATGGCTGAAGGTATGGTGAGGTATGGGCAAAGCATGGGCAAGTTGAGCCATTCAAGGGTTGCGGGGCAATGTCCTCGAATTTGGGAAATACCTCAGGCATTTTGGTCATTGGTACTCTAATGGCGGGAATTCGGGCGTACACTCATGTTGCATCCATACAAGATATGATAAAGTGGAAATGATCCCATTATGACTTCCCAGTTGAGGGTTGTACGGGTGATCCAAGAAGAATGATCCCTCTTTTTCCCGGTATGAAGCGACGGCTAGTTAGGATGAGCTCATTCCTAGGCGATGGGTGTATTTGGAGTTTTGGTGACCATGAGAAAATCAGGATAGGTTGGGTGGATTTTGGTGACCATGATAAGGTGGAAAAAGTTAAGAAGGAACTTGAAGTAAATGATGCACATGCATATGTTTCGTGGTTGTTCCATTGGTGCTTATGATTAAGTGATATAAGTTGAGTACATGAATTGTCATGCTCAAGTATTGCCATGCATACATAAAATATGCTACATTCATACCATCAAGACTCATGCTAAAAGAAACCCACTTCAGATAATAGGATTTGAGAAGTAAAACTGAACCTATGTATGTACACCTCTTTCATAATGAAACCAAAGTGGCTGGACGCGACGATGACACTTGTGTTAAAGTTGGAGCCCTCCTGAGAATCTTGTATAAGTATTCTCACCCTTTGTTTTCCCTCCCCGTGTCATCTCCAGATGGGATTGATGCGGATGTTCACGATCTTCATGAGGCACGGGCATAGAAATCACGTCATCTAGTCAGATCAAAAGGTGCGCGGAAGCATGAAGATTAGTCTAGCCTTGATAACATTTTGTTTTGCGTTAGTTAAAGTTGTTTAGTGTAATTGATACCTAGGTGTCCTTATATTTATAAGGACATCGTTCTTATGTTATGATCATAATATACTACTATAATTTATGTTGTGATTATTCTATAGTTTATTCATGGTTGTTATGGTGACGTATATCTAATTGTTATGTTTTACGTTTAATGGTCGGTATCTATGTGCATGTGGCTCGCATTTTAAGTCTTAAGTTCAAAAAGAAAAATTTAGTCGTATTTTTAATACTCGTATTTTAAAGAAAAGCAAGTCAAGATCTGAGACAAAGGCATAACAACTAATAACTAACGGAATGCGACTCGAGCGTATGAGGTTAAGAGTGTAACACCCAAAAAATTATTTGAAAATTAATTTGAGATTTATTAGTGTGAATTTCAAAAATTTGACAATTTTAGCAATAATGAGGATGGTCCAAGGGACGTGTACAAAAAAAAAAGAAAGAAAGTGAATGGTGATTTGTGGGCCCTATGGGCCCATGAGATAGTCAAAACCCTAGCTCAGAACAGGAGATGCCTAGAACTGAGAAATGATAGGGTTAAGGTTAGAAATGGTTAGAAATGAAGATTTTATACCTAGAATTATTTTTTGGGCAATGTTTGATTTCTCGGTATGGTATTTTACCCGTTAGTAAAATTTTGGTGTGAGATATCTAACACAGAAACATAATTTAATCTCTACAATAGGATAATGTCTATCCTTTTTTGGCCAAGTGTAAGGATATAACAAGATTAAATCTTAGTCATTCCTTTTGTTTAGAAAAGAAAGAATCAAACTTTACCTACATTATTACACACCTTATCTAGGAGCATTTAAAAGCCACTAAACTTGACCAAATCAACTCATCATTCTTGGCCACAATAGAAAAAGGAACCAGCCTCCATTGTTACCTTTCTTAAGAGCTTCCATCTTGATTCAAACCTCCAAAGGACTAGCCCAAAGTCACTAAAAGCTCAAACTTCCTTTACTAAATTTATTTTACTCATCACCATCTACAAAACTAACAAAATTAAAATTTGAATCCATCAACCTTTTCTCTTCGAGAGCTCACAATTTGCTGCCTAAGGGAAGGTTTGGTGTTGGTTTAGAGGCTTTGAAGTGAAAGAAATCATTCTTTGATCACCTTTGGAGCCAAGATCCCTAAAGTCACCAAAGTAGGGCATTATTTGTTCTCTTTTCTATCCAATTTTGGTCTAAATTTTTCTAATTGATTTGGCTGGAATTTTCTAGATGTATTGATTGATGATAGGTACATGTTGATGTGTTTAATTTGGTAGGGTGACTGGATGATGTTAAAATCCTTTTTCTCAAAATATACTTTGAACCTTATTGTTGGAAAATCCTAGTTTTGAGCAGCAGGGAATTTGTTCCAATTTTCTTACCTATTTAGAGATCTTCGAATTGAGCTGAAAATTTTATGGGATGTAGCTAACATGTTAGGTGTCTTCAGTAAACATTTGAAGCCATTATGGATACTTTTGCTATGTTAAAAAAATCAAGAATTGGAATTGGTTATGTTGCTACCTAAACAATCCAATTCTCAGACATGAAGTTGTCTAATTTTATTAGCATACCAAATGATCGATTCTTGAGCTGATATTTTTGTAGGACTTCATATGATCATTTGATAGGGTAATAAAATCAGGACTTATGGTGTGGGTGAAATGGGGGTTTTAAGCTTCAAAATTGTGTAATTTTATTAACATGGTTAGAAGTCTTGTTTTCCTCTGAAATTCTTACAGGACCTTGTGGACACATTGAGGTCTCATGGAGGATTTTTATAACCTCTGAATTGGTTGTTTGATGTGAAAATGAAATTATGCTACAAAGGTGTGAAATTTGCCCATGTGGTGTGTTTGTTTTAATGCATTATATTTGTGACATAATGACATTTGGTTCATGTATATTGTATATGAATGCATACTTGACTTTAAAGATTAGTTTATGAGGCATGATTGAAATTGCATTGTGAATGAACACCTATATATGTTTTATGCATGCATTTGGAAAAAGAAAATTGAATGATACACTGAATTAAGTTCTATAGCCATAAGAAAAAAATGAGATCCTCTTTGACTTGTCAAGGGCAAATAAGGAAACATGAGATCCTCTTCGATTTGTAAAAAGGCAAATAAAGAAAAGAAAGATGAAATCCTTTTCAACAAATAAAGAGAAATAAGATTCTTGGATTTATCAAGGGCAATAAAAGATAATTTCACTACATTGGGCATATACATATTTATACATGTTGAATCATTTTGCTTAACATTATTTACTATGAGTATGAGCTTATGATAAATATGTACTAAGTGATTAATTATTAAAAGTAACCCATTTCAGAAAGATTGATTTTGAACTTTAAAATGAACCATTATTATGTAAGCATGATCACCTTTTTCTTGATAAACCAAAGTGGCTGGGCGATGATAATGACATGAATTTCAGTATATGTTTTGGGGATGCCTATTGAGAATTTTAGAATTCTCACCCCTATGTATTTGTTTTCCCGTATCTCTAGGTTGATGTAAAAGATGGTGAGGCTGCTACATGAAAAAATAAAGTGGAATTTGTAGTAGTTAGTGCGACAACACTGTGTCTATTGTGCTTAGGTGTATGCATATGTCTTAAATATAAAAGACAACAAATTTACTCTAAACTCTTAGAAAAGCTTCCTTTTGTATTTGACCTTGTATTAAATAAATACTTTGTTTCTTTACTATATATTTTGATAGAACCATGAATTAGTTACTACACGATTTGATCAATCTTGCTATAGATAATTAAAAAAGGTCTCTAATTTATAAGTAACAACTCCTAAGTATAATATCATGAGTTAAGGATGATATTATACTTAGGAGGATGTTACAAAGTATAAAACTCATCATATATATATCAAAGAAAATAATTCAAGATAAAGGGTAGTAATAAGAAATAAAAGTTCAAAGGTTAATATAAAAAAAGTGAAAAAATGAATGCTGATTATGAAATTAAACTCCCAAGCTTGACCCCCTAAATTTCTAGCACAAAAGATTTTCTTCATCCTTTTCTTCTTCTTTCTTCTCATCTTTTCCCCTTTTTGTCATCAACAAAAAGATGGTATGTTAGAAACCAAGTGACACCATTATCAGTCCCTCATTCTTAGTTATTAAAGAAACTAAATTAGTAGCTCTTCATGTCTTCTCAGTTGGGCACTTATTTTATTGTTGGAGGCTTAAACCAGTCTAACCTTGAGGCCATATCCCTTTGGTTGTGCCAAAGAAGCTATACTCTAGAAACTCGGTTGAGGCTAAGGTTGAATTTAGGAAGATGGATGGTTGTAGGTGTTGATGGGGCAACCTTAGGTGTAAGCTTAGGTATGTCTAGGGGAATGGTGTCCCTAGACCTTGGTAGTCAAACGACTTCAATGTTTTCAACATTGACAACGGCAACAGTAGGTGGTATGGATGGTTGTTGTGTATGAGGGAATTGGTGGAACTTTATCAATAGTGCCAACGGGTAGCGCGGTAGTAAGGGGCAGCAGGTCTAGATTTAAACGGGAACATGAATAGAATTAAAAGCGGGTAGAAACCAAACTAGTTGTTGCAGAGTTAAGTATTCACAGCATGAGGAGAGCTAGTTTTTGAGGCCTCTTCTTCCTCTTCCATTAGAGTTATTCTTATGGAAGGAAGAGGTCAAGCACCATCAGAATTACAACATTTTTAGGTTCAGTGTTTCCTCAGATAGGTTCGTCCACAATAGGCTCCATTTGAGAAGCTCACTCATGAAGAAGTTGAGTTCCTCAAGCCTCTCCTCTTCAGGTTGTGAATCCTTGCTCTTGTCTTGTGACATAGAGTTCAATATCTACTATATAGTTAGGAGGTCATCATCAAAGCCTTTAGGAGCCACCTTGAGTTAAGCATTCAGTTTGTAACATCCTTTACACCATAAGGCAATGCTTAAGCCATAACTTTATAATGAGCAGTTGTTACTTGTTATTTCTGCTTGACCTTTGAAGAGTATATATATATATATATATATATATATATATATATATATATATACATATGAGCCTTTTTTCTTGACCATAAAACGCTCTCTTTGAGATGTTAAATTTGAACATAAATAATTTATCAAAAATACATAATTGTATTATTTGACAACAAAGCAACGCTTATAAAACCTGACAAACCCTTACCTTGGTTAGCAGGAACCCTCTATCTAGGTAGGGTATTACTCAACATTCACCAAAAAGAAAATAAAATAACTGACTAAATTTTCTATCATCGGTTCTTCAAAAACTTTGGCCAGTACTAGTTGAGAATTTCCATAAAGTAATCATCAACATAGCAATCTATAAAAATATGATAACGCAGGAATGAGAATCAAAGATTCCATAGGAAAAATACTAGTCTACTACAGTGATATTTGACATAACATTAAAATAATTAAAGTATCTTCAATTTCTTTTGAAATATCAAGCTTGCTTATTCACTTTACTTATTAAATACAGTATTATGAATACACTTATGCTTAAGAATAAAAGATCAAAGGATTCGTAAGATAATTGCTCGGTATTCTGTTGTTTACATAATAATTAGTTTGTTTGTTTTATTACTTCTTTGACATAATCTTATTCTGAACTTTAAGCTTGAGAATAAGCTCATAGGATTCCTGATATACTTCTCATCTGATGTATTTCTAGTTGTGTAACACCTCGTGTTACATTCTGATATAGTTCACTTGTTGTAGTACCTCACACTACAACCTGATATAGATCATTTTGTGAATCCATGAGCATATAATCAAGCAATTGATATGTAGTTAGTATCATTATTTTATGTGACTTAACTTGGTTAGCTACTTTAAACTTAATGGTAGAACTCATAGGATTCTTCTGATATACTTCTCTGTGGATCGACTGTCAACGATGTTCGTCACGTCACAACCTGATATAGTTCACAAGATGGAGTACGTCTACTACATCTTGTCTGAATAGCCTTGCTATTCTTTCTCATACATCCCTTTTCTCATAACGATGTAACGCCATTGCGTTATAACCCGATATAGTTCTAAGGCGTAGCACGTCTCTATTACCCGTGAATCCATGAGCTTACCATTAAGCAATTAATATTACATAAGGCGTATATCTTCAATTTTCTTTCTTCGTATGAAACTCTATCATGTAGTTAGGAAAATTTCTTAATTATAAAGTAACAATATATTCTTAATAGTTCTATATCTCATACTTCTACTGAGATGTTCTTGAACTTTTATGGCATTTCTCTGTTAAGTCTCCTGAATTCCTGAGATCTCTCTCTTGAAATCTCTTGAATTTCTTATGAGATATTCTCTTTAGATCTTGTAAATTCTTATGAGATTTTCTATTCAAAATCTTCTAAAGTCTTATGAGATATTCTATTCAAAAATCTCTTGGGTTCTTTTGAGATTCATCGGTAAAGTCTCCTGAACTTTTATGAGATTTTTCTGGAAGAGTAGTTACGAATTTCTTAAAAGTCTAGGAAACTTTACGAGATTTTTCTTAAAGAAAAAGTTAAACATTTACAAGATTTTTCATAAAATCTACTAAACTTTTTATGAGAATTTTCTATAAAATCTGTTAGAGTGTTATGAGATTTTTACTAAAAGTCTATTAAACTATGATGAGCTATTTCTATAAAATCTCTTGCTGTGATGAGATTTTCTAAAATCTCTAATCTTTTATGAGATTTCTTCAGCAAAAACTTATAGAATTTCTCACATTATAATTCTTAAATCTTTCAGAAAATTAAACTAAGTGTATTGCTTAGATTTCAGAGTTTTCTTCTATGGATGAAAATCTCATCCTTTTTATGAAACTTTAGCATCATGCCTCAAAATACCAAACTTGCAGATTTTTAGAAAATATTTCTAGTTATATTCTTGTAAAATTTCAGATTTCTCATTCTCTTTAAGGAATCAAAAATCTCTTCATTTACATAGTTAAATCTCTAACATCAATTACGCAATTCATGAAGCTTTCATTCCTAGCATCTTTTACATCATCAAGCTCAAACATATACATATTAAAATTAAATTTCAGATTTCACAACATAATTTTCAAGCATATATTAAGAGTTTATATTAGCAAAATAGCCAAACAATCACAAAGCAATAAACTAGAATCTTTCCTACCTTTTATGAAGCTTTTTGCTAATATTTCTCTAGCTTTTTCTCCTCTAACTAAAGCTTCAAACCCATATTCCAGCCACTAAATATGCTGTGTTTGGACATATTTGAAGGGGATAAAGAAGGCTTTGGCTTGAGTTTGATGTAGAGGAAGTGTTCTTGAACAAGTTTAAGGATTAATCTAGGTGTATCCTTCAAGAATTTGGTAGTTTCATGGAGTTTGAAGAGGAAAAACTTGAAGAAAGTGAAGAGAGAAAGTAAGGAACGTGAAGCCTCTGCCAAACATAGAAGAAATGCTACCTTTTTCAATTTTTTCTTTATATAAAACAATCTACTTGGAGACCAAGTAATGAGTATGCATATTGTCAGATCGATTTACCTTGTTTTTGTATTAGAAATGTCTACATTTATTTGATCATCCTCAGTAAAAATTATTTGGGATCTGATAATATAAATTATTTTTACCAGACTAAGTGTTTTGGTGTATTGGTTATTACCACTTCTGTCCGATTATTAGTTTTGATACTCGATTGACATAAAAGAAACTTTACCGGGTTAAGATATTTATTTACCCTTATCCTTATTTTATCTATGTCATTATACCAATTATAGGGTCTCATTCTATATTTCCAATTAAAATATTATTATATTAATTTTTAATAATATTAAATTAATTTTCTTTTTTAACAAACTCCTCATATTATTCTAATCATAACATATCTATGGAAGTTTTAAAATCCCTATAGATTATTCACAATTAATCATTTTATCACAATAATATTAAAACCAGGTCGTTACATTCTACCCCCTAAAAAAAATTTTGCCCTCAAAATTCAGTCCTCTTGTATACTTTACTCAAATTCTTATGTATCGGCTTTAATCTCTGCCCAACACAAACTTTACAAAATAGGCAAATCTTTCTCGAAGGTGCTTCATGCTTCTATCTACTATTTGTGTTTGGGGTAGCTCAAACATTAAGCCATCCCGTAAGCAAGGATTCAGATTCTAGTATATGACTATAATCAGAGTTGTACTTTCAAAATTGTGGCACATGGAACATATCGTGAAGCTTTGACCAACATGGACATGATACTATCTGGTATGTCACTAGGTCTACACGACCTTGGATTTGGAAAGGACCTATAAAATGATGATTTAATTTTCTAGACTTGAAGGGCTCTCCTATCCGTATAGAGATAACTTTCAAAAATACGTGCTCTCTTTAGGAATTCTAATGGTCTTTTCCTCTTATTGTCATAGCTCTTCTCCTGACCCTGAGCAATTGAAATCTTACTTCAAATCTTCTTTATCTACTTGTTAGTCTACTAGACGCGGTCTAGTCCTAAGATTCTCTCACCTGATATATACCAACCTAGAGGCAATTAATACTTCCACACATATAGAGTTTCATAAAGAGCCATTCTGATACTTGTGTGATAGCTGTTGTCATAGGAGATTTTGATTAATGGTTGACCGTTGTCCTAATTCCCACAATGTTCTAGCACATATGCTCTCTGCATATCTCCCAACATTTGAAAGGTCCATTTAGGTTGCCTCTAGATTCTAAGCATGATGAGTATGTCCTAAAGCAAGTTTTCTCTAAAAAATCTCCTAAAAAATCTTGAGATGAAGTGCAAATCTCAATTCTAGAATGATAGTAGAAAGAATATCATGTAGTCTCACTAATCCTTCTATATAAAGCTTAACTAATTTCTCAAGAAACGACGTAACTTTGACTAGTAGAAGATGTGCGGACTTAGTTAGTTTGTCCACTATAACCTAAATAGCACCATATCCTGATGGTGTCTTTAGCAATCTAGTCACAAAGTTCGTTGAAATAGTTTCCTTTTCCATTGGGAATCCCCAGGGTTGCTTTGTACTTAGCGGCTTCTAATGTTCTATCTTTTTCTTTTGGAAGTTAAACACTTTGAAACGTTCTTCCTACATCCACCTTTCTCTGGTTGTCCGAACATCTTCTTAAGATCTCTATGCATTCTTGTAACTCCTAGGGGTATTGAAAAATCACCATGGGTATCATCCAAAATACTATGATAAACCTCCCTTGCTATAGATATGTACACTTGATCTTGATATCTCTATATCCTATGTTCACCCAGTGCAAATTTGTTATGCTCTCAACCTTGAGTTGATTCTGTAATTATGGATCCTTCTAAGCTTGTAAAATCTCCTTCTTAATGTCGCCTATGATCCTAATCTGCCCCAACGCACAATTCTAGGCCTCTATTCTATCCCCAATTTAAGACTTCAGAGAAAGAACCCTTTTAGCTCTGTCTCCTTAATCATCAAGAAATTGTAACCCAGAATTTCTGCTATTAAGTACAAATGACCAAAATGCCCTGAGGTCATTCTTATCAGGAATTAAAGGACAGTTACCGGCAATCCTCGAATGGGTCAACTCGATGTTTAAAGGGGATTATATTGTTATGAATGATATCAGAGGTGAAAAATCTTGTTCTAAACTTTCGGCTCAAAATGATCAAAATACCCTGCTGTGTCTACACGGGTAAAAGGTGTCGTTTGAGCCCGAATTTCCAGGAAGTTTAGAATGATGTCTTTAAGTAATGTTTGATGTTTATTCAGGCCCATAAGGTCAGGGCAGTTTTAGTGCAAAATTACCATTTTGCCCCTAGAACGTGTACAATGAGTTTAATGACGCAATTAAGCAAACCTAAGCAATATTAGGCTCTAATCGAAGATTAATTTATTTCGATAATTAATCTAAAGTCAAAATAATTTGTTAAAGTTAATTAGAACCTAAGATTGCTTAGATAAACTCTAATTGCATTCTTTAATTCAAGATTCCTAGTCATGGAATCTTGAATAGTGTTTTCTCTTCAATTCCTTAAATTAAGGAATTGTGCCATACCTCATTTGACTAAGAAAATGAATTTAATTTGTTAATCTAGTATGACCACTCCCTAATCAAGTCTTGACCTTCCTAATTACCCAATTACCTCACCTAAACACCTTCTTACAAACTCCTAATCAAAAACCTAATCAAAGAAACATTTAAACACATCCTTAAACCACAATTACATGAACAGAATCCCTTCCCCTTGGCTGATGTGTTGGAAACTTCCCCTAAAATGGTGCCACATGTTGATTTTTGTTGCACTCCAAGCCCATGCCTTAGGCCATACCCAAACCCATACCTCACCATGCCTTCAACCATACCTTTGTAAGAGATATTTCTTCTTTTCTTCCTCCCTCAAGAGTGGGTTCCTCCCCCATGGAAGCCACATTGTTGAAAATTTCTATAAATACCAAGCCTTGATGAACCTTGTCACACTTTGGTTCATTTGTTAAGTTTACACTTCTTGCAAAATTCTCTCATTTCCTCTCAAACTCCCTCACTTGGCTGAGTTCTTCCTCAAGATTTCAAGAGGATTTCCTTCTCATTTCATCAAGAAAACAAACCTTCCTTACATCTTTCTTCAAGACTTCTTTAGGTAGGGGTTTTGTTTTAATGTCTTGGCTTGTGTTCTTAAGAAAAGTTCTAGCTTTCTCTTGTTTTCAAACTCTTTTCCTCTTCCCTTTTTCTTTTTAGCCAAGAGGCCCTTTTATAAAGAAAACATGAGCTTGATGATGAGGTTTCAAGATAATGACTTGATGTTGTCATGTGAGAAACATCTAAAGCTTGAAATAACTTGGTCTTGGACCATACATGCCTTGATTTCTTCCTTTTCCTTGATAAAGTTTGTGGATTTATTTTCTTTTCCTCTTCATGATTTCGGTTTCCTTTGCTTTGGTTTGAATAAAGTTTGCTAAAAATTGTAAAGTAGATCACAAAAGTTTTGTTAAGAAAATTAATCCTAATATTTCAAAAAGCTCTAAGCTTACCCTTGCCAACCTTAAAGTTGGTCGGCCGTTCTAAGAGTTTACTCTAGATTGAAGCCCATGAGCAATAAAATAAAGAATATGAGTAGTTCTATTTATGTTTGTTTTGTTAAAGTGTTGATGTTTTTGGTTTTAATCCATTTTCTTGAGCTTGATGATGAAGTTCAAACCAAAGACTTCTTTGGAAGACTTGGTGTTAAGAACTCTAAAGCTCACCTTCTATTGTTAAGATACATGTTGGGTTAAGGTCTTTGATGTTCCTCTAAAGTCTTGTAGGAGCTCTAGTCAAGATAAAATAAGTTGCATTCATGTTTATTTTGATGCCATCACTAATTTCACAAAGATAAATGAATGAACTTGCATTATCATATTTAAATTCCCAAGCTTGCATTTCATGTTTAAATTTCAAGTCATCACTTAATCCTTAAAGATAATAATGAGGTTGCATATCATATCTAATTTATGTCCTCACTTTACTTTGTAATGAAGAGTAAAATGAAGTGCATAGCATGTTTAAGATTATGTTATCACCTAAATACTCTAGAGCTCAAAGACTTGCCCTAAGTATCTTCAATGGGGATCTCTAATAAAAAAGAGATGGATGTGTTTTAGTATGATGATGGTTTGATTTTGCAAAATGTATGGATGATTTCAGGAAAATGTTGGAAAACTATTTATGAGGTCTCAAGGTGTTTAAATAGTTTGGAATGTGTCAAAAATCATGTTTTCTCAAATTAGGAGGTTCTGGTAATCGATTACCGCTTATGTAATCGATTACAGAGATTTTTGAAGGACTTTTGGTTCTGGTAATCGATTACCAGAGACAATGTAATCGATTACCAAGGCTGTTCTTCATGCCCAAAACCTCTCCAAAAACTCTGTAATCGATTACCTGTTAGTGTAATCGATTACTCAAATGTCTTCATTTTCTAAAAACGATTTAACCCTAAGTAATCGATTACCCTACTATGTAATCGATTCCAGATTGTTAAACCCAGAATAAATTTAGCTCCTGGTAATCGATTACGAGGCACATGTAATCGATTACTAAAACACCTTTTGCTCTTGAAATTGTCCAAGAGAAAACTAGCAACTCGTGTGCACTTATAACATGAGTTTATGTGATTATGTGTAATGAACATTGTTGGTTTCTGTCTTATCCTTGTGGCCACTGTATAAATTATGTTTTAGGAGTTAGAATGCGTAATGTTATGCTTGAGCGAAGTGTGGAACGTTTTGGAGGATGGGAAGACTAAAGAAATAGGGAGAATGTAGAACTAGAATCTTAAAGTACTTAGACACAAGAATAATAACTTCTATTTCAGCATAATTGAGCTTAAGAAAGATGGTTCATAGCTAGTGATTATGCCTAGGAGTTGAACATAGAATCTTAGGTGAAGATAGAACTTAGAAAAGAGTTTAAGGCATATATTCTAGAATCCCTGTAGTTGGATGATGATCTTGATGAGTAATCTATATAATGATGTTGGATGAATTAGTGAAGCATAATAAAGAACAATTTTCCCCCTAGATATGATAAAAACTTACAATGGGTGATAAGATTATAAGAAAAAGCATTCAAGACCCATAAGGGCCAAAGCATAAGACCATAGAGATAGGAGGTGTGATGTGAGCATGAGACCGAGAGAGTATATTCTTAATGACGTGAATATGATTACATTTCAAGTATGAAACCTTATGTGAATAATTGATATGTTGATATGATGAAGTGTTGTATTTAAGATGCATGAGGTTTTCGAAATATGAATGAGATTGAGGAATATGCTCATGTGAACTAGAAAGTTATTGATTTGAGAAAGTTCCATGAGAATGATGCATGTGATTGAGATTATGTGGCATGACTCAAATTTGAGGAAATTCGAAGAGTAGTGTTATGCCAAATTTCCATCAAATTTGAGAGACTTAAGAAATTTTTTGAGAAATATGATGTTTAAGGTGACACACAGAGACGTACTTCTCCTGCTCAGAAAAGAAGAGTAAAACCGTGAGGGCATAGACATTACACCTGCCAAAGCGGACAAAGTCGCTGGTCTTAACCAGTCGATGCGTTTCGAAGAAGGAAAAAGTCCCATGATGGGTGATCCTTAGGCCCCTACCCGTACTCTGGGAGTCGGGATTATGATGATTATGATTATGATTATGTTTATGATTCGCTTATCAAGAGGATAAGTAAGAACTAGTGATGACTAGTTAAGGTATGAGCTCATAGCCTAGTTTAAGGGGTGCGGTTACTATTATGTTTGGTGTCACAAGATTAAGACGAAGGAATGATGTTCAAAGAGAAGTTTCATGCCACTTATATGTTGATTGATTATTGTTTGGTTTGCCTAAAGAACTGCCATGCATCCATGGACTATTATGTTACATACATGCATTAAGATTCATTATAAAAGACATGGACCTTGGATAAATACCTTTTGTGAAAACTTCATAATGAACCTATGCATGCTTAATCTTTTCATAATAAACCCAAGGTTCCTGGGGACGTAAGCGATGACACTAGGATAAAGGATTTCCCCTGAGATTCTTTAGCAAGATTCTCACCTCTCTCTCTGTTTTCTTTCCGTTACGTCTTCGGCTCGATGGCGTCATTCGTGATTTTTGTTGACGCGCCCATGTGGGAGCTACACTAAATTCCGACATCATCATACCATTTCAAGGGTCGTTGTGCTATATGCATTTTTGCATACATGGGACGCCCATTTGCCTTTCCGGTCTCCAGTTTTGCTTCACCAGACTTCTCCCTTTGGCGATGACATGATTTTTGAGAGGATGCGACCTGTGACGAGCAAAACCGTCACGCTCGTCCTACCTCCTCAGCAATTCGAGGCTACCTGAGTCGTGCCTCGCCTGAGACGTTCGGAGACTAACCGTCAAGGATCCCCCTTTCATCCTTTTCAGAGGGTTCTCCATGCCACCCATGGACATTGGGATGGGTAGGAGGAGACGGTGACGCAGCGGAGGTTAGCACGACGTAGGAGATGCACCACATGGAGGGCCTGTCGCCCACCTTCTGTCTTCATGCACCCGAGGAGCTTTCCAGTTCATTGGATATATACCATCGAGGGACGAGGAGCACCATCCATAGTTCGGGGAGGAGTAGTCTTAGCTTAAGAGTATCTTTTAGGGCTTTCATGTATTCGTTGTTATGTTTCTTATTTTCTATTATAAGAACTGCAAGCTCTACCCACTTATATGGTAAGACTTTATGCTTTCCTTTATATTTCTCTAGTGATATACTAAACTATGTTAATTAATGTTATGAGGAATGATTTCATGATTAATGTGTTCTTTATGGCTTTTGATTTGTATGTCTATTTATTCTTCCACTTTACTGTTTCATTTATGTCATGCGTGAATGGCTTGCACTTTGTTTTACATGTTTCATTTCAAAAAAAATTTACCCATATTTTCCGTTAAGTTATTTCTAAAAGAGTTTTAAAGGAAGTAACGACTAATAATTAATCTTGATACGTCCTAGGCGTATTGGGTTAAATATTAGGGTGTTAGAAATACCCAAAGTTTTAGACTAAAGGCATCTATTACCACACTTGTCTTTCCTGGATGGTAGTTCAAGTCAAGCTCATAGCCTTTACTAAACTCCAACCTTTTCCATTGCCTCATGTTTTCCTCTTTCTAATATAAGAGATAGTTAGGATTCTTATTCTTAAGAAAAACCTCAAACTTTACTCCACATAGATGGCATCTCTAGATTTCAAAATGAACACTACTATTGCCAACTTGAGACTATGTGGAGGGTGGTTCACCTTATGGCTTCAGCTATCTTGAAGCCTAAGCTAGCACCTTCCTAGTCTACCAAAAAGAACCCAAGCCTTTTCCTGATTCAACTCAATAAACTTCAAATGGACCATGTGTGTTTGACAAGACCATTATAGGTGCAATGATCAACTTCTACTTAAGGTCCTGCAAATTCCTATCATGTCTTACTATCCTTGTGAAAGGTACACTTTTTGGTTCAGCCTTGTTAAGGGTAAGACTATCTAGGTGAATTCCCTTGATACACCATCGATAGAAATCATCTAATTCCAAAACTTCAAATTTCCATGATAAGTTGGTCTTTCCACTTTAGTACCATTTGATCTTTGGGGTTCACTACGACTCTTTCCCATGATACTACATGATCCAAAAATCTTATTTCCTATAGCCAAAACTCACACTTGGATAGAGTGGTATGAAGAATCTAATTCACTGTTTCTAAGATACTACTCATGTCCTTCCTTAGTCCTCGAATAAATGAGAATATCATCTATAAAACAATCATGAAATTGTTGAGAAAAGGTTGGAAGATTCTATTCATGTAGTCCATAAATATTATTGGGGCATTAGTATCTCAAAATACATCACTGTATTTTGGTAATGCCCCTAACATACTTTGAAATAGTTTGCTCTTGAACTTGAATCTGGTTGTATCTCAATTTCAAATCAATCCTTGAAGAATACTATCGCTCCCTCCATTTATCCATGAGATCACTACTCCTTGGAAGAAGATACTTGTTCCTGACCATCACTTTATCCAATTGTCTATATTCAACATATAGCCTTATACCTTCGTCCTTCTTTTTATTAAGAACACAAAAGCTCCTCATGGTGAGGCATTTAACCGAATAAAATGTTTACTTAACATTTTATAAATTCTCCCTCAATTATGCCAATTCTAAAGGAAACATCGGTAAATAGTTATTGAAATTGGACCCATTTCTACCAATTCAATAGAAAACCATATCTTTCTTTGTGCGGAAACAGGCATATCTTCCAAAAATACGTAGAGTATTCTGGACTAATGATATTTATTATAATTTCTTGTTACCTTCTGTCACCACTAGGCAACAACAGCATGTATCCTTGACTACTAGGCCTTCCACATCAACCTCTTGAATGGGTCCCTTCAATAGTGTAGCATCTTCTGTATTCGTAGCAAAACACGTCCCGTTGTTGTAGAGTAGATAGAGGTGGTCCCTAGTTGGACATTTGAATCTTGTGACCTAGTTTCCTGCATTGATAACAACCATCCTGTCTAGCTAAACATGGTTTATCGCTATAATTCTTTCCATATTCTAGGCATTCCTTGTCATCAACTGGTTTTTGTGATTATTTTCCCTTTCCATTCCTGAAGGAAAATCTCCTTTGTGGTGGTAAAATAGGCTTGGACTTATTCCGTGTGGTGCTAGCCTTCCTCCACCCATTGATAGCTTCCCATTGTACTCTTCCACTAGAGCATTCTTGTTCACCAATGTGGTGAAGTCCCTAATTTCAGATAGTCCCACCATTTCCAAAAGGTTATCTCTAAAGCCTCCTTTATACTTAACACATTTCCAACCCTTTATTCACCTTACACTACTAAGTTGTGGAAAGCTCGCCAAACTTTACATTGTACTCTAGCGTTGTCATGTTCCCCTAGTGCAGCTTTAGGAATTTCCAATCCCTTAGCACTTCAGAAGGAAAATACTCCTCGCAGAAAACATCCTTGACCAAAATTCCAAGTCATTTCAATATTCGCCTCCTTAACTATCGTTCTAGTATCTATCCACTAGAAATCAGAGTCTACATCCAACACCTAGGTAGCACAACCTACTTTCTAAGAGTCCGGTCACTCTGATACTTTGAAGATCCTTCTCCATTACTTAATCCCTTTTTCAGCCTTATCTGGGTTTAGGTTCCTCAAATTTTAGGTAGGTTTTTGCTCCTTGCAATGCCACAAACAATAGGCCTTTTCCAGTATTTTCAATGAGCTTACCTCCTAATGGTGCTCATCGTCTAGTTGCAACAATAACTTACTCCCTGATTACCTGGTCATATTCCAAAAATCATGCATAATGTTTGCGGCGTCCCCCAGGCACCCTATCATCATTGCTATTGCTAGTCCTACTACACCTACTCAAAGTCATTAGTTTCCTATCACACTAAGCAAAGGCATTGAGTTGATCAGGCTCAATACAATGCTAAGCATGATAATTACTA
Source organism: Dalbergia oliveri (assembly GCA_030441495.1). Taxonomy (NCBI): domain Eukaryota; kingdom Viridiplantae; phylum Streptophyta; class Magnoliopsida; order Fabales; family Fabaceae; genus Dalbergia; species Dalbergia oliveri. The sequence continues at coordinate 32,117,368 of JAMLFY010000004.1, read as the reverse complement.
ACTACATCAAAAGTAAGCAGTCTTGCATATAAAGTTCTACTTTTTATCTCAGTAGATAAAATCCTCCTGCATGACATTAAGACTTCAGAGTATGCTTTAGAAGCAAGTTAGACCATCCCTAGGCTCTAACAGATGACCTTGATACCATAAATGTAACAGCCTTCACACCATAAGGCTATGCTTAAGCCATAACCTTATAATGTGCAATTGTTACTTGTTATTTCTTTGACCTTTGAAGAGCATATATATATTACATATAATTTTTTCTTGAACAACATAAAACACTTTCTCTTAAGATGTTAAATTTGAACATAAATAATTTATCAAAAAAAAATAATTGTATTATCAACAACAAAGCAACAGCTTAAAAACTTCTGACAAACCCTTACCCTGGTTAGCAGAACCTTCTAGTCTAGGTAGGGTACTACTCAACATTCACCAAAAAGAAAATAAATAAACTGACTAAATTCTCTATCATAGATTTTTTAGAAACTTTGGCCAATACCAGTTAGAATTCCATAAAGTAATCATCAGCATAACAATCTACAAAAATATGATAACAGGAGGAATGAGAATCAAAGATTCCAATAGGAAAATACTAGTCTACTACACAGTGATATCTGACATAACATTAAAATAATTAAAGTATCTTTAATTTCTTTTGAAATATCAAGCTTGCTTATTCACTTACTTATTAAATACAGTATTATGAGTACACTTATGCTTAAGAAAAAAGATTAAAGGATTCATAAGATAATTTTTAAATTCTGGTTGTTTACATAATAATTAGATTGTTTGTTTTATTACTTCTTTGACATAATCTTATTCTAAACTTTAAGCTTGAGAATAGAGCTCATAGGATTCCTGATATACTTCTCATCTTGATGAATTTCTAGCTGTGTAACACCTCGTGTTACATTCTGATATAGTTCACTTGTTGTAGTACCTGACACTACAACCTGATATAGATCATTACTATGAACCCATGAGCTTATAATCAAGCAATTGATATGTAGTTAGTATCATTATTTTCTATGACTTAACTTGGTTAGCTACTTTAAACTTAATGGTAGAACTCATAGGATTCTTGATATACTCTCTGTTGATTGTACTATCAACGATGTAATGTCGTTGCGTTACAATATGATATAGTTCACTAGATGGATACGTCTATACATCTTATCTGAATAGCCTCGCTATTCTTTCTAGTACAACCCTTTTCTCATAACGATGTACGCAGTGATTACAACCTGATATAGTTCTAAGGGCAAGCACATCTACTAGTACTCGTGAATCCATGAGTTTACCATTAAGCAATTAATATTACATAAGGCGTATATCTTTAGTTTTCTTTCTTCGTATGAAACTCTATCATATGGTTGGGAAATTTTCTTAATTATAAAGTAACAATCTCTTCTTAATAGTTCAATATCTCATACTTCTTCTTGAGATGTTCTTGAACTCTTATGACATTTTCTCTATTAAGTCTCCTAAATTCCTGTGAGACTTCTCTTTCTTAAAATCTCTTGAATTTCTTATGAGATATTTTCTTTAAATCTTGTAAATTCTTATGAGATTTTCTATTAAAATTTTCTGAAGTCTTATAGATATTTGTTAAAATCTCTTGGGTTCTTATGAGATTCATCGGTAAAGTCTCCTGAACTTTTTATGAGATTTTTCTAAAAGTAATTACGAGATTTCTCCAAAGTCTAGTAAACTTTTAGAGATTTTTCTTAAAGAAGTTTACATGTAAGATTTTCATAAAATCTACTAAACTTTTTATGAGAAATTTCTATAAAATTATTAGAGTGTTATGAGATTTTTAAAGTCTATTAAGTTGATAAATGTTTCTATAAAATCTCTTGTTCTGTGAGATTTCTCAAAACCTGCTAATCTTTTATGAGATTTCTTCATAGTAGAAACTTATAGAATTTCTCACATTATAATTCTTAAATCTTTCAGAAAATTAAACTAAGTGTATTGCTTAGATTTTAGAGCTTTTCTTCTATGGATGAAAATCTCATCCTTTTTATGAAACTTTAGCATCATGCCTCAAAATATCAAACTTGTAGATTTTTAGAAAATATTTCTGGTTATATTCTTATAAAATTTCCAGATTTCTCATTCTCTTTAAGGAATCAAAAATCTCTTCATTTACATAGTTGAATCTCTTACATCAATTACTCAATTCATGAAGCTTTCATTCCTAGCATCTTTTACATCATCAAGCGCAAACATATACATATTAAAATTAAATTTCAGATTTCACAACATAATTTTCAAGCATATATCAAGAGTTTATATTAGCAAAATAGCCAAACAATCACAAAGCAATAAACTAGAATCTTTCCTACCTTTTATCCAAGCTTTTTGTTAATCTTTCTCTAGCTTTTTCTCCTCTAACTAAAGCTTCAAACCATATTCCTCCACTAAATATATGCTGTTTGGACATATTTGAAGGGGGTAAAGAAGGCTTTGGCTTGAGTTTGATGTAGAGGAAGTGTTCTTGAACAAGTTTAAGGATTAATCTAGGTGTATCCTTCAAGAATTTGGTAGTTTCATGGAGTTTGAAGAAGAAAAACTTGAAGAAAGTGAAGAGAGAAAGTAAGGAACGTGAAGCCTTTGCCAAACCAAGAAGAAATGCTACCTTTTTCAATTTTTTCTTTATATAAAACAATCTACTTGGAGACCAAGTAATTAGTATGTATATTGTTAGATCGATTTATCTTATTTTTGTATTAGAAATGTCTATATTTATTTGATCATCCTAAGTAAAAATTATTTGGGATCTGATAATATAAATTATCTTAGACTAAGTGTTTTGGTGTCCTGGTTATTGCCACTTTAGATATACAAATTATTCCGTTTTCGATACTCGATTGACATAAAAGAAACTTTACCGGGTTAAGATATTTATTTACCCTTATCCTTATTTTATCTATGTCATTATACTAATTATAGGTTTCATTCTATATTTCAATTAAAATGTTATTATATTAATTTTTAATAAAATTAAATTAATTTTCTTTTTTTGTAAACTCCTCATATTATTCTGAGCATAATTGTGTCTTCAAAAATTTTAAAATCCCTATAGATTATTCACAATTAATCATTTTATCACAATAATATTAAAGCCAGGTCATTACAGCTGTTCTTTCTAGAGTAGTTGTTGATCTGGTGGTAGAGCTAGTTTCTGAGGGTAATGACTTCTAGGAGGTGTAGCAGAGATTGGAAAGGAAGTATACCCAAATTGCTGGGTCATTGGCCTTGTAGGTTGATCTTCAATAACTATAAAAGGTTTAGGAACTCCAGATCCTTTTCTTCTTCTACTAGAACCTTGAATCCCTTTTGCCCTTTCTAATTTCCTGGCTTCTTCCAATCTTCTTTTCTCTTGGAGAATTCTCTACTCCTTGAGAATCCTTTGTGCTTCTTCCTCATCTTCTTCTTCAAAAAAGTCTTTGTCTTCTTCAGTAACCCTAGCTTGCTTGGCATCAAGCATATCTTTCAAGATGAAGCCTGGACACTTCCTTGGGCAAATTCCTGTATTTGTCCTCAACCTCTTGTGTGTAGATTAGGAGTTTGTTAGGCCTTCCCTTGGGGGATCTCACTTTGAGGTATGTGCCTTAGTTTTTGAAGGTTCAGAAGGCTTGGAAGTCTTAGCTCTCTTCTGCTTCTTGTCTTGCCTCTTCTTGCATCTCTATTCAGTTATGGGAGGACTTCCTCAAACATAGTCCTCTAGACTCTTGCTCTACTTCCTAAGAGCTTCTGAACTACTTTCAAGGAGAATTATCTTCCTCTTTGTCCTCCCTTTTCCTGCTTTCTTTTTCTTACTTCGCAGTAGCCTTTCTAGTTTTAGCATCCCTAATTTGAGAGCTTTGTCTCCTAGAACTGGTTTTGATAGCCACAAATTTGGTTTTCTCCATGGTTTGAAAGAGACCATTGTTTATTTTGTTCCTATCAAAAACTCAAACCATTCTTCATCAAGAAGGTATCCAATGTGCTAGAAAATCCTTGTCAGCAATATTAAGTATAGAACCCTAGTGGTTCTTCCCTTCTCCTTCCTGATAGAACTACACATGAAATCCATGATCATCCTAGGTAGATTGAATTTGTTCTTTTCCATCAGGCAAAACAACAACATACAATTCATACCTAGCAACACATCAATATTGCCTAGCCTAGGGAGAATGGTAAACTGGATGACAATGAATACCTTTATCACCCTGGAGCTTAGTATCGCAGTGGTGATATCGGTGGGTTTGTGTTTTGGGGAGGTAATAAGACACTTGGAGATCTCCTAGGAGAAGATTCTGAGAAATTTGAACCAATCTCCTTAAGTTAAGCATTTGACTCTAGTTGTTGGTGCTTTTGATTATGTTAGAGATTTTATTGATTCCTATCTCCATATCGATACCATTAATAGTGGTCTTCATTCCAGATTTTGTCTTCAACTTCAAATGGGAGTACAGGTAGTTACCATTTTTAGGAAAATCTTGTCAGAGATTTCTAGGAACTCTCCCCATCCTTGGAATGAGAAAACCTCTTTTAAAAGGGAACTTGGTTCATCATTCTTTACTTAGCCTCTTCCCTGGTGCCACCTTTCTCTTGAGAAAGTTATCAGCATAATGTTCTTGCATAAGAAGTTCATTATACATGAGCGGTATTCCACTTCTTGCAACACTTTTATAGAGTTGCTTTCTTTTTGCCATTATAGGTAGAGATAGAGAAGATTGAGTGAAAAGGGTTAGAGGGTTTGAGAACAATGAAGGTTACAAAAAGGGTTTCCAGAGATGAAACAATTTTGTTTTGAGGTAAAGTATATAAGGTTGAAAATGAAGGGGTTATGTGTAACATGTGAGGTGAGGGAAGTTAGAAACTTAAAAAGAGTGGGAATTATCCTGCCTTTTTCAAGTTTTCCAAAGTAAGCAAATTTTGAATTGTGGAATCATGTTCTAAACCTTATCAACTTTCTGAACCATCAATAATAGAGTATGAGTCTTCATAGCTACATAACTTCCTCATGTATAAATAATCTTCCATATTCTAAGTCTGTATGACCTTTTGACGCATTTTTTGAACTTGGAACCCTCTTTCTAACCTTGCACACCGACTTTTTGATCTTGCAAACTGATTATTGGCCCTTGCATAGATGTCTTCATTTGGAACTAAGTTCAAGGTCTTGATAGGGAGTCTCCAAAGATGTTTATCCATGAATGCTATCCAGAGTTTAAAAACTTTTAAGATTCAAAAGCATTTTCAACAAGCAAATGATCTTCAGCTCATAATTTTATTAATATATTACACACTTGAGCTTTAGTATTCACAAATATTAACTCAACATCTCCTTTCTGAACATGATCTCTAATAAAATGATGTTTGACATCAATGTGCTTGGATAACTTAACATTTCCTTTTGAATGTGATCTTAATAAAATGATGTTTGACATCAATGTGCTTGGTTCTAGAGGTTGGATAGGATTCTTTGTAAGATTTATAGCACTAATACTATCAGAAAGGAAAGGGACTTTGGAATACCTCAAGTGATAATCTCCTAGTTGGTTCCTTATCCACAACATCTGGGTGTAACAGTTTGCAAGGCTACATATTTAGCTTAAGCTGTAAAAGAGCAATGGTGTTTTTCTTTTTGCATGACCAAGTGATAAGACTCTTTCTAAAAGAAACAACATCCACTAGTGCCTTTTCTTTCTAGTCTATCTCTAGCAAGGTTAGCATTACAATATCCTACAATCTCACAAGATGTACCTTCTCGTACAATAAATCAAGATTAGTAGTACCAGATAAATATCTCAGAATTCCTTTAACAACATTTAAGTGTAATTGCTTTGGGTTATATTGAAATCTAGCACAAATTCTCACACTTAATTGAATGTCTAGTCTACTTGCTGTAAGGTATAGAAGTAACCAATCATTCTTCTATAATTACTTTTTGATACCTTGTCTCCATTCTCATCTGCATCAATGACTTAAGATGGATGCATGAGGTGCTGCTCATGGGTCTAGCTTGACCTGTATTGAATCTTTTCAAAAGCTCATTTGTATACTTTTCTTGATAGATTAAGATTCCTTCCTTTTGTTGTTTTATTTGAAATCCAAGGAAAAACTTGAGTTCACCCATTATGCTAATCTCAAATTCACTTTGCATTAATTTTGAAAACTTTTAACAAAGAGAATTATCAGTGGCACCAAATATAATGTCATTAACATATATTTGAACTATCAGAAAGTGATTATTTTGTTCTAAAGTAAACAATGTTGTGTTAACCTTACCTCTTTTGAACCCATTATTTATTAAAAGGTACTTAGCCTTTCATACCAAGCTCAAGGAGCTTGTTCAAACCACAAAGTGCCTTTGTTAACTTAAAAACATGGTTAGGAAGATTTTTACTATCAAAACCTGGAGGCTACTTCACATAAACTTCCTCAAAGAGGAATCCATTTAGGAATGCAGACTTCATATCCATTTGGTAGAGAGTGAATCCCTTGAAGGCAGCAAAAGCAAGTAACATTCTTATGACTTCAAGCCTAGCTATTGGTGCAAAGGTTTCATCATAATCAATTCCCTCCTATTGATTATAACCTTGTGCAACCAATTTTGCTTTATTTCTTACAATATTTCTAGCATCATCAAGCTTGTTTTGAACACCCATTTTCTTCCTATGATGGTTTTTCCTTTAGGCTTCTCTATGAGTGACTTTATTTTTCTTGAATTGATCTAACTCCTCTTGCATAGCTTCCACCCAACTTTGATCATTTAAAGCATCTTCAATTCATTCAGGCTTGATGGTAGAAATGAAAGCATAGTTGGACATATTTCTGAGGAAGGATCTTGTTCTCACACCCTTGGAAATGTCCCCTAGAACTTTGTTATGAGAAACTACTTTTAAATTAGAAACTCATCTATAGTTTTTGTAACCTTGTTATTCTTCAGTTTCTCGTTCATCTTTAGATTGCTTTTCTTCATGCTCAGAAATGTCACTTTCTGAGGGCTTTGGAGTTCTAAGTAAGCTTTTTGAGTTCTTTGTGTTCTGAAGCTTACTTTCTGAAAATTGTGCTTTCTTTGCTTGTTTTCTAAGTGTTCCTTGAGGTTTAGCTTCTCAAGGTTTTCTTCAGATCTTCTAAATCATCAACAAAGTCCTTCTTACATTCTTTGAATTTGATATGGATGGTCTCTTCAACACATAGTATTCTCTTGTTATGTACCTTGTAAGCTTTTGAGACTAAAAAGTATCCTAAGAAAATTTCATTATCAAACTTAGGATCAAACTTTGCAAGTTTGTCCTTGGTGTTAAGAATAAAGCATGAATAACTAAAGATATGGAAGTATGATATGTTAGGTTTTCTACCTTTCCATAGCTTATAAGGAGTTTTCTTAAGGATTGGCCTTAGAAAGATTCTATTTTGAATATAGCACGAGGTGTTTATAGCCTCTATCCAAAAATCTTTTGATAAACCACTTTCTAAAAGCATGGTTCTGGCCATCACTTGTAAGCTTTTGTTCTTTCTTTAAGTAACCTCATTTTGTTGGGTAGTTCTAGGCGCAAAAAACTTTTGAGAAATGCCATGTTTTTCACAAAACTTTTCAAAAAACATGATTTTCAAATTATCCTCTATGATCAAATCTTATAGAGGTAATTTGAGAATCTTCCATTACAAACATATTTTGCAAAAACTTTGAATCTTTTAGCCACCTCAAGAAGCTAGGAAGATAACCCATGTAAATCTAGAGAAATCATCCTCTATGACAAGGCAATATCTTTTTCCAACAAGACTTGCAGTCTTGGTTAGTCCAAATAGATCCATATGTAAAAACTTAAGTGGTTTAGTGGTTGAAACCACATTGTGTTATGGAAAGAAGCTTTAGTTTGCTTGCCCTTCTCTAAAAAATCACAAGTTAAATCCTTATCATATATGATCTTTGGCAGGCCTTTAACAAGCTCTTTCTAGATAGTTCAAAAATAAGCTTAATATGAGCATGCCCAAGTTTCTTATGCAGAACCACTTATCATCCATGAAGAATACAAAACATTTTACATCTTGATTTAAAAGGTCATCCAAGAATAACACATAAGTGTTATCATGTCTCTTACTGATAAAATACTTGTCCAGATTTATAGGCATTTGCATTGAATAAAACATTAAAACCTTGGTCACAAATTGGCTAATACTTAATAGATTGTGAGCCAGACCTTTAACAAGTAAAACATTAGAAATTTAGTGGGAATCATCCTTACCAACATTTCTTATACCTATAACCTTGGTTTTATCTCCATCAGTGAATTTTACTAATCCAGAGTTGTTAGGCTTAAGGTTTTGAACAACTTCTGGATTAGGATATGTGTCTAGAGCCACTGTCCATGTACCACTTATTGTCTTTGTCAATGTACGTTCTCAAACACACCTGCACAAAAACAATTTTTACTTTAGGTACCCAGACTTTCTTGGGTCCTTTGGGTTAGTTTTTCTTGGGGGTTTCCCAACCTGTTTTATAGATTTCTTTCTCATAAAACATTTGTCAAGGTGGGTATCCCTTCTTGTGGCAGAAAGTACAAGATACTCTGTTCTTTACTTTCTTTGATGGGATTGCTTTTTCTTTCTCATTCATTTTACTCTCATATCCAGCCCTATCTTTTGAAAGTATGGCCTTTGGCCACCAAGCATCAGTTCAAGATTCTTTAAGCCATTAAGTATCTTTTCTAGATCAAATTTGAGAAGTTTTGAAGTCCTTTCAAGTTCAAAAATTACTTTTTGAGTTTTCTGATTTTTTTGGTGACTTCACCTTATAAGGCTTTGACCTTAACATTTAAAAGCTTGATTCTCCTTTAATCTCTTTCTTCTCAAACCTTATATTCTCAATATCTATCTTGGCTTTTTCAAGTTCTAGAACCACTTTCTAATAGTTCTTTTTAAAGTTGAGATAGTGAGAGGATAGGGTCTGAGAGTTTCAACCAATTCATCATATAATGCAAGTAATTCATCATAAAAAAGGTCAGGTTCAAAAGATGTCTTTACCTCAGGTTCTCCTTCTAAAGTATAGCCAGCCATGAAACATAAGTTTGCTACATCTTCAAGCTCAACCTGGCTTTCTGAAACTTCCTTTTCTTCCTCTAAATCACTCCAAGTGACCAGGATTCCTTCTTCTTTGGTGGGAAATTTTTTTATGGACCCTTCAACTTAGGAAAACTAATCTTAATATGTCTCTTCTCTCCACAATTATAGGGGTTGTTGTAGCTTTCCCTTGCCCTTTTTGTCCTCTCTAAAGTTAATGTCTTTTCTTTTCTTTGTTTTGCTTCTCCAAGATTTAGACATCTTCCTCACAAGCATGGAGATCTTATCTCCATCTTCTTCTTCAAACTCATCTTCTGATTCTTCTTCTTCATCTGAGGTTTCAGCAACTTTCATTGCTTTGTTTGGGCTTCTTCTTATGTGAGGACTTCAGGGCCATGAATTTTCTCTTCTTGATAGTTTTACCATGAACTTCAGATAGCACAACCTCATGGGTTTTCAGAGACCAAATGAGAGCATCTAGGCTAAAGGTCTGAAGGTCCTTAGCTTCAATAATGGCAAACCATTTTGCAGGAAGACTTCTCAAGATCTTTCTTACAATCTCAGAGTTTGAGTACCTTTTACCCAAACCTTTGAGTTGGTTTACAATGTGCTTAATCCTTGTGGTTATGTCATAAATACTTTCTTGCTTAGTCATTTTAAATACTTCGTATTGATGGACCAACATATTGATTTTTGTTTCCTTGACTTGATCAGTACCTTCATAGCATATAAATTCTATCCTAGATTTCTTTAGCTATGTCACAAACAATGATTTTATCATATTCAGGTTTGCTTAGTACACATGTCAGTAGGTATTTGGCCTTTTAGTTCAGCTGAACTCTTGCCTTATGTTTCTATCCACCTACTTCTAGAAACTTCTCTGAGGTGGAAGGTGCATCTTGGTTCCTGAAACTTCTTCCATTGGAATATAATCTCCTTCTTGGATGATTTCCCACAAGTCAAAATTTGTGTATTTTATGAACAGCTCCATTCTATCTTTCCATTACATGTAATCTCCACCATCAAAGAATGGTGGTTTGTTTATGGAGTGTTCTTCTATGATATGTATATTTTGTGCCATTTATCCTAAGGATCATTAACCTTTGTAGTCATTAGATTGCTTAACCCCTTAGAGGCCTGAGCTATGATGCCAAGTATAGGTTGAGAAGTACATGAGAAGAGGGAGTTGAATCGTACTGGCTTTTCTTTTCTTTTTAGTTTCTAAAAACTTAAACAAATACTATCAAGCGTGAACTTGAAGTGTAGCAGAAATAGAATCATTATATGTTAGAAAGTGACTTTCTAAATTAAAATAGATATGAAAAACAAGTTTGGATAAGTGTTTTAGAAGAACAAATATGGTAAGCACAAAACATAATATAAAGGAGATTTAGGAGAGAGAGATACTATACAAGAGTTTTTATACCGTTAAGCAACCTGCCTACATTTAGTTCTCAACAACTGTTAAGTTCTACTAATCACCCTTTCTTAACCCTAAGAAAGTTGGATAGTATTTTACAGTCTTCTCAAGCTATCTTACGTGACTAGTAGCTAATTCTACTCTCACTTCCAAGTAGTCTTTGGCTAGCTTCTTCAAGCTATCTCACAACAATCACTCCTGGATCAGATACAAAGAATATGTTTGGAATGGTTCACTCAAACAAATAAATACTCAAGTTTTCTTAAGATGAGACGTGTATGAGCTAAAAACTTAGGTGACTTATTTTAACTATTCTTCCTAGGAAGAAAGTATAATCCAATAAAAGCTTAGAAAGAAAATTTTTAGAGATGAAACTCGTTACACTGTAATAGTTTTACAAAAGATGAAAGAATATTTCTTCAGCTTTTCAACACAAGGTGATGATCAAAAGTCTTGAGTTGTAAGCACACCATCTCTTTTAAACTTGATCTTAATTTATGACCGTTGTCCTGATCTGTTTTCCCATTGACACATGTTGATCTTTTTTGTGTCTTGGAAATGAAGTCTAGAAGAGTAGCTTGGCGTGTAGAAGTTACTTTTTGCAGTTCAGAAGTTGTTGTCTAATGAGCTTTTTGAGTCCATATTCAAAACTACTTTTGCTTTCTTGAACGAGGTTTCTGAACTTTTTCCTTTTAGAAGCTAGGGCGGTTGACCAAGTTGAAAAAATATGTCACTATTAGTCCCTGACTAAGTTTGACTTTAAATTTGAAATTCAAGTTTTCCCATTTCTATAAACATGCTTTTTGAAGCGTTGTTTTAGTTTCTGGACTTTTCTTTTGATCTTCTATGCTTCAATCAAAGCTTGATATCATTGATATATCAAAATCATGATGATTGAAGGTTGTAAATGCACTTTTCTTCAGAGTTGGATTAATATCTTCACTTTAATAACACTTTTTAAAGTCATGTGATACTTTCTGAAAGTCTGAGTCTTAGTTTCTTGTTGTTGATAATTTTCTTTCATGCTCTCATCGTACCAACTTCCATTTCAAGGATTATTTTTTACTTCATTTAAGTTCCAAATCTCTTTGAATGAGATTTAACATGTTTACACATGATTTTGTGAAAATAAACTTTATTCATAAAGTTGTATGTTAATGAGAACGACATGTTTGTATACTCAAGAAACTCAACTAAACGATTAGTCCTTTTTCAAAATATTTTTACGAAATTGATTTTGTTATCATTCAAATCATTAAGCTTTGATGCTTTTTGAATGTTCTAACCAACAAAAACAAATATAGATACTCAAAAAATTTCAAATTAAAATAAGAATCTAAGGTATAAATACAACTATATTAAAAAGAAGCCTAATATTCCAAGATTGCAAACCCAAAATTTGAACTTTGCATAATTAAAGGCAAGACTAGGTTGAAAAGGCATGAGTGTTATCTTTTTGCTTGATCCGTCATATACCACAATGAGAAATATTCCTTTTGTTACCAATCCTGAAGGGTGGTTGGATAAAGCTTAGAAGCTGAAGGCTTAATGAACAATTTTGATAAAAAAGATTATAAACCAAAAGCACAAAGTGAAAGGAAAAAATGAGAAAAATCAAATGAAAATAGCATAAATATAAAGTTCATAAACTATCCAGAAGTCTTAAAAACTAAACACCAACAAAAAGAAAGAAATGAAAACAAATTATGTACCAAGTCCTCGCCCTTTACTTCCACTATAACTCTACCTCCACGTGCGGTAATGGCAGATCTTCCATCATGGACAGTGTTTTCGCATGCTCACCTCCAGGCAGTGCACCACTAAGTTGTCATGCTATCCCCACACTTCACCATTAATTGTGCACCATGTAACACCCTAATAATTAACCGAATACACCTAGGTTTATCTGATTAATTACTAGACTTTACTCTTTGCTTCAGTTCTTTCATCATACTTTGAAAATACTTAGTGAAATTACGAGCCATTTTTTTTAAACATAATTGAAAACGTGAGCCGCGTAACGTGAACAATAATCGAAATAAAGCGATAACGTGTAGATATAGCATAAAAAAAAAAACACATCATATTGACTCCATCATATAACATCCATAATTATTTAACACATAGATAGTTTGCCTACCAACAGAATAAGACTAGATGTAAGCAATCTAACAAAACATAAATAATATATGGATGAAAGGACATCCATTGATGGCACCTAGTAATAACAATCTAAGGATAGGGATAGATATCTGAAATATACGAGTGAAACTCAGGATCAAGTTAGACTCCTGAAAGCCTCAATGTGATTCACGAACGCTTCCTATTTCTGAAGATGAGATGGAAAGAAAAATAGAGGGAGTAGAAACATATAAAAAGAATCTCAGTAGGGTACTCACCTCATGATGCATTGTGTCATCATCATCATCCCCAGGAACCTCGGTTATTATGAAATAATGAGCATGCTAAGATTGATTTATTAAGTTTGAAAATATACTTTACCGAGGTTCGTCGATTTTAATCATGCGTCTTATAATGCATCATAAACTTAGCATGTCATGTATATAATGAACTTTTCCTTTCATATATAATAACATAGTTATGCATAAAATCACATCATATTCCTCATCATCATTTCATAATACTATGCATAGCAGAACATCATATTTCTCATCATCATCTCATAAATACTATGCATAGTAGAACATCATATTCACATAATGCATTTACTTAGTTTCTTAGGTGACTTAAAGTTACTTTCATCATCATTTTCCTGGGCCACCCTATACTCCACCCTTTTGGGAGTAATCTAGGTTATGAGCTCATACCTTACTAGTCGTCACTAGCATATACTTATCCCTTTTGATAAGTTAAAATCCAACTCTATCCTTTTGAGAGAATGGGCTAGGGGGCAAGAATCACTTTTTCACCATCTATAATGATGGGTCTAAAGGATCATTTTAGGATCATCTTTTCACCACCTATAGTCTGATAGGTCCAAAGGATCATTTCCTCATAAGTTTAAGTCACCATTAAGTCTTAGCATGTTATATCATAATCATCAAGATGCATGAACATTCTCATTGTTTGCAATAGTAACTATAACATGCAAGCCATGAAATCATTCAATAATATCAAATTCATAGGCATTACATCATCATATAAATTGACATTCCAAAGCATCAAAAGATGTCATCTAAAATTCTAACAGTAAAGCTCCCTTAAATTACGAAACTCTAAAATTGGGTAACCTTAATTATCAAACTAATTACTTATACATCTAAGGGATTTATTACCATCAATTATAAGCCTTAAGAACATTATTAGACTCTATGGGTAGCGTAGACAATAAGTTGTTCTTAAGGTTTTAGGTGTAACATCCTAATAATTAACCAAACACGCCTAGGACGTATCACTGTTAATTATTAGTCATTACTTTTTGTTTCAGCTCTTATCATTTAACTTGGAAATACTTTAGTGAAAATACGAGTAAATTTTTTTTTGAAACTATTAAAACAAAACGTGGGCTGCGTGTACAACTAGAACCCATCACTTACCGTTATAGTAAACGGGGGATAAAACTCCTCACAAGCATACATAAAAGGAAACAAGTAATTAAACATAGTCACACTTCCGTATATATACATATAAGTAGCGCGGACATTAACCGTTTCATAACCCACACCAAAACAAACCACTAAAACGTAATATGCCCATTCTGTAGGGTTGGGCTGGTGCAATCATCACACAAAGATATGAACAATATATACACAGAAACCAAGATCCTACCTTGATGGGCTCTCAAGGAGATGGACGGTAGCCAGTGCGCGAGTGGGTCAAAGGGGGGAGCGAGTCGACCTACGGGGTGACGTGGGCTCCAGGACGTGGGACGGGTGGGTCCCTGGCGGCATCCTGGACTCCTCTCATGGGCTGCCTCATCGTGGCCTCTCCTCTCACATTCTCGGTGAGAGTGAAAGGGCCTGAAGAATGCTTGGGAGGAGACTCCTCAATGGTCTAACTTCTGACGCGATGGGTCGAGGCGTATAAAATGGAAAATCAGGGTAGCCGATGGGCAGTGTGACCATGAAGGGGCCGCTCAGTACGCGGACGGGCGCGGTCGAAGGTAAAATCGTCAGTGAAAGGGTAGCGGTGGAGACCAAAAACTAGTCACTGGATGTGCGAAAGGACGGTCAGGAACATGACGGACGGGCAACACATCGCCCCAAAGTGATAGGGCTGGTTTGGGGTCAAAATGCAACTCCCAAGTGGGAGCTTCAAGGTAAATTACGAACGTGGCCATCGCCTCTGAAGACGAAATGGAAATTAATAAGTAATCTGAATAATCACAGGACTCTTGCCTCCGTCATGTGTCATCATTTTCATTTTCAGAAACCTCGGTTTCATTATGAAAATAATCGGCATAATAAGGTTCATTTATTAAGTTTAAAAGCCATTAGCCGAGGTACGTGTCTTTTAACATGATTCTTAATGCCATGAGTGCATCATATCTCATCATAAATGCATGTGAATGTCATGTGAACACATATCATGATAATCATAATAAAATCAATATAGCATAAAGAACACAGGCTATCACAACATGATATTTTCTCTTTAATAATCTTAGGTGACTTAACTTTCTAGTTCTGCTAAGGGCCACCCTACTCTCTCTTCTCTCAAGAGTTCTAGGTTATGAGCTCATACCTAACTAGTCGTCACTAGTCTATACTTATCGTCTCGATAAGCTAATTCCCGACTCCAAGTGCGGGGTAGGGGCATGGGATCACCTTTCATAACCATTAATACCTGGAGTCTAAAGGAGTCCTCTTTGGGTCACCTCCCATAACCATTAATTCCTAGAGTCTGGAGGATTCCCTTCTGAATCACCTCTCATAACCATTAATTCCTGGAGTCTAAGGATCATTTTCATATATCTTATGTCACCTGTTAATCTTAGCATAGTATTAAGAGATGTAATATAAACATATAATCATAGCCATCATCATAACTTATGAATTAACTTTTTATGTACAAACTAGAGAATTAAGGAAGAGTCGAATAATAATAGTAAAGAAAAAGGAGAATGAAATTTTAGGAAAAATTAATTTTGGCTTGATAGCTAGCTACGCTGACGTCTCCCTGGTGCAATGAGGAATTCAAAGCCACGTCGTTCTCAGTATTCATTGGCCAATTAGTTTTATTTTCTTTGAAAGGGAATTAAGGGCATCAAACTATTGAATAAAAAGAAATTTACGTAAGAAGGTTGCTTAGAGGTCTATAATAATATTATAGTTATAAACAAAAATGACATATTCAATATTCGATCATATGGTTTTTAATCATGATGAACAATTCACAACATAACATCGTCATATGCAACATTAGATGCAATATATGTATATATATATTTATATATGTGTGTTGACATAAAATAATAAAGCAATTGATATTAAAGTGTATTCTTTAAAGAATGCTAACATAATAATGTATACAACAATACAAAATTAATTAAGGGATTAACTAAGTACGGAATAATACAAGGAATAATGAAATTGTTAAAAGCTAAATTGAATCTAGAAGAATAAACTAATATCCAAATATTTTTATCTTTCTTGTTTTATTTATTATTATTATTATTATTATTATTATTATCATTATTATTGGAAAGCAAATGCTTAAGGTGAAACTTAACTTGAAAGTTCAAAACTCCTAGTAAGACCAAATACTAACTCAAACTAGCAAAATTAAAAACCCAATCACAACATCTGAATAAAATTTTCTCATCAGCGCTGACCTAGAGACATGTAAAGCCCAAATACAGCCTATAAGAATAAAATCCCCAATAATCATTTAAGAAACAGACAGAATTTGAGTAAGAAAAATACTCCAAGGCTCAATTCTACCCAAAACAAAAGAGGCCAACAAGTCCAAAAAACTGGACCGATAGCCTACATAATTATACTAAAACAAACACAAAAAATAATCCTCTCTCCTGACACGTGCAAACATATATGAAAGGAAAGGAGTTATATTGAAATCAAGGGGTCTCTAAAAGGAAAAAGATTATTAACGAATTTTACAGCCACCAAGGGGTTACGAACTTGTTCCTTTCACTTGGGTTGGGGGTCTCACGCACAAAGCTAGTTCCCTCACCCACACACTCAGTTCTCTCACACACACTCATAGGCAAGGATAGAATGAGAGAGGACGGAGAGGTGGCAAAGAGGGGAGGGAGGAGAGGGACCGGAGAAAGGAAAAGGGAGGAAGAGGGAGGGGAAAAGCTCGCGGCTAGGGTAGCGTGGGAGGGGGGGCCGTGAGGGGTTTTCGGTGGGTGGGGACCACGATTGAAGGGGAACAAACTCGCGGTCATGGCTGGGCAGATTGAGAGTTCGGCGGGGGAGGGGAGGCACTGCATGCGCGACCTGGCATCTTGATGGGGCCTCGGGTTTTGGCGGCGGGATGACCCGGCGAAGGGTCGGAAGCACAAAGAGAGGGGTGAAGCAAAGAGGAGAGCGAGAGAGAGAGAGAGAGAGAGAACACGGATGGGGCCTCGCGGGAGTGGTCTGAGGTTGGAGGCGGCGATCCTGGGAGGCAAGCGCGGCAGGAGGGCGATGGGTGGTACGCTACATGGCGGAGGAGGGAGGCTTGTCAGGCGGTTAAAGGCCAGACGCAGGAAGGCTGAGGCCCCTTCTCTGCTACTCCTCTTGCCTCTTCATTTCTAAGGTTCTGTTTTCTTGATTTTTGATTGCAAAATCTGGACTAAATTTTAGATGATGTATTGGATGTGTTGTTGTGGTTGTTGTTGTTTTGGCTGAATTTTTGTTTAAGGTTTGATTCTTGATTGGGCTTGCTATTATTTTCGTTGTTTGTGGCTAGAGTTAGGATTGTGTTGGTTGGTTTGAACCTTGAAGGTGATAATAAGCTCCTGCCATCGATTTTTTTTTTTTTTGGTCTACACTTCATGGGTCCTACATGGTTGGTTTGAGTGAAGTTCTAGAATTGCTTTTCCTTTGGCTAGGTGGATGGGGAATTCGGTTTGTGATTGTCCATGGGTAGAAAACACTATACATGCTAGCATGAAATCAAATTGGGACTAAATGGTGACTAAAACAACTAGAAATATAGGATGAATTGAGCTTTTATTTCTTACTCTCCGTGTGTTTGGATTTCCCCCCGAGCTCTAACTCTCTGTTGTTCCTTTTCTTTCAACAGAGAAGTGCTGGTGATAGAAAATATGGTGAAAGGGAAGGAGGTGAAAGCTGATTGTGAATGAGGACGATGCAAGGTATTTATTAATGCCCCTCCTGATCTTGCTTTTCTTACTCAATGTTTGTTCCCATGTTATTCATGGGGTGGGAGAAGAACCCACGCTCACTTGTCTCCCCATTTTCTCCAGTTACTAAATTTCTTACTCAGAGAGCATGGAGCCACAGGAAAAATGCTAAATGTAGGTGACATGTCTTCCATGCTCCTAGGCCGGCTGGATGCTCCAACTAACCAAGGGAGTGAGATGGCTTCTTGGTTTCTATTGTTATTGTTATTTATTATTATAGTTTTGGCTTTGTTTTCATTTTTGGGGCCTGTACATGGACTGTACTTATTATTGTATGTAGAGATTCTCTTCCCAATCTATTTCACACCCACACAACAATACAAATTGACTACCGACGAACAAAATAAAATGGTACCCCGGTCCATTTCAAACACAATTAGTATCACGCTCACTATCTTTCTTATAGTAATGTTTTTATTCCTTTTCATAGGATTAGAGCTTTGGAGTATATTTGTCTTGAAACAATACAATTGATAGAACTCAATCAATGTAAAAACAATACGTGTTTGAATGACACAAATGAAGGTTTAAAGGAGAATGTGTCTTTCAGAGCATGGTAAAATCCCTTCATATAATATCAAAACAAAATTCTCATGAATAAAACAATAGCAAGAATAGCAACCAATTTTCACTAGCTTGGTGTATTTTAAATTTTAAAGTTTTTATGTCCAGTTATATCAATCAAATTTACGATAATAGTATAGTAAAAAAAAATAATGTACTCATATACATCATATCGAATTGGTGATGTCATATATGGAAGTACATACCCTTAAGCTTTAGAGTAATTAATAATTAAAAAAGGTAATTAACATAATCATGTATTTTAATCATCAAAGGCTGAAATAAATTAGGAATGACTACTTATCAGTAATTAATCAATTAAGGAATTAATTCTTAATTTGACTAGTTAATCTTAATTAATAGCTCAATTAAGACGATATGAAAATTGAGCATTACATACGGTATGCTAGAAGTTACGTTTTTAACCCTTTCTCATTACGGCTTCTCTATGATGCTAAAATTAATTACTAAACCAATTATGAATCATTGTCCTTATCTAAACATAATAAAATCTGGTTCTTAAGGCCACTAAAGGTTCTGGATAGAATGCATAAATTTCATTCTCTAGAGTCCTAGAAATCTTGCTAGGTTTCTTAGGAAGCTAGTTTTATTCTAACATGCATAGAATCATTCCTTTAGCAATAAACCATAATTATCACAACTTCAAACATATTAAACTATCATCATACAGTAGTACTAAACTCAGATTAGTGGAATCATGAACCTCATATAATTGCTTGAAGTCACATTTCAAGTACACATGTGATACTAGTTTCCTGTAAAATATTTGTAAAACCTTAAAACTCCTTTAGAAACTAATTCTTTTTGTTAAAATTGAAAGAAGTCATAGGACTTTCAGGCTTCCTCAATCATGAGGCCATTTTATATTGAAAGAATGTTCATGATTAAAATTTTCACTTAAGATAAAAGGAGCAAGTCTTGAGATCTTAAGAGATTTATGTGATATCTTAGAATCATAAACATGCTATGCAACCTTATTTTAATCTTATCATTATAAGGTGATAACTTGGAATTATAAACATGATATGCAAATCCATTTCTTTATCTTTAAGATTTAAGGTGATAACTTGAAAATTAAACATGATGCAAGAACTTGAAATATAAACATGATGCAAGAAACTGGCGTAGTCCAGCGGACCAAGTGGAGGGAGAAGAGAATCTTAAAAGGGAGCGGCGGTAATCCGCATGGACCGATGAAGGGAGAAGAGAATTATTATTACATCTTTAAGCTCCAATCTCAAGACTTCTTAAAGAATCAATTCTTTAACTCCAATAATCTTATTTCTTTGCTTGTGATACTTGGGCAAGTCTTTGAGCTCTAGGATCTTTAGGTGATGACATAAAAATAAACATGTCATGCGTTGATTCTTTTAGCCATTATAAAATAAAGTGAGAGCATAAAATAAATATGAGATGCATCCTTTTTATTATCTTTGAAGATTAAGTGACAACTTGAAATATAAACATGAAATGCAAGCTTGGAAATTTAACATGAGATATGCAAGTTCATTTATTTATTCTTGAAATTTAGTGATGACATTAAAGTAAACATGGTTATGCAAGACATAAACTTAGACATGGATGCAAGTTCCTTTTATTTCTTTACTAGAGCTCTTCCAAGACTTTAGAGAAATATAAATTCAACCCAATATATATATCTTAGCAAGACAAAGTGAAAAATACATCTTTCAAGTTCTAAACTCAAGATCTTTATTTTTACATCATAAAAACATCATTCTTTAAAGTTTTGCATCAAGTGGAATTTTCAAGCTTTAAAGGCCTAATTGTGATGGATTTCCAACCAACACTCAAGGTCCTCATCATCAAGCTATCATCATATTCCTTCTTAGGCCATTTGGCCGAAATCATTAAAGAAAAATAAGGAAGAAAAACTGAAATTTAATGCTTTAAAAACTAGTGAAACCTTCAAGTTTTAGAGGTCTAACTTGTGAAGGCTTTGCAACCAACACTCAAGAACCTCATCATCAAACCATGGTCTCATCATAATCTAGGCCATCAGGCAAAATGTTTTTAAAAGAAAGGGAAAACAAACGAAATTGAAAGCTAGAAGAAAGTCCATGAAATCATCATTTTTGAGCTAGAAACATAACTTGTCATAGCATAAAATGAACTTAGAAACAACTCCCTACCTAATCTGATTTGAAGGAAAGGAAGAGAACTTGGTTTCTTTGAGTGAAATGGAAGAAAATCTCTTGAAAAACTGAAGAAATTGAGCAGGAGGAAGAAAGAAAGCTTTTGGTGCTTCTAAGAACTAGAATTGTGTAAGTTATGATCAAAGGCTTCTAACACCTCTTCAAGCATGCCTATTTATAGAGATTTTGAAGCTCATAAATGGACAAATGAAGGAGGAAGGCTGATGGATTTTCATGGGGAACAAAGGGAGGAAAATCATTCCTTGTTTAAGGCATGTTTTATGCCATGTTTTAGGGAATTTTTGGCATTTTTTTTAGTGTATCTTTGGGCAATTATTCTGATGCATAATGGCATCAATAATTTCGTCCATTACAGCCCAAGGAGGAGAAATTTGTGTGTTCCATGCATTATTTAGGTGTAGGTAAGGTATCTTGCAATTAGAGAATTTGCAATTAAGGGCTTAGGTGAATTAGTAAGCAATTTGAGTGTTTTAAAGCAATTTTAGGTTCTAATCAATTTAAATAAATAATTTTGACTCTAGATTAATAATTAGAATTTAATAAGCTTTAATTTGAGCCTAATATTGCTTAGGTTTCGTTAGATGAATCAAAAATCTCAAAATTTGTAAAACTACACAAAGAGCAAAACGGTCATTTTACTTAAAAATTGCCCGAGACCACCCAAAGCTTAACCAATGGTTAATCATGGCTTAAAAACACCTTTTAAAACATTTTAGTGAGGTTCGGGCTCTCGCATGCAAAATGGGTTAAACAGACGCATGGGCGTTTTGGTCATTTCGCGTAGAGCTCAAAATTATGATTCTTCTCCTCTATTAACACACATAACACAAACAATCCCTTATTATTATCAAACATCCCTTGAGGATGGGTGGGGCCCACGTTCCTTCATTCTAAGTAAAATAACCTCAGGGCATTTTGGTCATTTTACACGTACAGAAAATCTGGTTTGCAATACTTGCACGAATTGCTCCTAACTTCTCTTCTAACGTTATATTCCTTTATTAAGGATTGTTTGGTCTCAAATTTTATATAATATTTACCTACGTTGGTAATTCCTTCATGGCAGGTAAAAATGGGGGGCAATTTCAGCAAGCCACTACCTTGCAATCTTCTATTTATTGTGGCCTCACCTGGAATGAGATAAGGAGGTTGAGAGGGAAAACTGAAGATGAGAGTTGTGATAGAAGAAAATGAAAATAATTATGTGAGACAAAAAGAATAGAAGGGTATGAAAGGTATAGGAGAAAAGAAAGAAAGATGGAAAGGAAAAAAGTTAAGAGGAAAGGGAAATGAAGCTGCAAAACGCAATAGGGGTGGCCATTTTTTTTTTTTTTGTCAAAGTGGGAAAAATCAAAATCTTCCTTTAGAAGTTTTATCATTCATTTTAAAATTTGAAATTTAAAATTATAGCTCTAACATTGATTGTATTATGACTACATCAAGTCAATCATCTCAACAAACTCAAACAACTTTCTAAGAATCAGTATCTTATCACTCAGCAACAATTCATTTTATTCTCTTGACTAGTTCAAACATTCAAATATATTTGAATGTAATCTATTGTAATAAGATCCCAAATGATAGGACTGCTCACTTCATATATATTCAACCTTGTACATCCTGATACAAGTGACAAAAAAAAATCATTATTCCTTCCTTAACTTAGTCTTTTATGGTATCGCCTACTAAAGGTTAACACCAACTTTAAATCCTACCACCATGTCCACTACACTCCAGCTTGAACCTGAGCCTAATTGTAACATAATATTTAACCCCAAAATGCGCCTAGGACGTATCAAGCTAATTATTAGTTATTCTTCTCTTAAATTCATTTATAAAATACTTGCAAAATGGGGTAAATTTTTTTGAAATGATTTATATAAAACAAAGTGCGAGCCTTTGCGCCGTAACATAAACAACGTGAAG
The DNA here is from genome assembly GCA_030441495.1 of Dalbergia oliveri. Lineage (NCBI taxonomy): Eukaryota > Viridiplantae > Streptophyta > Magnoliopsida > Fabales > Fabaceae > Dalbergia > Dalbergia oliveri. Next base: position 32,094,864 of record JAMLFY010000004.1, on the reverse strand, counting down.
CGGAAGAATGAAATAAAACATCCAGAATATAAACATTAAAGAACACATCCATCATAAACATCATCCTAATTCCATTAGATAATATAGTTTAGTAGTCACAACGGGAATATAAGGAAACATAAATCTTATTCTCATCCGGCAAGACTTTCCAGTCCAATGGGAAACATAAAAAAAGCAAATACATGAGTCATAACCCAAAAGATAAACACCCAACTATCACTACCCTCCCACTACAAGCCTACTGGTGACACGGTCCTCGGTTTGGGGAGATGTGGGACGATCGACGAAGCTCCTCGGTGTAGCCAGAAGGAAATCTATGGCTCGACGTCCATACCCCACGGTTTTCTTTCTCCTACAGAAGGAGAAATGCGTCTGGAATATAACTTTAAACTTCATATTTCTCAAAAACTTTCTTTTGTCCCTCAAATTTGACGGAAATTCGGCAGCATAACACTACTCTTGAATTTCCTCAAATTTGAGTCATGCCACATAATTTCAGATCCATGCATCATTTTCATGGAACTTTCTCATTGCCACAACTTTCTAGTTCACATGAGCATATTTCTCAATTTCATTCATATCTTTGAAACATTATGCATCTCAAACACAACATTTCATCAAATTATGCATATAAAGTTTCATGCTCAAGGAACTAACATAATCACATCATCATAAGTGTGCACGAGGTTCATCATCATAATCATACTCTCTCGTCCACCTCTCTCACAGTATCTTATGCTTTGCCCTTTTCGGGCTTTAAACTTGTATTTGCATTATTATTACCCTCAAGGGGTTGGCACTTAAACTTTTCCTCTAAGATTTGAACTCACCAAGATTCCACTCACACTCTTCAACATTGGAAGGAGATATATCATTTGCTTAAGGGGCTCTAGAATCTCCATCGCGACCCTTTTAAGATCCATCTTCGCCTAAGGCTCCATAATTAATTCTTAGATCAATTATGAGGGATTCCTAGGCATGATCTCTAAGTTATAAACCACTTAGATCTCTTATCATCATCTTATACTTAGAAATTAGCACCTAATCATTTATGAAGGGATCTTGTACATGTCTTACTAATTATGAATCATTTATCCCTGAATTAATCATGCTAGAACAGATTTGCACTTTCTTTATTAAGGTGTTCTAGAATTCTCATCTCAAGTCCCTTTTAGTTACTTATTCTTTACTAGCTTCTCTAAATCGATCCTTGCTTCACTCAACATAATTTTACACATTTAACACCTTAGAACGCAGGCATTTATACAGTAGCCAAACATGAACAGAAATCATGAACCCATAAGATCACATAATCTCTTGGGTTGAAATGCATATAAGTTACTAGTTTTCTCTTGGGTGTTTCTGGAAACAAAAGGTGTTCTGGTAATCGATTACATGTTCATAATCGATTACCAGAGCTAATTCATTCTGGGTTTTCAAAAACAAGGGGGTAATCAACACATAATGGTAATGATCACCATGGTTAAGTTTTTAGGAAAAGTAAAGAACATAGGTAATCGATTACATACGACGTAATCGATTATTAGGTTAAATCTCTTTAGGAAAAGTAAAGAACATATGGTAATCGGTTACTTTATAATGTAATCGATTCCAAGGTTGCATGAAAACAACATAAAAGGTAGTAATCGACTCTCTGGTAATCGATTACCAAACCAAAGTCCTTCAAAACCCTTCTGGTAATGATTACATGGGTGGTAATCGATTACCAAACCTACGAAAATTGAGAAACATGATTTTGACACATTCCAAACTATTTTAAACCTCTTGAGACCTCATAAAAGTTTTCCAACATTTCCTTGAAAATTATTCATGTATTTTACAAAATCAAACCATTGTTGGTTCATACCAAAACTCATCCATTTCTTTTTGAATGGAGTTTCCTTTTTAGGATACTTAGGGCAAGTCTTTGAGCTCTAGTGTTTAGGTGATGACAAAATCTTAAACATGCCATGCACTTTATTTACTCTTCATTAGAAAGTAAAGTGAGAGCATAAAATAAATATGAGATGCAACTTCATTATTATCTTTAAGGATTAAGTGATGACTTGAAATATAAACATGAAATGCAAGCTTGGGAATTTAAATATGGTAATGCAAGTTCATTCATTACTCTTGTGAAATTAGTGATAACATCAAAATAAACATGAGATGCAAGACATAAATTTAAACATGAATGCATCTTGTTTTTATCTTAACTAGAGCTCTTGCAAGACTTTTAGGGGAACATAAACCTCAACCCATTATGCATCATAAGGCAAGCTTTAGAGTTCTTAGCACCTAGACTTCAAAGAAAAATCTTAAGGTTTGAACTTCATCATCAAGCTTAAGGAAATGGACCCAAAGTTCATCACTTTGTCTAAACAAAACTACAAGAACTAAGTCATATTCTTTATTTTATTGCTCATAGGCTTCAATCTAAGTAAATTCTAGAACGGCCGACCAACTTTAAGGTTGGCAAGGGTAAGCTAGAGCTCTTTGAAATCATGAGATTAACTTTTTTAACAAAACTTTCGTGATCTACTAGACATATTTTACAAACTTTGTTCAAATCCATAGAAGAAAAACTGAAATCCTTAAAGGAAGAGGAAAGAGGAAAAACGAAACTTAAGCCAAGAAAAGAAAAGAAAATCCAAGCATGTATGGTCCAAGACCAAGTTGTTTCAAGCTTTAGAGGTTTCTCACATGACAACAACATCATTATCTTGAAACCTCATCATCAAGCTCACATTCTTTTTGTAAGAAGGCCTCTTGGGAAAGAAAAAAAGGAGAAAAGAGGAAGGAAAAGGACTGGAAACCGAGAAAAACTAGAACTTTCTTTGAAGAACACAAACAAAAATCATCAAAACTTAACCCTTACCTAAAGTCTTGAAAGAGATGTAAGAAAGCTTTGTTTTCTAGATGGAAGGAGAAGGAAATCCTTTTGGTACTTGAGGAAGAAATGAGCCAAGTTGAGGGAATTTGAGAGGAATGAGAAAATTTGCAAGAAGTGTGAACTTACAGAGTGAACCAAAGTGTGACAAGGTTCATCAAGGCTTGGTATTTATAGAAAAATGAGACATGTTGGCTGATTTGGGGAGAGGAATGGCTGATGACTTTTCAAGGTCAAGGGAGGAGGAAATACTCTTTTACAAAAGCATGGGCTTAGGCATGGCAAGCATGGTTGGAAGCATGGGCAAGGTATGGCCTAAGGCATGGGCTTAGAATGCATCACAACTCAACATGTGGCACCATTTGGACAATCGCCTGAGTCAGCCAAGGGGAAGGGATTTTTGTTCATGTAATTGTGGTTTAAGGATGTGTTTAAGTGTTTCTATGATTAGGCTTTTTGATTAGGAGTTTGTAAGCAAGCGTTAGGTGGAAAATGGTTAATTGAGGTGTTTCAAGACTTGATTAGGAGGGTGATCTTCTTAGATTATAATTTAAAATAATTCTTTTGGTCAAATGAGGTATGGCTCAATTCCTTAATTTAAGGAAAGAGAGAGAAAACACTATTCAAGATTCCATGACTAGCAATCTTGAATTTAAAGAATACAATTAGAGTTTATCTAAGCAATCTTAGGTTCTAATTAACCTTAATAAATCATTTTGACTCTAGATTAATTATCGAAATAAATTAATCTTGATTAAGCCTAATATTGCTTAGGTTTAGCTAATTGCGCATTAGGCCACATCTACATGTTCTAGGGCAAAATGGTAATTTTGCACTAAAGTACCAGGACCTCAGGGCCCGACTAAACATCAAACATTGCTCATAAACATCATA
>JAMLFY010000004.1:31938173-32090580 GCA_030441495.1 Dalbergia oliveri | reverse complement strand
ATTATTATTACATCTTTTTAAGCTCCAATCTCAAGACTTCTTAAAGAATCAATTCTTTAACTCCAATAATCTTATTTCTTTGCTTGTGATACTTGGGTAAGTCTTTGAGCTCTAGGATCTTTAGGTGATGACATAAAAATAAACATGTCATGCGTTGATTCTTTAGCCATTATAAAATAAAGTGAGAACATAAAATAAATATGAGATGCAACTTCTTTATTATCTTTAGAGATTAAGTGACAACATGAAATATAAACATGAAATGCAAACTTGGAAATTTAAACATGAGTATGCAAGTCCATTTATTCATTCTTGAAATTTTAGTGATGACATAGAAAGTAAACATGATTATGCAAGGCATAAACTTAAACATGGATGCAAGTTCATTTGATTTCTTTACTAGAGCTCCTTCAAGACTTTATAGAAATACAAATTCAATATATATATCTTAACAAGACAAAGTGAGAAATACATCTTTCAAATTCTAAACTCAAGATCATAAAATCATCATAAAAACATCATTCTTTAAAGTTTTGCATCAAGTGGAACTTTCAAGCTTTAGAGGCCTAACTTGTGATGGATTCACAACCCACCTTCAAGGTCCTCATCATCAAGCCATCATCTTAGTCCCACCTAGGCCATATGGCCGAATTGGTTAAAGAAAAAGAAGAAGAAACCAAATGGAAAAACTAGAGAAAATCCATGAAATCATCATTTTGAACCAAGAACAACACTTAGCAAAACATAGAAATAAACTTAAAAACAACTCCCTACCTAATCTGATTTGAAGGAAAGGAAGAGAACTTGGTTTCTTGGAGTGAAATGAAAGAAAATATTCTTGAAAGGTTGAAGAAAGAATTTCAGCCAAGGGGGAAGAAAGAAAGAAAGTTTTTGAGCTTAGGAAAAACTTGAAGTTGTGAAATTTTTGAGCAAGTCTCTAATGACTTCTAAGCATGCCTATTTATAGAAGAATTCAAGCTCATAAATGGACAAGAGGAGAAGGAAAATCTGATTGATTTGAGGAGGAGACAGAAGGAAAAATCATCTTGTTTGGTGGCTTAAAACATGGAATCATGTTTCAAAGTTCCTTGTTTTATGGTGATTTTTGGCATTATGTTTTAGTGCAATTTTTTGGTGTATTATGGCTGCATTATTTTGTGCATTACAGCCTCATGGAAGAGGGTTTTGTGTGTTCCATGTATTATTTAGGTGTAGGCAAGGTATTCATGCAATTTAGAGAATTTACGGTTAAGGACTTAGGTGAGCAATTTGAGTGTTTTAAAGCAATTTTAGGTTCTAATCAATTTAAATAAATAATTTTGACTCTAGATTAATAATTAGAATTTAATAAGCTTTAATTTGAGCCTAATATTGCTTAGGTTTGTTAGACGAATCAAAAATATCAAAATTTGTAAGTTAATCTAGAACAAGCTTTGAACCAAACGCCTTCTAAAAAGCTCCCCAAAATCTGACGTAAATTGCGGATCCCGATCAGAAATTATGGTACCAAACGTATCTCCATGTAATCTTACATCTCCTTCTGTGAAAACTTCTAACCTATCCAAGGAATAAGTCACCTTAATAGGTAAAAAGTGGGCTGACTTAGGCAACCGATCCACTATTACCCAAATGGCGTCAAGATTCATTTGGGTCCTCGGTATTCCAAATTACAAATCCATGGAGATACTATTCCAACTTCCACTCGAGGATTGGTAGGGGTTGCAACATTCAGAAAATCTTTGGTGCTCAATCTTCACCTTTTGACACACCAAGCACATATTCACTAAGGTGCACACATCCTTCTTCAATCCAGCCACCAGAACATCTTCTTCAAATCGTGATACATCTTGGTGGCAAGGATGAAGGGTGAAATGACTCTTATGGGCTTCTTCCAGAATATCCTTTCGGAGGTCACCACTAACAGGTACACAAATACGACCTTCAAACCTCCACAAACTATCATTCCCTTGGGTAAAACCTTTCAACTTATTAGCCTCAACCCTAAGGTTTCTTGAAATTTCGTATCTTCCCTTTGGGCTTGAGCAATTTTTTCCTTAATTACTTCGTCACATTAAGATGGCAAGATCTTATGCCCTTAGTGGTCAAGGTTATCCCTAGGTTTAGGTCTCTAAATCCTTTAATTAACTCAACCTCCTTCACCATCAAATGGGATACTTGTAAGGATTCCTACTTAGGGCATCGGCTACAAAGTTATTTGCATCTATAGATAGTTTAACCAAAAATCATAATCTTTTAAAAACTCCATCCACCTTCTTTGCCTCATGTTTTAGCTCTTTTTGATCAAAGAGATATTTTAAACTCTTGTGATAGAAAAACCTAAACTAACGCCATATAAATAGTCTCTCCAAATATTCAACAAACACGACGGCGGCTAATTCAAGGTCATGGGTAGGGTAATTTGCCTCATGTGGCTTGAGTTGCCTTGACGCATAGGCCACCACTTGCCTATCTTTGCATCGCATACACAACCCAAAAAACCCTTCTAAAACATCACAAAATACTTCAAAAGGAACATTGGGGTCGGGTTTTACCAAAACAAGGTTGAGGTTAGCTTGTGTTTTAGCTCTTGAAAGCTCTTTTCATATTGGTCCATGATAAAAGGTGTTTTTCCTAAGCTTAAAAATTTCACAACTTCAAGTTTTTCCTAAGCTCAAAAACTTTCTTTCTTTCTTCCCCCTTGGCTGAAATTCTTTCTTCAACCTTTTCAAGAATATTTTCTTTCATTTCACTCCAAGAAACCAAGTTCTCTTCCTTTCCTTCAAATCAGATTAGGTAGGGAGTTGTTTTTAAGTTTATTTCTATGTTTTGCTAAGTGTTGTTCTTGGTTCAAAATGATGATTTCATGGATTTTCTCTAGTTTTTCCATTTGGTTTTCTTCTTCCTTTTCTTTAACCAATTCGGCCATATGGCCTAGGTGGGACTAAGATGATGGCTTGATGATGAGGACCTTGAAGGTGGGTTGTGAATCCATCACAAGTTAGGCCTCTAAAGCTTGAAAGTTCCACTTGATGCAAAACTTTAAAGAATAATGTTTTTATGATGATTTTATGATCTTGAGTTTAGAATTTGAAAGATGTATTTCTCACTTTGTCTTGTTAAGATATATATATTGAATTTGTATTTCTATAAAGTCTTGAAGGAGCTCTAGTAAAGAAATCAAATGAACTTGCATCCATGTTTAAGTTTATGCCTTGCATAATCATGTTTACTTTCTATGTCATCACTAAAATTTCAAGAATGAATAAATGAACTTGCATACTCATGTTTAAATTTCCAAGTTTGCATTTCATGTTTATATTTCATGTTGTCACTTAATCTCTAAAGATAATAAAGAAGTTGCATCTCATATTTATTTTATGTTCTCACTTTATTTTATAATGGCTAAAAGAATCAACGCATGACATGTTTATTTTTATGTCATCACCTAAAGATCCTAGAGCTCAAAGACTTGCCCAAGTATCACAAGCAAAGAAATAAGATTATTGGAGTTAAAGAATTGATTCTTTAAGAAGTCTTGAGATTGGAGCTTAAAAAGATGTAATAATAATTCTCTTCTCCCTTCACCGGTCAGTGCGTTACCGCCGCCTTCTTAAGATTCTCTTCTCCCTCCACTGGTCCTATCGGACTACCGCCGCTCCAGTTTCTTGCATCATGTTTATATTTCAAGCTCTTGCATCATGTTTAATTTTCAAGTCATCACCTTAAATCTTAAAGATAAAGAAATGGATTTGCATATCATGTTTATAATTCCAAGTTATCACCTTATAATGACAAGATTAAAATGAGGTTGCATAGCATGTTTATGATTCTAAGATATCACATAAATCTCTTAAGCTCAAGACTTGCTCCTTTTATCTTAAGTGAGAATTTTAATTATGAAGATTCTTTCAAAAAGAATTAGTTTCTAAAAGAGTTTTAAAGCTTTGCAAGGATTCTACGGGAAACTAATATTTTATGTTCACTTAAAATGTGATTTTATACAATTATATGAGGTTCATGATTCAGCTTCTAATATGAGATTAGTACCAATAAATGATGATGATTTAATATGTTTGAAGTTGTGATAATTATGGTTTATTGCTAAAGGAATGATTCTATGCATGTTAGAGATAAAACTAGCTTCCTAGAAAACCGTAAAAGCAAGATTTCTAGAACTTTAGAGAATGAAATTTATGCATTCTGTCCAGAGCCTTTAGTGACCTTAAGAACCAGATATTATTATGTTTAGATAAGGGAGAATGATTCATAATTGGTTTAGTAATTAATTTTAGCATCATAGGGAAAGCCGGTAACGAGAAAGGTTAAAAACGTAACTTCTAGCACATAAAACCTTAAGAACAACTTACTGCTATGCTGCCCCATATAGTCTAATAATGTTCTTAAGGCTTATAATTGATGGTAATAAATCCCTTAGATGCATAATTAATTAGTTTGATAATTAAGGTTACCCAATTTTAGAGTTCGGTTATTTAAGGAGGCTTCCTGTTGAAAATTTAGATGACATCTTTTGATGCTTTGGAATGTCAGTTTATATGATGATGTAATGCCTTGAGAATTTGATATTATTGAATGATTTCATGGCTTGCATGTTATAATTGCTATTGCAAACAATGAGAATGTTCATGCATCTTGATGATTATGATATAACATGCTAAAGACTTAATGGTGACTTAAACTCATGAGGAAATGATCCTTTGGACCCATCGAGACTATAGGTGGTGAAAAGGTGATCTTGCCCCCTAACCCGTTCTCTCAAAAGGGTAGAGGGGATTTTAACTTATCAAAAGGGATAAGTATATGCTAGTGACGACTAGTAAGGTATGAGCTCATAACCTAGATTACTCCCAAAAGGGTGGAGTATAGGGTGGCCCAAGGAAAATAATGATGATGATGACAAGATTTTAAGTCACCTAGGACACTAAAGGAATGAAATATGTGCACCATGTCTTGTGCATAGCTATTATGGTATGATGTTCTTCTGTGCATAGCATTTTATGAGATGATGATGGGAAATATGATGTTCTTCTATGCATAGTATTTATGATTTGATGATGAGAAATATGATGTTCTTTTATGCATAGTATTTATGATATGATGATGAAGAATACGATGTGTTGATAAAAGGAAAAGTTCATTATAAACATGACATGCTAAGTTTATGATGCATTATAAGACGCATGATTAAATTTACGAACCTCGGTAAGTATATTTTCGAACTTAATAAATCAATCTTAGCATGTCCTCACTCACACGCTTCCTCGGAAACTTCAGGGAGGTCACCCATCCCAAAATTACCAAGTCAAGCACGCTCCTTCCTGAGATTCTTCGTGATGGGCTCCGAAAAGAAAGATGCATCTTTGTGGCATAGGTAGTACCAATCAATTCATATAAGCCTTCTTTAATTGTCTAGTCCCATACCTATACAGGGACTAGATCCTCTCATTCGGGTGTGTAATCGGTTCATTCATGTACCCTCGCTTGGAGGCAGGAGCCGCTCCTTGTCCGTGCCTTTCTAGACAGGCGATTACTCCCTGCCTCATCCCGGGTGTTACATGCCCACCAAGTTTTGCTTGGTTCGTCCCGAACCACACCGCAATTCCTGGGAAAGGTGCAGGCTCTGATACCATTTGTAACATCCCGTGCTGCTTTATGGATCGTCGACTGTCACCACAAACCAACACGGGTCTTTTCAGCGTGCTTTGTCCTCACTCATACGCTTACATAAAACACAGGAGGTAGCCATCCCAAAATTACCCCAAGTCAAGCACGCTTGGCTAAGAATTCTCGTGATGGCGACTCCGAAAAGAAAGATGCATCTTTGTTGACATAGGTAGTACAATCAATTCATATAAGCCTTCTTCACTGTATAGTCCCATACCTATACAACTCAGGATCCCTCTCATTCGGGTGTGTAATCGGTTCATTCATGTACCCCCTCCGCTGGAGGCAGGAGCCGCTCCTTGTTCGTGCCTTCTCGCACCGGCGATCACTCCCTGCCTCATCCCGGGTGTTACATGCCCACCGGTTTCCGCTTGGTTCGTCCCCGAACCACACGTAACTTGGAAGGTGTAGGCTCTGATACCATTTGTAACATCCCGTGCTGCTTTATGGATCATCGACTGTCACCACAAACCAACACGGGTCTTCGACGTGCTTTGTCCTCACTCATACGCTTCCTGGGAAAACATCAGGAGGTCACCCATCCCAAATTACCCCAAGTCAAGCACGCTTAACTGTGGAGTTCTTTCGTGATGGGCTACCGAAAGAAAGATGCATCTTTGTGGCATAGGTAGTACCAATCAATTCATATAAGCCTTCCTTAAATGTCTAGTCCCATACCTATACAGAACTAAGGATCCCTCTCATTCGGGTGTGTAATCGGTTCATTCATGTACCCCTCCGCTGGAGGCAGGAGCCGCTCCTTGTTCGTGCCTTCTAACAACGACATCACATCATCCAAGGGTGTTACATGCCCACCACCTTCCGCTTGGTTCGTCCCGAACCACAGTCCTGGGAAAGGTAGGGGCTACGATACCATTTGTAACATCCCGTGCTGCTTTATGGATCGTCGCCTGTCACCACAAACCAACACGGGTCTTTTCAGCGTGCTTTGTCCTCACTCACACGCTTCCTTCAAAACATCCAAGGTCACCCATCCCAAAATTACCCCAAGTCAAGCACGCTCGCTGAGAGTTCTTTCGTGATGGGCTCCAAAGAGAAGATGCATCTTTGTGGCATAGGTAGTACCAATCAATTCATATAAGCCTTCCTTAACTGTATAGTCCCATACCTATACAGTTCAGGATCCCTCTCATTCGGGTGTGTAATCGGTTCATTCATGTACCCCTCGCTTGGAGGCGCCGCTCCTTGTCCGTGCCTTCTCACACGGCGATCACTCCCTGTCTCATCCCCGGGCTTACATGCCCACCAGCTTCCGCTTGGTTCGTCCCCGAACCACACCGTCCTGGGAGAGGTGCAGGCTCTGATACCATTTGTAACATCCCCTCTTGCTTTATGGATTCTCAACTGTCCCCACAAACCAATGCGGGTTTTTCAGCGTGCTTGTCCTCACTCGCACGCTTCCTGGGAAACTTCCCAGGAAGCGTGTGAGTGAGGACAAAGCACGTTGGAAGAGCACGGGTTGGTTTGCTTTCCAGGAAGCGTGTGAGTGAGGACAAAGCACGTTGAAAAACCCGCGTTGGTTTGTGGGGACAGTCGGTAATCCATTGAGCAGGAGGGTGTCCCAATAGGTGGCTCAATTGAGCCACTCGGAAGGACCATTACCCCTTACCCTTCGTTGATCATATGTTGGAAAAGTTGGGCAAATTCTAGCTCCTGCTTTTTCAATGGCTACACAAGGATTACTTCAGATTCACATTGCCCAAAGATCAGGAGAAGACCATATCATGTGCCCTTTTGGCACCTATGCTTATAGGCGGATGCCTTTGGGGCTTCAATGTATCGTACATTTAAGGCGTTATATGATAAGTGTCTTTTTTTATTTGCTAGAAGAATGCGTGGAGGTATTTATGGATGGTTTTACTACTTTTGGTTCCTCTTTTGATACTTGCTTAAGTAGCCAAGCTAGAGTCATACAAAGGTGTGTTGAGACCAACCTTGTTTTGAACTTTGAAAAATGTCACTTATAGTTGAACAAGGTATAGTCTTGGGCCATGCGGTTTAGCAATAGAATTGTTGTTGATCCTCTAACATAGATGTTATTACCTCCTTGCCTTACCTCGCATGCGTGCGAGAAATTTGATTACTTTCTTGGTCATGCAAGCTTCTGGAGGTTTATCAAGGATTTCAGCAAAATAGCCTAATCTCTCACCTTCCTACTCCAAAAGATGTGAATTGCTCTTGATGACAAGTGTAAGAAAGAAGGCATTTGAGAGGCTGAAAAGGGCCTTAACTACCACTCCAGTGGTTCACCACCTGATTCAAAGCCTGCCATTTGAGTTCATGTGCAATGCTTCTAAATTATGCAGGAGGCGATGTGCTTACACGCGCATGGATAAGGTTCCTCATGCTATTTACTATGCTTCGCGTACCCGGATGGTGCAGGTAAGACTTACCACCTTCCTTCAAGAGCTATTAGCCATTGCTTTTGCTTTGATAAATTTCGCTCTTACTTGCTAGGCTCTAAGGTGGTACCTAGAAATTTGTAACCTTAAGTACTTGCTAAGAAATCAGAAGCCAAGCCTAATGTAACACCCTGAAAAATTACTTAAAAATTAATTTGAGCTTTGTTAGTTATAATTTTTAAAATATAACAGTTTAACAACGATGAGGGTGGCCCAACGGACGTTTAAAAAATTTTAAGGCTGTGAATAGTAACCTTGGGGCTCACAGCCAGGGTAGCGCTAAACCTGATTCGGGCCCAGAGGTAAAATTAGGAAAACATGGGAATAAGGTTAAGAAATAGGTGGGAATGATAATTTTATACTTAAAATTAATTTTCTGACAATATCGGTTAATCGGATACGACGTTTACTCGTTCTGTGAGATTTCGGTTACGGTTTTTAAACAGAAAGGTATTCCATCACCACAATGGATGATGTCCACCTACTAAGGACATGTGGAAGGCCAAGATTTAATCTTGGAATCTAAGATTAAACCTTAGCCATCCATTGTTGCTTTATGACATAAATAATGATTTTTTACTAAATATCTCCATTTCAATTATTAAAGCAAGCCTAGTCACCAACTTCTCCTCCCAAGATAAGAGCAATTTCGTGGTCAGCAAGGGGAAGAAGAGCAGCCACCATTTTGTTCCTCAAAGCTTGTTCTTGAGTTCCAACTTCAAAAACTCCAAGCTAGAGTTGTTGGATCATCAAAAGTTCTTCACTAAGCTTGTTCTACACCCAATTCCCTACAAATCTAACCGAACAAAATCTCAATCACTCATCAATCCTTACCTTTCTCCCTCACACCTCACTGATATCAGAGGAGTTTGAAGTTAGATTGGGAGCTTTGGAGGAGAAGGAATGAAGTTTGGTTAATCTTGAAGCCAAGGAGCTAATAGGTTACTACAAGTAGGATTTTTCTTGCCTTTTCTTTGTCAAATTTTTTAATTGTTTTGGGTTGTGTAAGTTCGAAATTTCTGGTTATTTTGGATGATATTATGTTGATATTGATGTGTGAATTTTGGTGGTGGGTTTGGATGGTGTTAGAAAATGGGTTTTTATCAAAGTAAGTTTGGACTAAGTTGCTGGAAATTCTATTTCCTGATATTGCAGTTGTTCATGAAATTTTTGGAATATTTTTGGGTACTTTCATGACCTATAAAAATTATATGTTGGAGTTAGCACCTTAAAATAACTACATGAATTTTTTTGGGTGTTAGTTTTAAGGTTTGATGCCTCAGAAAAATAGAAACCGAAATGAGGCAGATGTTGTCCTGATTGTTGAAACTAAAGCATTAAACTTGTCCAAATTTATTATCATAGCAAATGATTGAATTAGTCTTTGAAATTTTTACATGAAGTTACTAAACATGTTGAAGTGTCAATGTGAATTTTATTGGGAATTAATTCAATCAGTTACTGGGTTAAAAATTAGGGGAACTGGTTCTGGTTCTGGGAATTGGTGGCCCTGACCACTAAATTTGTACATTTTACTGAGGTGGCTATAGAGCTGTGTTTGTCCTGAAATTTTTATAGGTTATTCTAGACACATTGAAGTGTCATACAGAATTTTTGTGACTCTTGAAATGGCTGTTTGATATGATAATGAAATGTTGTCCTGGGCAGTAACTCTGCCCATTGTGCTGGGAATGGAACAATGCTTTGAATTGAGAATGTAATGGCACTTTGGCTTCTAGTATGACATGAGTATTTGATATTAAGTGTTTGCCATGTGACTTATGACATGTAAATGCATGCTATGGATTTTAAAGATTGAAGTATGAGAAAAGAATGAGAATTTCATTGTGAATGATTGCCTATATGTGGCCTATGTATGCATTTAAGAAAAGAGAAAAGTATATGATGCCATTATAAGGATGTATAAATTTAAATTGTGCATGTTTTGACATATGGACAAAATAGAAATAAGACTTAGATTGAATGGGAAGGCGAAAGTAGTAACTTCCCAAAATTTATTTTGAGTCGGTAGACGTATCGGTGAGAATCAGTCTGTGTGGGATTCGGAAATGGAAAAAAATGAAGTTCAATAACCACGTATAGAATGTAAGTCCTGATCAGCAGTCTATTTCCTTGTGTGGTGTGATCCACCATAAATACCCGTTGGGTATAAACGGATCTATTGTGGAGTTGTCCATAAATACCCGTGGGTATAACTAAGTCTTTCCTATGTCAATGAAAAGAGAAAATGCACTGATTTGATCTTTGTGGCCATAAGTGATACCATGTCACCTTGAGATAAATTCATTGCATGTATTATATGCTACTTATCTTATTTTGAAATGTCTGTTGGAATGTGATGAGATATATGCTTGAAGTGACGAAATGCTAAAAGCTACCCACTTCGGAAGGATGATTTTGGAACCTTAAAATGAACCTTTAGAATATATTGCATGATCACATTTTCTTAATAACAAAGTGGCTAGGGCGATGACGATGACATTATGATTGTGATTGGGGAGTTGCCCTCCTAGAATTTTAAAAATTCTCACCCCTATGTGTTTGTTTCCGTGTCGCCTCAGGTTAAGCCAGGAGGATGAAGTCCTGCTATGAAAAGGAGTGTAGGATTACTGGAGTATAGCCGTCCTGTTTTTATTTGTTGTACTTAGTGAAATGAGTATGTATGTAAATGTATTAGAAGACGAGTATATGTACTAAAGCTCATAGAAGAGCTTCCTTATGTATTTTAGCTGTATGTTTAATAAACTTGATGTTTACATGTAATATGTTTTAATAGAATTACGCTTAGTTATCTCGTACATAAATTGAGCTTGCTATAGATAATTAAGAGTTCGCTAATTAACAAGTAACAACTCTCGAGTACGATATCATAGCTTAAGAATGGGGTTGTACTTGGGAGGATGTTACACCTAAACTCATTAAATCAATGCTACTACTCTATGAATTTGATTTGGACATTAAGGATAAAAGTGGAGCTGAAATTTAGTCAGAATCATTTCAGCAGCTTGAGCATCTTAAGCCGAGACAATAGACCACTCAATAATAACTTTCCTAATGACCATTTGATGAGTATGCCTGTTTTTCCATGGTATGATATTGCGAACTAGTTGGTTGCACGAGTGGGTCCCTCAAATTTTTCACAAGCTTGGTTTGCAAAGTTGAAAAATGATACTAAATACTATGTTTGGGATGACCTTTATCTTTGGAAAATATGTAGTGACCAAGTAGTCAACAAATGTGTACCCAAGAGGAATTCGAGTCCATATTCCTTGATTTTGTCACACTTATGAGAGTAGAGGTCACTTTAGGCCCCAACACATTGCTTAGAAAAGTTGAGAATTGGGTTTCTCCTGGCCCACCTTGTTTCAAGATGCCTATAATTTTTGTAAGGCCTGTGAACAATCAGGGAGGATAGGGAATATCTTAGAGAAATGAGATGCCCGGCAACCCATACAATTTTGTGAAGTTTTTTATGTCTGGACATTGATTTTATGGGTCCCTTTCCCACCTCCTTTGGCTATGTTTGCATTCTTCCTGCTATGGATTATGTGTCAAAGTGGGTGGAGATCATTGCCACCCGCACTAATGATTCTTCCATAGTTGTTTCTTTGTGCGTTCACACATTTCTCAGGGTTTAGCATCATCAGCGATCAAGGGTCCCATTTTGCAACAAGAGCATGGAAGCTCTTTTAATACAGGGTTGTTCATACGGTATCCATTCCTTACCATCCCTAAATTAACAGGCTGGCTGGAAGTGTTCACAGGGAAATCAAGATAATCCTCGAAAAAATGGTGAAGCCTAACGGAACTACTTTAGCATAAGGTTGGATAATGCTTTATGGGCTTATTGTGCCTACAAGATGCCCATTAGTATGAGTCCTTTTCAGCTTACTTATGGTAAAGTGTGTCATTTGCCTATGGAGAATGATGCATCGGACATACCTGGGCTGTTAAGCAATGCAATATGGACAAAAGGTACAACTTCAGAAATTACAGCTGCAAAAACTAGAAGAGTTGAGATTTGAGGCCTATGAGAACTCTCGCTTATACACAAAGATGACCAAGGTGTTTCATGATAGGAACACCCTAGAGGAAAGAGTTCCATGAGGGGCGGTTGGTGCTCCTTTACAACTCCGGTTTAACAATGCCTCAGAAGTAAGGTCTCGATGGGATGGACTTCACAAGGTCATAAAAGTATATCCTTTTGGTGCTATGAGAATTGAGGACCCCAAGTCCAAAGCAATTTTAAGGTCAATAAAAGGCTAAAGGTGTACCATGAAATTTCCATGGACCTTAGGGAGAGGCAATAGTCAAGTGGTACAAACTATTTACCCTACATATGGGTCCTGACGTTAAAGTAAAGTGTTACGTGGGATACAACCCATCATTTAGTTTTTTGTCTTCTTTTTTTATGTTTCTTTCTTTTTATACATTTTTTGTTCTCCCTGGTTGTGGAGTGTGCAGATATATAGGCTTAAGCAACAAGGGCCCAAGGGGGTTATAGCAATTTCTGCTGCAAAATTATGTAGCTCACCCATTTTAAGCACCGCTATAGCGTTTACATACTCCTAGGCGGTTTGTACCTGTACTCAAAGGCTCGCGCACACTCAGAGGACCGCTATAGCGGTTCTATACCGCTATAGCGGTCAGGTGAGTTTTTTATTTTCTCATTCTCTTTTTTTTTAAAAAAAAAGCATTCCCTAAATGAAACACAGCATTTCACTTAAGGGAAAGGGTTGCACGGGACCACTATAGCGGTAAAGGGTCACAATTTTTAAAAAAGAAAAGGAAGGCTCGGGGTGGGAGCGCACTTCATTTTCTCTTTCTTCTTCAAACCTGTGCCACCCATTCCACTTTCCACTTCAGAACGTGACCCCTGCATACCCTCCTCCAACTTCACCTCTTTTGGTTCTTCTACTAGGTTTGCTTTTTTACCTTTCCCCTCTCTGCCCATTTCCATTCTTTCAGTTTTTCATTTTTGGGGTTGTTCTATGTATTGGTTAGGGTTTTTGAAGCCTATGCCATAATATGCACACGGGTGTTTGTGTATTTACACCATTGAACTTGTCTCTTGCCCTTGGGTTACTTATCCATGCTAAACATTGCAGTTTGTTACAAACTCTTCTCTTTTGCTCTTCACATGATTAAAAACCCTACGGCTTGAGATTTCTCACCCCACCAACGCCCTATACTTCTATTGTTATTGTGTTGCTCGACCATTATACTTGTGCATTGTTCTTATTTGTTTGATTTTCCTCGGTGTTAGATTCATGCACATTTTGTGCTTTTTTTTTTTTAAGTATGGCACCCAAGGCTGATAGGGGTAAGGATCCCCATGTTGAGGGCAATGCTAATTTTGATCATGCTAAACAACCCCCTTCAGGACCCCTTAATTATTCATCAGCAAGTGGAGCTGAAGCATCTAACAATTATCAAGAACCACTACTCCTGGTGGAATTCTCTTTTGATTTTAGTGGGTGGAAGATCGATTGAGAGAACCCTCCTAACATCAAGGAGAAAGGCTAGGGATTTTTATTGAAGGTCAGGACACCTAATAAATACTTCTTTGGTGCAAGAGTTTTATGCTAACTAGTGATAGCCAACTCAATCTCAAATTTATCCGAGGATGCCAAATTCAGTCAGCCCCTATGCCTCTGGGATTCTTTATAGATCAACATCACCCCTTATGACTACTAGCCTGATGACTCCAAGCTCCTTTATAATAGCTGGTTGAGATGGATAAGGATGTGATCAAGGATAGGATCATATACTAAGGCAAAAAGTGGATTCGTAACCCCAGTTCCTCCCCATTCATCTAAAGAGCTCTCTTCTGAACTTTGAGGCCCGATTATAGATGAAACTAGTATTTTCTCATATCCTCCCTTTCTCCCATGTTACTAACCTTACTCTAGTGAGGTATGTCTCATTTATTGTTGGTTAAGGGAAATCGAGTTTGTCTTCCTCACTTTATTCGACGGCACATGGAGAGAGTTCACAATGATAAGGCTTGCAGCTACCTTAGCCTCCTTGATCACTAGGATAGCCATGGCAACGCCGTCCCTACTTCCCAGCTGATGTCCTGTGGAGCCGGGGCAAGGCTATTGTTGTAAAGAATTTGCTCCCAAGGACTCCAAGCCCAAGAAGAAATCTCAAAAAGGGGAGAGAGGCCAACTCTAGGCCCATTGGAGGCAATCCTCACCAGATTGGACACTATGTAGTAGGAGATTATTTAGTAGCTAAAGGCTCATTTCGCTACCTCTATCAAGGCCTCTGAGCAGTGAATTATGGCGCAGATGACCCACCTAGAACTGCAAATTCAAGACATTGAACTCCCTGCGAAGGGTAAAGGGCAGGTGCCACCTCTACCTACAGACATCCTGGGCTCATGCGGACCCTAACTCAAACCTCAAGGAGGATGATCCCGATGTCGAGATATTAGTGGAGGAGGCCTTTGGATGATGATGACTCCTGAGCCTTGGCAACGAGGGTAATGCCTTTTGCAAGTGTGGGGAGGGTTATTCTATGGGTCATTGGTTTACATTTCCACCTTTGCTCATGTACCTTTATTTTTATTTTCTTTATACTTTTCATTATATTTTTCCTTATGTCATGCATTACATTTTTGTATCTCATAAAAAAAAAATGGGAGTTGCTTAGTTGATGGTTAAACAATGCCTACACTTTATGATTGTTCCTTATTTTGTTTTCCATTGTGTATTGGTTATTCCTATATTCACATGAGCAATGCAATGAAATCTAACTTGTTTTACTGGTTAAATTGTTACCTGAGCTTTTCGACTTGAATGTGATTAGCATTACTATAATCACTGAGATTTGTTGATATGTATGTGCACTCACTTGGAATGGATTCTAGAACTTGCATGATTCTTAGTTAAAGCTTTTTCTTCACAATGCTTGGCATTTTGATGATTGAGGCATTTGTTCTTTTCACCCACTTAGCCATACAGCCTAACCCGTATGCATATATCCCTTGCTTACCCTATTTGAGCTCATTTTCCTATCTTTGTTGATCAACACATGCACAAGCCTAAGCATAAGACAATGAGAAAAACACCCAACTTAGGAACTTGTGAAAGCTTGGTGCAAGAAAGTATGTGCAAAAATCTAAGTGTGGGGAAACCATTACCAAAGGTTGGAAGGAAAAGAACCACAACCTATGCAAAAAAAAATGTGTGTAGATTAGTGGAAATTCAAATTCAAAAAAAAGAAAAAAAAATTGGACTCCACTAATCCACCATTGTAAATACATAATTGGGTTTGAATGTGAAATAAATTGTCATTGAAGTAAGAAGAACAGGATAGTGAATTTTGGAGGTTTTGGTTTCCCTCACCTAAGTTCTTATTTTGCACCTGGCTTTTATAGGAACTGAGTTTAGCCCATCTCTCCTCATTTCATCCTACCTGAACCTAAGCCCAATTACAACCTTGGAAAAAACCTCTTAAGATATGGCCAAGCATGTGTTTAACTCGTGGTGACTGAGAAGAAAGGAGAGCTTATGGAGGAAGTTCCCTATTGTGTGCTAGAGTACGTTATAAAACTTATACACTTGAGTGAAAAGTGATACACACCCCCCTATTAGATTAACTCTGTCATACTTGTTTTATTTCATTCTTGCCATGTGTTATCTGAATCAACTCAATTAGTGCCATTGGATTCTAACTTTCTCAGTATATTTGGCTATTGTTTGACCATATCTAGCTAACCCCCTATTATTAGAATCTTGTATCCCATGTATTTGTCATGCATCATGCATTACTAGGATTAGTTGTATCATGCATCTTTATTCCTCCTGTACATCTGGGTTCCTTGCATGAGGCATGCAATTATTTAAGTGTAGGGAGGTTTGATGGGTTGCATTTATGCACCCATTTTCCATCCTAACTCTAGATATTTTGCATTTGAATTGCACTTAATTGATAGTTAATTGGTGAATTTACACTTTGTCCTCATCATGCACCATTAAGTAATTTCATGGGTATTAGCACCATTTTGTTCAATGAATAATTGTGTTGGGAAGTTGTCTATGCCTTTGATCTTTTGTGTGAGTGTTGTTTGGCAACAGGAACTTCCCACTTAGCATGACAGAGCAAGAGGGACTCAAGGCCTTTGACAGAAGATGGAAATCGAAGCTGGAAAGCTAGGCTGCTGTACAGTTCCCAACCGTATAGCGATTGACAGAGTGGGGAATTTCCTATATTCAAAGCATTATGAAGGCAGGACCACTATAGTAGTCCCAGCTGCTATAGTGGTCACAAGTGACTCGCATAGACATCTCGACGCGACTTTGTTAAGTGTTAGACCTACTTGAATGTATTTTACTGCTACACTATAAAGATTTAAGTGTAATTTAGAAATCCTTTTTGACCTATTTTTTAATTTTAGCCATTGAGCATTCTCTTTGTCTTGATTCTCTTCATCCTTTTCTCTACTCTCCCTCTAGGTTTTAGGAGCTCTCAATCATTGTTTTGGTTTCTGTTTGGGATTGTAATTCGCACTTTTCTTCAACAACGATAATGATTCTCCCCCTATGGAGGAGTAATCCCTTTATTGTACACAGGGATAACTGAAAATTAAGATTGTTCATGAGATTCTTAGTTTCAATCGCAATTTGTGGTTAGTTTTTCTATCCTTTGTCATTTCTCTTTAATATTGGTTGTGTGTGAATTATTACAATTGTAATTTAGAATTCCCTGATTATATGTTCATCCGCATGCATAGTTGGGGTCCAATTGGTGTGTTTAGATAATTGATTAATTTACATCCAGCGGGCAAGGGATTGGAATTAATTTTGTTTAGAAATTAGGTTGCTGTAATTGATAATTAAACTGGCATAAATTCAGAATCACGATTGTGAATCACTAGTTCATGTGTTAGTTAAATTCTTAATAGGACTGCGTTCATATAACCATTAAGTAGAATTGCATCATTGTTGTGTAGAAACATGATAATGAAAGTAACCACCACCATAAAATTATCTTTTGAATCATGATTGAACAACTCTTAATCTGAGGAAACCCTTGTGTAGGTAATTCTTTGAATTATATTTTTCTTTGGTTAATTTTGCTTTGAGTAACATTGAAAAACCCCTAAAATCTCTTAATTGATTAGAACACTTCCACGTGAGATGACTTGGATTGCACCCTAACTGCATTTTTGGTATAATTTAGTTATTATAATATTTTTAATTTATTGTGGGTAGCGACAACTCACATCAACCATGGCTTACATATCTTACTACTAATAAAAATAGTCCTACCAAAGGACAACACCATTTGTCAAGCAATGGTAAGGGCTTTTTCTTTCTAAATATTTTTGCCAAGTGTCACACAAATCATTATTCTCTTCTACAAAGAATTCATGACTCTGATTTAATAAAACAATATATTTTGAAATTGATAATAAAAGCACTGGATTGTGTAAGAGCATATAGTTTTAAAAAATTATTTTTGTGTATATCGATGTATTAATAATTGAATAAGAAAAAATTGTGTAGCTTGAAAAAATAATAAATGATTTCAAAACTTATAATAAAAGCACCAAATTGTGTAGGAAGTATACAATTTTAAAAATTGATTTTGTGTAAATCAATGCATTAAGTAATTGAATTAGAAAAACTGTAGTTCAAGACAAAGCCTCTCCACTAGGCATAATTATATATGGGAAACCTCATTTGAAAAGCAAGAAATAACCAAATAAATATGAGAAAAAAGTAAACCCTCATACCTTGGATTTTCTTCTCACCCAAAAAACAACCCTCTTACTCTCCCTTCCATTACAAAAGAAATCTTGAAATTAGATGATTTCTCATCTTTCCACTAATCCCTTCAATCTTTTTCTCTAATCCTCTAAATCCTAAACAAAATCCATTGTCATCAATAACATTATCTTCTTCTTCTACTCTCTCTTTCTTCAATGCCAGTAATGGATCTTAAGTTAACTTAGCTACAACAATTGAAAATGGCCACCATGTTGTGCCGATTGATAATGGTGAGGATGGCAATGACCATGAACAATTGAACAATAGGAAAGAGCACCATGATGGATAGAGATGTCCAATGACATAGGCTTCGTGCATGGTGAAACAAAACCAAAAGTGAAGGAGTGACACAATGGGCAACTAGGAAAAGATGTAGAAGGAGAAGAAACGAAATCTCATTCGTAGGCATAGAGAAAAAAAGTTCAGCAATCATCATTTTTCTTTGTCGGAGCAATCTCCAGAATGGGTGTATGATTTTTTATATGGGTGTAATTGTTGTATCAATCTAAGGAATTTAAGTTCCAAATTTTTTATAAATTAAGTGTGAATATCTTATTATTTTTAAAAGTCATGTAGTCTCAATTAGGAGACTAAGCCTTTTCACACTACACTTTCCCACTCAATTTTTTTTTGCTAAGTGTCGTCTCATTGCCGTGACAATTAACACCTAATATTTAACCCCAATACGCCTAGGACGTATCAAGACTAATTATTAGTTATTACTTCTCTTTAAATTCATTTATAAAATACTTAGCGGAAAATACGAGTAATTTTTTTTTTTGAAATGATTTATATAAAACAAAGTGCGAGCCTTTGCGTAACATAAACAACGTGAAGCGGAAGAATAAATAAAACATACAGAACATAAGCATTAAAGAACACATCCATCATAAACATCATTCCTCATCACATTAGATAATATAGTTTAGTACATCACAACGGAAATATAACAGAAGCATAAAGTCTTACCCATACTAGTGGGAGCTTGCAGTACAATGACATAAAATACGAAACATGAAACAAATACAAGGAACAACCCCAAAAGATACTCCCAAGCTAAGACTCTCCCTCCCACACCTACGGACGACGCAATCCTCGGACGGGAATATGTATCTGACTGCCGAAGCTCCTCGGATGTGGCCCATCGAAGAGAGACGTGGGCACGCGATCGGCGGAGCGACGTGACCACCTCGGCGAGGGCGTCTCTCGAGTCGACGTACACGCCTCACAGGCCTCGGCTTGGAGGTGTCTCCTTGCTACCCCTAAGGGCGGCCAAAGGCACCGAAGGGGCGAAATCCTCCGAATACGGATCGGTCGGTGAGTCCTCGGATAGGTCTCTCCGCGGCGTATGAGGGATACGAACTCAGATGATCATGTACAGCTGGACGAGGGTCGGGCACGGCTGTTCTCGTCACGGGGTCATGTCCTCTCAAAGATCAGGTTGTCACCAAAGGGTGAAGTCGGATCGAAGCGATAGCTGGAGACGGGAAAGGCAAAAGGGCATCCCACGTATGCAAAACGCGCACCTCGCAATGACCCTTGAAGTGGTAGGCTATGCTCGGGGTCATAGTGCACCTCCCATGTAGGCAGGTCAATGAAAATCACGAACGACGCCATCGATGTCTGAAGACGTAACGGAAAGAAATAGAGAGAGGGTGAGAATTCTTGCTAAAGAATCTCAGTAGGGAAATCCTCTATCCTAGTGTCATCGTTTATGTCCCAGGAACCTTGGGTTTATTATGAAAAGGTTGAGCATGCATAGGTTCATTATGAGGTTTTCACAAAGGTTATTATCCAAGGTCCATGTCTTTTATAATGATTCTTAATGCATGTATGCAACATAATATTTCATGGATGCATGACAGTACTTTAGGTAAATCAAACAATTATCAAACAACATATAAGTGGCATGTAACTTTTCTCTTGAACATCTTTCCTTTTCTCATACTTGTGACACCAATCATAATAGTAACCGCACCCCTTAAACTAGGCTATGAGCTCATACCTTAACTAGTCGTCACTAGTTCTTACTTATCCTCTTGATAAGCAAATCATAAACATAATCATATTCATCATCATAATCCCGACTTCTAGAGTAGGGTAGGGGGCCTAAGGATCACCCATCATGGGACTTTTTCCTTCTTCGAAACGCATCGACTGGTTAAGACCAGCCACTTTGTCCGCATAATGTCTATGCCCTCACGGTTTTACCTTCTCCTCAGAAGGAGGAGAAGTACGTCTGGTGTGTCACCTTAAACATCATATACTTTCATTCTTCGAAACGCATCGGTTAAGACCAGCGACTTTGTCCGCTTCGGTATGGCTCGACGTCCATACCCACGGGTTTACTTTCTCCTCAGTAAGGAGAAATGCGTCTCGGCATATAACTTTAAACTTCATATTTCTCAAAAACTTTCTTTTTGTCCCTCAAATTTGACGGAAATTCGGCGGCATAACAGCTACTCTCCGAATTTCCTCAAATTTGAGTCATGCCACATAATTTCAGTCACATGCATCATTTTCATGGAACTTTCTCATTGCAATAACTTTCTAGTTCACATGAGCATATTTCTCAATTTCATTCATATCTTTGAAACATTATGCATCTCAAACACAACATTTCATCATATCACCAAATCAAGTTATGGACATAAAGTTTCATGCTCAAGGAACTAACATAATCACATCATCATAAGTGTGCACGAGGTTCATCATCATAATTATACTCTCTCGGCCACCTATCTCATAGTGTCTTATGCTTTGACCCTTACGGGCTTTAAACTTGTATTTGCATCATTATTACCCTCAAGGGGTTGGCACTTAAACTTTTCTTAAGATTTGAACTCACCAAAATTTCAATTAGCACTTATCATAAAAGGGCAGAAAATATTGTATGCTTAAGGGGCTCTAAAATCTCCATTTGTGACCCTTTTAAGATCCATCTTCGCCTAAGGCTCCATAATTAATTCCTAGACCAATTATGAGGGATTCCTAGGCATGTTCTCTAAGTTATAAACCACTTTGGATCTCTTATCATCATCTTAAACTTAGAAATTAACACCTAATCATTTATGAAAGGATCTTGTACATGTCTTACTAATTATGAATCATTTATCCTTGAATTAATCATGCTAGAACAGATTTGCACTTCTTTGCATTAAGGTGTTCTAGAATTCTCATCTCTAATCCCTTTTAAGTTACTTATTCTTTTCTAACTTTTCTAAATCGATCCTTGCTTCACTCAACATAATTTTACACATTTAACACCTTAGAACAGCATTTATACAGTAGCCAAACATAGAACCGAAAATCATGAACCCATAAGATCACATAATCTCTTGGGTTGAAATGCATATAAGTTACTAGTTTTCTCTTGGGATATTTTTGGAAACAAAAGGTGTTCTGGTAATCGATTACATGTTCCTAGTAATTGATTACCAGAGCTCAATTCATTCTGAGTTTCAAAAACGGGTAATCGATTACATATAATGGTAATCGATTACTTAGGTTAAATCTTTTTAGGAAAAATAAAGAACATAGGGTAATCGATTACACTATAAGGTAATCGATTACATGGTTTCCAGAATAGGTTCTGGGCATGAAAAAGCCGTGGTAATCGATTACACTGCCTCTGGTAATCGATTACAAAACCAAAAGTCCTTCAAAACCTTCTGGTAATCGATTACATGGATGGTAATCGATTACCAGAACCTAGGAATTTGAGAAAACATGATTTTGACACATTCCAAACTATTTTAAACATCTTGAGACCTCATAAAACAGTTTTCCAACATTTTCTTGAAATTATTCATGTATTTTACAAAATCAAACCATTATTGAATCATACCAAAACTCATCCATTTCTTTTAATGGAGTTTCTTTTTAGGATACTTAGGGCAAGTCTTTGAGCTCTAGAGTATTTAGGTGATGACATAATCTTAAACATGCCATGCACTTTATTTTACTCTTCATTAGAAAGTAAAGTGAGAGCATAAAATAAATATGAGATGCAACTTCATTATTATCTTTAAGGATTAAGTGATGACTTGAAATATAAACATGAAATGCAAGCTTGGAAATTTAAATATGGTAATGCAAGTTCATTCATTTACTCTTGTGAAATTAGTGATAGCATCAAAATAAACATGAGATGCAAGACATAAATTTAAACATGAATGCAACTTGTTTTTATCTTAGCTAGAGCTCTTGCAAGACTTTTAGAGGAACATAAACCTCAACCCATTATGTATCATAAGGCAAGCTTTAGAGTTCTTAGCACCTAGACTTCAAGAGAAATCTTAAGGTTTGAACTCATCATCAAGCTTAAGGAAATGGACTCAAAGTTCATCACTTTGTCTAAACAAAACTACAAGGACTAAGTCATATTCTTTATTTTATTGCTCATGGGCTTCAATCTAGAGTAAAACTCTTAGAACGGCTGACCAACTTTAAGGTTGGCAAGGGTAAGCTTAGAGCTCTTTGAAATCATAAGATTAACTTTCTTAACAAAACTTTTGTGATCTACTAGACATATTTTACAAACTTTGTTCAAATCCAAAGAAGAAAAACTGAAATCCTTAAGGGAAAGAGGAAGAGGAAAACCGAAACTTAAGCCAAGAAAGAAAGGAAATCCAAGCATGTATGGTCCAAGACCAAGTTGTTTCAAGCTTTAGAGGTTTCTCACATGACAACAACAAGTCATTATCTTGAAACCTCATCATCAAGCTCACATTCTTTATAAAAAGGCCTCTTGGCCGAAAAAAAAGGAAGGGGAAAGGAGTTTGAAACCAAGAGAAAAACTAGAACTTTCTTGAAGAACACAAACAAAATCATCAAAACTTAACCCCTACCTTAAGAAGTCTTGAAGAGATGTAAGAAAGCTTTGTTTTCTTGATGGAAAGAGAAGGAAATCCTCTTGGAGTCTTGAGGAAGAAATCAGCCAAGTTGAGGGAATTTGAGAGGAAATGAGAGAAAGTGTAAGAATGCTTAAACTTGGCAAATGATCCAAAGAGCAACCAAGTCTTCAAAGGCTTGGTATTTATAGAAAAATGAGACATGTTGGCTGATTTGGGGAGGGAATGGCTGATGGCTTTTCAAGGTCAAGGGAGGAGGAAAATATCTCTTACAAAAGCATGGGCTTAGGCATGGCAAGCATGGTTGGAAGCATGGGCAAGGTATGGGCAAAGCATGGCCTAAGGCATAGGCTTGGAGTGCATCAAAAATCAACATGTGGCACCATTTTTAGGGGGATTTTCGGTCAACACATCAGCCAAGGGAAGGGATTCATGTAATTGTGGTTTAAGGATGTGTTTAAGTGTTTCTTTGATTAGGCTTTTGATTAGGAGTTTGTAAGCAAGTGTTTAGGTGAGAAAATGGTTAATTGAGGTGGTTCAAGACTTGATTAGGAGGGTAAACTTATTAGATTAGTAATTTAAAATAATTCTTTTGGTCAAATGAGGTATGGCTCAATTCCTTAATTTAAGGAATTGGAGAGAAAAACACTATTCAAGATTCCATGACTAGGAATCTTGAATTTAAAGAATACAATTAGAGTTTATCTAAGCAATCTTAGGTTCTAATTAACCTTAATAAATTATTTTGACTCTAGATTAATTATCGAAATAAATTAATCTTCGATTAGAGCCTAATATTGCTTAGGTTTGCTTAATTGCGTCATTAGGCTTCCTGTACATGTTCTAGGGGCAAAATGGTAATTTTGTGCTAAAACTTGGGACCTTCGGCCCGACTAAACATCAAACATTGCTCATAAACATCATTCTAAACTTCCTGAAAAGTTCAAGGGCTCAAACGGCACCTTTTACCGTGTAGACACGCAGGGTATTTTGGTCATTTTGAGCCGAAAGTTTAGAAACGAGATTTTCACCTCGAATATCATTCATAACAATGCAATCCCCTCTACACTTCAAGTTGACCCATTCGAGGGTTGCGGGCAACTGTCCTTGAATTTCGGGTAAAAATGACCTCAGGGGCATTTCGGTCATTTGTACTCTATTCAGCAGAAATCGGGTGTACAACAACATCACTTTCTCATGTATGGTCAGTCTGCTACAAAGGAAATTAATGGATCTCAACTCATTTATTGAGCTTAATGAAGTTGCCACCCTACATGTTTACCAAATATGCTCATTCATCCCATCAAATTGTTATTGGATGGAATTTTGGCAGCAAATACGCTTAAGGTGATTTCAGTGTTAAATTTAAATGTATACTTCAATTCAAAATGTATTCTCTTATTTATCCACTGTAAATGTTGGTTTGGATTGTCTATATATAGGTAGTTCTGGGACAAATCACATACATGTTGCATTAAACTTCATATATCATTCAATCTATTTCTGTTTTATATGCCTCTCCATCTTGATTTTCATTGTTGTCCGGCTTAATGGCACAAAAGATTGACTTCGTTGATGATGTTAGTCCTTCAAAGCTTGGATGGAATCTTAAGCTTTATGTTGTTCGTCTGTGGGAAGTCCATAGGGATAATCCTGAAGAAGTTTATACTATTGAAATGGTATTGCAAGATGGGAAGGTATGTATTCTATATAGTTGTCTGTCTAAAAGTTGTTCTTCTATTGCATGTAGATCTCATTTGCTTTATGTTGTCACGGTGCACAAATTCATGCTTCTATCCCTAGGTCCATTGTTAAAAATTTTAAGCCTCTGATTGTTGAGGATCGGCTGTATTCAATGAGAAATTTTATAATGGGTAACAACAACATGATTGTCAAGACGCTGCCATAAGTTCAAGCTCACCTTTTTATAAGAACGGTTATGTTGCCTGTTGAGGACTCCAGCTTTGGTGTTAACCAATTTAAGTTTCAATCTATCCCTAATCTACTCTTAAGTGATGATGTAGACAGAATCAACTCTTTGGTAGTATTTTAACTAATTATTTATGTATATATAAATACTGTCATCTTTGGTCTGTTATTTATATATTTTTTTTAAATTTAAGATGTGATAGGGGAAATTGTTGGGAAAGATAAACCAAAGGATATTAAAGACATGAATGGTAATTATAGCAAGCGAATTGTAATTTGGGTTGAAGATTTGGAGTAGTTTAAATAATTTTAAATATCATATGTGTTTGATATATTTAATTAATTTATCTTTTGAGTTAATTTTCGATTTATATATTTCACTTTTATTTTCAAAAGAATCGAATAAAATATAGCCTTTTGATAATTTGGTGGACCAAATTGTACCTCATGTTGAAGATTCTATTTTCGAACCAAGTCATAGTAGTGCTTCAGTTTTTTGAAAGATGTTTCAAAGTTTGTACATGTCCTGTGATTTAAATATTCATATTTTTCTATTTATAGTGTAAAGATGATGGTCATAATGATAATTTCATTATGTTTTAGGCACCATACAAATCAGAATAGTTACTATGTATCGAAATTATTGGTGAATCTTGACATGTGGTTCATTTTAGGAATAGGTTTATTTAGAATGGATCAGGTTTGTTAACTGTTTATTGTTTTGGCCTACTAATTATTATGCTTCAATAGGATATGATCACATCTCTTTTAGATTGGTCAATGGTGGTCAATCACCCTCCCAATAGATAAGTTATATTTATGATCAGTCGACTTACACAGTTAACAATGAGATTAGTAGGGGTTTGGTTAGTTTGAAGACAATTGAGGAAGTTTTGAATTCATATGAGGTATTTACATGAATATTAGACTTAGAAGTTCATATACAATATAATTTAGTGAATACACCAAGTAAGTATACATTGTCAACTTTTAAATGTTGCTTTTGTTTGTGTAGGAGGGTGCTTGCTGGATTATTGATAACATTGTTTGTTTTAGAAATTGGAAATGGTGATTGGTTTTATAGTGCATGTAAGAGGTGTCCAAAAAAGGTTGAGATGATTGGGAACAAGTTTTACTACAACAAGTGTGATAAAATGGATTACACTACCATTAATAGTTTTGAATTTGCTTACTTGGAATCAGTTGAGTTTCATTTTATATGTATATGTTAATAAATTGATTGTTAGGTTTAGGTTGCAAGTTATTATCAATTATGGCTCTGGTAGTATGTTGGTGCCATACGATAAATAATTTGTATAAATCTTCGAAGAACTGCATATCAAGTGAAAAATAGCAATGTATGCATGTGTTTTTTATGGCTTTACTTGCCTTAAAGTCTAATTCTTCAATAATATTTATTTTATGTTTTCATTTTATCCAAGTTGGTGATGGAGAACGTTATCTACCTATTCTTGATTCGATTGTGGATATGAGAATGTTGTTTAAAGTTGTTGTTAAAATTGGAAATATCAATGAGGTTAGTATTGTCTATAATGTATTGAAGATATCTCAAGATGAAGATCTCATTTCAAAATTTGGAACACAAACCTCCTCCTATGACATTGCTATAAAATTTGTCTACCTAACCTTTATTATATTTATTTATCTTTTATCCATATTGTTTATTTTATCTAAAATTTAAATGATTATGCAGGTGTTCATGTTAGTCCTGCTACTCGCAATAATGCTGATGGTGAATCCTGTACATGTTGATCTACTTAAAGTTAGAAATTGCTCTACTTGAGTACTTTTATAATTTTTTTGGTAAACCATGTGAGTTCTAAATTTGGTTTATTCATCCAGGATTCTATTGATGAATTAAATTGTAGTTCTAACTTCAAAAGTCCTTCTAAGAGAACAAAGGACATGGTTAATGATTCAACAACTGGACCTTCTTCTGCCACAAAGGGGGGTGGTCAAATTTCAAGTAACAAGCACATGAGGCCTAGAATTAAGAAAGAGAAGTGTACTTTGTAAGGTTGCTGGATTAATATCTTTTCATGGGGTTAAAAAGCATATGTCATGTGAACCTTTATGCAGTTCACATTTATTAGACGTTGTAGTTTGATTATAATGCTTAACATTGTCTACCAGCCATAGTAATGTATTTAGACTTGAATAAACCAATATATCGTGTCAAATAAAAGTACCTATCAGGTTCTACTAAGAAATCTTTGTGTTTGGTTTTCCTGTTTCATTTTGTATTTAGTTTTGTTACACTTGAATTGGTTCGACTTCCAATATTTTTTCCATGTTTTTGAGCATTGTCAATAATAATGGAAAAAAAGGAATTAAAGTTCCTCTATTTCACTCACCTAACATGTTATTTATAATTTCTAAATAAATTGGAATAGGTTTTCATTAAACAAATAAACATTTCTAAATAAAGGACAAGTTACAATGTTTTGACCCTTGATTACCAAGGAGGTTAGTCATTACAAAAACACGTTATTTGCGTTAAATGACTTGTGCTCATTCTCCGTGATGAACAAGTTGGTGGTCCCAAGCCTACGTTTGGAATGTAATATGATTAATTTAATTAGTGTTGTATTTATTCCAGTCAAAATTCATGAAGTTCATAAATCTAACATTTTATGTTTAACACATTTACTAAAAGTTATTATCTTCATAGTTGTTTACATACTAATAGGTTTTATAAAACCAAGGTAGTCCAATAGGTTCAGTATACGGTGTCATTATATAGCTTGATTCAATGGTAATCCAAATGTGACAAGTTTTAAATCAGTCAGCTCTATATTGAACTTTCCTTATTCCATGAAACACTTTCAAATTAAGGTCTTGGTTCATCTTTACACTACTAGTGACGTACCACCTTAAAAAAACTCTTCCTTTCATTCTTGATGATGTCTTCTATGACAATTTCCTTTCCAATGATCATAGAACACTATACAAGTGCATGGCTTTGTCCAAGCAATGGTTGTGTATGCTCTACCACCCTGATTTTCTAAAGAAGCATTATGTTTTAAGGAAGCGAGAAGACAATGTAATTTTGGCACACTTTGGATATCCTATTTGGATGACCAGACAAAACTGAATAAGACGATTGGGTGTTGATGAAGGTCACAATGAAGCTTTCCAGTTAACATTTCCTTTTAACAATCATGGATGGTTTTTTTTCGTAAGATTCAGAGAATGGAAATAATTGTATGAGGTACTTTGTTTCTAGGAGGCACGGTGATATCATCATCTGGAATCCACTTACTAATAATTCACGGTGTCTTGACGAACCTCTGGAACATGTGGATGCCTATTTATTTTATCTACGCCTTTGGATATCTTAAAAATAGCTTTGAGTATTTTGTTGTTCATATTTTTAAAAAGAGTTTTCGTGATATAAGATTACGGTACACTTTTACTCATCTAGCATTAAAAGGTGGTCCAGGCCAATTCAATGTGATGATCGAATTGAAAGATTGGCTCCAAGCTCGAATATGATTGATGGAGCAGTTTGTTGGTTAAATTTCATCATGTCTCAAGTGAAAGACCCACATTATGTCTTTTCTTTTAGCCTTGTAGAGCTAAAGTTTGATTGTGATTCCTAAAGAATCCAAATTCTGATTACCAACGACTGATCAATCATGGTAACAATCTTGGTTGTCTGTCATTTGAGCATTCTAATTAAACTGCAACACCGTCCTCTAGCACATCAAGGGTCTTGAAGCTATTGTTAGTACCTAGGAAAGAATTTCTTGCATTGGGAGGTTTAGCATTCAAGAAACTCCATACGTGATTATTGATGATGATATCCTCATGGTGGAGGAATCCAACTCTAGATTTTTAAATGCAGGAGGCATGAACTTGACTAAGGTTGATTTCTCGAGGGTAAACTACAAGAGTAACTCAAGAAGACTGATACATTCTCTTTCTTGGAATGAAGATGTCGACCTTAAGTTTGTCATATTGTTTAGTTATGGTTTGTTTCCAGGTTTAGTGTTAGTTTTGTTTGGCTTTTAGATATCAATGTGTGGAATGGTAGGTAGTGGGTTGTGTTTCCATTTTTTGTATGTTCATCATTTTTCCTGTTATGTCAAGTGGTCTAGATAAAAGAGATGATGTCATCAGTGTATGTTATGATAATGTTAATGAAAAATTACTTTGGTACAAGTAAATTGTTTGGATTTTGTAACAGAAACTAGTTTCCTTGTGCACATTAGATATATTTTTTGATCAGGTTGATGTTATCTTACATTTTATGATTTTTTTAATAAACTTATTTATGAGTTTAGATTGATCACACACTATGAATCCTTTAGAAAGATTCACTCCATGCAAGTGAAGTGCTTTCTTTGATAGTGAGATGAGAGTAGAGAATTAGTTAGTTACTTTAATTTTTTTTGGGAATGAGTAAACAATGTGACTACCAATGCATGCATAGTAAAATGTTATGGGTTGATACGTACACTGCATCTATATTTTGACTTAACAATAAAGTATGAAGAACAAGACATTTAGAGCTAGGAAATTGGGACCTACTCTATAAAAAGGTTGATAAGGAAGCATTCTTCATATATTTATCTATCTATATATAGACATTTTGCACATATTATGGGGGATATGTTCCTGTCATTGACTAACAAAGGTGTGTATAGTAAGGAATAAAAACCCAGGAACCTTTACTACAACCAATTTAAAAAACAATAAGTGATGTTCCACCTTTTGATTATGCTATGCCGTTTTTACAAGATGATGTAATTGCTCAAATATTTTTAAGAGCTGATCATATAGCAATTGGGAGGTGTAAAATCTTATCCAAAGCATGGCTTTACAAAATTTCCCATCCATAATTCTTGCCCACTCATTTCTAGATTAAGTAGAAGGAGGTTAGAAGTGTCCTTGTAAACATCGGGTATCCGCCTAGAAATTAAGGATTGATTGGATGACAAGGTTGAATGCTGATATAGGAGGTTTTAGTCATTTTCATTTACTAATTAACATTGACACATATGGATGGTTTAATGTTGTTAGTTCTCAACATGGCAACATCTACTTCAGGTATTCCTAGACTGGAATGGACACTTCTTTGATAGTTTGGAATCCATTCACTAACAAAATGCGATCAATAGTTGATCTACTCACTAACCATGGCTGTTTAAATGTCTTCATCTATGCTTTTGGATATCTTCATCCCAGTCTAGAATATCGACTAATGTATATCTTTAAGAAGAGCTTTAGTGATGCTCTTCCTTGGTACACAGTTTATTCCTATAGATTGAATAACTAGTGTAAGGCTTCTATTTGTGATCATAGGATCATCAAACTGGGACCAAATTCTATTGTCTTCAATGGGGTTGTACATGGATCAACTGGAATGGTCCAAACTTGAAGGACCCTAAATCTATTATAACCTTCTCTCTTACTCAATTGAAATTTGATGAGATCACTATTCCTCATGATGCAAAATCTAAATTTCATAGTCTGGTCCTTAAAGGTGATATGGTTGGATATTTATCTTATGAACAATCTCTGTGGTCTTACAATGTTGTATTTTGGAATGTAAAATGTGGTGATAGTGAATTAGTTAATTAGCATAAACTTTTTTCAGTTCAAGGTCTAACTATTGGAGAGTCTCCATCATTATTCATTTATAAGGAATTGCTAATGATTATGGAGTCTAACAACACATTGGCCTTGATGAATGACAGCTACTACACTCGAATCCACTTCTCAAAGGTTAACTACATAAGAGGTAATAGAAGGATGCTATAGAATTTCTCATGGAATGAAGAAATCGAGCTCAAAAGTGATATACTCCATTCAAATGGCATATTTCCAGTTTGATAAGTATATTTGGACTAAAGTTCAATTAGGAAATCGTGGGGACCTGTTTCTCTTTTCTAGCTATGATCATGTTAGTTTTTCTTTGTTGGTTATTAACTAATGTTTCTTTACAAATAAAATTTGTTATTTGCATTTTCATGTAATGCTATCAGTTCTTCCATTTTGAAGTTAAGTAATACTTCATCGTATAGCAGATTCAATTTCCATATAAAATTTCTTTATCATTCAAGAGTTGACACAATGGATAAGAGGATGCTTGTAATATAATTTTTTTGATGATTTCGATCAAAATATACAACTTAACATGGAAAAACAGACCTATTGAACTTGTACACGCAAACAAAAGAATATAATTGCAAAAACCAATTTTTATTTATTCCAATGATGATCTTAAAGCTATTGGATATGTGAATGATATATATTCCACTACTATATACTTATGAAGAATGTAGCAATCCATGGTTTCTATTAGACTGATATCCATAAGAATATACATTCACTTTATATTACAATGGTATGTTTGGTTGGCAAGGTAAAATTGAGTACAAAAAATACAATAAAGAGATTTGAGAGTTATTTAACACATTCAACTAATTGATGTAATTTTTATTCCCACTTTCACAACTCAAGGAAACAGACCCTTAAGTGAAGACATATTGATAAGTTAATTATCTTATAGGAGAAAAGGAATTTGAATAATAATAATTCATGGTATTGCGATCCTGGTAAAGGTTGAGTTAAATGTGATACAACTCCGTGTTGGTCATAGTAGTAACTTATGAGTGCTAATACAAATACAATTGTAATTTGCACCAAAACCATGAAAATAAGAGAAGCATTACTAATGCTGTAAAATGTGAAAGTATTCCTAATGATGTAAAACATGATTAAATAGCTTAGTTGCTAGTGTATGGTGTGTGTGTTCGATTTTTAGATAACATAATGTGGACTAATAATACTATTAATATAAGACAGATTAGTTAATCGTCCCAATACTAAGTCCATTATATGTTATATATATATATATGTTACTTATACCTAAAAAATTTGTAAACATTTTGATCTTGCTTTACCTAACTTCAGTTTCTTTATTCTTACCAAGTAAGTGCATAGAGTTCAAGGCCAAAAGTCAAGCCAAACAATGACGGTTCTGACACAGGGCATTATGCTATTAGTTCTGAACTAATGTCAACCATGATGATATGCTTACCTTATGTTACCATATTATGTTTGACTTTTGTTAGTTCCAATTGGCTTTTTAGCATCACCAATAAAAACTTTGCCTGAGCAATAGGCTTTTTATGGAGATAAATATAGAGGAGGTTTGTTGATTAAATCAGACACGTTTGATCTGAATGATAATTTAGTTCCTACTTTCCAAGTTTTGCAGTATGAGGAGTGTGTAATTTATGATCTCTCTTGTCCTAATATATTTAATGAGGTCTTATTCATTGATGTTTTTTGTTCACAACATGGAATGGTCATGATGAAGTTGAGCTTTGAAAATGATGAGGAGAAAATGTGTTTATGGAATCCATTCACTATGGATTGTAAAGAGTTATTCAATATTTCTAATATGAAACTGAACATATAGTTGGCTCATTAGTTTGCAAAAAAAGAAATGTTATGTTGTTGTTATGTTTGTCACTCAATATATTGATGGTGTTATAGTTTCCAAATTTGGAAAATTAGAGGTTAGGAAAAATTAGTCTCCTCACTTTGATATTTTTAATAATATTGAGATTGATTTCATTGCTCCTCAAATACTGTGGTAGACCAGAAAGCTTTCTTTATTGGGTTCAAGAAGCATCCACTTTCTAATACCCCTATTCCTAATTGTGTAATTATCCATGATGTTGATTTGATGAATTTTAATATCGTTAAGGTGCCATCTAACTTAGCTTAGGGTGAAGCTAAGTTAGTCAAGCATGATGGTCAAATAGTTTTGCTAAATTAGGATGAGTTAGAAAACTTACCTTTCACTATCTATGTTTGGCTTCTTAATATAACTTCAGAATGTGATATGTTTTGGAAGAAGATTGCAGCAATTGGACCACTTCATCCTGTGAGAATCCTGTTGGAATATGGAAGAACAATTTGGTTGTTATCAAAGAGAGAAGTCCAAATGTGCCATGGAACTTTAATGATGTTGATCGGATTTACTATAGATATACTCTAGATAATAGGCTAAGGGAAACAATTTGTTATCAAAGAGTTGATTTTTGTGTAATTGATACAATTGATTTTACAGATAGTTTGTTGTTTATCAAAGATTTTTTTAATTGAGTTTACTTGCTTCTATTGTTATATGATGGAATGTACCAAGTTTAGTTGTAATTCGAGTTGGTGTAAAATCTTTGGAGTAATAAAAATGTTCTCTCTATCTTTGCCATAATAAAAGTTTCCTGCTTTATGTTTCAATATGATAGCTCTTTACACTTCTTTATTGCCTTATATTGTTGTCAATACATCAGTTCATTATATAAAAAGTAGGTTGTCCGCTACATAATAACTGCATAACATGTCCAGTGTAAGCAAAGACCTTATGTGCAACATAATTGAAATGGCAGGTCCTTAGCCTTCCTTATTTTGATCTTTTTTTCCAACTAGAACTGTTTGTGTTATAGTGCAAATACAATAATTGGTACATGATGAGAGATTACTAACCATTTTATATAAACACATGGACAACTATAGAGTAAATTAGTTACTATGAAGTGAAATAACTTTTTGCCTCCTTTAATTCCCAAAATAGAAGCAATGCATAACTTCCACAATTTCCAATGCTTTTAATACACTTACGTAACTTGAAGGAGATTTTCTGTTACCAATAGCTAAAAAACGGTGTATGATAGTTTCAAAAGTACTCCTGATATATCATGATGTAGTATGATTTGTTCAGTGTATTCAAGTTTTCTTTGTTTTAATGTTTCTTAAATCCAAACAATGAAGTACAACATATGAATAATTTTGACATCTCTGTATTAGCAATAACATGGATTCAAAAGAAAAAATAATGATCAAAGAAGAAGAACGTTAAGAGCTGAGAAAAGGCAAAAAACTATAAGTTCATTACAAGATCAAGGTTAGAATACAGTCATTTGTCACTTGAACTGAATTTTCTATTTCGTATCCTTTCATCAATTGTATGTATGTCTATGTCAGAAAATATAAGCAAAGAAAGAAAGGATACTGAACATTAAGGCAAAAGATACGTTTGTCATGAAATAGAACTGGGTAGCTGAAAATTCTTCAAGGACTCCTTTAAAATAAAATCGACAAGGTAATATATTTGACATTTTTTTAAATATGGCTATTGTTTCCTTTAAATTTTCATTATGACCATTAAATTGAAATACACGGCAGTGTTTCCTTTGTCACAAACAACATGATGTGATGATGGATGCATAACACAAAAAATTTCTGCTACTTCCATTACTACTCTTTTTGATTTGTTGCACTGATGAAAATCAATGGATTTGATCGTCACCTATTGGTTATAACCATTTCCCACTCAAAAGACATTACCAAAAGAACAATTCCAGCCAGTGCATCACATTAAATTCATCCATGAGAGCTGCTAGCTAGAGAATATCTAATAGAGCTCAAACAAATTCAATTAATACTCAGATCAAGAATTGTCAACTTCATTTTCCTTCATGACAAATACTTAAAACAACACATTGCAATCCACATTCTATCTCAAGGTTACTTTATTCTAAATTTACTGAAACTTATCACTACTATTATCATTGATTAGAAAAACTAAATTCACCTTTTCAAATCTATATATTTCAGATAGAAGTCATCTTCGATCTAGAAAGCACATGCTTACTTCAGAGAATCGAATAAAATCCTGTAAGAAAGAAACATATCTAAATCATCAAAATTTAGATCAAGATGTAGTTTATTCATATCTTTATAACTTTGTACGATATTATTTATAAGATTTGCAAACTTGATCAATGATCCTCACTTTGTAAGATATTATTTTTTAATATTATTTAACGTAGTTAGAGTTATTAATATTCTATGATTTTTTCCAATAAATCTTACAAATTTTGATACATCTAACATAAATGTAGATGGAATTTCAACTATTAAAGGATCTCCTGTTGAAATGTATATCTCACGTATTTTCCTATATTGACAAAACGGTTTTGATCTTTTTCATTTGATAATAGAATTATGTTTTTAATTGTTTTAATGCAGATAATGAACAAAGTAACACAGAAGTTACATGTAAATGTATATTTAAAATATGAAAATTTCTTTTTTTTTAATAGTATTATATAATATTATTTTCTAACTTACAATTAACTATATATATGCATCAATAATTATACTTTCTAGAATATATGGATATTAGGGATCCTTGCCATGAGTATGACCATTGTGGTTCTTTATTCCTGGTACAATGAAAGAATTGGCAAGCACTATAACATATCATATCCAAAGTTTACTTTGTATTGTAAAGCAGGTCAAGTTGAAATGTCTTTGTTGAAAAAGG
Organism: Dalbergia oliveri; assembly: GCA_030441495.1. NCBI lineage: Eukaryota > Viridiplantae > Streptophyta > Magnoliopsida > Fabales > Fabaceae > Dalbergia > Dalbergia oliveri. The sequence continues at coordinate 32,055,524 of JAMLFY010000004.1, read as the reverse complement.
CTCTGAACATCTTAGATGATCTATTGTTTGGTCCTGATGCTAAATATGATAATTTTCGTGATAATATCAAAGCTTATAATAATATGTTTTCATTTACATCAATGGCTGGGAAAATTGATAGGGCAACAACTCATAGTCGAGCACCTTCCTCATTTGTATTATATGGGCAGAATTATCATTTGATAGGTAGCTTGATACCTCCACGGTTAAACGGCAAAATTTGCTAAACCTTACATAAATGATACTCAAAACGAGATTTAGAATATAATCAAAGTTTTAAGGTAAATCTTTAAAAACCATATTTATATTTTATTTTTACAAAGATTAGAATGAAATTTTCATTTGTATTTGATATTACGTATTGTACATATCTAATCTAAAGTATCTTCTCTATTTACAATTCAGGTGATGAGTGGACAAATTTCATGCTGAAATTGTTGGAGATCTTAAGATTATGGTGGATGAAAGTAATGTGTTGGTAAAATGTTTTAGAATGGCCAAAAAAAGATAAATGATAGTAATCAACCAAATGTTCATCTTAGGCTCATTGGAAAGAGAGGCAAAGATGGAAAGATATAATTTTCCTTCTATTTTCAAAGTAGCTGCATTGGTTGTTGGTGATTTTAATATTGAAGAGCTCATAGAGATATTGTTGTTAAGACATAACAGGAAATCTACAATGGATCACATAATTAAATCCTTCTAACTTGGGTTTACAATATCTATTGTTGTTTTCTTATGGTGAAGATGGGTATTGTAAAGGTGTGCCACTAAACAGGAGAGGTCAAAATACTTCTAGAGGGAGGCAATATGTTACAATGAGAGATTTTTTGCATATAGAGTTCAAGAAAGACTTGCCAAAGCATCTCCTCTTCTTTATTCAAGACAATTATTTAAACAATTTTTGTGGATAGGTATATGGTGCAAGTGTCACTCTCGCAACAAATTAAAAAATATTTTTGTTGCTAAATTACACCAAAATGCAGTTAGGTGCAATCAGGTCGTCTCACAAGGAAGTGTTCTAATTGATTCAAGAGATTTTGGGGTTTTAGAAATTGTAGCAATTAAATTAAATCAAGGAATTATAAGAAGAAAATTATACGAGAAAATTACCTCACAAGGAGTCCTTTAGATCAAGAATTGTTCAATCATTGGTTCAAAAGATAAATTCATGGCAGTGGTTACTTTCATTAGTTATGCTATCACACAACAATGATGTAATTCTACTTGAGGTTATACAATCGTACTTCCACTAAAGGTTTGGCTAACATATGAACTAGTAATTCACGATCATGATTCTATGAACCTATGCCAGTTTGATTACCAATTCCAGCAACCTAATTCCTATCGGAGTTAATTTCAATCCCTAACCAATTGGATGTAATTAAATCAATTGACCCAATACCCCAATGGTATCTAGATTATGCACGCAAACAAATGCACAACCAAACAACTCTTAAAAATACAATTACAAAAATCTTTGCAATTGATATCAAAAGAGAAAGTAAATAGGGAGGAAAAACCAACCATGAATTGCAATTAAAATTGGGAACCTCAAGAACAATCTCAATCTTCAATTATCCTTGCACACGGTAAAGAGATTACTCCTCCATAGGGGGAGTTTCACAACCGTTGTTGAAAGAAAGCTGTAAATTACAATCCCATACGGAGCCAAAACAAAGATTGGGAACTCCCAAAACCTAGAGAGAGTGTGGAGAGAGAGAGAGGAGATAGTTCTAGAGAGAATAGAGTAAGTTAAGTGACATGAGAGTCTTAGAGTCTCTTGAAATCCTAAAAAAAATTAAATTGAAATTAGGCTTCGTTCGCGAAAATCGTTAGTCATTGCAGCTGGCAACATACTAATGACCGTTGGGCGGTCTCCAGTGAGAAATCCGCGTAATTGTTTCCTCTCTTCACCTGGGCGGTGAATAGAACACTTCCAAGCTATTTTGAGGTCCAAAACATTCGAATTAGCTCTTCGGCCTAGAAATAGCACTTGTAGCCCTTTGAATAAGCTTTCCAATGCCACAAGAATCACCTCAATCGGACGTCTGTAGCTCCAGATATTAGCAAAATACTAATTGAGGGTCAAACTACAGCATCAGAATATCGCAGTGTTCCTGAGTTCTCTTATGCTCTAATGCACTAACCTGGAAGTCCCTATTATCAAACAACACTCCCACAAAGAGGTTAAAAGCACAAAGCACTTTCAAGAAATGATTATGCACCAAAAACAATGTTTATAGTTATGAAATTAACTAATGATGCATATTGAGGACAAAGTGCAAATTCACTAATTTAACATCAATTGAGTACAATTCAAATGCAAAATGTCCAGTTAGGACAGAAAATGAGTGCATAAATGCAACTCATCAGTATACTATGATTGAATCTTCAAGACTAAAGTGGATTCGCTTGAATAAAAAACATTTGAGATCAGAAATGTATAAAGGAATTACTAAAGCTATTCTAAATGGTAAGACAAATCTTTCGACTAGAGGAAAGCGAGTGGTTTTGCCTTCTTAATGTCCTGGAGGTGCTAGATATATGATCCAGAATTATCAGGATGCAATGGCAATATGCAAATCTTAGGCTATCCATATCTCTTTATCACTTTGAAATGTAATTCCAATTGGCACGAAATTAGAGATTTGTTAGTACAGAAATTTAAAAGCCAAATCTAGACCAGATATAGTTTGTAGAATTTTCAAAATTAAATTAGATCAAATGATAAAGGACATTCGACAAAATTAGGTTTTTGGGAGAGTTAAAGCAGGTATAATAACTTACACTTTTAATCATTTTATAATTGAGATTATTTGTAAGGTACTTTTTTTTATTCAATTGTTAATTTGTTGCAAGTTATTTATACTATTGAATTTCAAAAGTGTGGTCTTCCTCATACTCACATATTGTTGTTTTTTCACCAAAAAGACAAGTTTCCAAATGGTGAGGACATTGACAAGATTATTGCAGCTTAATTTGGCAGAGAAAGTCATGGAGACTATTACAATGTTGTAAAAACTTTTAGAATGCATTGTCCATGTGATACAACTAGAACTAATTCTCCTTGCATGGAAAATAGGAAATGTGGAAGAAAAAAAAATTTAGAAAAGATATGTAGATTGTTCTTGATGAAGATGGTTATCCAATTTATAGGAGAAGAGATAATGGCAAAACAATCAAAAGAATGGGTGTGCCATTAGATAATCGATATGTGGTTCCACACAATCGATATTTGCTTCTTAAATATGGAGCCCATATCAATATTGAGCGGTGTAATCAGTCAAGATCTATTAAATATCTCTTCAAATATGTTAATAAGGGATATGATCGTGTAATAACATTTTTCTATAAAAGTGGTACTGACCAAGAATTAGAACAAGAAGTGGATGAAATTAATATATATTATGATTGCAGGTATATCTCTCCATGTGAAGTGAGCTGGAGAATTTTTGGGATTGATATTCATTATAGACACCTATCAGTCCAGAGGCTTGGATTTCATCTTCCAAATTAACAAATTGTTATATTCCAAGATGATGATCTTATTGATAATGTAGCAAATAGACCAACAGGTAAATCAGTCTATGTTTTTAGCATGGTTTGAGGCAAACAAAGTCCATCCACAAGCAAGAGAACTCACTTATGCCGAGTTTCCATCGAAATTTGTTTGGAAACCAAGGTTAAGAAAATGGATGCCAAGGCATTCTCATTGTGTAATTGGAAGAATATTTTTGGTCCTTCAGTTATGGTGAGCTTTACTATTTGAAATTGCTTTTAAATTTTGTTAGAGGGCCCACATGCTATGAAGATATTAGAACTGTGAATGGTGTTATTCATGAGACTTTAGAGATGCCTATTATGCCCATGGTTAGTTAGAAGATGATAAAGAATATATTGATGCAATTGAAGAAGCAAGCAATTAGGGTTAAGGGGAATATCTTCGGAAGTTATTTGCTACATTGTTATTCTCCAAATTCTATTACTAGACTTGAATTGGTTTGGGAAAAAACTTGGAAAATTTTGTCAGGTATGTTAAATAAACAAAGAACATTGTTCAATCATGCAGGTAATTTCGTTGATTATAATTGCAAATGAAAGACAACTATTGTTATATTTATTTTTTATACTTTGTGTAATATTTGAAATGTATTATTTTATAATTTGTAGAACTCCAACTTACTGATTAGGAACTTTGCAACTTAACTCTCATAGAAATCGAGAAATTTCTTAGGAGCAATAGTAAGAGCCTCAGGGAATTTCCTACCATGCTATTTCCTAATTTGATTGACAATGATCAGGAATGAATTGGCGAACGACATAATATGCTCATATGCAACATGCTTCGTTATGATCAAAGACGATTGGCTGAAGATTACAATATTTTGCTACTTAAATTGACGCATGAATAGAGAAATGTATTTGATAAGATCATATTGGTAGTTGAATCTAGTCCTGGTGGTGTCTTTTTCTTGTATGGGTATGAAGGTACAGGAAATACATTTGTTTGGAACACTTCAACTTCTTACCTGAGAAGCAAAGGTGAAATTGTATTAATAGTTGCATCAAATGGTATTGCTTCTCTTTATTGCTAGGTGGTAGAGCTCACTCAAGATTTGCAATTCCATTAAATGTTGATGAGTTCTCCACATGCAATATCAAGCAAGGAAGTCCCTTAGATAATTTGATTATAAAAGCAAAGCTTATAATTTGGGATGAAGCTCCAATGATGAATAGATTTTGCTTTGAGGCTTTGGATAGAACAATGAGAGATCTTTTAAGATTCAAAAATGAAAACGGTTTGAATCTACCTTTCGGAAGGAAAACAATTGTGTTTGGAGATGATTTTAAGTAAATACTACCAATCATTTCTAAAGGTAGCCCACAAGATATTGTAAATGCTGCAATTAACTCATCAAGCCTTTGGACTGATTATGAGATATTGGAACTAATACAAAACATGCGGCTTCAATCAAATTCTTTAGATACAAATATTGAAGAATTGAAAGAATTTGCAAACTAGATTTTGAAAGTGAGAGATGGAAAAAATGGAATTTCTAATGATGGTATTGACAAAGTTGAGAGACCAAGTGATTTGCTAATACAAGATTAGGATGACCCTATAGTAGCTATTGTTGAGGCTACTTATAGTGATTATTATCAGCTCACATGATGAAAGACATTTAGGGAAGAGCTCTATACTTGCTCCTACATTGAATATTGTTGATTCAATAAATGAGTACATGATATCTCTAAATTCAAAAGAACCACAGACATATGTTAGTTTAGATGTTGCTTGCAAATCAGATTCTAACAGTGATCTTTTGAAGGCGTTCATACACTAGAATTCTTGAGTACTATCAAATGTTCAGGTGTACCCCATCATGAGATTATTTTGAAGGTTAGAACTCCAATTATGTTGCTACGAATATAGACCACTTGGAGGATTATTCAATGGTACCAACTTAGTGATAACAAGACTTGGTAAACATGTAATTGAAGCCAAAGTTATTATTGGAAACAATATTGGTGAGAAAGTTTTCATACCAAGAATGACACTAATCTAATACCCCAAAAGTTATTTAAAAATTTATCTGAACTTTGTTAGTGAGAATTTCATAAATCTGATAGTTTTAGTAATGATGAGAACGATCAAATCGATGTGTGAAAAAAAACATGAATAGTGATTTGCGGATCCGCGGCTCTTCGAGACGGTTAGAATCCTAAAACTAGGGTTGAGATACAGAAACTAGAAATTATAAGATTAAGGTTAGAAATGGTTAAGAATGAGAATTTTATACTTGAAATTTAATTTTGGGCAATGTTTAATTACCCAGGTATGGCGTTTTACCAATTTCGTAAAATTTCAATATGCAATTTCTAACACGAAAAATAATTTAATCTTTATAAAAGGATAATGTTTATCCTTTATAGTCAAGTTTGAGGCTAAGATTTAATCTTGTAAAGCAAGATTAAATCCTAGCCATCCATTCCTTTTTATTATTAGAAAGAAACTATACTTTGACTACATAAATGCTATCTTTATATTAGGATATAATCAAGCCACCAAACTTTGGCATTTTTTCTTGTCATTCTAGGCCAAGTACAGCAGCCTCACAATCTCCATTTCTTTATTCTCAAACAACCTCAAAGAAGGTTCAAATCCTCAAAACATTAGCCTAAACTTGCTAATACCACAAACCCCCTTTGCTAAACTTACTCCCTTCATCAAGATCTACAAAACTAACTGATTGAAATTCTAATTGTCACTTTTTCTCACCTTGAGAGATCATACTCTATTGTATAAGGAAGGATTTGGTGTGGGTTAGAAGGCCTTGAAGTGAAAAAGATCATTCTTGGATCATCCTTGGAGCCAAGATCCTTAAAGCCACCAAAGTAGGGTTCTTTGTACCTTTTCTTGGCCTTCTATTTTTCCAAATTTTTACTTGTTGGAATTTAAAATTTTCTGGATTTAATGTATGATTATACATAGATATTGATGTATTTGTATTGGTGGAGTAGTTTGGTATTGTTGAAAATCATCTTTGTCAAAAAGAGTTTTGGACTATGCCTGGATTTTCGGGTTTCTTGGCAGGGGTTAGTCACGAATTATTTGATGTAGTTGTAGGTAGTTTTCTGAGTTGAAAATTTTATATGTTGAAACTAACATCCTAAGGCAACCCATGATTTTTCTTGGGTCATGATAAAGACTTTTACTATTTCAAAAAAATCAAGAATCGTGACTTTGAAAACTCCTGAATTGCTATATCTAACCGTGAATTTTGTTAATTTTGTTACCATAGCAAATGATGGAATTATCACTTGAAATTTTTACAAGGTGTTGGAAACATCTTAAAATTGAACCATGAATTTTATTATGAGTTTAGGCAGTCATTTGCTACGATTAAAAATTCAGGAATTTTGGCTTTGAGTTGAGATTTGGTGGTCTTTGACCACCCAATTTGTAGAATTTTGTTAACATAGTTAGAGAATGATTTTTGCTCTGAATTTTTTACAGGACCTTGTGGACATATTAAAGTGTTATGAATAATTTTTGTAGCCTTGAAATTGGTTGTTTGGTAAGAAAATTAAAATTTTCTACACAAGTGTAAAATATGTCAATGTGCTGGAAATGAACCAAAGCCTTGAATTAATGATATAATGGTATTTTGGTTCTAGTATGATATGAATACTTGATTGTAAATACTTGAGCATGTAACTTGTGATATATAAACGCATGCTAGAAAAAGTAAGGATTGGTTTATGAGGCATGAATGAGAATCACATGTGATTCCTGAATGCAATTAGAAAAAGAAGGTTGAAACTATAATTTGAGATCCCTTTGGTATGTCAAGGTTACAGCAGATGAGAAAGACATGAGATCCCTTCGATATACCAAGGGCACGTAACGATGAGAATGGTATAGATGAAATCCCCTTCAACTTGTCAAGGCCACATAAAGAAAGATGAGATCCCCTTTGACTTGTTAAGGGCATATAAAGAAAGATGAGACCCCTTCGACCTATCAAGGGCATGTGAATTAATAAAGATGCATAATTTACTGAATTATTTGTTTAGAATGAAATTTTATGATGTTGAGTACAATGACATATGTATAGTAAGTGATTGAATGTTTAAAAGAAGCCCACTTCAAAAGGATGATTTTGAAATCTAAAATGAACCATTGTTATGAAATGCATGATGTAACACCCTAACTTTCACCTAATACGCTCGAGTCGCATTTGGCTATTTATTAGCGGTTACGTCTTCGTTTCAGAACTTGACTTAGCTTTCTTTAAAATACGAGTACTAAAAATACAACTAAATTTTTCTTTTTGAACTTAAGACTTAAAATGCGAGCCGCGCATGCGCATAGGGACCGACTACTAAACAAGAAACATAACATCCAAGCATACATCACCATAACAGTCATAAATAAACCATAGAATAAACACAACATAACTTGTAATATTATATTATAATCATGACAAAACAACAATGCCCTTATAAATGTAAGGACATCTCAAGATACTTGATACATCAAGCAAGGTTAACTAACGCAAAACATAATTATAAACAGGCTAGACTAGTCTTCAAGCTTCCATTGCGCCCTCTAATCCGATGTGCATATCTCCTACGCCCGCACTTCAATGGAAATCATGAACATCCGCATCAATCCATCTGGAGACGACACGGGGAAAAACAAAAGGGGGTGAGAATACTCATACACGATTCTTAGGCTCCCGGCTTTAACATAAGTGTCATCATCGTCGCCCAACCACTTCGGGTTTCATTATGAAAGAGGTATACATGCATAGATTCAATTTTAATTTCTCAAATCTTATTATCCGAAGTGGGTTCCTTTTAGCATGAGTCTTTATGGTATGAATGCAGCAGATATTTTATGTATGCATGGCGATATGATAGTACAAGTAGATAACACATATCACTTAATCAAAGCATCAATGAAACATCAACGAAACATATGCATGTGCGTCTTTTACTTTTTCATACTTGAACTCCATGAGTTCCTTTCATAACTTTTTCCATTTTTCCACCCTCATCATGGTCACCAAAATCCACCCAACATGCCAGCCCTGGCAATTTTAACATGGTCTCCAAAACTCCTAATCACCTATCGCCTAGGAATGAGCTCATCCTAACTAGCCGTCGCTAGATTCATATGGGGTAAAAGAGGGGAATCATATTTCTTTCTTGGATCACCCTACAACCCTTAACTCAGGAAGTCATAATGGGATCATTTCCACATTATCATATCTTTTATGGATGCAACATGAGCCTACAACCTTAGAACCTCATATAACATATCCTTCATTCATATCTCATATTCTCATGCATTTTAAACATAGCACACCACATCATTATAGCAACATGCCACACATCCATACATTTTCATACTCATGATATTTAAATGATTCACATACATCAAATTCATACTTATTCGATCTCATTCTCACATCACATCTCCTATCTCATAGTGTCTTATGCTTTGGCCCTTATGGGTTTTAAACTTGTGTTCCAATTATCTTAACCTTTGTTATGGATCCGATCATTACCTATAATTCTTTCTAACACTTATGTTTTACTAACTCATCCAATCAGCATTGTATGGAATTAAACATCATGATCATTACTTGGCTATTGGGGGGATCCTATGATCTACACCTTAGGCTCTTTTCTAAGTTTTGTCTTTGCCTATGATCCTAGGTTCAACTTCTAGGCATATACACTAATTATGGGTCACCTTCCTTAAGCTCAATTATGCTGGAACAATAGTTATCATTATTCTCGTGTCTAAGGGTGTTAAGATTTTAGTTCTTCAACCTTTCTATTTGCTTAGCTCTTTCTAACCATCAACATCGTTCTCACTTCTCTCAAACATAATTTTACGCATTCTAACTCCTCGAAACAGAATTCATACAGTGGCCAACAAGATAGAAAAAAACCAAAAGTATGTATCACACACAATCACATAAAATCATGTTATAAATGCATACAAGTTACTAGTTTTCTCTTAGGACAATTTCAGGAGCAAAAAGGTGTTCTGGTAATCAATTACATGGCCTCGTAATCGATTACCAGAGCTAAATTTATTCTGATTTAAAACAACGGGTAATCGATTACATAGTAGGTAATCGATTACCTAGGTTAATCTCTTGGAAAATAAAGAACATCGGAGTAATCGATTACACTACAGGTAATCAATTCCAGGGTTTTAATTTGGGCATGAAGACAAGTCTTGGTAATCGATTACATTGTCTGGTAATCGATTACCAAACCAAAAACCCTTCGAAAAACCACTCTGGTAATCGATTACATAAGCTGTTAATCGATTACCAGGACCTCCAATTTGAGAAAACATGATTTTTGACACATTTCAAACCATTTAAACACGTTGAGACCTCATAAAACATTTTTCCAATATTTTTCTGAAATCATCCTTTCATTTTACAAAATTAAACCATCATTGTATCATACTAAACACATTCCTTATCATGGTTAAAATTTCCTTTAGAAGATACTTATGGCAAGTCTTTGAGCTCTAGAGTATTTAAGTGATAACATAATCTTAAACATGCTATGCACTTCATTTTACTCTTCATTACAAAGTAAAGTGAGAGCATAAAATAAATATGAGATGCAACTTCATTATTATCTTTAAGGATTAAGTGATGACTTGAAATATAAACATAAAATGCAAGCTTAGGAATTTAAATATGGTAATGCAAGTTCATTCATTTATCTTTGTGAAATTAGTGATGGCATCAAAATAAACATGAGATGCAAGACATAAACTTAAACATGAATGCAACTTATTTTTATCTTAACTAGAGCTCTTACAAGACTTTAGAGGAACATCAATAGCCTTAACCCAACATGTATCTTAACAATGGAAGATGAGCTTTAGAGTTCTTAACACCAAGTCCTCAAAGGAGACTTTGGTTTTGAATTTCATCATCAAGCTCAAGAAAGTAGATTAAAACAAGAATACCAATATTTTAGCAAAACAAACACAATAGAACTACTCATATTCTTTATTTTATTGCTCATGGGCTTCAATCTAGAGTAAAACTCTTAGAACGCCGACCAACTTTAAGGTTGGCAAGGGTAAGCTTAGAGCTCTTGGAAAACATGTGATTAATTTTTCTTAACAAAACTTTTGTGATCTACTTTACAATTTTTAGCAAACTTTGTTCAAACCAAGACAAAGGAAACCGAAATCATGAAGAGGAAAAGAAAAGAAAACCAAAAACTTTATCAAGGAAAAAGAAAGAAATCAAGGCATATATGGTCCAAGACCAAGTTGTTTCAAGCTTTAGAGGTTTCTCACATGACAACAACAAGTCATTATCTTGAAACCTCATCATCAAGCTCATGTTATTCTCATAAAATGGCCTCTTGGCCGAAATGAAAAAGATAAAAGGAAAAGAGTTTGAAACCAAGAGAAAAACTAGAACTTTTCTTAAAAACACAAGCAAAACATTAAAACAAAACCCCTACCTAAGGAAGCCTTGAAAGAAATGAGAAGCTTGATCTTGAAACAATATGAGAAGAATAACTCCTTCCTTGATGCTTAAAGGAAATTCGGCCAAAGGAAAAAGAAAAGGGAGAAAGGTTTGCTTGGAGTTTTTGAGCTTGGAAATGAAAAGTCTATGTGTTTAATGGAAGGTTTATGGTGTTTGTGTGATGGTTCTTTGTGAGCAAGAAGAAGATGAGAAGGATGGTAGAACTCTTGAATCTTTGAGAAAAAAGAAAGAACTCAATGTTACTCTTTGAAGCTAAACTTGGCAAATGAACAAAATGCAACCAAGTTCATCCAAGCATGGTATTTATGGAGAAATTGCAACCACGTGGCTAATTGGGGAGGAAGGCCTTGACCTCATGTTCCATGAGGTGAGAGAATTTGTTCCATGAGGTATGGTGAGGTATGGTGGAAAGCATGGGCAAGGCATGGGCACACAAGTTTCTTTAAGCATATTTTATTGGAAATGAAACATGTGATGGATGATTAATTGGGGAGGAGTGGCTGGTCATAATTAAGGCCAATGGGGGAGGAAAAATTCTCATTTTAATGTTGCTTTATGTGTGTGTTTAAGAGGTAATTTGGTTAGGCCATGGATTAGGAGTTGTAAGTAAGTGTTTAGGTGAGAAATGGGTAATTAAAGTCGTCAAGACTTGATTAGGAGAGTGATCTTGCTAGATTAACAATTTAAAATCATTTTCTTGGTCAAATGAGGTATGGCACAATTCCTTAATTTAAGGAATTGGAGAGAGAAAACACTATTTAAGATTCCATGACTAGGAATCTTGAATTAAAGAATGCAATTAGAGTTTATCTAAGCAATCTTAGGTTCTAATTAACCTCAATAAATTATTTTGACTCTAGATTAATTATCGAAATAAATTAATCTTCGATTAGAGCCTAATATTGCTTAGGTTTGCTTAATCGCGTCATTAGGCTCACTGTACATGTTCTAGGGGCAAAATGGTAATTTCGCATGTCAAACTCAAAAATGAGATTCTTCTCTCTATTACCACACATAACACATATAATCCCCTATTAATCAACAAAACATCCCTTGAGGATTGGTTAAAGGACGATTCACTTTCGGGTAAAATGATCTTAGGGCATTTCGGTCATTTGTACACGGGAAAATAAGGCGTACACATGATCATGTTTTCTTAATAAACCGAAGTGGCTGGGACAATGACGATGACATGGATTTATTTTACTCTACATTTTGGGGATACCCTACTAAGAATTTTAGAATTCTCACCCATATATGTGAGTTCCATATCGTCTCTAGGTTAATCCAAAGAACAGTGAGGCTACTATGCGAAAGAAACTGGAATTGCAATAGTTTAGTGGCTGAGATCTGTATCTATTGTACTTATTTATAGGTCTATAAATATAAGAGATAACAGATATGTATTAAAGCTCATAGAAGAGCTTCCTTTTGTACTTGACATTGTATTAAATAAATATTCTGTTTCTTTGCTATATATTTTGATAGAACCACGAATTAGTTACTACACGATTCAACCGATTCTGTTATAGATAATTAAGAAAGGTTTGCTACTTTATAAGTAAGCTTCCTAAGTATAATGTCATGAATTAAAGATGATATTGTACTTAGGAGAATGTTACACTAACTCCTTCATATTCAAGATTTCCTTTCAAGTTTCAAAGAAGACAATATCTCATTATGGTATCTTATGGAATGACAATCAACAAGAGTCAAAGACAATCTTTGTCAAATGTTGGACTTTTTCAAAAAACCTATTTTTAGTCACGGCCAATTATATGTTGCAATTTCAAGGGTTACAAATAAAAGTGGATTGAAGATTGTGATTTGTCATGATGATGATGAAGGCAGAAGCAAAATGAATAATGTCATGTATAAGGAAGTATTTAGAAATATAGTTTAATTGAAATGTTGACTTAATGTCGGAAATTGTTAAACCATTTAATAGCCATTGCCAATTGTGTTTCGCTTTTTTTTTTCTAGAATTGTGTTTCACTTTTAATAAAGATTACATGAACATTTTATACGTAAATTTGCGAAATTTCAACTTTGCATATATAATATTGGACTACATTTTATAGACATACTTTTCAATTTCAAATACATGAACTAACATATGTTCATTATTAAATATTAAATCACAATATAAAAGTTGTTATAACTTAATTGTGACATATTCAGAATTTTGTTTTTTGCTAGATATATTCAGAATGTTAATTATAGTAGTAGTGATACATCTCATACAGTGTAAATTTGGAACACAAAAAATTACATGGCTAATTTGTTTTACTTTGGTAGAAACAGTGATGATTTTGTTCTTTTTTTTTTCCTTTATAAAGATTTGAATTATATTTTTTTGACGTATTGTGTCGGTTTTTGAAAAATTGAGGCCACCAGTATGTGATTATTGTATGAATCCAGTCTTTGTTATTTTTTCAGATGGTATAGTAGTTGAAAACCGAACTACAAGTTCAGCCCAAGAAGTAATACTAAAACCAGGTATGTGATGGTAATCAGCGGCCCAATAAAGAAACTGTATCCTTATCTTCACATTATGTCTCTGCCAATTGGAAACTCACACATCATACTACTGTAAACTACTTCTCTCCAACAATCTTATCTTCTTGGTAGAGGAAGTCATGGTCGGTGTAAGGGACTTCTAAAAAGAGAACATTGAACATGTGAATATAGTTTTAGAAACCAAAAAAGCCAAACCTTTGGGTAACACCCTTCAGTGCAGTGACCGTTCGATTCTTCCCTTTTTCTTAAAAATACTCCAATCGCTTTTACTTTCCATGTTTGTCAACTTCTACTTTCTTGGCTAGGTAGAAATAAAAATATTATCTTCAAATATTCCTCATTTGCTTACTCGTGATGTTTTCTAATGATTTTATAGTTTATTCCATAGAATACTTATTGCAATCCAATGTACTTACTATGAATTGCTTTACGTGTTCTCAAATCAGGTACCTTTGGAAGACGTGTTCGGACCACTTAGAAAGTCATGGAACCGTGATGATGATAGAGCTTACCTCAACCGTGTATGTTGTTATCAGGTTTTTTTAAATATTCATTGTGTATATGATTTATTTCACCAGTTCCATACCTCTAAAGTGTTAATAGTGAATCAGATATGTTTTCCATAAATAAAAATTATTTACTTCTAAAAAAAATTAAGTTACCCTATAATGCATCACAAAAATGGGTTTATTTTGCTGTTTAAAATGTTCGCTTATGATTGTTAATTATAAGCGAACATTTTTAGGGTTTCAATTAAATTATCTTACAAAAAATAAAGCTTATTAAGAAAATCGCATTTCGAAAAAAGGTTTTACGAAAGGATTAATCACGAAATGGTGAAACAAGGAAACTGGAATTGTGTTATCAGAGTAAAATTGTAGTATGTCTTCCTTCTTATCTCACACAAAGCACACCTGTCAGCCACCTAATTCTTTATTAAAATTATGCTAAAGGTGCTTTCATTGTTAACTACTTAAACATTAGAATACTAAAGTATGAAAAGTATCGTATGCATCTAAAACTAATATTTACATATAAAATTATTTTAGAATGTAGCAAACCTACCACTGAGCTTTGTTCAAGCTCATGGTGATGACTTTGACGACAATGTGTACACGATTGATAGAAAAGATAATTACTTTGAGTTGAAACTGAAAGAAGGAGGATCAAAAGCATATATGACTAAGGGTTTTAGCGAAGTGAAACGGTTTTACAATTTACTGCACAACTATGCCATCAAGTTGTATTACGTTTACCATGGTATTTTTTTCTCTTGAAATATATGACGATGTCCTTTATAAATTGGACTTCTGAGCTGACCCATTGAGGAACATGAAAAATGTGCTGCCAAAGAATCTTTATGATAAGATAAAACAAGATTACAAGAGCATGATGGAGGAAATGAATCCCTGTTCTAATTCTTCATCATTAGATAATGATTGTGATCATTCTTCTCGTAATCAGATTTCTAATTCTCCACCAAGGTAGTTAACATTTTTTTCATACTCATTATTCATAGAACTCATGTAACATATAATTAATAAGAGTTATCTTTTGTAGAGCTACTACTCGACCAACTGCACCGTTTGTTCAACAAAGACGAAACTTTGATAGGTCAGAATAGCTAAAGAATTTCATATCATTATGTACTATTTGTTTGTTTACATACTTTCTTTGGACTGTATTACAGGAACCAATAATTTAGGAAAGTTTTGTCTCATTATGAAGTCACTAAAAGCTAGCTAGTACACGAAGTTTTCTATCTCTGTGTATATGTTAATTTATAACTCAATCTAATCAAATTAACCGCTCATATATTTTTGAATGAATTCTTTTTCCCCTGAGCCATGACTTGCAAACATTATCTAATTCCTTTTCAAGAGAAATGTTGAAGTTTGGAAATAAGGGAAGCTGGAATATTTTGGTTCATAAAGGCTCAAAAATTCAGCAGTACTCATGCAAGCTTTTGAATTCAAAAAAAGACCAACTTGAACTTGGGAGTGGATGGAAGGATATATGTAGAGATAACAATCTTAGGCAGTATGATGAATGTATCTTCACAATAATTGATAGGCCAAAGTGGTTAGCTCAGCTTCTAATTCACCATGTGTGAAAAACAATGATACCTGATGTTTTGTCTAGTCTGGATAATGTGGATTTTACCAAAATACTTAGTATTTGAGTTTTTCAAACTGAACAAGTTTATGGAAGATTTTGCTTCTTTGTTCAAGAAAGACAACTTTTTGATTGATCAGTAAAGATGTGTTTGTTCAAGACAGACTAGTATATGGATATGCTCAAGTCTTTAAAACTATGAATACATGGCATTTTCTACTGAATATCATGGGAAAAACTAATATTATACAGATATTGTGTGGTTGTGATTAGGTTCAAGTACCGGTGGATTGCATGCAGTAAAGATTTTATATGTTTTTGTTTTGTTTACTTTGTTGGATGTCTGACCTTGGCTAATATTGCGGTTATAATTTTTATTACATAAATTGCAACATTTGATTTTTAATAAAATTTTCATTTAGTGCTTGCTACAAGTTTTGTCAACTATTATGCTTTTATCTACAGAATCTTTTTATTTACCACTACCATTAACTGTGAGTGTATATTTTTCGCTCCACTTATAGAATTTGGGTATCTCATAATAAAAATCTCATTACGTTGAAGATTTATTAGTATATACTATTTTCAAATTGAATATCTTTCCATTGATACCATCCACGCAGCTGCGCAGGTCAAACACTAGTTATATGTTTAATTTTGAATTCATAACTGTTATATTAGGCATAATTATCCTTTTTATGTTAGCTACGTTGGCGGTGTATGTTCTTCTTCTTACATTTTGTTGAGTTGAGACTTTGGATATGTATCAAAAAGAAAAAGAAACAAAATGGATGCATCTCTTGATACATGTGTTTCATATCATGTACGAGCAAGCATATGCTTTGTTGACAATACTTTTTAAGAAAGAGAGCTTTCTATAAATCTATAATTTTTTACTTTGAATTTTTTCTTTTATTTAATTTAAAATTTAATTAATTTTTCACCCAATAAGGGAAAAAAAGGAAGAAATGTGATGTTTTTTTTATCATATTTATGGTCCTGAATTTTGCTAAAATCATTGGTGAATATCTCGGAAAAATTTATTATGTTTATGTTGTACAATATTTGAATTATTTTTACCATATGGGATATTAATTATTTTCTTACAATCTTAAATTGTAATAAAGACAAATATAAGTAATTTAAATTGAATATCTATTCATTTTAAATTGTCACGCAATAGCACGGGTCAAATGCTAGTAAAATTTCAAAGGTTGATTATAAAACTGGGAAGTGGTGTTCGTCTGAGCCAAATATTGGGTCATCAGAGTCATTAGCTAAACCAAATATAAATAAATGCATATATAAAAATATTTAGTTATACAACCATCTTCTAGATTGTTTGTTACTATTTTAGCCTTGTATTGGAATTGTAGAGAACTTAAAAATAAAATATTTAGGTATTTCTCACTATTTTATTCTCACAATTAATAGTAGAGAAATTGAAAAGTAAATGTTTAATTATTAAATGAAGAGTTACAGCCTTGATGTAACTCTGTCGGTCCAAGTAATTAGATAATGACTTAGTAGAATCGTTTATTATTTTTTAATAAAAATATCAAATTAATTATTATAAACAATATATATGAACCATCAGTTTGATTAAACTTGGCCGATTTTACATAGGTTTGTGTGAATGTCTGATTTTTTGTTCAATTTATCATAGTAGTTACTTGATTAGTTTGTTTATTCCTAAGGATGATGATTGCTATCCAATTTATGGGTGCACGCCTTGCACCAGGACAACTAGCTGCAGGGCAGCTTTTATGTGTGGGTGGGTGATAAAGGGTATTTATGTCACTTATTTTACTTATTAACTTTAGTTTTTTGTATAAATTTCATTGAGTTACTTGTGTAAATAATTAGGATTTTTTAATTGGTCCTCATTGTATACTTTTGATAGAATCATTGACTATTGTACTAATTTTAGGATAATTATTGGATTAGAGCCTATTTCATTTAACTTGTCTCTTTGAGTATGGCTTTGTGCATAGGAGCTTTGAATCAAGTGCGAAGTGTCAAGAACAAGGCTGAGAACTTTTGAGAATGAGCTTGGAGTTGAAAAGGAGTAAAATCGTGGAAGTTCACTCTCAGGTAAGTGTTATAATGCTCATTTAGCACTACAGCGCTTGACAGAAGCACCAAAAGAATTCTCGAGCTCATCGTCCTAGTGAGCGTTGCAGCGCTCGTGCGATGACGGGATTATAGATAATTAATCTATTTTTGGGTTATTTTAGAGAGAGGATTTAAGGGATTGATAGATTTTTACCCAAGTTTTTTCCTGAGACTTTTGGCAGCTAAGATTCTCTCGCTACATCTCTCTACATTTTCTTCTCTATTCTTCTCTCTATAGGAATTCCATTAGTGAATTTGTTTTGTTTTTGGAGATTATGACAAGAATCCTTATTATTATGTTCAAGTACTCTTTTATTTTCGTTATTGTAATCCTTCAGAAATGGAGGAGTAGATTTTCTTACTAGTCTAAGGATTTCAGATGGATTGGAATAATGTTTGAGACCTTTTTTATATTGAATGTATTAGTTTTCTCAATATTCTTTAGTTTCTATTTGTAACACCCTAATATTTAACCCTAATATGCCTAGGACGTATCAAGACTAATTATTAGTTATTACTTCTCTTTAAATTCATTTATAAAATACTTAGCAAAATACGGGTAATTTTTTTTGAAATGATTTATATAAAACAAAGTGCGAGCTTTGCGCGTAACATAAGCAACGTGAAGCGGAAGAACAAATAAAACATACAGAACATAAGCATTAAAGAACACATCTGTCATAAACATCATTCCTCATTACATTAGATAATATAGTTTAGTACATCACAACGGGAATATAACAGAAAAATAAAGTCCCCATACTAGTGGGCAGAGCTTGCAGGACAAAGACATAAAATAAGAAAACATGATAACAAATACATGAAACAACCCCAAAAGATAAGCACCTAACTATCGCTACCCTCTCTCTCCAAGCCTCCTGGCGATGCGATCTTCGGTGGGGAGATGTAGCCCGCGAACTGATGAAGCTCCTCGGATGTAGCCCAACGAAGAGGGGATCTAGGCATAGCAATCGAGGGAACAGTGTGGCCTCCGTCGTGGTCGCCTCTCGGGTTCGAACGCGCCTCGCATGCCTCGGCTGGTGACGTGTCCTCGCTACCTCCTCCGAGACCCATAGGAAGCGAAGGGGAAGAGCCCTCAACGAGGAAGGATGGGCATGTCGGCCTGCCGTCTCGGGGTCGTGTCCTCTCAAAGATCAGGTCGTCACCAAAGGGTGAAGTCGGATCGAAACGAGAGCTGGAGACGGGAAAGCAAAAGGGCGTCCCACGTATGCAAAAACGCGCACCTCGCAATGACCCTTGAAGTGGTAGGGCTGATGCTCGGGGTCATAGTGCACCTCCCATGTAGGCGGGTCAATGAAAATCACGAACGACGCCATCGATATCTGAAGACGTAACGGAATGAAACGAGAGAGGGTGAGAATTCTTACTAAAGAATCTCTAGGGAAGTCCTCTATCCTAGTGTCATCGTTTACGTCCCAGGAACCTTGGGTTTATTATGAAAAGGTTAAGCATGCATTAGTTCATTATGGAGTTTTCGCAAAGGTATTTATCCAAGGTCCATGTCTTTTATAATGATTCTTAATGCATGTATGCAACATAATATTTCATGGATGCATGGCAGCACTTTAGGTAAATCAAACAATAATTCAAACAACATTTGAGTGGTATGAAACTTTTCTTTGAACATCTTTCCTTTTCTCATACTTGTGACACCAATAATATAGTAACCGCACCCTTAAACTAGGCTATGAGCTCATACCTTAACTAGTCGTCACTAGTTCTTACTTATCCTCTTGATAAGCGAATCATAAACATAATCATCATAATCCCGACTCCCAGAGTACGGGTAGGGGCCTAAGGATCACCCATCATGGGACTTTTTCCTTCTTCGAAACGCATCGACTGGTTAAGACGACGACTTTGTCCGCTTTGGAGGCTAATGTCTATGCCCTCACGATTTTACCTTCTCCTCAGGAGCAGGAGAAGTACGTCTCGGTGTGTCACCTTAAACATCACATACTTTCATTCTTCGAAACGCATCGACTGGTTAAGCCAACGACTTGTCCGCTTCGGTATGGCTCGACGTCCATACCCTTTACGGGTTTACTTTCTCCTCACCAGAGAGGAGAAATGCGTCTCGGCATATAATTTTAAACTTCATATTTCTCAAAAACTTTCTTTTGTCCCTCAAATTTACGGAAATTCGAGCGCAACGACTGCACCACGAATTTCCTCAAATTTGAGTCTTTCCACATAACTTACATAATGCATGTTATCTTACAAAATCCTCCATCAAGAAAACTTTTCAATCATGACAACATACTTTCTCTAATTCATTTCTATCACATAGTCTCATGCATTATGCTCATAATATACCGAAAACATCACAACAGCATATCACAAATCCATATATTCTCATACTCATGATATTAACACATTCATTCATAAGCATACTCACTTGGTCTCATTCTCACATCACACTTCCTATCTCATATTGTCTTATGCTTTGACCTTACGGGTCTTAAACTTAAGTTCCAATCATTCTAATGCTCATAGTACATCTTTATTCCACTTAAGAGATCATTACTTATAATTCTTACTAAGATTTAGGCTTACTAAAAATTCCAAACAACATTATGCATCTTGGGCAGAAAATCATCATATGATTACGGGTTTCTAAAATCTTCGTTTTAAACCCTTTTTAAGATCCGTCTTCGCCTAAGGCTTCATAATCAATCCCTAAACCAATTATGAGGGATTCCTAGGCATGTTTACTAAGTTATAATTCACTTTTCCTCAATTTAGCTTTGCTGGACAGAATCACATCTTGCCATGTCTAAGTGTGCTAGAATTCCTATTTTAAGTCCTTATCATCACCTTAAGATTAGTAATTAATACCTAATCATTTATGAAAGGTTTTTATGCATATCCTACTGATTATAAACCAATTACACTCGAATTAATTATGCTGGAACAGAATTGCATTTTTGTGCATTAAGGTGTTCTAGAATTCTCATTCTTGATCCTTTTAAGTTACTTATTCTTTTCTAACTTCTCTAAATTGATCCTCCCTTCACTCAAACATAATTTTACACATTTTAATACCTTAGAACAAAATTTGTACAGCAGCCAATCATGAAGGGCAGAACCGAAATCATAAGCCCATAAAATCACATAATCTCATGAATTAAAATGCATACAAGTTGCTAGTTTTCTCTTGGAACAATTTTAGGACCTCAAACTCTTTTAGAAACCAATTTATCTCTTTAAAATCATTAAATTCCAAGCAAGATCAGTAGCTAAATTAATTTTCTCATAAAATAGATTTAAAACATATAATCTCATTCATAATGCTCCTTAGGTACTCCCAAGCTTAGAAAAATTTCAAAACATGGCTATGGGCACTTGTGATTAGATGAACTCACACCAAGCCCATCATCATCACCACAAGGCCAAAATGGCTTCATTGAAAAACCAACGTTTTCTTAAAACTTTACATTGGATACTTGGGCAAGTCTTTGAGCTCTAGACCATTTAGGTGGTGACATAAATTTAAACATGCTATGCAACTCATTTTACTCTTCTTTTAGAAAATAAAGTGAGAGCATAAAATAAATATGAGGTGCACTCATTTATTATCTTTAGAGTTTAAGTGATGGCGTAAAATATAAACATGATAGACAAGAAAGTAAACATGAAATGCAAGGTTCAATTCTTTATTTTAGTGCTCTAGGCCTCTTGGGTGTTTACCCCAAATCAACAATCAACTTTAAGGTTGAAATAGGTAGGCTTTGAGATTTATTAAGTGATGATACACATTTTTGTTTTAATCTTTAAGTTGCTTAGTGATAGCTTGAAAATAAACATGCTATGCAAAGCATAAAAATAAACATGAATGCAACTCCTTTTTAATCTTAACTAAAGCTCTTACAAGACTTTAAAGGAACATAAAAACCTCAACCAATTAGGTATCATTAAGTGAGCTTTAGAGTTCTTAGCATCAAGACACCAAGGAAGTCTTATGTTTTTCGAACACCATCATCAAGCTCAAGGAAACGATTTTTCAAGAGACAACCTTTCAAACAAACATAAAAGGGCTACCTTAACATTTTTAGCAAACTTTGTTCAAGAGAGGAAAGGAAAAACCGAAACCATTGAAGAAAAAGAAATAAAAACCAAAGCTTGGACAAGGCAAAAGGAAAAACCGAAACCTTAGAGGAATGAAGACCAAAACTTTGAACTAGGAAAAACCAAGGAGGAACCGGAATCATAAAGGAAAGGAAATGAAAAACCAAAACTTTGAACTTGCAAAGAAAAGGAAAAACCGAGTTTGTATATGGTCCTAGACCAAGATCCAAGCTTTAGAGGTTTCTCTCATGGCAAACACCAAACTATCTCCATGAGACCTCATCATCAAGCTAAAGATTGGTTTGTAAAGTGGCCTCATGGCTGAAAATACAAAGGGGAAGAAAAAGAGTTTGAAACCAAGAGAAAACTAGAAACTTTTCTCAAAGAAAGTAAAGAAAACTTGAAAGAAAACCCCTACCAAATGAAACCTTGAAAGAGATGAAAGAAAGCTTGATTCTTTGAAGGAAATGAGAAGACAAAATCTTCTTTTTGTTGGGGATATAAGTTCGGCCAAGAGGAAAAACCAAGGGAAAGGACTTTTCCTTGAGGAAACAAGCTTAGAAATGGAAATATTGAGTGTTTGAGAGGTGGTTTGAGGTGAGGGGGTGGTGGTTCAAGGTGGTTTATGGTGGTTTGTGGTGGTGGAAAGCTTTCTTTAAGGGAGGAGGAAAAAGAACTTAGAAGGAGAGAAAATGAGAGAAAACAAGAGAAATTGCAAGAATGCACAACTTAGCAAATGATCTAAAAAATGGCCAAGCTTTCCAATGTGTGTTATTTATAAAGAATGAAATGTTGTGGCTAATTTAGGGGGAAGAGCTAGCTGAAATTTTGGCTTTGGGAGGGAAGGAAAATATCTTCCAAAGCTTGTCTTGGAAGCTTAGTTAAAGTGCTAGCTTAGGTGTAGTCAAATCCTAGCTTTTGCATAGCTTTTTTGGATGAAATTTGAACTCAAAATTTGTGGCTTTTGGGGAAATTCTAACTAGATTAACAATTTTAAAATAATTCTTTTGGTCAAAAAGGTGGTAGACAAATTTCCTTGATCTAAGGAAATTGGAGAGAAAAACACTATTAATTACTTTTTGATTAGACATCTTGAATTAAAGAATGTAATTAGAGCTTGACTAAGCAATTTTAGTTTCTAATCAACCTTAATAAATTATTTTGACTCTAGATTAATTATCGAAATAAATTAATCTTTGATTAGAGCCTAATATTGCTTAGGTTCGGCTGATTGCTTCATTAGGTGCACTGTACACTGTTCTAGGGTAAAACGGTAATTTGCACTAAACTCTCGACCTTTCTGCAAGCAAAACATCAAATATTACTCTAAAACATCATTCTAAACTTCCTGGAAAAATTTGGGGCTCAACGGCACCTTTTACCGTGTAGACAAGGAGTATTTTGTCATTTTAACCGAAAGTTTAGAACGAGATTTTCACCTCGAAAATCATTCATAACAACGTAATCCCTCTAAACATCGAGTTGACCCATTCGAGGGTTGCGGGTACTGTCCTTTAATTTGGTAAAATGACCTAAGGGCATTTTCATTTGCACTCTAACGGCAAAATTGAGCGTTACACTATTCTTATAATTATTGTTACAATTATAATATATATATATATATATATATAAAAAACAATTATATCTTTAAAAATATAATTACATATTAGCTTATTTTGTTTGTTGTTTCTTATTATAGCGGTCTTTCATTTCCTTGAATAAATATTGTATTTATTAGATGACACATTTGTTGTACTTTAAATTATTGTGTTTAACTTATTTGATTTCTTATTTATTATTTTCTTAAAACTCTATACCTTTTGTATGTTTATTATGTTTATATTAATTTTATAGACGCTTTGGGAAAAAGTTTGGCAAGTAGGGTGCAAGTTTTAATTTTAAAAATTCAGATAGAGGCGGGTTAGGACTAGTATAATTAGATACCGGACCAAGTGTGCTTGAGTTAAAACCATAGAAGAGAAGGGATAAACCGGGATACAATTAGCTTAAACTGGGAAAAGTCAAAGGGTAAGAGGTCAAAATCGAGAAAATCGGCGAACTGGTCTAGTTGGAGTGGTCTGAATTTTTTTTTTTTGAAATTTTTTTTTCAAAGCTTAAATATGATATCTTATGGTAGTTACAGAGCAAAAATCAAAAAAAAAAAAGGAATCAAAGAAGGGTATTAGCAAAAATTGTTGAGTTATTATTCTTCTCTCTCATTAGACTCACCATAAACCTTAATGATCACTAACAAATATTGTTTTCAAATACTTTGTGATCGTGTTGTGAGGCTAAACTAGAGAAATTTTATATGGATTATATTTATTTTTATAGATCTATGAATATTTTTTTGTTGATTATGTTAATATTAATGATTTAATATATTTATTTATATTCTAATTACTTATATTTATATATTTACATATATTTTTATTATATTTCATTGAATCAATTAAGGTAAACCTTAACCTTTAACTAGTCAATGTAAGGTCTGATTTTCTCTTTTTTGGTTAAAACCCACCCTATTGCATTCCTATTTACTGGTTGGTCCAATTTGAATGATTTGACTTTTTTCATTGCTCTTTAAATTATATCAGGCTAGCTAAACTGACCAATTAGATTGAAAACTTTTCAAATTTTGCTTTTTAACCAGTGGTTGGACTGATGAGACTAGTTTCCAATCTCATACGTCCGATTAGATAGTATAATACTGTTCAAAGTACAGTGCAAAAAGTCAAACGATTCAAATTGGCCCATAGTTAACTCAAACTGGACCAGTACCAATTCACATGATTTGACAAATTAATATTTTTTTTCCAATTCAAAATAACATTAAGATGCCATTTGATTAATCAATGAACATATCACCTCAGTTAAACAATAGTCGAACCAATGAACCTTTAAATAAGGACATTGCGAGGTTCAATACCCAATCTGATTTTCACAACCTTGACTTTTGCTTCCATGTCTGCGTGCAGCAAAGATAGAATACGTTTGGGCAAAATTAAAAAATAATCGAGCCTTCTATATCATCTTCTTTCAGGCCACATACTTACTTGGTAAAGCTTGATCAGAAAACAAGCATGGCATATGACTAATTAAATCTATTTTGATATTAATTAACGATACAACTAGTAAGGAACATATATAGGTAGACAAAAGATAAATAGTAATTTAAATCTTTATGTTTTGTTAAATACTTTATTGCTTCTTTATTTTGGATTATGTGTCACAGGAGGCCCTTGTCTTGAAAGCTTTGGATGCAGTCATCAAACATTTGTTCAAGGGTCTTGAATGGAGGAAACCCCAACTGAGTAATTTTTGCGGTATCCATGCTATGTGGGTTGTTATCTCCTTCTTGACTACTACATCTGTTACACCATGATCAAACTTCAGACAAATTTCGAACCATCAAAAGGCTAACCGTGTTGATATAATATTTAAACAATATAGCAAACTAGGCTTAATAGCAATGTTGATAGCATTATTTAACTCACTTGTTTTCATATGGATAGGAAGGATATTTGGCCCTAAGCATTTCAATTATCTGTGACCAATGAGCTACTGAGCTTGAACAAACTAGCCTGCCAGATGCTTTGGGTTCCTCCATAGCCAATAAGTGAGCAGCTATGACGTCATTTATGTGTACAAAACCCACTGTTGTGTTTGGATATTCTCCTTTCAAGCCTGTCAAAAGACATGTATCACCCACAAATTGTGTAAAAGCTTTAAAGCAATCATGATTTGGATCCATGGTAGAAAAGAAAAATTCTTTCCTCCTCTGGAAGTAAACCCATTTCTTCCTCCGTGATGTAAATTTTACCTTTGATTTGTTTCTCTCTCCTTTACTTTCTCTTTTTCCAATAATAATCAATGGTCACTGTAGTATAGCATGTGGAGGAAAAGATTTCTTCCTCCCGGAGAATGCAAGTCGGGCTCGGTAGAAAATTAGAGGTGATACATGCACAAATATGTAGGAGATTAAGAGTATCGTCATTGGAAAGTAAAATTTTGAATCTCATTTTTAACCCTACTCCTTGCTACATTAACAATATATCATAAAAAATAAAATTGGGCGAAAATTAAAATTTTCTCTCCAATGAAAGATCTCACTTATAGTACCAAGTTTGGTTCCATATCCTTTTAAATTAATATTTATATTATAGAAGTAAAAGGGAAAATAATGATCATATGACATGGATGTGTCATATAACAACTGGTTCTAAAAAAGATTGGTTCGTCCCCATTTAGAGGGCCGTGTCCCAACTGCAGGGTCCCAATTATATTTGCTCCAGGGGCGTATTTTCATTTGGGCCGTCCGGCATGACATCATCAGTGGAATTGGGACCGTGAATATTGTCCACTGGATTTGCTCTATGCTACTCAAACACTATATATATATATATACACACACACACACACATGTTTCTAAACAAAAGTAACTTATCTACAAACTCACGTTAGCAAGATCTAATTTACAACAAAATAAGACAAGTTTTGCTGATGGACCAAGTTAAATCTTTCCAACCAAAATCATCTAAACTACTAGTTTTGAAAAAAAATTATTTGTTTGACATGGGGCAGAAATGAGGTAAAAAATTTCATGAAAGAGCTATATTTAATTTGTAAAAAACATGAAAATTTTCATATACACAGCTAATTTATAAAACTTAATTCCCATCCTATTTTTGCTCAATACCAAACACATCCATAGGGGCAAATTTAGTATAACTCTTATATAGTCCCTTTCATATCATGGAATCTAACCTTTGACAATGCTTAGTACCATGAGGAGTGTGCTGGTTGGCTGTGGTGCAAGCAGTGGACCAACAACAAAAGAGGGGTTAACCACTACCAAATCCATTCCACTTTCCTTTGCAATCTTCCAAGCCTCTCTCTCCCCTATAGTCTTTGCATATGCATACCACAGCTGGATATTCACAAAGTTTGTGTAGAATGTAAACTATGCAAGGTGACATTGTTTCAAAAATTATAATATACTGGCGAAATAGTGTTATTACATTGTAGCATTTGCAGTAATCTGGATCACTCCAATGAGACTCATTAAGAGGAGACACCTGTTGCACATCATACCGGTATCTTATTGAAGAGCAAGATGAGGTGAGCACAACACGTTTCACATTTGCTTTTACGCAAGAGTTAAGCACATTTAGGGTACCTTTTATACATGGATCAATCAAATTTGCCTGCAAAATATTCAAATCTTTAAATTAATTGAAGTTCCTTTCCATATTCTATTGTTATGAAGAAAAAAAATGTGCCAGCTAAAATGTACTAACTGCTTTTAGTTTCTACATGATTTCTTTCCCTCAACTTTTTAAGACAACAGTAGCCAACTAGCCATAATAACAGTTTAAGAACTAGGATAAACAAACTTCTGGCTATGTAAAAATTAACAGAAGAAATTTATCTATTTTTCCTAAACTCAGCCCTTTCATAACTACTAATGTAGCTGCATAGCTATCATTTTCATTTACAATTGTATTGAGATAATTGTGTAATTTGCAATATCTGACATTTAAGATTCTCTCCAACCATAACACAAATATCATGTAATCCGATGCAGGGATAAGCTAATGCTTAAACAGAAGAAGTCCCTGAAATCAAGGTGAGCCAATAGCAACTATTGGGCTAATAGTGAAGTTACCATACCTGAACGTTTTCATCATAAGGAACAAGCACTGGAGATGCTGTGTGAAAGACGCCATCAACCCCAAGCACTGGCTCATCAAAGCTCCCTTCTAGCAACAGATCGGCTTTCAATATATTTAATCTCTCTTTGGCTCCTCTGAGTTCCATGAGAAAACCAACCTTCTCGACATCATCTGAGACAAGATTTGCAAGAATGACAAGGGTAACAAAGATTTGACATAAAAATCGAATAATTAATTGTTGAATCAAACTGTAGTAGCAAAGGAATCAAATCTTGGAACCAAAAGGCTCTTTCTTATATGAAATTATTATGAATACAGCAAGCACATATGACACACCTGGGTTTCTCACAGTGGTCCTCACTGTGTGACCCTTTTCTAGTAAGGCTTTGATCAGGTAAGCTGCTATGAACCCAGTACCCCCAGTCACGCAGAATTCTGGCATCTCTTATCTTTCTTTTCGGCGTCTCTCGGTTGTCTGTATCTTAGACTTTTTGCCCACAGTATTTTGGTCTTATGTAGGAATTGGATGAACTCAAACCTAGTTAAAGTAGGAGAGTCACGTGGAATGCATTCCACTCAGATTCCAATTAAAAATATTATATGTTTGGTGGGAGACTGGTGTAAGATGATTCACTCAAATCATAGGAAATAGTTTTTAAATCTTAAAACAATGGAATAGAAAGAAGCGGGACAGCTTCTAGCTAAAAAAACAAAAGACTATCAATGGGTTTTTTACATAAATAAATTGATTAACATGGGTTATTATATGACTCTCTCAAATAAAAGTGTTTACAGATATGTCTTAATTTTATTAAACAGAAGTCAATTTTAGTCGATTTCCACTTAAAATTGCATTAACAAGCACACATAAATTGACTTCTAAAGTCTATTATAATCGACTTTGAAATCGATTTCCTCTGCACCTCCATTATAAATATAGAGCTTCGGATTGTCTTTGTCATTACAAAAATTTTCAGATTGAGTGCTTTTCATAGAGAGATGGTAGAGAGTTACGTTCATGTTCTTATATATTATAATGGTAAGATAATAAACACAGTTGAGAGAAAGACATTTTGTAGCGATAATCAAGCTGGTTGGTTGTCCGGACCAATTATTCTGCTAAGTTGCAAAGCCTAATATTGGAAGAGTACGAGGGAAACAACATGCAAGTCTCAAAAATCTTCTATAGGATGCCGGTTGATATTGGGTCAAATGGAATCCGATATGAGAAGGTGGCGAATTAGAAAGACGAGCACATTGATCACATGTTTAGTTATTTTAACTCGTTTGCTGAAGCTCACACAATAGAGCTTTTTGTCGAACTCCAAGGTGGTCCTTTTAGCCCTGGAGGTTCAACTTCAGATCCATCACTTCCTGCATCTAATGCAACCCCATTTTGAAGTGTCCCGCCATGACGTACACAACTCATATGATGAGGTAGCTTCTCCAAGTTTCAAACACTTTACCAACAGAATGAAGAGCCATTACCCCTAAATCCACAGCCAATAGCATAAGCTAGTCCGATTGGGGATTTTGATTTTATTGTGCAGTACCATAATGATGAAAATGATGAAGAGGAGGATCCGAATCATGCGGTAAACTATGATGAAGAGGATCAGTAGTTGTTTCATGTGCAAAACTTAGGTGAGCATCTAATGTCCTAGTCTTAATCCTAATCTCAATCTCAACAGCATCCTAGTCATTACTTAGCAATGGATTTAGATGCAATGCGGTATGATGTGAGTGGTGGGTCTGGTTAAGGTTAGCATTGGGGGAGAATGATTTGGCACTCGGCCAAGTGTTTCGCAACAAAGATAAAGTTTTGTTCGTTGTTAAACATTACAACATTCGAAGAGGTGTTCAATATAAAGTTTATGAGTCTGACAACATAAAATTTCATTGCAAGTGTGTGAAGTTTGGCATTGACTATAATTAGAGTATACGTGTCGCTCTTCGCCAAAAATTACAATTGTGGGAGGTGTGAAAGCTCACTGAGACTGCACACATGTGTATTTCCAAAGTCTATGAACCAGGTATGCTCAGATGGATTATCATATTCTCTGCCCACATATTCCCCCTTGTGTAAGTGGATCCGACGATCGCCATCAAATCTCTTCAAGCATCAGTGGAGTTAGAGTTGAGGTTCAAGACAACGTATGGCTGGCAAAACAAAAAGCTATTGCTATGATTAATGGTGACTGGGAAGAATCCTATAATGAGCTCCCAAGATGGTTGAGTGGCCTGAAGTCTTACATGCCAAGTACTATTATCTAGATGCAAACTAGACCATACTATGTTGGTGATGTTGTAGATCAGGGTTGCTATGTTCCACCAGCTTTTCTAGACCTATCCATCGTGCATAGAAGCATTCAAATATTGCAAAAGGCTTATTTCGATTGCAGAATGCACCTGTATGGCAAGTATGCTGGAACACTGTTGATGGCAATTACCCAAGATGGCAACTCAAATATTTTGCCAATTGCATTTGCTGTGGTGGAGGGAGAGACAAAAGAAGCATGGTCGTTTTTCTTGAGAAATCTTCGACGCATGTGATGTAACATCCCTCCTGCTTTATGGATCAGATGTCCACAAACAACACGGGTCTTCAGACGTGCTTGTCCTTACTCACACGCTTCCTGAGAAAATTTCCCAGGAGGTCACCCATCCCAAAATTACCCAAGTCAAGCATGCTCGCTGTGAGTTCTTTTGTGATGGGCTCCGAAAAGAAAGATGCATCTTTTTGGCATAGGTAGTACCAATCAATTCATATAAGCCCTCCTTAACTGTATAGTCCCATACCTATACAACTAGGATCCCTCTCATTCGGGTGTGTAATCGGTTCATTCATGTACCCCTCCGCTTGGAGGTAAGCCGCTCCTTGGTCCTCTAACAGACGATCACTCCCTGCCTCGTCCCGGGCGTTACATGTGACACCACAAGAGGGCATTCTTGTCATATTTGATAGGCATCATGCTATCAAAGGCTTGAAGCGGAAGGGAATGGCATCCCCGTCAACTTATCATGCACATTGTGCGAGACATATTGCGTCAAATTTTGTTGTAAAGTTCAAGAACAAGGATGCGAAGCGATTGTCAATGAATGCAACATATGCAAAGACAAGCATAATTTTCTGTACTAGTTTTGGGCATTGGGCCATGTGGATCCCACGATGTGTGCATGGACTAGCAACATAACACGTGATAAGTGGGTTCACTATCCTGATGAGGGCCGTCGCTTTGAGCATATGACAACAATTTGTCAGAGTATATGAATGTTGTCATGAAAGGCACTCGCAATCTTCCCATTACAACCATAGCAAAGTCAACATATTATCGCCTTATTGAGTTGTTCGTCCAAAGGACAGAGGCAAAGACGCAACTTGCAAGTGGCCAGATTTTCAAAGATCCTGTTGAATGCAATTGAGGAGAATAGGTGACACCTTGGCAGTATGAGGACCACTCGAGTGATCAGAGACTTTAGATTATTTGGTGTTTGAATGAGATGACATAGGAAGTTGGGTCATCGAGAATTTAGAGTGCATTTAACGGAGCAATGTTGTGACTGGGAATTCCAAAAATTGCACTATCCATGCCGTCATGCACTCATTGCATGTTCTTATGCTCGACGAGAGTGGACCTCTTTTGTTCACAAAGTTTACACTATGGAGTTGGTGTTCAATGTGTACAAAGCAGAATTTTCTGCAATTACTAATGAAGAAATGTGGCCGCCATACACTAGGCTTCCTATACGCCCAAATCCTGCACTTAAGCGAGCTCTTGAGGGCCATCCAGTTTCCACAAGGATTCACAACGATATGGACAAGCCTAATCTGAGCAGGGAAAACGTTATGGATTGTGTAGAAGTACGGGTCACACCGACGAACATGCCTGCATTCTCCATCCTCTAGCCAGAATAATTGATTCACTATGTACTTATTGCTCCTTATAAGGGGTATAGGTCTAGTTTTTTAAAGTTAGTTTGCTATTATTGCTCATTATATGTGTTGTACTCAAAGTATTATTGTTAGGTTGAATTTGTAATGGTCTAATTGTTACCATAATCTGTTAAGTTGTAATAGTGAATGTATGTTTATGAAAATATTTCGTAATCAATATCTGTTGTTTACTTCTTGTGTATTTGTGGGACACATGCAACCATGCTAAGCTCAAGTGCATAAAATATAAAAGTCCAAAGTACATAATCACAACATAATTAGCACTAATGCTAAGTACATAATATAAAAGTTCAAAGTACATAATCACAATAACGCCAAGTACATAATATAAAAGTCCAAAGTACATAATCACAACATAATTAGCACTAATTCCAAGTACGTAATCTAAAATTCCATAGTACATAACCACTATATAATCATTAAAAGTCTTATGTACATAACAAAAATCTAAATTACGTAACCATCATAAGCACTATAACGCCAAGATTTTTCTTTGAGTATAAATTACCAAAATACCCTTGAGTCATTTTTACCAAAATGCGAGGGTCAGTGACCTGGTAGTCCTCGAATGGGTCAACTCAATGTTTGAAGGGGATTATAACTGTTATGTTTGATATCCGAGGTGAAAAATCGTTTTCAAACTTTCTCAAAATGACCAAAATACCCTCAGCATTTTACGAGGTAAAGGTGCCGTTTGAGCCGAAACTTTTCCAGAAAGTTTGGAATGATGTTTGTAAGTGGTTTTTGATGTTTAGTTGGCCTGGAAGATCCCAAGGAGTTTTAGTACAAAATTACCATTTTGCCCCTAGAGTGTATAGTGAGCCTAACGATGCAATTAACCAAACCTAAGCAATATTAGGCTCTGATCGAAGATTAATTTATTTTGATAATTAATCTAGAGTCAAGATGATTTACGAAGGCTAATTAAAACCTAAGATTGCTTAGTTAAACTCTAATTACATCTTTTGATTCAAGATTCCTAGTCATGGAATCTTGAATAGTGTTTCTCTCCAATTCCTTAAATTAAGGAATTGTGCCCATACCTTCATTTGACTAAAAGAATGGTTTTAAATTGTTAATCTAGTAAGACCACCCCTAAATCAAGTCTTGACAACCTTAATTAACCATTACCTCACCTAAATACTTTCTTACAAACTCCTAATCAAAACCTTAATCAAAGAAACACCTAAACACATCATTAAGCCACAAATTAGATGAACAATTCTTCCTCCCCCTTGGCTGGAAAATCTACCGAATATATACCCTAGGAAATATGTCACATGTTGACTTTATTTCACTTCAAAGGCCATACCTCAAGCCATACCTTGACCATACCTAGCCATGCTTTCAACCATGTCTTTGAATGACTAAAAGTTTGAAGATATTTTCTTCCCCAAAGGCCATGAATACCTTCGGCCTTCCTCCTCTCTTTGCAGCCTCATTGTTGAAATTTTTCTATAAATACCAAGCATTAGAGAACTTGGTTACACTTTAGAAGTTTTGCCAAGTTTAAGCTTTCTTGCATTTTCTCTCTTTTCTTCTAACATTCTCTTCATCTTGTTCTTTTTCCTCCACCCTCAAAGAAGGCTTTCCACCAACACAAACAACCTTGAACCACCACTCCCCCACCTCAAACCACCTCTCAAACACCAAACCTTTCCATTTCCAAGGGAAATCCACCTTCCTTGTGTTCTTCCCTTGGCCGAATACACATCATCATCCAAGAGAAGATTTTGTCTTCTCATTTCCTCAAAGAATCAAGCTTTCTTCTATCTCTTTCAAGACTTCTTTAGGTAGGGGTTTTATTTCAAAAGTTTTACTTGTTTTCTTTAAGAAAATTTTTAGTTTTCTCTTGGTTTTTCAAGCCTTTCCTTCTCTTTTTCTTTTTCGGCCTTGGAGCCTTCTTGTGTGAAAAATTTTAGCTTGATGATGAGGTTTCAAGATAATGGTCTTTTGATGCCATGTGAGAAACCTCTAAAGCTTGAAAAACTTGGTCTTGGATCATATATGTTTTTGGTTTCTTTCCTTTTTCTTGCTTATGCTTTCGATTTTTCCTTTCTTTTCTTCCCCAAAGTTTTCGATTCTCTTTTCCTTTCCCTTTAATGGTTTCGGTTTCCTTTCCTTTTATTTGAACAAAGTTTGTTAAAAATGTTAAGTAGATCACTAAAAGTTTTGTTAAGAAAATTAATCCTATGTTTTCAAAAAGCTCTAAGCTTACCCTTGCCAACCTCAAAGTTGGTCAGCCATTCTAAGAGTTTACTCTAAATTGAAGCCCATATGCAATAAAATAAAGAATATAACTAGTTCTTGTATGCTTGTTTAGATAAAGTGTTGAGTTTTGTGTCCATTTTCTTGAGCATGATGATGAAGTTTAAAACCAAAGGCTTCTTTGAAGACTTGGTGCTAAGAACTCTAAAGCTCACTTTATGTTGTTAAGATACATATTGGGTTAAGGTTGTGATGTTCCTCTAAAGTCTTGCAAGAGCTCTAACTAAGATAAAAAGAACTTGCACTCATGTTTAAGTTTATGCCTTGTATATCATGTTTACCTTTGATGTCATCACTAAGTTCTCAAGAATAAATAAATGAACTTGCATTATCATGTTTAAATTTCTAAGCTTGCATTCCATGTTTATATTTCAAGCCATCACTTAATCTTTAAAGATAATAATGAGGTTGCATCTCATATTTATTTTATCCTCTCACTTTATTTTCTAATGAAGAATAAAATAAGTGCATAGCATGTTTATGTTTATGTCATCACCTAAATACTCTAGAGCTCAAAGACTTGCCCAAGTATCACAAGTAAAGTTTTAGAAAATGGAGGCATCTCAAGAATGCCATTTTGGCCTTATAATGATGATGATGGACTCAGATGAGTTCCTCTAATCATAAGTGCCCATAGCCTAGGTCTTGGAATTTTTCTAAACTTAGGTGAACTTAAAGAATATTGTCAACAAGATTTTGTGTTTTAAATCTAATGCATGAACAAAGTATTTTAGCTACTGACCGTACCCATTTTTATGATTTTAATGAGAGGAATTGGTTTCTAAAATACTTTTGAGTTCCTAAAATTATTCCAAGAGAAAACTAGCAACTTATATGCATTTAAATCATGAAATTATGAGATTTATGTGAGCTATATTTTCGGTTCTGCCTTGTGTACTTGGCTACTGTATAAATTCTGTTTTATGGTGATAAAATGTGTAAAATTATGTTTGAGTGAAGCAAGGAACGATTTAGAAAAGTTAGGAAAGAACAAGTAACTAAAAAGGACCTAAAATGAGAATTCTAGAGCACTTAGACACAAGAAATTTAAATTATGCTTCAGCATAATTGAACTTAAGGAAAATGGTTTATAGGTAGTGGATATGTGTAGGAATCCCTCATATTTGGTTTAGAAGTTGATTATAGAGCCTTAGGCGAAGACGGATCTTAGAAAGGCTCAAAAACGGAGATTCTAGACCTAACATACGATAATTTTCTGCCCAAGTGATGCAATGCTGTTTGGATATGTTAGTGAGCATAAATCTTAGTGAGAATTGTAAGTAATCATCCCTTAGGTGTTATAAAGAACTATAATGGGTGTTAGGATGACTAGAACACGAGTTTAAGACCCGTGAAGGCCAAATCATAAGATATCTTAAGATAAGGGGATGTGAGGTAAGAATGAAATCAAGTGAGTGTTGCTTTGATGTATGTGAATGTTTTAAATACCGTGAGTATGAGAATGTATGGATGTGTGGCATGTTGCTATGATGATGTGGTATGCTATGTTTACAATGTATGAGAATATGATATATGAATAGAGAATATGTTATATGATGTTCTATGGTTGTATGCTCATGCTGCATCCATACAAGGTATGATAATGAGGAAATGATCCCATTATGACTTCCCGAGTTAAGGGTTGTGTAACACCCTAATAATTAACCCAATACACCTAGGCGGTATCTGATTAATTACTAGACTTTACTCTTTGCTTCAGTTCCTTAATCATGCTTTGAAAATACTTAGTGAAATTACGAGCCATTTTTTTTTAAACATAATTGAAAACGTGAGCCGCGCTTAACGTGAATGATTTAGCAAAATTTAAAAGACACATAGGAATTTACAAACATCACATCATAATATATTGGCTCCATCATACAGCATCCATAATTACATATCATATAGATATTTTGCCTACCAACAGAATAAGACTAAGTGTAGGCAATCTAATAAAACATAAATAATATATGGATGGAAGGACATCCATTAATGGCACCTAGTAATAACACTCAGGGATAGGGATAGATATCTGAAATATACGAGTGAAACTCAGGATTCAAGTTCAGCTACCGTGAAGCCTCAATGTGATTCACGAACGCTTCCTTCTATTTCTGAAGACGAGATGGAAAGAAAAATAGAGGGAGTGAGAAACTTATAAAAAGAATCTCAGTAGGGTACTCACCTCATGATGCATTGTGTCATCATCATCGTCCCCAGGAACCTCGGGTTATTATGAAATAGTGAGCATGCTAAGATTGATTTATTAAGTTCGAAAATATACTTTACCGAGGTTCGTCGGTTTTAATCATGCGTCTTATAATGCATCATAAACTTAGCATGTCATGTTTATAATGAACTTTTCCTTTCATATATAATAACATAGTTATGCATAAAATCACATCATATTCCTCATCATCATTTCATAATACTATGCATAGCAGAATATCATATTTCTCATCATCATCTCATAAATACTATGCATAGCAGAACATCATATTCACATAATGCATTTACTTAGTTTCTTAGGTGACTTAAAGTTACTTTCATCATCATTTTCCTGGGCCACCCTATACTCCACCCTTTTGGGAGTAATCTAGGTTATGAGCTCATACCTTGCTAGTCGTCACCAGCACATACTTATCCCTTTTGATAAGTAAAAATTCCGTCTCTACCCTTTTGAGAGAACAGACTAGGGGCAAGAATCACCTTTTCACCGCCTATAGTTTGATGGGTCCAAAGGATCATTTTCTCATATATTTTGAGTCACCTTTAAGTCTTTGCATGTTATATCATAATACAATTCTTCATTCATAATCATCATAACATTTTCTCATTTATAGTCTTATGCCGAAATAATATATACCAACTGTAATCATGCATCTGGAGATTCCAGGAAAGAGAGGTGGGTCACAATGGACACGCTTAAATACCAAATCTTTCCTTAGCCAGAATCTTTCCAAATTGCACTCTTAGTAATACACTTTCTTAGGAACAGAATATGTCTTTATTTCATGCATAAGTTTTCATTGTTTGCAACAACAACTATAACATACAAACCAGGGAATCAATCAATGACACCAAATTCTTAATAAGCATCAAATCACATTTTAAGTACACATAAATTACTAGCTTCCCATAAAATTCTTACAAAGTTTTAAAACTCTTTTAGAACTAATTCCTTTTGTTAAACTTGAAAGAAGTCATAGGACTTTAGGCCTAAATTAACCATGGGACCGATTTATAACTTGAAAGAATGTTCATAATTAAATCTTTCACTTAAGATAAAAGGAGCAAGTCTTGAGCTTTAGAGATTTAGGTGACATCTTTGAATTATTACCATGCTATGCAACCTTATTTTAATCTTATCTTTATAAGGTGATAGCTTGGAATTATAAACATGATATGCAATTCCATTTCTTTATCTTTAAGATTTAAGGTGATAACTTGAAAATTAAACATGATGCAAGAACTTGTAATATAAACATGATGCAAGAAACTGAAGGCGTAATCCGCAGGGACCGGTAGAGGGAGAAGAGAATCTTAAGCAAGGGAGCGGCGGTAGTCCGCACAGGACCGGTGAGGGAGATGAGAATTACATTTTTTTTAAGCTCCAATTCTCAAGACTTCTTAAAGAATAAATTCTTTAACTCCAATTATCTCATTTCTTTGCTTATGATTCATAAGCAAGTCTTTGAGCTCTAGGATTTTTAGGTGATGACATAAAATAAACATGCCATGCATTGATTCTTTTAGCCATTATAAAATAAAGTGAGAGCATAAAATAAACATGAGATGCAACTTCTTTATTATCTTTAGAGATTAAGTGACAACTTGAAATTTAAACATGAAATGCAAGCTTGGAAATTTAAACATGAATATGCAAGTTCATTTATTCATTCTTGAGAATTTAGTGATGACATAGAAAGTAAACATGGTTATGCAAGGCATAAACTTAAACATGGATGCAAGTTCATTTTATTTCTTTACTAGAGCTCCTCCAAGACTTTAGAGAAATATAAATTCAACCCAATATATCTTAGCAAGACAAAGTGAAAAATACATCTTTCAAGTTCTAAACTCAAGATCATAAAAACATCATAAAAATATTATTCTTTAAAGTTTTGCATCAAGTGGAACTTTCAAGCTTTAGAGGCCTAACTTGTGATGGATTCACAACCCACCCTCAAGGTCCTCATCATCAAGCCATCATCTTAGTCCCACCTAGGCCATATGGCTGAATTGTTCAAAGAAAAGGAAGAAGAAAACCAAATGGAAAAACTAGAGAAAATCCATGAAATCATCATTTTGAACCAAGAACAACACTTAGCAAAGCATAGAAATAAACTTAAAAACAACTCCCTACCTAATCTGATTTGAAGGAAAGGAAGAGAACTTGGTTTCCTTGAGTGAAATGAAAGAAAATATTCTTGAAAACTTGAAGAAAGAATTCAGCCAAGAGGAGGAGGAAATGAGAGCTTTTGGTGCTCCTAAAACTAGAATTTGTGTAAGTTATGAACTAAGCATCTAAACTATCTTCAAGCATGCCTATTTATAGAGATTTTGCAGCTCATAAATGGACAAAGGAAGGAAAGAAATCTGACCAAAAATTAGAGAAAAAAATAAGGAAGAAAAATCATTTTGTTTGGTGGCTTAAAACATGGAATCATGTTTCCATGTTTTCATGATTCTTTGTTTTCATTCTTTGGATTTTTGTGTAATAATTTTCTGACTTATTACTCAATAATTTCGTGCATTACAGCCTTGTGGAAGAGGATTTTGTGTGTTCCATGTATTTTTTAGGTGTAGGCAAGGTATTCATGCAATTTAGAGAATTTACGGTTAAGGGTTTAAGTGAATTACTAAGCAATTTGGGTGTTTTAAGCAATTTTAGGTTCTAATCAATCTAAATAAATAATTTTGACTCTAGATTAGTAATTAGAATTTAATAAGCTTTAATTTGAGCCTAATATTGCTTAGGTTTCGTTAGACAAATCAAAAATCTCAAAATTTGTAAAACTACACAAAGGGGGCAAAACGGTCATTTTACTTAAAAATTGCCCGAGACCACCCGAGCTTAACCAATGGTTAATCATGGCTTAAAAACACCTTTTAACACATTTTAGTGAGGTTCGGGCTAAGTCGGCACGCAATTGGAGTTAAAACGCGTAAGGGCGTTTTGGTCATTTCGCGTCGAGCTCAAAATTAGGATTCTTCTCCTCTATTAACACACATAACACAAACAATCCCTTATTAACATCAAAACATCCCCTTGAGGATGGGTGGGGCCCACGATCCTCATTTTCTGAGTAAAATAACCTCAGGGGCATTTTGGTCATTTTACACGTACAGAAAATTGGGGTTTGCAATACTTGCACGAATTGCTCCTAACTTCTCTTCTAACGTTATATTCCTTTATTAAGGATTGTTTGGTCTCAAATTTTATATAATATTTACCTACGGTAATTCGGTAATTCCTAATGATAGTAAAAATTACAGTAAAAATTGGGGCGTTACAGGTTGTACGGGGTGATTCAAGAAAAAGATATGATTTCCCCTCTTTTTTCCCCTCATGAATCTAGTGACGACTAGTTAGGATGAGCTCATTCCTAGGCGATGAGTGTATTTGGAGTTTTGGTGGCTATGTGAAAATCGTCGGAGCGGCATGTTGGGTGGATTTTGGTGGCTACGATGAGGGTGGAAAAGTTAAGAAAGGAACTCGAAGAGTTCAAATATTATAAAGTAAAAGACGCACATGCATATGTTTTGTGGTTGTTCCATTGGTGCTTATGATTAATTGATCTATGTTGAGTACGTGAACTGTCATGCTAAGCATTGCCATGCATGCATAAAATATCTGCTGCATTCATACCGTCAAGACTCATGCTAAATGAAACCCAGTTCGGGTAATAGGATTTGAGAAATTAAAACTGAACCTATGCATGCACACCTCTTTCATAATGAAACCCGAAGTAGCTGGGGCGACAACGATGACACTTGTATTAAAGTTGGGGAGCCCTCCTAGAATCTTGTTTAAGTATTCTCACCCTTTTGTTTTCCCTCCGTGTCATCTCCAGAACGGGATTGATGCAGATGTTCGTGATCTTCCTTGAGGCACGAGCGTAGAAATCACGTCATCTAGTTAGTCAGAGGGCAAGCGGAAGCATGAAGACTAGTCTAGCTTTGTTAATATTCTGTTTTGCACTAGTAAAAGTTGTTTGGTGTAATTGATACCCCTAGGTGTCCTTATATTTATAAGGACGTCGTTGTTATGTTATGATTATAATATACTAGTATAATTTATGTTGTGATTACTCTATGGTTTATTTATGATTGCTATGATGACGTGTATTTGGTTGCTATGTCTTATGTGTATTAATCGGTATCTATGCGCAAGCGCGGCTCCCATTTTAAGTTTTAAGTTCAAAAGAAAAAAAATTGGTCATATTTTTCTTACTCATATTTTAAAAGATAAAGTCAGGATCTGAAGCAAAGGCGTAATGACTAATAATTGACCGAAATGCAACTCGAGCGTATGAGATTAAAAGTTAGGGTGTTACATTTTGGTATCAGAGTAGTTCGATTCTCATGGAGCCTGAGGATTGGACTGACTATGCTCTTTAAAAACATGATGTGATAGTTATGTCATGTTTAGTGCTTTATCGATAGGATAAGCTATAGGATAGAGATACATGACCCTTGTATGCGTGGTGTGCCTTGGTAACTAGCTCACATTGCATGAAGTATTGAGCCTGATCACCTCAGTGTTTGTTGCTTTATGTGTTTAGGGACCAATGGCACCATGACGATGAAATAGGACCTCGACCCCAAGTCAGGACAGCGAGATTGCCGAAGCCCTCCGCGAGGTGGCTAGGACCATGAAGGCGATGTTTGAGAGGATGAACCAAGACTCCGAGCTGCTGTGGGTCATGGACCTAAGGTCCCGAACATGCTCGTTTTGGGGAATCTGCAAAGCCAACCCGCCTTCATTCAAAGGAACCTTAAATCCGACCAAGCCGATGATTGGATCAAGAGCATGGAGAAGATCTTCAGTGATTCCATGCACTAAAGAACGAAGGTGACTTTTGCCACCTATATGCTGGAAAGTGATGTTGGTTTCTGGTGGACCGAGCTTAGAGACTTCTAGAGGCATCGAGTATGGAGATCGACTGGGAGTTGTTCAAGGCTCACTTCTACGAGAAGTACTTCCAGAGTCGGTGAGGAACGCCAAGGACATTGAGTTCATGCAGTTGACACAAGGAGGCATGAACGTTGCTCAATACACTGCCAAGTTCGAAGAGCTTATCAAGTTCTCGAGGATGTACCAAGGAAACTCGGACGAGTATTGGAAGTGCATCAAGTACGAGTCGGATTGAAGGCTGAAGTCAATGTTGCGGTGGCTCACTTGGAGATTAGGGACTTCCTTACCCTAGTCAACAAGTGCCGCATCATCGAGGATAGGCATAAGAAGCTAAGCACGTCAAGGGCCGAGAGTTTCACCAAAAAGCTAGCGCCATAAGCCTCGAAGTTCAAGCAGAACCATCGTTTCGACCGCCACAAGGATCAAATGACCCAAGAAGAGAGGCACCTCAATGGGACCCAGCTACCCTTTGCCCAAGGTGCGGGAAGAACCATGGCAACCGACCTGCCTAGTGGGTCAAAGAGTGTATTTAGGTGTGGCAAACCTGGTCACGTGATTCGAGATTGCAACGTGAAGTCCCCAGGTTGGATGCCATACCTAGACCCTAACATCAAGGATGAGTGTTCGTGGCCAATGCCAAAGATACCTCATGTTCTTATCCCCAAGGTAAGTGGGTGCTAGATGGTAGTAACGTGTTTAGCGAATTTCGAGGGCGAAATTCTTTTTAAGAGTAATGTAAAGCCAATTTTTCTTCGTACAAATGACCAAAATGCCCCTAAGGTCATTTTTCCAGAATGCGAGGGAAGCCAACCTCGCAGTCCTTGAATGGGTCAACTCAATGTTTGAAGGGGATTATAACTGTTATGTTTGATATCCGAGGTGAAAAATCTCGTTTTCGAACTTTTGGCTCAAAATGACCAAAATAC
Source organism: Dalbergia oliveri (assembly GCA_030441495.1). Taxonomy (NCBI): domain Eukaryota; kingdom Viridiplantae; phylum Streptophyta; class Magnoliopsida; order Fabales; family Fabaceae; genus Dalbergia; species Dalbergia oliveri. The sequence goes on along the minus strand of JAMLFY010000004.1, from coordinate 32,013,669 downwards.
CCTAGCATTTTACGTGGGTAAAGGTGCTATTTGAGCCCGAAACTTTTCCAGAAAGTTTGGAATGATGTTTATGAGTGGTTTTTGATGTTTAGTTGGGCCAGAAGCTTCCAGTAGTTTTAGTGCAAAATTACCATTTTGCCCCTAGAACAGTGTATAGTGAGCCTAATGATGTAATAAACCAAACCTAAGCAATATTAGGCTCTAATCGAAGATTAATTTATTTCGATAATTAATCTAGAGTCAAAATAATTTACGAAGGTTAATTAGAACCTAAGATTGCTTAGTTAAACTCTAATTACATCTTTTGATTCAAGATTCCTAGTCATGGAATCTTAAATAGTGTTTTCTCTCTTCAATTCCTTAAATTAAGGAATTGTGCCCATACCTTCATTTGACTAAAAGAATGGTTTTAAATTGTTAATCTAGTAAGACCACCCCTAAATCAAGTCTTGACAATCTCAATTAACCATTACCTCACCTAAACACTTTCTTACAAACTCCAAATCAAAACCTTAATCAAAGAAACACCTAAACACATCATTATGCAACAAATTAGATGAACAATTCTTCCTCCCCTTGGCTGGAAAATCTGGCCAAATATATACCCTAGGAAATATGTCACATGTTGATTTTATTTCACTCCAAAGGCCATACCTCGAGCCATGCCTTGACCATACCTAGCCATGCTTTCAACCATGTCTTTGAATGACTAAAAGTTTGAAGATATTTTCTTCCCCAAAGGCCATGAATACCTTCGGCCTTCCTCCTCTCTTTGCAGCCTCATTGTTGAAATTTTTCTATAAATACCAAGCATTTTAGAACTTGGTTACACTTTAGAAGTTTTGCCAAGTTTAAGCTTTCTTGCATTTTCTCTCTTTTCTTCTAACTTTCTCTTCATCTTGTTCTTTTTCCTCCTCCCTCAAAGAAGGCTTTCCACCACCACAAACAATCTTGAACCACCACTCCCCACCTCAAACCACCTTACAAACACCAAACTTTTCCATTTCCAAGCTTACTTTTTCAAGGAAAATCCATCTTCCTTGTGTTCTTCCTTTGGCTGAATACATATCATCATCCAAGAGAAGATTTTGTCTTCTCATTTCCTCAAAGAATCAAGCTTTCTTCCATCTCTTTCAAGACTTCTTTAGGTAGGGGTTTTATTTCAAAAGTTTTACTTGTTTTCTTTAAGAAAAGTTCTAGTTTTCTCTTGGTTTTTCAAGCCTTTCCTTCTCTTTCTTTTTCGGCCTTGGAGCCTTCTTGTGTGAAAAACTTTAGCTTGATGATGAGGTTTCAAGATAATGGCCTTGTGATGTCATGTGAGAAACCTCTAAAGCTTGAACAAATTGGTCTTGGACCATATATGCTTTTGATTTCTTTCCTTTTTCTTGCTTATGCTTTCGGTTATTCCTTTCTTTTCTTTGTCAAAGTTTTCGGCTTTCTTTTCCTTTCCCTTTAATGGTTTCGGTTTCCTTTTCCTTTATTTGAACAAAGTTTGTTAAAAATGTTAAGTAGATCACTAAAAGTTTTGTTAAGAAAATTAATCCTATGTTTTTAAAAAGCTCTAAGCTTACCCTTGCCAACCTTAAAGTTAGTTGGCTGTTCTAAGAGTTTACTCTCGATTGAAGCCCATGCACAATAAAATAAAGAATATGACTAGTTCTTGTATGCTTGTTTAGATAAAGTGTTGAGTTTTGTGTCCATTTTCTTGAGCTTGATGATGAAGTTCAAAATCAAAGGCTTCTTTGAAGACTTGGTGCTAAGAACTCTAAAGCTCACTTTATGTTGTTAAAATACATATTGGGTTAAGGTTGTGATGTTCCTCTAAAGTCTTGCAAGAGCTCTAGCTAAGATAAAAAGAACTTGCACTCATATTTAAGTTTATGTCTTGCATATCATGTTTACTTTTGATGTCATCACTAAGTTCTCAAAAATAAATAAATGAACTTGCATTATCATGTTTAAATTTCCAAGCTTGCATTCCATGTTTATATTTCAAGCCATCACTAAATCTTTAAAGATAATAATGAGGTTGCATCTCATATTTATTTTATGCTCTCACTTTATTTTCTAATGAAGAATAAAATAAGTGCATAGCATGTTTATGTTTATGTCATCACATAAATATTCTAGAGCTCAAAGACTTGCCCAAGTATCAAAAGTAAAGTTTTAGAAAATGGAGGCATCTCAAGAATGCCATTTCGGCCTTGTGATGATTATGATGGACTTGGATGAGTTCCTCTAATCATAAGTGCCCATTGCCTTGGTCTTGGAATTTTTCTAAGCTTATGTGAACTTAAAGAACATTGTCAACAAGATTTTGTGTTTTAAATCTAATGCATGAACAAAGTATTTTAGCTACTGAACTTACCCATTTTTGTATGATTTTAATGAGAGGAATTGGTTTCTAAAAGACTTTTGAGTTCCTAAAATTATTCCAAGAGAAAACTAGCAACTTATATGCATTTAAATCATGAAATTATGTGATTTATGTGAGCTATATTTTCGGTTCTGCCTTGTGTACTTGGCTACTGTATAAATTCTGTTTTATGGTGATAAAATGTGTAAAATTATGTTTGAGTGAAGCAAGGAACGATTTAGGAAAGTTAGGAAAGAACAAGTAACTAAAAATGACCTAAAATGAGAATTCTAGAGCACTTAGACACAAGAAATGTAAATTATGTTCCAGCATAATTGAACTTAAGGAAAATGGTTTATAAGTAGTGGATATGTGTAGGAATCCATCATATTTGGTTTAGAAGTTGATTATAGAGCCTTAGACGAAGACAGATCTTAGAAAAGGTCAAAAACGGAGATTCTAGGACCCGGTAAGCATATGATAATTTTCTGCCTAAGTGATGCAATGCTGTTTGGATATGTTAGTGAGCATACATCTTAGTGAGAATTGTAAGTAATGATCCCTTAGGTGTTATAAAGAACTATAATGGGTGTTAGGATGACAAGAACACGTTTAAGACCCGTGAGGGCCAAAGCATAAAATATCTTAAGATAAGGGGATGTGATGTAAGAATGAGATCAAGTGAGTATTGCTTTGATGTATGTGAATGTTTTAAATACCATGAGTATGAGAATGTATGGATGTGTGGCATGTTGCTATGATGATGTGGTATGCTATGTTTACAATACATGAAAATATGAGATATGAATAGAGAATATGTTATATGATGTTCTATGGTTGTATGCTCATGCTAGCCATATAAGATATGATAATGAGGAAATGATCCCATTATGACTTCCCAAGTTAAGGGTTGTACGGGCTGATCTAAGAAAGATATATGTTTTTCCCTCTTTTTTCCCCACATGAATCTAGCGACGGCTAGTTAGGATGAGCTCATTCCTAGGTGATGGGTATATTTGGAGTTTTGGTGGCTATGTGAAAATCGCTGAGGCGGCATGTTGGGTAGATTTTGGTGGCTACGATGAGAGTGGTAAAAGTTAAGAAAGGAACTTAAAGAGTTGAAATATGATAAATTAAAAGACGCACATGCATATGTTTCGTGGTTGTTCCATTGGTGCTTATGATTAAGTGATCTATGTTGAGTACATGAACTGTCATGCTCAAGCATTGCCATGCATACATAAAATATGTGCTGCATTCATACCATCAAGACTCATGCTAAAAGAAACCCACTTTGGATAATAGGATTTGAGAAATTAAAACTGAACCTATGCATGCACACCTCTTTCATAATGAAACCCGAAGTGGCTGGGGGCGACAACGATGACACTTGTGTTAAAGTCGGGGGCCTCCTAGAATCTTGTTTAAGTATTCTCACCCCTTTTGTTTTCCCTCCCGTGTCGTCTCCAAACGAGATTGATGTAGATGTTCGTGATCTTCCTTGAGGCGCGGGCATAGTGTAACACCCTAATATTTAACCCCAATACGCCTAGGATGTATCAAGATTAATTATTAGTTATTACTTCTCTTTAAATTCATTTACAAAATACTTAGTGGAAAATACAGGTAAATTTTTTTTTGAAATGAATCATGTAAAACAAATTACGAGCCTTTGCGCGTAACATAAATGCAATGTGAAGCGGAAGAATAAATAAAATATACAGAACATAAGCATTAGAGAACACATCCATCATGAAAACATTCCTCATCACATTAGTTAACTTAGTTTAGTACAATACCACTGGAATATAAAAGAAACATAAAGTCTTACCATACTAGTGGGCAGAGCTTGCAGTATAACAACATAAAATAAGAAACATAATTACAAATACATGAAAATAACCCCAAAAGATACTCCCACCGAAGCAGCCTTCCTCTAAAACCTACGGACGACGCAAATCCTCGGACGGAGATATGTAGCCTACGACTCCGAAGCTCCTGTGGCCCATCAAAGAGGGGATGTGGGCATGCGAATCGGTGGAACGACGTGACCACCTCGGTGAGGGCGTCTCTCGGCTGACGTACACGCCACATAGGCCTCGGCTAGGAGACCGTGTCCTCGCTACCCCTCTCAGTCGCTAAAGGCACCGAAGGGGCGGAATCCTCGAATAAGGATCGGCCGGTGAGTCCTCGAGGGTCCCTCTCGCATCGACGTATGAGGGGTACATATTCTGATAGTCATGCACGCGAGGATGATGGCTGGGCACGGCGTTCTCTCGTGAAAGGGTCGTGTCCTCTAAAAAATCATGTCATCGCCAAAGGGGAAGTCGGAGTGAATCGGAAGCTAGAGACTGGAAAGGCAAATAGGCGTCCCATGTATGCAAAAATGCGTATAGCACAACGACCTCGAAGTGGTAGGACTGATGATCCGGATCGTAGTGCAGCTCACACACGGGTGCTTCAATAAAAATCACGAATGACGCCATCGATGTTTGAATACATAACGGAAAGAAACAGAGAGGGGTGATAATCTTGCTAAAGAATCTCATAGGGAAATCCTCTATCCTAGTGGCATCGTTACGTCCCAGGAACCTTGGGTTTATTATGAAAAGGTTAAGCATGCATAGGTTCATTATGAGGTTTTTCACAAAATATTTATCCAAGGTCCATGTCTTTTATAATGAGTCTTAATGCATGTATGCAGCATAATAGTTCATGAATGCATGGCAGGACTATAGGCAAACCAAACAATAATCAAACAACATTTAAGTGGCATGTAACTTCTCTTTGAACATTGTTCTTTCTTCTTATTCTTGTGACATGTAACATCCTCCCAAGTGCAATGTCATCCTTAAGTAATGACATTATACTTAGGAGTTGTTACTTATAATTTAGCGGACCTTTCTTAGTTGTCTATGGCAAGAGTGATCGAGTCGAATTATGTAGTGACTAGCTCGTGGTTCTATCAAAATATACAGCAAGGAAACAAAATATTTATTTAGTATACGTCAAGTACAAAAGGGAGCTCTTCTATGAGCTTTGGTACACATCTGTTCCTTACTATATTTACAGATACATATACATATCTAAGTGCAACAGATATGAGTCTCCACTACTAAGCTCCAGAAATTCCAATTCAGTCTTTCTTGTAGGGCTTCACCTCCCTCTGGAATTAACCTGGAGACGACACGGAAATAAACACATAGGGGTGAGAATTCTAAAATTCTCAATAGGGCATCCCGAAACATATAATGAAACTCATGCCATCGTTATCGTCCCAGCCACTTCGGTTTATTAGTAAAATTGTGAGCATGCAACATATATCAAAGGTTCATTTTAAAGTTCAAAAGTCATTCTTCCGAAGTGGATTTATTTTAATTACTCCATCACTCAGTATACATATGTCATACTACTCAACATCATAAAAATTCATTTTCAACTTTACGTGCCCTCGGTACATCGAAGGGGACTTTTTCTTGCCCTTTTTGGACTAAAGGGGACCTCTCCCGTGCCCTTTACATATTCAGGGGACTTGTCCCGTGCCCTGGACACATTCAGGGGACCTTTCCCGTGCCCTTTATAGACTAAAGAGGACCTTTGCGTGCCCTTTTTGAACTGAAGGGGACTTCATTCTTTACTTAGTACATACATCATCCTCAAGCTCACACTACCATATGCATTAGCATAGTTTCTAAATGTCATAATGTTTCCAATATAGATATATATACATCATTCATTTATCACGATTCTTTTTACCAACGCAAGCTTAAAGCTCATATATACAACCAATCACAAGAAATTCTCATTCATTTCTCACAAACCAATCTTTAATTTCACTAGCATGCATTCATGTACATCATACTTAAACCAAAGATCATTTGACTTCTAAATCAAGAGTTTAATTCATTTCCAGGACAAAGACAGCATTTGGCAGAATTGGACTTACAGAGCACGATTTATCTCACAAATTAAACAATCAATTTAAAGACTATGAAAATTCCCTGAGATACTTCAATATGTCCACAAGGCTCCATAAAAATTTCGGAGTAAAAATAGTTCTCTAAGTATGATAATAAAATTCAACAATTTTAGTGGTCAGAAACCCCTCATACTCAGTTCAGAACTAGATTCTCACAATTTTTAACCCTAGCAAATGATTGAATCAGTTTAAAAGAAAAATCATGGGTATACTTCGAGATGTTGAAAATATCCTGTAAAAATTTCAAAGGATAATTCAATCATTTGCTATGTTAATAAAATTATACAAATTCACAGCTTCAGGTCCACTAATCCAGACAGCACAGAAACCATTTCAGTTTTCGATTTTTTAAAGACATTTAGAATCAAATTTAGAGCTCAAGAAAATTTGTGGGACTAGCCCAAGATGTTAACTTGAACATATAATTTTTTCAGCTCATGACCATGACTACAACATGCCCAGAAAAATCGTGATTATACACTGCCTGTAAGAAACCCAAAAATCCAGCAAGTATCACTCAAAATCCTTTTGACAAAAGTGATTCCTATCATCATCCAAACATCCCACCAAAATTCATACATCAATATTTATGTAATATCAGCCAATAAAACCAGAAATTCCAAGCTCAATCAATCCGAAAATTTCAAAGTAAATTTTGAAAGAAAAGTGGATAATAAAGCCCTACTTGACTCTTTGAAGCTTAAACTCTTGTTCTTAACTTTGCTCAAGGATCCTCCACCAATTTCTTGATCTAACCCTCTCTCTAATCCTCTTACAACACTGTAAATAACAGCTAACTTGATGCTATGGTGAGATAAGGGTTGTGTAATAAGGAATTGATTCAAGTTTTCAAGAGGTAAATTTGTGTTTGTGACAAAACATATGGATGTTTGATGTTGTGGCTTAGTGTTCTTAGTATGTTTTTTATGTTTTTGAAGAAGAAAAAGATGGAAGAATGGCTGAATGGAGTTCTGGCCGAGACTTAAGGAAGAAGAAATGATGAATTTTGATTTATTTTCTTTTTCATTTGAAGATAATGCATACATTAATGAATTATGCAATGTGTTTCTTGAAGATAATCTTGTGCAATTTTGTAACATCCTCATTGGCTCATAGAAAAGGGCAATGGTGTGGCCTATTTTAAGCCACACACTTGTCATATTATGTGTCTAATTTGCACTATAAATTTCATACAGTGTAAGAAACTACACACCATAATTTAACCAACAGGTAAAATACCATATCCGTAAAATAGATGTTTCCTGAAATAAATTCCAGGTCTAAAATTCTTATTTCTAACATTTTCTAACCTCAATTCTATATTTTCTCAGTCCGGGCATTTCTTGGTCAATCATTTTGGCTATAGGCCTGTGGGGCCCACAAGATTACTATTCACCACCCAATTTTTTTTTTTTTTTTTTGCAGGTTGTTGGGCCACCCTCATCATTACTATACTATTAGATTTTTGAAATTATGAATAACAAAACTCAAATTAATTTTTAAATAATTTTCGGGTGTTACAACACCAACATCATAATGGTAACTGCACCCTTAAACTAGGCTATAAGCTCATACCTTAACTAGTCGTCACTAGTTCTTACTTATCCTCTTGATAAGCGAATCATAAACATAATCATATTCATCATAATCATCATAATCCCGACTCCCAGTACGGGTAGGGCCTAAGGATCACCTATCATGGGACTTTTTCCTTCTTCGAAATGCATCGGTTAAGACCAGCGACTTTGTCCGCTTTGGCAGGCTAATGTCTATGCCCTCACGGTTTTACCTTCTCCTCATTTGAGGGGAGAAGTACGTCTCGTGTGTCACCTTAAACATCATATTTCTCAAAAACTTTCTTATGTCTCTCAAATTTGACGGAAAATTCGGCGGCATAACAAGTACTCTCAATTTCCTCAAATTTGAGTCATGCCACATAATCTCAGTCACATGCATCATTTTCATGGAACTTTCTCAAATCAATATCTTTCTAGTTCACATGAGCATATTCCTCAATTTCATTCATATTTCGAAACCTTATGCATCTTAAATACAACATTTAATCATATCATCATACCAATCATACACATAAAGTTTCATGCTCAAGGAACTAACATAATCACATCATCATAATATACTCGAGGTTCATCATCATAATTATGCTCTCACGACCACCTATCTCATAGTATCTTATGCTTTGACCCTTACGGGCCTTAAACTTGTATTTGCATCTTTATTACCCTCAAGAGGTTAACACTTAAACTTTTCTCTAAGATTTGAACTCACTAAAATTCCAAACAGCATGCACATGAAAGGGCAAAAAATATCATATGCTTAAGGGCTCTAGAATCTCCGTTCGTGACCCTTTTTAAGATCCGTCTTCGCCTAAAGCTCCATAATCAATTCCTAAACCAATTATGAGGGATTCCTAGGCATGTTCTCTAAGTTATAAACCATTTTTCCTCAATCTAACTATGTTGGAATAGAATTATGTTTTGCCATATCTAAGAGTGCTAGAATTCCCATTTTAAGTTCTTATCATCACCTTAAGCTTAGAAATTAATACCTAATCATTTATGAAGGGATTTTGTACATGTCTTACTAATTATGAACCATTTATCCTTTGATTCAATCATGCTGGAATGGATTTGCATTTTTATGCATTAAGGTGTTCTAGAATTCTCATCTTTAATCCCTTTCAAGTTACTTATTCTTTTCTAACTTTTCTAAATCGATTCCTTGCTTCACTCAAACATAATTTTACACATTTTAACACCTTAGAACAACATTTATACAGTGGCCAAACATAGAGGGCAGAACTGAAATCATAAGCCCATAAAATCACATAATCTCTTGAGTTGAAATGCATATAAGTTGCTAGTTTTCTCTTGGGACATTTTCAGGAAAAAAAGGTGTTCTGGTAATCGATTACATGTTCCTAGTAATCGATTACATGTTCCTAGTAATCGATTACCAGGACCTAAATTCATTCTAGTTCAAAACAACCGGGTAATTGATTACATAGGATGGTAATCGATTACTTAGGGTTAAGTCTTTTGGAAAAATAAAGAATATAGGGGTAATCGATTACACTATCAGGTAATTGATTACAAGTTTCAAGAACAGGTTCTGGGCATGAAGAAAGTCGTGGTAATCGATTACATTGGCTCTGGTAATTAATTACTAGAACCAAAAGTCCTTCAAAACCTTCTGGTAATCGATTACATGGCTGGTAATCAATTACCAGAACCTGAATTTGAGAAAACATGATTTTTGACACATTCCAAACTATTTAAACATCTTGAGACCTCATAAAATAGTTTTCCAACATTTTCCTGAAATCATTCATGCATTTTACAAAATCAAACCATTATTGAATCATACTAAAACTCATCCATTTCTTTTTTACTAGAGTTCCCTTTTTAAGATACTTAGGGCAAGTCTTTGAGCTCTAGAGTATTTAGGTGATAACATAATCTTAAACATGCTATGCACTTCATTTTACTCTTCATTACAAAGTAAAGTGAGAGCATAAAATAAATATGAGATGCAACTTCATTATTATCTTTAAGGATTAAGTGATGACTTGAAATATAAACATGAAATGCAAGCTTGGGAATTTAAATATGGTAATGCAAGTTCATTCATTTATTCTTGTGAGATTAGTGATGGCATCAAAATAAACATGAGATGCAAGACATAAATTTAAACATGAATGCAACTTATTTTTATCTTAACTAGAGCTCTTACAAGACTTTAGAGGAACATAAATCTCAACCCATTATGTATCATAAGGCAAGCTTTAGAGTTCTTAGCACCTAGACTTCAAGAAAAGTCTTAAGGTTTGAACTTCATCATCAAGCTTAAGAAAATGGACACAAAGTTCAACACTTTGTCTAAACAAAACTACAAGGACTAAGTCATATTCTTTATTTTATTGCTCATGGGCTTCAATCTAGAGTAAAACTCTTAGAACGGCCGACCAACTTTAAGGTTGGCAAGGGTAAGCTTAGAGCTCTTTAAAAACATGGGATTAACTTTCTTAACAAAACTTTTGTGATCTACTTGACATATTTTACAAACTTTGTTCAAATAAAAGAAAAGGAACCGAAATCTTTCAAAGATAAAAGGAAAAGGAAAAGGATCTGAAAATAAAACTAAGGAAAAGAAAGGAACACAAGCATGTATGGTCCAAGACCAAGTTGTTTCAAGCTTTAGAGGTTTCTCACATGACAACAACAAGTCATTATCTTGAAACCTCATCATCAAGCTCATGTTTTCTTTATGAAAGGGCCTCTTGGTCGAAATGATAAGGGAGAGGAAAAAGGATTTGAAACCAAGAGAAACTAGAACTTTTCTTGAAGAACACAAGCAAAACATTAAAACATAACCCCTACCTAAAGAAGTCTTGAAGAGATATGAAAGAAAGCTTGAGTTCTTGATGAAATGGAGAAAGAAAATCCTCTTGAATCTTGAAGGAAGAAATCAGCCAAAGTGAGGAAGTTTGAGAAGATATGAGAGAATTTTTGTAAGAAGTGTAAACTTAACAAATGAACCAAAGTGTGACAAGGTTCATCAAGGCTTGGTATTTATAGAAATTTTCAACAATGAGGGGAGGAAGGAGAGAGGAAGGAGAGAAGAAATATCTCTTGCAAAGGTATGGTTGTAGCATGGTTGTAGGCATGGTGAGGTATGAGCAAAGCATGGGCAAGGTATGGTGGAAAGCATGGCTCTTTGGTGTGTAAAATAAATCAACATGTGAGGAAAATAGGGAGGATTTCGGCCAGCCTCATCAGCCCAAGGGAGAGGAAATTGTTTCATCTAATTGTGGTTTAAAGGTGTGTTTAGGTGTGTCTTTGATTAGGCTTTTGATTAGGAGTTTATAAGAAGGTGTTTAGGTGAGGTAATTGGGTAATTAGGAAGGTCAAGACTTGATTAGGAGGGCAATCTTACTAGATTAGTAATTTAAAATAATTCTTTTGGTCAAATGAGGTATGGCACAATTCCTTAATTTAAGGAATTAGAGAGAAAACACTATTCAAGATTCCATGACTAGGAATCTTGAATTAAAGAATGCAATTAGAGTTTAACTAAGCAATCTTAGGTTCTAATTAACCTTAATAAATTATTTTGACTATAGATTAATTATCGAATAAATTAATCTTCGATTAGAGCCTAATATTGCTTAGGTTTGCTTAATTGCGTCATTAGGCTCACTGTACACTTTTGTAGGGGCAAAATGGTAATTTTGCACTAAAACTTCCCGGGACCTTCCGGCAGACTAAACGCCAAACATTACTTAAAAATATCATTCTAAACTTCCTGGAAAAATTCGGCTCAAACGGCACCTTTTACCCGTGTAGACACAGCAAGGTATTTTGGTCATTTTGAGCCGAAAGTTTAGAAAACGAGATTTTCACCTCGGATATCATTCTTAACAACATAATCTCCTTTAAACATCGAGTTAACCCATTCGGGGTTGCCGGACAACTGTCCTGAATTCGGGTAAAAATGACCTCAAGGGCATTTCGGTCATTTGTACTATAACGGCAGAAATCGAGGCGTTACACATAGGAATCACATTATCTAGTTAGATCAGAGGGCTCAATGGAAGCATGAATACTAGTCTAGCTTTGTTAATATTATGTTTTGTACTAGTTAAAATTGTTTAGTGTAATTGATACCCCTAGGTGTCCTTATATTTATAAGGACGTCATTGTTATGTTATGATTATAATATACTAGTATAATTTATGTTGTGATTACTCTATGGTTTATTTATGATTACTATGATGATGTGTATTTGGTTGCTATGTCTTATGTGTATTAATCGGTATCTATGCGCAAGCACGACTCGCATTTTAAGTTTTAAGTTCAAAAGAAAAAAAAATTGGTCATATTTTTCTTACTCATATTTAAAAGATAAAGTCAGGATATGAAACAAAGACATAATGACTAATAATTAATTGAAATGCGACTTTAGCGTATGAGGTTAAAAGTTAGGGTGTTACAAGCACTACCTGCCATGCCTTGTGTCTGGGCCAGCAATGTGACTCCTGTGACACAACGATATATACAATCTGTTGTCCAGGCTTGCCATGTAGCCTGCTGCTGCTCCTGCTCCTGATCATCCTGTCACCCTCACTCTCGTCTTCTTCCTCCTCCCCTTCCTCTAGCCTCATCCTCTGGATCCCATCCCCCTCCTGATCCTCGTCTTGATCTCCTACTTGTGCCTACTCCTCCTGATGAGAGCCTTGATGAGAGGGAATTGGGATATGCTCAACTGATGGTCGATAGTATTGATTTGGTGGTGAAGCACTGAGACATTTCCTGGACCAGATCAGGAATGCCATCACGTCAAAAGCTGACATGAACTGTGAACTAAAAGATATATGTCGTCTATGTCACCCTAGGCCAGACCCATCACGACTAATACACGGACTAGGGTGAACAAAGAATCTGAAATGAATTGATGATTAGGGTCGTCATAAATGTAACACCCTAATATTTAACCCCAATACGCCTAGGACGTATCAAGACTAATTATTAGTTATTACTTTTCTTTAAATTCATTTACAAAATACTTAGCGGAAAATACAGGTAAATTTTTTTTTTTTGAAATAATTCATATAAAACAAAGTGCGAGCCTTTGCGCGTAACATATATAACGTGAAGCGGAAGAATAAATAAAACATACAGAACATAAGCATTAAAGAACACATCCATCATAAACATCATTCCTCATCACATTAGATAACATAGTTTAGTACATCACAACGAAATATAATAGAAATATAAAGTCTTACCTATATTAGTAGGCAGAGCTTGCAGTACAATAATATAAAATAAGAAACATGAAGACAAATACATGGAACAACCCCAAAAGATACTCCCAAGCTAAGACTTTCCTCCAACACCTACGGACGACGCAAATTCTCGGATGGAGATATGTAGCGTATGACCGAAGCTCCTCGAATGTGGCCCATCGAAGAGGAGACGTGGGCATGCGGATCGGCGGAGCGACGTGACCCCTATCAACGGCCCTGACAAAGGGGCAGAACCCTCCAAGAAAGGATGAGAAGGAGGATCCTCTGATGGGTCGGTCTCCGAACGTCTCGGGCGAGGCACGTACTCGGGGTAACCTCGCACCGCTGAAGATGCCGAACGGGTGCGACGTTCTGTTCGTCATGGGGTCGCGTCCTCTCAAAAATCATGTCGTCGCCAAAGGGGGAGGTCAGAGTGAATCGAAGCTGGAGACTGGAAAGGCAACGGGCGTCCCACGTATGCAAAAATGCGCACCTCGCAATGACCTTTGAAGTGGTAGGACTGATGCTCGGGGTCATAGTGCACCTCCCATGTAGGCAAGTCAATGAAAATCACGAATGACGCCATCGATGTCTGAAGACGTAACGGAAAGAAGACAGAGAGGGTGAGAATTCTTGCTAAAGAACCTCAGGAGGGAAATCCTTTATCCTAGTGTCATCGTTTACGTCCCAGGAACCTTGGGTTTATTATGAAAAGGTTAAGCATGCATAGGTTCATTATGAGGTTTTCGCTAAGGTATTTATCCAAGGTCCATGTCTTTTATAATGATTCTTAATGCATGTATGCAACATAATAGTTCATGGATGCATGACAGTACTTTAGGTAAATCAAACAAATAACAAACAACATATAAGTGGCATGTAACTTTTCTCTTGAACATCTTTCCTTTTCTCATACTTGTGACACCAATCATAATAGTAACCGCACCCCTTAAACTAGGCTATGAGCTCATACCTTAACTAGTCGTCACTAGTTCTTACTCGGAGCGAGAAGTACGTCTCGGTGTGTCACTTTAAACATCATATACTTTTCCTTCTTCAAAATGCATTGACTGGTTAAGACCAACGACTTTGTTCGCTTTGAGGCTAATGCCTATGCCCTTACGGTTTTACCTTCTCCTCAGAAGGGAGAAGTACGTCTCGGTATATCATCGTTAAACATCATTTTTCTCAAAAACTTTCTTATATCCCTCAAATTTGACGGAAATTCGGCGGCATAACAGCTACTCTCCGAATTTCCTCAAATTTGAGTCATGCCACATAATCTCAGTCACATGCATCATTTTCATGGAACTTTCTCAAATCAATAACTTTCTAGTTCACATAAGCATATTTCTCAATTTCATTCATATTTCGAAACCTTATGCATCTTAAACACAACATTTCATCATATCACCAAATCACATTATACACATAAAGTTTCATGCTCAAGGAACTAACATAATCACATCATCATAAGTGTGCACAAGGTTTATCATCATAATTATACTCTCTCGGCCACCTATCTCATAGTGTCTTATGCTTTGACCCTTACGGGCCTTAAACTTGTATTTGCATCTTTATCACCCTCAAGAGGTTAACACTTAACTTTCTCTAAGATTTGAACTTACTAAAAATTCCATACAACACTGCACATAAAAAGGCAAAAAATATCATTTGCTTAAGGGGCTCTAGAATCTCCATTCGTGACCCTTTTTAAGATCCATTTTCGCCTAAGGCTCCATAATTAATTCCTAGACCAATTATGAGGGATTCCTAGGCATGTTCTCTAAGTTATAAACCACTTTAGATCTCTTATCATCGTCTTAAACTTAGAAATCAACACCTAATTATTTATGAAGGGACCCTGTATAGGTCTTACTAATTATGAATCATATATCCTTGAATTAATCATGCTAGAACAGATTTGCATTTCTTTGCATTAAGGTGTCCTAGAATTCTCATCTCTAATCCCTTTTAAGTTACTTATTCTTTTCTAACTTTTCTAAATCGATCCTTGCTCCACTCAACATAATTTTACACATTTAACACCTTAGAACAGCGTTTGTACAGTAGCCAAACATAGAACCGAAGTCATGAACCCATAAAATCACATAATCTCTTGGGTTGAAATGCATATAAGTTACTAGTTTTCTCTTCGGATATTTTTGGATACCAAAGGTGTTTTGGTAATCGATTACATGTTCCTAGTAATCGATTACCAGGAGCTCAATTCATTCTGGGTTTCAAAAACAACCGGGTAATCGATTACATGCAATGGTAATCGATTACTTAGGGTTAAATTTGTTTGGAAAAATAAAGAACATAGGGTAATCGATTACACTATAAGGTAATCGATTACAGGGTTTCAGAGAGGTTCTGGGCATGAAGCCGTGGTAATCGATTACACTGCCTCTGGTAATCAATTACCAAACCAAAAGTCCTTCAAAACCCTTCTGGTAATCGATTACATGGATGGTAATCGATTACCAGAACCTCCGAATTTGAGAAAACATGATTTTGACACATTCCAAACTATTTAAACATCTTGAGACCTATAAAATAGTTTTCCAACATTTTCTTGAAATTATTCATGCATTTTACAAAATCAAACCATTATTGAGTCATACCAAAACTCATCCATTTCTTTTTTACTGGAGTTTCCTTTTTAGGATACTTAGGGCAAGTCTTTGAGCTCTAGAGTATTTAGGTGATGACAAAATCTTAAACATGTCATGCACTTTATTTTACTCTTCATTAGAAAGTAAAGTGAGAGCATAAAATAAATATGAGATGCAACTTCATTATTATCTTTAAGGATTAAGTGATGACTTGAAATATAAACATGAAATGCAAGCTTGGGAATTTAAATATGGTAATGCAAGTTCATTCATTTACTCTTGTGAAATTAGTGATAGCATCAAAATAAACATGAGATGCAAGACATAAATTTAAACATGAATGCAACTGTTTTTATGTTAACTAGAGCTCTTGCAAGGCTTTTAGAGGAACATAAACCTCAACCCATTATGTATCATAAGGCAAGCTTTAGAGTTCTTAGCACCTAGACTTCAAGAGAAATCTTAAGGTTTGAACTCATCATCAAGCTTAAGGAAATGGACCCAAAGTTCATCACTTTGTCTAAACAAAACTACAAGGACTAAGTCATATTCTTTATTTTATTGCTCATGGGCTTCAATCTAGAGTAAAACTCTTAGAACGGCCGACCAACTTTAAGGTTGGCAAGGGTAAGCTTAGAGCTCTTTGAAATCATACGATTAACTTTCTTAACAAAATTTTTCTGATCTACTTGACATATTTTACAAATTTTGTTCAAATCCAAAGAAGAAAAACTGAAATCTTTAAGGGAAAGAGGAAGAGGAAAACCGAAACTTAAGCCAAGAAAAGAAAGGAAATCCAAGCATGTATGGTCCAAGACCAAGTTGTTTCAAGCTTTAGAGGTTTCTCACATGACAACAACAAGTCATTATCTTGAAACCTCATCATCAAGCTCATATTCTTTTTATAAAAAGGCCTCTTGGCCGAAAAAGAAAGGGGAAGGGAAAAGAGTTTGAAACCAAGAGAAAAACTAGAACTTTCTTGAAGAACACAAACAAAATCATCAAAATTTAACCCCTACCTTAAGAAGTCTTGAAGAGAGGAAGGAAAGCTTGAGTTTTTGATGAAATGGAGAAGGAAAATCCTCTTGAAACTTGAAGGGAGAAATCATCTAAAGTGAGGAAGTTTGAGAGGAAATGAGAGGATTTGCAAGAAGTGTGAACTTACCAAGTGAACCAAAGTGTGACAAGGTTCATCAAAGCTTGGTATTTATAGAAGATGGAGAGCTCATGGATGGCCTTTTGGGGGAAGGGGAGTAGGGCAAAATGAGGAGGGAGGAGAGAAAAATATCTCTTTGATTGGTATGATCTTAGGCATGGTGTTGGGCATGGGTAAGGTATGGGCAAAGCATGGCCTAAGGCATGGGCTTGGAGTGCATCAAAAATCAACATGTGGCACCATTTTTAGGGGAAATTTTCGGCCACCCTCATCAGCCAAGGGGGAAGGGATTTTGTTCATGTAATTGTGGTTTAAAGATGTGTTTAAGTGTGTCTTTGATTAGGCTTTTGATTAGGAGTTTGTAAGCAAGTGTTTAGGTGAGAAAATGGTTAATTGAGCTGGTTCAAGACTTGATTAGGAGGGTAATCTTATTAGATTAATAATTTAAAATAATTCTTTTGGTCAAATAAGGTATGGCTCAATTCCTTAATTTAAGGAATTTGAGAGAGAAAACACTATTCAAGATTCCATGACTAGGAATCTTGAATTTAAAGAATGCAATTAGAGTTTATCTAAGCAATCTTAGGTTCTAATTAACCTTAATAAATCATTTTGACTCTAGATTAATTATCGAAATAAATTAATCTTCGATTAGAGCCTAATATTGCTTAGGTTTGCTTAATTGCGTCATTAGGCTTATTTACACTGTTCTAGGGGTAAAATGGTAATTTTGTGTTAAACTCCGGACCTTTGGCCAACTAAACATTAAACATTGCTCATAAACATCATTCTAAACTTCCTGGAAAAGTTCTGGCTCAAACGGCACCTTTTCGTGTAGACACAGGGGTATTTTGGTCATTTTGAGCCGAAAGTTTAGAAAACGAATTCACCTTAAAAATTATTCACAACAGCATAATCCCCTTCAAACATCGAGTTGACCCATTCGAGGGTTGCCGAGCAACTGCCCTTTAATTTCTGGGTAAAATGACCTCATGGGCATTTCGGTCATTTGTACTCTAACGGGGAAATGACGTTACAATAAACTGGTTCGGGTGTAATACCTCAATTTTTTTGTACTTCTGTATAAAATGCCCTTGAGGTAAGTTACCGCGAGACTGAGTAATGATGACCAAATCAACACCTGAAAGTAGGGAACCTTGTCTTGCCTCGATTTCGTTTACTAAAGAATGCATCTTTATAAATTTTTTCTTGCTATAGTCTTACTTGGAACTTTACTTGAAGCTTGTTGATACCGGTGCGAGGCAATCACACTTTACTTTAATGACTGAAAATGAGTGTGAAATAGTTGATTTTATTCTTGTATAATTGCCAAATTCTAACACTTAAGGTGATGAAAAGCTACTGCTATAGGTGTCATATACGATGCCTACATATGCTAGAAATTAGTAGAGTCAGTTGCTAAAAGTCACAATAGAACATAAAAGCAAGGACTTAAGTAAAAGATTATTTAAATTATGGTGTGCTTATATCCTTATATCTTCCGGCCTTAGGTTTTAAAGGGCCATTAAGTTTAGTAATGAAGCACCTGAAATGGAGGTTTAGATTGAATGTTGAATAGATAAAGTGACACATGTCCTCTTAGTTTTATAACACATAAGTTTATTATCTTTTAAAGATCACAAAATAACTTATATGGTCTACAATACATTGATTTGTCTCAGCAAGAATAGTGATATGTGAATCTTGCACATATCTATGAGCAGCGTATATTCTTTATCTTTGTCTCAAAATAATCTATTTCATAATCTGTTACAAAGTGTCATGTACACTATTATTGTTTAAGGATTTAATTCATATATATTAACCTCTTTACATACTTACACAGAAGATTTATAAATATCTTACTAAAAGCAAATGCATGACACTATACTGTTATAGGAAATACACTATTAAATTTCATACGAATCTTCTTAAACAATATGCATGCAATGCACATTTCCTTCTTCCACACTTGTCCTCCACACTTGTCGTTCTATCATCTTACTCAAGCTTATTATATTTCTTTCCCATCCTCCTACATTCCCCATCACTACAACAATGAGCATCCGGCCAAGAACAGAGAATGAGGATGATGGGCAAGATTGAAGCATGAAATTATTGATTATTAAACAAGATCATTCACTTTCTATTACCACCTCCCCTTTTAAAAGAAAAACCACAGGAGCAACAAAGACAGGCTTTCATACACTAGCGATAAACCAAAACGAAGATAACGAGTGAGATTATGGAGAGTTGAAAAGAGGAAGAAAAACAGAAGAAAGGAGTAGTGTGCTCTCCTGTTGTTATTGCCTAAATTTCATGTTCCTTTATTTGGTCTCACAAAATCATACATGCACATGCATATGACTCTTCTGATTCTTAGTTCACACACACAGCACAACAAAACAACCCCAAAAGAATCAAAGACTCAAACCCATCAGCAACCAAAATCAAACCATCAGCCCTATATTATCACAACCAAAACAAATATTCAACCTTCAAACATAATAAAAATGTCCCAGACAGTCTATATACACAAATACCAAAATAACCTTAAACTAAATTGAAAAACTCAAAGAGAAGGAGAAAAAGGGACCGGCCGCCATCCCTTCCGCCAAGCACCGCCACCATTATCATCACCACTTGGACTAGAAATCCATCCATCTGTACTGGTACAACCAACAATGGCCAAAATCAATTTGTTATCACAATCAAAACTAATAAAGTATGAGCTAGAAACAGAACTTGAGAATTTAATGCAAAGAGGAGGAGAATAAGGGAGGCCGCGGCTTCCCCTTGGCCGATCTGCCCCTTAACCCCGGTGGCCGGCCACATCACGACTAAGCCAACTAACCGCCATGAAGATCGGCGCCCCTCTTCCTTGCGTGGCCAACCTCCACCATCGCGGCCCACCGCCGCGATTTTCTGGCCTTCACGAGCCACCCTCACCGTGATCCTCCCTCACCACAGCCATCACCGCGCCGTCGGTTCCATGCGCCGCAACCACCGCGCACCCCTCCCCCATCCACAGCCTCTTTACCCTTACTCGGCTAACCAAAATCCAAGACAGCCGTGAAACCACCATCGGCCGCCCTCCCCTTTTCGCATGTACCCCGTGGACCCTCCAGGACCGCTGCTTCTCTTCAAGATCATCATTGGCGCATAGATCATAATGGATCTGCCCAGCCGCGTGCATTCTCGCACGGCCAATCACGCTACTGTGTGCCTCCGTACCAGCAAGCCCCCTCTGTCACAAACCAGCCCCCCTTTTTCCTCGTCCCTCGCGCGGCTTCCCTCCTCCTCACTGCCACGCCGGCCGTGCCGAGCTGTGCCGCCTCCACAAGGACATCGCGGTGGCATTAGAGGCCCTGCTTCGCGCCCCCTTCTCGGCGATCTCTCTCTCTCTGTCCCCATCTTTCCTTGTTTCTCATAGTGTTGCATGTGTCAGTGAAGGTGAGATTGTGTGAGAGAGTGGAGCTGTGAGAAAGGATAGTGCTGAGTGTATGTCTGTGTGTAGTGTGACCGAGAGACAAATTTTAACAGTGTGTGTGTGCGCAGCGTGTGTGATAGGAGAGAATTTGGTATTTAGTGTGTGTTATCCTCTAACCCTTAATCTTTCTATGTCAGTAAAACATAATAATAATAATAATAATAATAAAATAATGATGAAGATGATGATGATGATAATAATAATATAAATAAAAATAAAGTTTCTAACATTCCTACTTAGCGTTTAGACTGAATAATATTCTTTACGTTATCTAGGTTTATTTAGCCGTAATTTCATTATATTCTTTTTATTTATGCCAAGAATAGCATGCTGGAATTTCATTTTGTTTAAATTGTTTTATTTTTTAGAAATGCTTTTTTGGGTCTCTATTTAATTTTGTTTAGGCTTTATTCGGGCTATTTGGTTTTACATTGGCCGGGAGCGTACTATGTTTTGGGAAATTTTTAACAATCATTCTAATTTAAGTGAGATTATATAATTTGATTTAGGGAAGGAGCTATTTATATTTTAGTGAACTCTGTGCTAAAGGCCTTTAAATATATATATATATATATATATATATATATATATATATATATATATATAGGAAAAAGAGAATGGTAGTCAAGACCTTGATTTGCTTTTAATTTTATTTGTCTGTATCCTTGAGTTAGTTAATAGTTTGTCTTTAAATTAATTATGTCACCTCATGTTTGAAATTAGTGCTAACTTGGGTTTTATGTGCCTTGTTACAAATTCCTTTCATAAATAAAAATTGTCAACTCAGAATTATTTTATAGAGAACGACATGACTTTGAGTTTCTCATTTGACCAGAGGATACGTCGGCGTAGCTAACAGCTATCAAGCCAAAATTAAATTTTCCTAAAATTTTATTTTCCTTTTCTTAGTATTATTATTATTTGACTTTTCCTTAATTCTTTATTTTGTACATAAAATGTTAATTCATAAGTTATGATGATGGCTATGATTATATGTTCATATATTGCATCTCTTCATATTATGCTAAGATTAATAGGTGACATAAGACACATGGAAATGATCCTCTAGACTCCAAGAATTAATAGTTATGAGAGGTAATCCAATGAGGACTCCTTTAGACTCCACGAATTAATGATTATGAAATGTGATCCTATGCCCCCTACCTCGTACTCAGGGAGTCGGGAATTAGCTTATCGAGACGATAAGTATAGACTAGTGATAACCTAGAACTCTCAAGAGAAGAGAGTAGTAGGGTAGCCCTTAGCAGAGAACTAGAAAGTTAAGTCACCTAAAGATTATTAAAGAGGAAAGATCAAGTTATGATAGCCTATGTTCTTTATGCCGTGTTGATTTATTATGATTATTTTGATATATGTTCACATGGCATTCACATGCATGAATGATGAGAAATGATGTACTCATAGCATTAAGAATCATGTTAAAAGACATGAACCTCGGCTAACGGCTTTTAAACTTAATAAATGAACCTTATTATGTCCACGTTTTCATAATGAAACTCAAGGTTCCTGAAGATGAAAATGATGACACATGACTGGAGGCAAGAGTCCTTCTGTGATTGTTTAGGTCACTTATTAATTTCCATTTCGTCTTCAGAGGACGATGGCCACATTCGCAATTTACCTTGAGGCTCCCACTTGGGAAATGCATTTCGACCCGCAATCCAGACCTATCACTTTGTGGGTTGGTGTGCCATCTGCCTATTTGCTTTCCTGACCGTCCCTTCGCACATCCAATTACTAACTTTTGGCTCTCCACCGATATCCCTTTTCTACGACTTTACTTTCAAGCGCGCCCATCCGTGTACCGAGCAGCCTCCTTGTGACCGCTCTACCATTAGCCATCTGTGATTTCCCATTTTACACACCCCGAACTACGTGCTAGAGTCAGACCCATCAAAGGAATCTCCCTCCCAGCATTCTTCCAGGTGGTTCCACTACCATCGTCCCAAGATGTGGGGAGTGGTAGAAATGGAGAGGCCACCGATAGCCTATGAGGGGAGTCCTGGATGCTACTAGAGGAGCTACCCGTCCATGTCGAGGAGCCCATGTTCATCCCGTGGGTCGACTCGCTCTCTCTTCTACCCCGCTTACGCACCAGGCTACTTTCCTCCCTCTCAAGAGCATCATCAGTAGGATGATCTTAGTTTTTGTGTATATATTGTTCATGTTTTCTTGTGATGATACTAGCCCAATCCCTACTAATGGGCATATTACCGTCTTAGTGGTTTATTTTGGTGTGAGTCATGAAACGGTTAATACTTGTGCTACTTATATGTACATATATGAAGGTGTGATTATGTTCATAAAGCTGTTCTATTTTGTATATGTCTATGAGGAGTTTTATTTCCTCATTTGTTATAATAGGTAAGTGATGGGTCCCAATTATACACGCGGCTCACGTTTTGTTTTAATAGTTCAAAAAAAAATTTACCTACATTTTCACTAAAGTATTTCCAAGTTGAAGGATAAGAATTGAAACAAAAGAGTAATAACTAATAATCAATTGTAATACGTCCTAGGCCTGTTTGGTTAAATATTAGGGTGTTACACGGGTCATGAACTACTGGCTTGGGCCCACCATGAACTGGGACTAAGATGCGTCAGTCATGTCCTGCCTCCTAGAAGGATCAGCCATGTAATGCTACTGGAGGGGCCAGCCATGAACTGCCCTGCAGGGCCGACATGTACTGGTGGCTAGGGCTTGACATGAGTAGGTGGCTAGGGTCGAACATGAAATACTGGTAGGGTATATAGGTGTCTGGTACACATCTAATAACTAAAACTCAGGTGGTGGCTAGGATCTGGCTGGGCCGATGACTAGGCTCTAGCTTGGGCTCATGTCTACCTCTGGTTGGCTGGGGCTTGGGCTGGGGGCTTGGTAGGAGGGGCTGTAATACCCTAAAAATTATTTAAAAATTAATTTGAGCTTTATTAGTCATAATTTCAAAAATTTGACAGCTTTAGCAATGATGATGATGGCCCAATGGAAGTGTTTAAAAAAAAATTTGGTTAGGGTGAATAGTAACCTTGTGAGTCCCATGGGCCTACAATCAAAATCCCAATTTGACAAGAAAATGCCCAGGACTAAGAAAGAGAGGGTTGAGGTTAGAAATAGTTAGAAATGATGATTTTATATATAGGATTAAATTTTGGGCAATGTTTGATTACCCGGTCTAGTATTTTACCCGTGGTAAAATATCGATGTACAGTTTTACATTTAATGAAACTTGCAGTGCAGTTTGCTACCTAACTAGACAAGTGTGTGGTTAGAGTGAAGCCACACCATTGTCTTATGCTAGGATTGAATATTAACCACATAAAATAACTAATTTATATTATAAGATGTATTAATTGTGATAGCAAATTTATTTCATATCTTATATAAATAAAACAAAAACAAAAAATCCTCATTCTTCTTCCTTCTAAGTTCAGCCAGCCTCCTCCATTTTTCAGCCATCTTCATTTTATTCTTCCTCAAAACTTCAAACCTTAGCTTGGGAAATTCTAAATTACAACATCAAACTTTCATAACCAAAGCACAAACTACATACTATCTCTTGAACTCCCCAAATCAACTCTTTATAGAGAATCCTCACCTCACCTCCCCATCACTTTTAGCTATTGTTCTTACTGATTTAGAGGAGGTTTTGATTGGCTTGGATAAAAAATTGGGTGTAGAGGCACAAGCAAAAGCCAAGCACAAAAGCAAAAGTTTTCAAGAGCCAAGTAGGGCATTTTAAACCTCTTTTACTTCAAATCTGTTTTTATGATTTGCTTACTGATTTAGCTGAATATTTTTAGTTTTATTTAGTGATAATATATGGATATTGATGTATTAATTTTGGTGGAGAGTTTGGATGATAGTAGAAATCATTTTTGTCAAAACAGATTTTGAACTATGTTGCTGGAATTTCAGTTTCTATGGAGGAATTGTTCATGAATTTTCTGGTGCAATTATAGGTATTTTTGTGAGCTAGAAAAATTATATGTTGAAGCTAACATCCTAAATAGTCCCATGAATTTTGTTGAGTTCTGATTTTGAGTTATATTGCTTTAAAAAAATCAAGAACCGAAATGATATCCATGCTGCCTGGATTATTGGAATGAAGAAATTTGTCTAATTTTTCTACTACAGAAAATGATTGAATTTTATTATGAAATTTTTATAAAGGGTTGATAACATCTTAAGTGTAACTGTGATTTTTATTTTGAATTGATTCAATCATTTGCTAGGGTTAAAAATTATGAATTTTGGGTTTTGAGCTGAGGTTAAGTGGTTCTGAGCACCAAACTTGTCTAATTTTGTTAACATAGTTAGAGAACTCTTTTTGCCTGAAATTTTTATGGAACCTTGTGGACACATTGAAGTGTCTTAAGTAATTTTTATAACATCTGAATTGATCATTTGGTGAGCAAATAAATTCATGCTACAATGGTGTGAAATCTATCCAATTGCTGGAAATGAACCCAAGACTTGAATTGATAATGTAATGGAATTTTTGGTTCCAGTATGACATGAATACTTGATGTTAAATATTTGGCCATGAGACTTGTGACCTATAAATGCATACTAGAGGAAATAAAAAGTGGTTTATGAGCCATGATTGAAATTGTATTGTGAATGAATGCCTACATGTGCTTTATGCATGCATTTGGAAAAAGAAAAGAGAATGTATAAACTTCAATCGTGCATGTTTTGACATATGGATAAAACAAAAACAAGACTTAGGTTGAATGAGGGAAAGGCAAAAGAGGAACTTCCCTAGATATATTATAGGGGAAGTCAAAAAGAGGAACTTCCCCAAAGATATTTTGAGTCGATAGACGTATGGTTAGAAATAGAACTATGTGTGATTCGAAAAAGAAAAAAATGAAGTTCGATGATCACGTATAGGAATGAGCTTAGTCCTGACAAGCGTCTATTTCCCTTATGTGGTATGATCCACTATAAATACCATTTGGTATAAACTATCTATTGTGAAGTTGTCCATGACAAATACTCATTGGGTATAAACTAATTCTTTCTTATGTCAATAAAAAGAGAAAATGCACTGATTTGATTTCTTAGCTATAAGTGAAACCAGGCCACTTTCAGATAATTTCACTATGTTTAGCATATGCTAATCATATCATATGAAATCTCTTGATTAGATTTACTTATTATGTGTTTGAGCTTCATGATATATGTGCACTAAGTGATTGATTGTAAAAGCTACCCACTTCGAAGAGATGATTTTAGAACTTTAAAATGAATCTTTAGTTTGTATTGCATGATCATATTTTCTTGATAAACTGAAGTGGCTGGGGCGATGACGATGACATTATGATTGTGTAACTGGGGAGTTGCCCTCCGAGAATTGTATAATTCTCACCCCTATATGTTTGTGTTTCGTGTTGTCTTCAGGTCGATTTAGAGAACTACAAGACTGCTACACAAAAGGATTCAGATTAGTAGTTTAGTAGTTAGTGTTTTTATTATGTTGTACTTAGTTGTATGTATATTTCTATAAAGTAATAGAGAACGTACATGTATTAAAGCTCATAGAAGAGTTTCCTTTTGAACTCAACTATATATTCAATAAATGTTGTATTTCTTTGTTATGTATTTTAATAGAATTGCACTTAGTTATTACACATGTTAATTGAGCTTGCTATAGATATTTAAGAAAGGTCCGCTAATTAATAAATAGCAACTCTAGAGTATGATGTCATGACTTAAGGATGAGGTTGTACTTGGGAGGATGTTACATGGCCGCTATGGCTGGGTCTATACATCGGCACAATGACCATCATCGTCATCTAGCCCACCTTCATCATCATAAAGTGCCTCATCTGGGTACTCACGCCTACTAGCATGCATACTGGTATGCATGCGATGAATAAAGATCGTTGATCTGGGACGTAAGTAGGGTATGCAATATCTGGTGGTGGTGGGGCCTGGTTTGGTACACCATCTGGCAAGTCTCTAAGCTCTGACCCTGGAGGGCTCTATTCAGCAACATAAATCTATTACAGACAAGTACCACTGGAAGTACTCGACAAATGGCCTATCATCATCAGATAGTGGATATTGAACCTGCTCCCTACGTGCCTCCCATGCCTGATGCCATGTGACATGATACTCAGGCCTCCATATATGTAGATACCCTCAACCATCCTTGGCATGTAACCGATCAATGTTTATAGGGATGGTCGGTATGTGCCCTTTCCAACCGTCGACCACATGGTCGACAACATGCCATTCAATCACAGCAAAGTGTATAAGTGCAATCACATATGCCCAAACATCAGCTTCCTCATAAATAAAAGGAAATGTAACATCCCTGACCTCATCACATCTGGAAGGCGTCCACCTGAATTGAAATAGTGAATAAGAAATATTAGACTCAAAATTAAAATAACTTAATTGAAGAGTTAATAGCATATTCATTATATGCAACTTACCCCAGGAATGCCAATTGAACCAATGATATGCCTATATTGTAATAGCTTATCTATGTCTACGCTCATTGAATACCTGAAACGCCTCCACCTGAAATGTACATAATTGGTTTTCTTCATTACAATTTGCATGTATACAAATAAATAACAAATCTAAAATATTCACATAAATATGTACCTTAGTGCTAGTGGAAAAGTGAGTGGATGGTGTTGTCTAGGGGCCAATTGAGATATTCTATACCATGCCCAAGACTAGAAGAGGTAAACAACCTGAATCTTAATGACATTGTATTTCACCGCACGACAAAGCTCATGATAAAGGGATCCTAGAACTCCAACCCCAACTAAAGTTTGCAGTCCCATTAAAATCTGTAGAAGAGGAAGACACTTCATATGCACCCTAAATGCTGATTTGTCCTGAATAAGATCCCACAAATCGAACCGTTATGTACACTCTAGTGTATCAAATAATCATCTCTATCAGCATTATGTGGCAATGTTGAATGTCTTTGTGAACCAATGCAAATTTATGGAGAATCCTTTTGAACTGCTCCAAGTAAGTATGCACACAAAGCCCATATATCCTAATTATAAAATTTCTCCCATGCTCCTATGCAAACACTCACAGGAAGTCGAATAACACGAGATGTAGTTGAAACATGTAATACCTGATTTTTAGTTGGTCTTAATTGTGTGATTAATTAAGATCAGCTGGGTCAAATTGATAGTCGATTACCTTAACTAATTAATTACTAGATAATTAGCCTCTCCTAATTAATTTTAGCCTCCTAATAACTTATTAAAATGCATGATTATATTAATAAATTATTTTTTGAAAATTTAGATATTCTCTCCAAAGCCCAAATATCAAGACCTCTCATTAAGATAAAATTTATTTGAATGAATGGTGTGTGAAACTTACTAATTATCTATTTATTGGTTGTTATTGTTTTATTCATGGAAATTTTGTTTTGTTTTATTTTTCTACTATGCTTTGTGAACAACAAATTTTCATTCAAACTTTTATTTGTGTCATTTAAATACATATTGCTTTTAAACCTATTAGATATTGATTGAGTTTTATCGATTGTATTATTTTAAGACAAAAATAATCCGAAGCTTTAATACCATAAAAAGAAATAAAATTACTACTACAAGAAAGATAGTGAGTGTGTTAACATATGCAAGTATAATATTATTTAAGTAACATGTGCATTTTTTTCTCTTCACTTGCAATGTTCAACACGTATTGAAACCTTATAAAGATCATCCCAAATTTCAAACAATAGTTAAATCTGATTTGTTAAAGGAAAAAAAATCATTTTTTTTGGCATGCAAATCTTTTCTCATCTAATTCTACAATGTCTTTAAAATTATGTGGATTTGAAGGAGTTGTTTTCTCGGCTACTTTATTGTGATAAATGATTTATGACATGGAAACATGCATGGATTTAGCACTTGCATAAATTAAAAGGTAACATGCCTTCTCTTGGTTTTATCCTATAACATATAGGTCCATGCTTAAAAAAAGCACTTGTATAGGCAACGCATAATTGCACATTATATATATATATATATATATATATATATTCACCTTGCCCTCTATCTAGTATAGCATAATATAAAGCATTACAATGCAAACATAAAATAGCCACGTAATATAAGTACACTTACAAAACAATTAGGAAACATAGTTGTAAGGCATAAAACACTAAAGGAATACACAATTAAAAATAAATAAATAAAATAAAATTTCAACAATAGAAAGCAGACGGCCACAATGCAGCATTTCCTCCCATTCCTTGCTCTCCCTGCAATGAAAAATGGGCTTTATGCTTAGCTAGTGAAACATTCAGCGCTGCAGAGTCATGGAAGGCAAGTTAGTATGAGTTCTTCCCCAACCATGAATAGCATGGAATCAAACATAAATTATCAAAGTAAGGTCAAGGGAGCATCACTGCTTGAGGAGGCTATGAACCTCCTTAGGAACGGACTAACCTTGCATCCATCTTCATCATCTATCAACCTTTAATCCCTTCTCCCTCACCACACTTTCATCATCAGCACTTCAATTCTTTTTTTTAAAACAAAGAAGCCATACAGAGTTAGTGTTTGAGGGATCAAGACAAAGAAAAGTAAGAAATCAGATTTAATTCATCCTATATTTCTAGTGTCTCATCTACAATTTAAATTTTTTTAACCAACTTGACTCAAAATCCATCCTAGCAAATATAGTGTGCCCTGAACCATGAATAAACGCAAACCAACATTTCCTTCCACAACCAAAACTGTCAAACCCCAGCTAAAAGAAAAATAATCCTTAGAACTATACTCAAATCTCCATCCAAAACCAACCATGTGGGACTTATAGATTATAGACCAAATCAGAAAAATCAATCTCAACCAGTCTCAACATTATAGTCACGGTCTAAAACAACCAATACAGTTCAAATCTCTCAAAATAAAAAACAAGGAAAGCCAAACCTAAGAACAAAAATTCAGAGTAAAGAAAAGGGAGGTCGCGGCCTTCCCTGGTGGCTAGCTCCCCCTCAACCGCAGCCACCATCGCGGCTTCATCCTCATCACCGAGAGCACCACCGTTATCCTTCACTGCGGCCATGCATGCCCAGTCGTGCAAGGCCTAACCTCCACCTGCATCATTAAACAACTAAGTCAACCCAGAGACACAGCCCATGACATTTAGCAGAAAATAAGAAAAGGAAAGGAAGAGAGGAAGGCGGTCACCACCACCACGCCGCCATTCCCATCTTCGTCTCGGGAGCCTCCGCGGGTCATCCCTGCCATGAAAATCGGACCCCGTCGAGCTCCTGGATCATGCATGCAGCGCCACTCAAGTCGCGTGGCTTCCCCTCACCAATCACCTGCGAAACCTGCCATCTGATCTGCCTAGCTATGGTCGCAAACCATCATCCCTCCGTTTGATCCCCGCACAAACTCCCCATATCGGGGCCTCCCCTGTGCACTGCGCCTCCCTCTCCGCACCACTATTCCCCAGCCGCAGCTTTTGCCCTCCACCACTGCCGATCTCGCACTCCCTCATCCCCTCCATCCTCACCACCTCTGATCCCTCACACTCTCTCATGCATTTCCTCTCTAACTCTCAGCCCTTATTCTCTCTGTTTTAGTGAGTGTATGTGATCGTGTGTTGGTAAGGGTGAGAGAGTTTTGTGTTATGTTAAGTGTGTGTGTGTGTAAGAGTAAAAGAGATAGTTTTGTTTTGTTTTTTTTTCAGTAAGCCATCTCTTGTTCCAACCACTAAAAGTAAAATAAGAATCTCCAACCCCAATTTGTCATGTGTCCGTGAAAATGTTAGTCTAGGATTCTTTTTTTTCATTTACTGATTCACTTATTATCTATTTTATTATCTTTCTTTGGTTTAGTTATTGCTTTCTTGTGGATATTTTTAGTTTGGGTTATCTCCTTGGGCCATGGGGTTTGTAACTTTATTTTGTGACTAGGCTAACTTTGTCATTTTGTTGATCTTGTGAGAGGAATAAATATGAGAGTGTCTGGACCTTGTTATGGATAATTGGGTTTGGTTAGAATTGTTTTAGTTTGGGGCTACCAATAATAATAATAATAATAATAATAGAAGAAAATAAATTGATTTTTGATAACTTAAAGTTTATGTGACACTTAAGATCAATTAATATATAATAATAATACAAGGTAAATACATATATTTATGTATTCTAAACTATGCACATTAGTATGATACTATGTGTTATCATCCAATATCAATATTTTCAAACCATTCCTCATTTTACCCTAGAGATAGCCACGTAAAGTTGCCCATGAGTGAAGACAGGTTTAGGTAAAAACAACCCAACAAATGATAAAGATTGACCTTGGCTTTTATTAATGGTCATAGCAAAGTAAAGAGTAACTAGGAATTGTCTTCTTTGAAACTTGAGAGCGTGCCGATTAGAAGGTATTAAATTCATCTAAGGTATGTAAACATTTTCTCCAATTTTATTGCCAGTCATAACAATTGCTCCAATGACGTTGTTTTCCAATTCTTCAACAATCAACCTTGTTCCATTACATAATCTGGAAGATTGATCAATGTTCCTTAGTAGCATAATTAGGACTCCTTTTTCAAAACTAATCTATGATTTGGAATGCCAGAACACTTTATTTCATTTAAAAACTTGGCAACTTATCCAGTCACCTTCAATATCAACATCTTTATTAGCTATGCAATATAAATCAGACCTCAAATCCTACTTTTCCTCACCAAGAATTTGAGAAAGCACAAATTCATTAACAATTTCAACTACTTCAAGAGTAGGCACTAGCTGAAATATCCTCCCAAGTACAACATCATCCTTACGTCATGACGTCGTACTCGAGAGTTGTTACTTATTAACTAGTGGACCTTTCTTCAATATCTATAACAAGTTCGATTAATTCATGTAATAACTAAGTCATAATTCTATTAAAATATATAACAAAGAAATTAAAACATTCATTTAATATAAAGTACAAAAGGGAAGCTCTTCTATGAGCTTTAATACATATCTGTTCTCTATTACATTTACACACATATAACTATTGTAACGTTCAAATTTCTGCGAGAGTACAAATGACCGAAATGCCCTGAGGTCATTTTACTGAAATTAAAGGGCATTGCCCTGGCAACCCTCAATGGGTCAACTCGATGTTTAAAAGGGGATTATGCTTTTAAGGATGATATTGAGGAGAACCTCATTTTCTAAACTTTCAGCTCAAAATGACCAAAATACCCTGTGTACACGGGTAAAAGGTGCCGTTTGCCGAAACCTTCCAGGAAGTTTAGAATGATGTTTATGAGCAATGTTTGATGTTTAGTTTGCAGAAGGTCCCGGGCTTTAGCACAAAATTACCATTTTGCCCCTAGGACAGTGTACAGTAAGCCTAATGACGCAATTAAGCAAACCTAAGCAATATTAGTCTCTAATCGAAGATTAATTTATTTCGATAATTAATCTAGAGTCAAAATGATTTATTAAGGTTAATTAGAACCTAAGATTGCTTAGATAAACTCTAATTGCATTCTTTAATTCAAGATTCCTAGTCATGGAATCTTGAATAGTGTTTTCTCTCCAATTCCTTAAATTAAGGAATTGAGCCATACCTCATTTGACCAAAAGAATTATTTTAAATTACTAATCTAATAAGGTTACCCTCCTAATCAAGTCTTGAACCACCTCAATTAACCATTTTCTCACCTAAACAATTGCTTACAAACTCCTAACCAAAACCTTAATCAAAGAAACACTTAAACACATCCTTAAACCACAATTACATGAAACAAAATCCCTCCCCCTTGGCTGATGAGGGTGGAAGAAATTCCCCCTAAAAATGGTGCCACATGTTGATTTTTGATGCACTCCAAGCCCATGCCTTAGGCCATGCTTTGCCCATACCTTGCCCATGCCCAACACCATGCCTAAGACCATACCAATCAAAGAGATATTTCTTCTCTCCCTCCTCATTTTGGCCGGCCACTCCTCCCCCAAAAGGCCATCCATGAGCTCTCCATCTTCTATAAATACCAAGCCTTGATGAACCTTGTCACACTTTAGTTTACTTGGTAAGTTCACACTTCTTGCAAATCCTCTCATTTCCTCTCAAACTCCCTCACTTTAGCTGATTTCTCCCTTCAAGTTTCAAGAGGATTTTCCCTCTCCATTTCATCAAAAACTCAAGCTTTCCTTCCTCTCTTCAAGACTTCTTAAGGTAGGGGTTAAGTTTTGATGATTTTGTTTGTGTTCTTCAAGAAAGTTCTAGTTTTTCTCTTGGTTTCAAACTCTTTTCCCCTTCCCCTTTCTTTTCGGCCAAGAGGCCTCTTTATAAAAAGATTATGAGCTTGATGATGAGGTTTCAAGATAATGACTTGTTGTTGTCATGTGAGAAACCTCTAAAGCTTGAAACAACTTGGTCTTGGACCATACATGCTTGGATTTCCTTTCTTTTCTTGGCTTAAGTTTCAGTTTTCCTCTTCCTCTTTCCCTTAAGGACTTCAGTTTCTTCTTTGGATTTGAACAAAGTTTGTAAAATATGTCTAGTAGATCACAAAAATTTTGTTAAGAAAATTAATCTTATGATTTCAAAGAGCTCTAAGCTTACCCTTGCCAACCTTAAAGTTGGTCGGCCGTTCTAAGAGTTTTACTCTAGATTGAAGCCCATGAGCAATAAAATAAAGAATATGACTTAGTCCTTGTAGTTTTGTTTAGACAAAGTGATGAACTTTGGGTCCATTTCCTTAAGCTTGATGATGAGTTCAAACCTTAAGATTTCTCTTGAAGTCTAGGTGCTAAGAACTCTAAAGCTTGCCTTATGATACATAATGGGTTGAGGTTTATGTTCCTCTAAAAGTCTTGCAAGAGCTCTAGTTAAGATAAAAACAGTTGCATTCATGTTTAAATTTATGTCTTGCATCTCATGTTTATTTTGATGCTATCACTAATTTCACAAGAGTAAATGAATGAACTTGCATTACCATATTTAAATTCCCAAGCTTGCATTTCATGTTTATATTTCAAGTCATCACTTAATCCTTAAAGATAATAATGAAGTTACATCTCATATTTATTTTATGCTCTCACTTTACTTTCTAATGAAGAGTAAAATAATGTGCATAGCATGTTTAAGATTTTGTCATCACCTAAATACTCTAGAGCTCAAAGACTTGCCCTAAGTATCCTAAAAAGGAAACTCCAGTCAAAAAGATATGGATAAGTTTTGGTATGACTCAATAATGGTTTGATTTTGTAAAATGCATGAATAATTTCAAGAAAATGTTGGAAAACTGTTTTATGAGGTCTCAAGATGTTTAAATAGTTTGGAATGTGTCAAAAATCATGTTTTCTCAAATTTCGAGGTTCTGGTAATCGATTACCATCCATGTAATCGATTACCAGAAGGTTTTCCAAAGGACTTTTGGTTCTGGTAATCGATTACCAGAGGCGGTGTAATCGATTACCATGGCTTCTTCATGCCCAGAACCTTCTGAAAACCTGTAATCGATTACCTTATAAGTAATCGATTACCCTATGTTCTTTATTTTCCTAAACAAATTTAACCTAAGTAATCGATTACCATTGCATGTAATCGATTACCCGGATTTTAAACCCAGAATGAATTGAGCTCTGGTAATCGATTACTAGGAACATGTAATCGATTACCAGAACACCTTTTGTTTCCAAAAATATTCCAAGAGAAAACTAGTAACTTATATGCATTTCAACCCAAGAGATTATGTGATTTTATGGGTTCATGACTTCGGTTCTATGTTTGGCTACTATACAAATGCTGTTCTAAGGTGTTAAATGTGTAAAATTATGTTGAGTGAAGCAAAGATCGATTTAGAAAAGTTAGAAAAGAATAAGTAACTTAAAAAGGGATTAGAGATGAGAATTCTAGAACACCTTAATGCAAGAAATGCAAATCTATTCTAGCATGATTAATTCAAGGATATATGATTCATAATTAGTAAGACATATACAAGATCCCTTCATAAGCAATTAGGTGTTGATTTCTAAGTTTAAGATGATGATAAGAGATTTAAGTGGTTCATAACTTAGAGAACATGCCTAGGAATCCCTCATAATTGGTCTAGGAAGTAATTATGGAGCCTTAGGCGAAGATGAATCTTAAAAAGGGTCACGAATAGAGATTTTAGAGCCCTTAAGCATATGATATTTTCTGTCCTTTTATGATAAGTGCTGATTGGAATTTTGGTGAGTTCAAATCTTAGAGAAAAGTTTAAGTGTCAACCCCTTGAGGGTAATAATGATGTAAATACAAGTTTAAAACCCGTAAGGGTCAAAGCATAAGACACTATGAGATAGGTGGCCGAAGAGTATAATTATGATGATGAACCTCGTGCACACATATGATGATGTGATTATGTTAGTTCCTTGAGCATGAAACTTTATGTGCATAATTTGATTTGGTGATATGATGAAATGTTGTGTTTGAGATGCATAATGTTTCGAAATATGAATAAAATTGAGAAATATGCTCATGTGAACTAGAAAGTTATTGCAATGAGAAAGTTCCATGAAAATGATGCATGTGACTGAAATTATGTGGCATGACTCAAATTTGAGGAAATTCGGAGAGGAGCTGTTATGCCGAATTTCCGTCAAATTTGAGGGATATAAGAAAGTTTTTGAGAAAAATGATGTATATCGGTGATATGCCGAGACGTACTTCTCCTTCTAGGTGAGGAGGTAAACCGTGAGGGCATAGGCATTAGCCTGCCAAACGGACAAAGTCGTCTGGTCTTAACCAATGCGTTTCGAAGAAGGAAAAGTATATGATGTTTAAAGTGACACACCGAGACGTACTTCTCCGCTTCGGTGAGGAGAAGGTAAAACCGTGAGGGTATGGACATTAGCCTGCCAAAGCGGACAAAGTCGCTAGTCTTAACCAGTCGATGCGTTTCGAAGAAGGAAAAAGTCCCATGATGGGTGATCCTTAGGCCCCTTACCCGTACTCTGGGAGTCGGGATTATGATGATTATGATGAATATGATTATGTTTATGATTCGCTTATCAAGAGGATAAGTAAGAACTAGTGACGACTAGTTAAGGTATGAGCTCATAGCCTAGTTTAAGAGGTGCGGTTACTATTAGGATTGGTGTCACAAGTATGAGAAAAGAAAATGTTCAAGAGAAAAGTTATATGCCACTTATATGTTGTTTGTTATTTGTTTGATTTACCTAAAGTACTGCCATGCATCCATGAACTAATATGTTGCATACATCTATTAAGAATCATTATAAAAGGCATGAACCTTGGATAAATACCTTTGCGAAAACCTCATAATGAACCTATGCATGCTTAACCTTTTCATAATAAACCCAAGGTTCCTGGGACGTAAACGATGACACTAGGATAGAGGATTCCTCCTGAGATTCTTTAGCAAGAATTCTACCCCTCTCTCTGTTTCTTTCTGTTACGTCTTCAGACATTCGATGGCGTCGTTCGTGATTTTCATTGACCCGCCTACATGGGAGGTGCACTATGACCCCGAGCATCAGCCCTACCACTTCAAGGGTCATTGCGAGGTGCGCGTTTTGCATACGTGGACGCCGTTGCCTTTCCACCTCCAACTATCGCTTCACTCCGACCTCCCCTTTTGGTGATGACATGATTTTTGAGAGGACGCGCCCAGATGACGGAGAACCACTGTGCCGATGTAACACCCCAATTTTTATTAATTTTTACTGTCATTAAGAATTACCGAATTACCGTAGGTAAATATTATATAAAATTTGAGACCAAACAATCCTTAATAAAGGAATATAACGTTAGAAGAGAAGTTAGGAGCAATTTGTGCAAGTATTGCAAACCCAATTTTCTTACGTGTAAAATGACCAAAATGCCCTGAGGTTATTTTACTTAGAAAATGAGGATCGTAGGCCCCACCCATCCTCAAGGAGATGTTTTGATGTTAATAAGGGATTGTTTGTGTTATGTGTGTTAATAGAGGAGAAGAATCCTAATTTTGAGCTTCGCGCGAAATGACCAAAACGCCCTTGCGGCTGTTTTAACTCCAATTTGCGTGCCGAGAGCCCGAACCTCACTAAAATGTGTTAAAAGGTGTTTTTAAGCCATGATTAACCATTGGTTAAGCTCGAGTGGTCTCGGGCAATTTTTAAGTAAAATGACCGTTTTGCCCTTGTCTTGTAGTTTTACAAATTTTGAGATTTTTGATTCGTATACGAAACCTAAGCAATATTAGGCTCAAATTAAAGGTTATTAAATTCTAATTATTAATCTAGAGTCAAAATTATTTATTTAGATTGATTAGAACTTAAAATTGCTTAAAAATACTCAAATTGCTTACTAATTCACCTAAGCCCTTAATTATAAATTCTCTAATTTGCAAAGATACCTACCTACACCTACATAATACATGGAACACACAAATTTTATCCTCCTTGGGCTGTAATGCACGAAATTTTGGTCCATAATGCATCAGAAAATTTGTCAAAGAATGCACAAAAACCAAAGTATGAAAACAAGGAACCATGAAAACATGATTCCATGTTTTAAGCCACCAAACAAGATGATTTTTCCTTCCTTGTTTCCTCCTCAAATTTAGTCAGATTTTCCTCCTCCTCTTGTCCATACATGAGCTTGAATTCTTCTATAAATAGGCATGCTTAGAAGTCATTAGAGACTTGCTCAAAAATTTCACAACTTCAAGTTTTTCCTAAGCTCAAAAACTTTCTTTCTTTCTTCCCCATTGGCTGAAATTCTTTCTTCAACCTTTCAAGAATATTTTCTTTCATTTCACTCCAAGAAACCAAGTTCTCTTCCTTTCCTTCAAATCAGATTAGGTAGGGAGTTGTTTTTAAGTTTATTTCTATGTTTTGCTAAGTGTTGTTCTTGGTTCAAAATGATGATTTCATGGATTTTCTCTAGTTTTTCCATTTGGTTTTCTTCTTCCTTTTCTTTAACCAATTCGGCCATATGGCCTAGGTGGGACTAAGATGATGGCTTGATGATGAGGACCTTGAAGGTGGGTTGTGAATCCATCACAAGTTAGGCCTCTAAAGCTTGAAAGTTCCACTTGATGCAAAACTTTAAAGAATGATGTTTTTATGATGATTTTATGATCTTGAGTTTAGAATTTGAAAGATGTATTTCTCACTTTGTCTTGTTAAGATATATATATTGAATTTGTATTTCTATAAAGTCTTGAAGGAGCTCTAGTAAAGAAATCAAATGAACTTGCATCCATGTTTAAGTTTATGCCTTGCATAACCATGTTTACTTTCTATGTCATCACTAAATTCTCAAGAATGAATAAATGAACTTGCATATTCATGTTTAAATTTCCAAGCTTGCATTTCATGTTTATGTTTCAAGTTGTCACTTAATCTTCAAAGATAATAAAGAGGATGCATCTCATATTTATTTTATGCTCTTACTTTATTTTATAATGGCTAAAAGAATCAATGCATGACATGTTTATTTTATGTCATCACCTAAAGATCTTAGAGCTCAAAGACTTGCCCAAGTATCACAAGCAAAGTTGGAAAATGGTAGTATCCTAAGGATGCATATTTCCTAAGATTATTGGAGTCAAAGAATTTATTCTTTAAGAAGTCTTGAGTTGGAGCTTAATAAGAATTCTCTTCTCCCTTCACCGGTCCAGTGCGGACTCCGCGCTCCGGTTTCTTATTTTTCTTTTATTAAGATTCTCTTCTCCTTCCTGGTCCAGTGCGGACTACCGCGCTCAGTTTCTTGCATCATGTTTACAATTCCAAGTTATCACCTTATAAAGATAAGATTAAAATGAGGTTGCATAGCATGTTTATGATTCTAGTATCACCTAAATCCTTTTATCTTAAGTGATAATTTTAATCATGAACATTCTTTCAATATAAAAATTGACCTCATGATTAAGGTAGGCCTAAAGTAATTTTTAAATAGCTACTGAGTTGGTTCTATAATTTCTTTCAAGATTACCAAAAAGAATTAGTTTCTAAAAGAGTTTTAAGGCTTGAAATGATATTACGGTAAACATATCTTGCATGTACTTAAAATGAGATATTAAGCAATTATGTGAGGTTCATGATTCAGCCATTGATCTGAGTTAGTATTACTATGATTTGATATGTTTGAAGTTGTGATAATTATGAATAATTCTATTCATGTTAGAAGTGAAATTAGCTATATAAAGCAAGTAAAGCTTTAAATATGATTTACTGCCTATGTTGCCTCATATGGTTTAATAATGTTCTTAAGGCTTATGATTAATGGTAATGATGGTAATTAATCCCTTAGATGCATAATTAATTAGTTTGATAATTAAAGTTACCCGATTCTAGAGTTTTGGTTATTTAAGACAGCTTTTCGGTAAGGATTTATGATGATGCTTATTAAGTATTTGATTTCATTGAATGATTTCATGGCTTGCATGTTATAGTTGCTGTTGCAAACAATGAGAATGCTTATCCATGAAATAATGAAATATTCTTTGTTATTTAAAAATTTACCCTTGTTGCCTGGAAGAAAGTATATTACTGTAAAAGTGTAATTTGGAAAGGTTCTGCTAGGAAAGACTTGGTACTTAAGCGTGTCCATTTGTGACCCACCTCTCTTTCCTGAATCTCCAGGTGCATGAATACAGTTGGTATATATTATTCCAAAATAAGACTATAAATGAGAAAAGGTTATAATGATTATGAATTGAGAATTGGATTATGATATAACATGCAAAGACTCAAGGTGACTTAAACATATAAGAAAATGATCCTTTGGACCCATCAGACTATAGGTGGTGAAAAGGTGATTCTTGCCCCCTAGCCCGTTCTCTCAAAAGGGTAGAGTTGGGATTTTAACTTATCAAAAGGGATAAGTATATGCTATTGACGACTAGTAAGGTATGAGCTCATAACCTAGATTACTCCCAAAAGGGTGGAGTATAGGGTGGCCCAGGAAAATGATGATGAAAGTAACTTTAAGTCACCTAAGAAACTAAGTAAATGCATTATGTGAATATGATGTTCTGCTATGCATAGTATTTATGAGATGATGATGAGAAATATGATGTTGCTATGCATAGTATTATGAAATGATGATGAGGAATATGATGTGATTTTATGCATAACTATGTTATTATATATGAAAGGAAAAGTTCATTATAAACATGACATGCTAAGTTTATGATGCATTATAAGACGCATGATTAAAACTGATGAACCTCGGTAAAGTATATTTTCAAACTTAATAAATCAATCTTAGCATGCTCACTATTTCATAATAACCCCGAGGTTCCTGGGGACGATGATGATGACACAATGCATCATGAGGTGAGTACCCTCCTGAGATTCTTTTATAAGTTTCTCACTCCCTCTATTTTTCTTTCCATCTCGTCTTCAGAAACGAAGGAAGTGTTCGTGAATCACATTGAGGTTTTCGGTAGCTGAACTTGATCCTGCTAGTTTCACTCGTATATTTAGATATCTATCCCTATCCTTGGAGTGTTATTATTAGGTGCCATTAATAGATGTCCTTCCATCCATATATTATTTATGTTTTGTTAGATTGCCTACACCTAGTCTTATTCTGTTGGTAGGCAAACTATCTATGTGTTATGTAATTATGGATGTTATATGATGGAGCCAATATGATGTGTTTTTCATGCTATATCTGCACGTTATTCGCTTTATTTCGATTATTGTTCACGTTAGCGCGGCTCACATTTTCAATTATGTTTAAAAAAAAAATGGCTCGTAATTTCACTAAGTATTTTCAAAGCATGATTAAGGAACTGAAGCAAAGAGTAAAGTCTAGTAATTAATCAGATCCCCTAGGTGTATTGGGTTAATTATTAGGGTGTTACACCTGATCCTCAGCTGTGCATGATCATCAGGAGTTCGTATCCCTCATATACCGCTATGGGAGAGACCTATCCGAGGACTCACCTGCTGATCCGTATTGGAGGATTCCGCCCATGGTGTCTTATTGAGGGGTAGCGAGATCCAGTCTCCAGCCGAGCCCTGTGAGGCGTGTACATCAGCCCGAGAGCCCTCGCAGAGGTGGTCACGTCGTTCGCCGATCCGCATGCCCACGTCTCCTCTCCGATGGGCCACATGCGAGGAGCTTCGAGTTCGTAGGCTACATATCTCCGTTCGAGGATTCACGTCGTCCGTAGGTGTTGGAGGAGAGTCTTAGCTTGGGAGTATCTTTTGGGGTTATTCCATGTATTTGTCTTCATTTTTCTTATTTTATGTTATTGTCCTGCAACTCTCCACTAGTATGGGTAAGACTTTATATCTCTTTTATATTTCTGTTGTGATGTACTAAAACTATGTTATCTAATGTGATGAGGGATGATGTTATGTTGGATGTGTTCTTTAATGCTTATGTTCTGTATGTTTTATTCATTCTTCCGCTTCACGTTGTATATGTTACGCGCAAAGGCTCGCACTTTGTTTTATATGAATCATTTCAAAAAAAATTTTACCTGTATTTTCCGCTAAGTATTTTGTAAATGAATCTAAAGAGAAGTAATAACTAATAATTAGTCTTGATACGTCCTAGGCGTATTGGGGTTAAATATTAGGGTGTTACAACTATAACTAAGTATAACAAATACAATTTTCCACCGCTAAACTGCTTCCAATTTAGTCTTTCTTGTAGCGACTTCACTATTCTTCTGGATAACCTGGAGATAACACGAAAACATAAACACGTAAGGTGAGAATTATAAAATTCCCAGAATACATAACAAAATCCATGTCATCATCATCGTCCAGCCACTTTGGTTTACTAGAAAATATGAGCGTGCAATATGTATCAAAGGTTTATTTTAAAGTTCAAAATCTATTCTTCTAAAGTGGGTCTCTTTTATTATTCAATCACTTAATATACACATATCATACTACTCAACATCATATAAACCATATGCTAGATTTCAACTTAAACATATTGGTATTAATATCGATACTAAACTTCTTCACTTAGCACATAAGATAAAGGACTACTTAGAAGGCTTGCTACTTCGACTTGTCTTGGCCCTCGACTAATCTTGTCACGTCTAGGTGTAACACCCTAACTTTCACCTAATACGCTCAAGTCGCATTCGGCTAATTATTATCGATTACGTCTTCGTTTCAAAACTTGACTTGACTTTCTTTAAAATACAAGTCCTGAAAATACGACTAAATTTTTCTTTTTGAATTTAAGATTTAAAATGCGTGTAACACCCAGAAAATTATTTAAAAATTAATTTGAGCTTTGTTATTCGTAATTTCAAAAATCTAATAGTATAGTAATGATGAGGGTGGCCCAACGGACCTGGCAAAAAAAAAAAATTGGGCGGTGAATAGTAATCTTGTGGGCCCCACAGGCCTATGGACAGCCAAAACCCCAGTAGGGGACCAAGAAATGCCCGGACTGAAAATATAGAATTGAGGTTAGAAAATGTTAGAAAT
Organism: Dalbergia oliveri; assembly: GCA_030441495.1. Lineage (NCBI taxonomy): Eukaryota > Viridiplantae > Streptophyta > Magnoliopsida > Fabales > Fabaceae > Dalbergia > Dalbergia oliveri. Next base: position 31,971,837 of record JAMLFY010000004.1, on the reverse strand, counting down.
AAGAATTTTAGACTTGGAATTTATTTTTCAGAAAACATCTATTTTACGGATATGGTATTTTACCTTTTGGTTAAATTACGGTGTGTAGTTTCTTACATCTATGAAATTTATAGTGCAAATTAGACACATAATATGACAAGTGTGTGGCTTAAAATAGGCCACACCATTGCCCTTTTCTATGAGCCAATGAGGATGTTACAAAATTGCACAAGATTATCTTCAAGAAACACATTGCATAATTCATTAATGTATGCATTATCTTCAAATGAAAAAGAAAATAAATCAAAATTCATCATTTCTTCTTCCTTAAGTCTCCAGGAACTCCATTCAGCCATTCTTCCATCTTTTTCTTCTTCAAAAACATAAAAAACATACTAAGAACACTAACCCACAACATCAAACATCCATATGTTTTGTCACAAACACAAATTTACCTCTTGAAAACTTGAATCAATTCCTTATTACACAACCCTTATCTCACCATAGCATCAAGTTAGCTGTTATTTACAGTGTTGTAAGAGGATTAGAGAGAGGTTAGATCAAGAAATTGGTGGAGGATCCTTGAGCAAAGTTAAGAACAAGAGTTTAAGCTTCAAAGAGTCAAGTAGGGCTTTATTATCCACTTTTCTTTCAAAATTTACTTTGAAATTTTCGGATTGATTGAGCTTGGAATTTCTGGTTTTATTGGCTGATATTACATAAATATTGATGTATGAATTTTGGTGGGATGTTTGGATGATGATAGGAATCACTTTTGTCAAAAGGATTTTGAGTGATACTTGCTGGATTTTCGGGTTTCTTACAGGCAGTGTATAATCACGATTTTTCTGGGCATGTTGTAGTCATGGTCATGAGCTGAAAAAATTATATGTTCAAGTTAACATCTTGGGCTAGTCCCACAAATTTTCTTGAGCTCTAAATTTGATTCTAAATGTCTTTAAAAAATCGAAAACTGAAATGGTTTCTGTGCTGTCTGGATTAGTGGACCTGAAGCTGTGAATTTGTATAATTTTATTAACATAGCAAATGATTGAATTATCCTTTGAAATTTTTACAGGATATTTTTAACATCTCGAAGTATACCCATGATTTTTCTTTTAAACTAATTCAATCATTTGCTAGGGTTAAAAATTGTGAGAATCTAGTTCTGAACTGAGTATGAGGGTTTCTGACCACTAAAATTGTTGAATTTTATTATCATACTTAGAGAACTATTTTTACTCCAAAATTTTTATGGAGCCTTGTGGACATATTGAAGTATCTCAGGGAATTTTCATAGTCTTTAAATTGATTGTTTAATTTATGAGATAAATCGTGCTCTGTAAGTCCGAATTCTGCCAAATGCTGTCTTTGTACTGGAAATGAATTAAACTCTTGATTTAGAAGTCAAATGATCTTTGGTTTAAGTATGATGTACATGAATGCATGCTAGTGACATTAAAGATTGGTTTGTGAGAAATGAATGAGAATTTCTTGTGATTGGTTGTATATATGAGCTTTAAGCTTGCGTTGGTAAAAAGAATCGTGATAAATGAATGATGTATATATATCTATATTGGAAACATTATGACATTTAGAAACTATGCTAATGCATATGGTAGTGTGAGCTTGAGGATGATGTATGTACTAAGTAAAGAATGAAGTCCCCTTCAGTTCAAAAAGGGCACGCAAAGGTCCTCTTTAGTCTATAAAGGGCACGGGAAAGGTCCCCTGAATGTGTCCAGGGCACGGGACAAGTCCCTGAATATGTAAAGGGCACGGGAGAGGTCCCCTTTAGTCCAAAAAGGGCAAGAAAAAGTCCCCTTCGATGTACCGATGGCACGTAAAGTTGAAAATGAATTTTTATGATGTTGAGTAGTATGACATATGTATACTGAGTGATGGAGTAATTAAAATAAATCCACTTCGGAAGAATGACTTTTGAACTTTAAAATGAACCTTTGATATATGTTGCATGCTCACAATTTTACTAATAAACCGAAGTAGCTGGGATGATAACGATGGCATGAGTTTCATTATATGTTTCGGGGATGCCCTATTGAGAATTTTAGAATTCTCACCCCTATGTGTTTATTTCCGTGTCGTCTCCAGGTTAATTCCAGAGGACGGTGAAGCCTACAAGAAAGACTGAATTGGAATTTCTAGCTTATAGTGGAGACTCATATCTGTTGCTTTAGATATGTATATGTATCTAAATATAGTAAGGAACAGATGTGTACCAAAGCTCATAGAAGAGCTCCCTTTTGTACTTGACGTATACTAAATAAATATTTTGTTTCCTTGCTATATTTTGATAGAACCACGAGCTAGTCACTACATAATTCGACTCGATCACTCTTGCCATAGACAACTAAGAAAGGTCCGCTAAATTATAAGTAACAACTCCTAAGTATAATGTCATTACTTAAGGATGGTATTGCACTTGGGAGGATGTTACAAGCCGCGCATGCATAGAGACTGATTATTAAACGGAAAACATAACAACCAGATATACGTCATCATAACAACCATAGAATAATCATAACATAAATTATAGTAGTATATCATAATCATAACATAACAATGATGTCCTTATAAATATAAGCACATCTAGGGTTATCAATTACACTAAATAACTTTTAACTAATGCAAAACAAGGTATTAGCAAAGTTAGACTAGTCTTCATGCTTCCGCCCTCTGACCTGTCTCAGTGACGTGATTCCTACGCCCGCGCCTCAACGTAGATCACAAACAATCCGCATCATCCCGTCTGGTGGCGACACGGGAAAGAGGAAAGGGGTGAGAAACTTATTCAAGGTTCTCAGGAGAGCTTCCCACTCTAACACAAGTGTCATCGTCGTCGCCCAAGCCACTTCGGGTTTCGTTATAAAAGAGGTGTTCATACATAGGTTCAGTTTTAATTTCTCAAAGCTTATTATCCGAAGTGGGTTTCTTTTAGCATGAGTCTTGATGGTATGAATGCAACAGATATTTTATGTATGCATGGCAATACTTGAGCATGACAGTACACATAGATAACACATATCACTTAATCAAAGCATCAATGAAACATATGCATGTACGTCTTTTACTTTTTCATACTTGAACTTCGTGAGTTCCTTTCATAACTTTTCCATTTTTCCACCCTCATCATGGTCACCAAAATCCACCCAACACGGGCTTGGCGATTTATCATGGTCACCAAAACTCCTAATCACCTATCGCCTAGGAATGAGCTCATCCTAACTAGCCATCGCTAGATTCATATGGGGTAAAAAGGGGGAATCATATTTCTTTCTTGGATCACCCAGTACAACCCTTAACTCGGGAAGTCATAATGGGATCATTTCCACATTATCATATCTTTTATGGATGCAACATGAGCATACAACCTTAGAACCTCATATAACATATCCTTCATTCACATTTCATATTCTCATGCATTTTAAACGTGACATACCACATCATCACATCATCATGCCACATAACATTTCATACTTAAGATATTAACATAGTCACATCATTAAGAATATGCTCACTCACCCTCCTACTCACATCACACCTCCTATCTTATGGTGTCTTATGCTTCAGCCCTTCAGGTCTTAAACTTATGTTCCAACTATCCTAATACCCATATTACATCTTTATTACACCTAAGAGATCATTACATATATTTCTCACTAAGATTTAGGCTTACTAAAATTCCATACAGCATTATGCATTTTGGGCAGAAAATTATCTTATGATTACGGGTTTCTTGAATTTTCGTTTTAGACCCTTTTTAAGATCCGTCTTCACCTACGGTTCTATAATTAACTCCTAAACCAATTATGAGGGATTCCTACACATGGTTACTAATTATAAACCACTTTCCTTAGTTTCAAACATGCTGGAATAGAATTATGTTTTGCCATGTCTAAGTGTGCTAGAATTCCTATTTTAAGTCCTTATCATCACCTTAAGCTTAGAAATTAATACCTAATCATTTATGAAGGGATTTTACTCATGTCTTACTGATTATGAACCATTTATCCTTGAATTAATCATGCTGGAATAGATTTGCATTTTTATGCATTAAAGCGTTCTAGAATTCTCATTTTTAATCCTTTCAAGTTACTTATTCTTTTCTAACTTCTCTAAATCGATCCTTGCTACACTCAAACATAATTTTACACATTTTAACACCTTAGAACAGCATTTATACAGTAGCCAATCATGAAGGGCAGAACCAAAATCATAAGCCCATAAAATCACATAATCTCATGAATTAAAATGCATACAAGTTGCTAGTTTTCTCTTGGAATAATTCTAGGGATTCAAAACTCTTTTAGAACTCAAATCCTTACATTAAAATCATGTAATTATGCATGAGGTCAGTAGCTAAATTAACTTGTTCATAAAATAGATTTAAAGTATATAATTTTATGCATAAGGTTGCTTAGGTGCTCCTAAGCTTGGAAAAATTACAAAACATAAACTATGGACACTTGTGATTAGAGGAACTCATACTAAGTTCATCATCATCACCACAAGGCCGAATTGGCTTCTTAAGAATGCCAACATTTTCTAAAAACCTTACATAGGATACTTGGGCAAGTGTTTGAGCTCTAGATCATTAAGGTGTTGACATAAACTTAAACATGCTATGCACCTCATTTTATTCTTCCTTAGAAAATAAAGTGAACACATGAAGTAAACATGAGATGCACCTTTTTATTATCTTTGGAGTTTAAGTGATGGCATAGAATATAAACATGCTAGGCAAGAAAGTAAACATGAGATGCAAGGTTCAATTCTTCATTTTAGTGCTCTAAGCCCCTTGAGGTACTTACCCAAATCAACAATCAACTTTAAGGTTGAAATAGGTAGGCTTTGAGATTTATTAAGTGAGGATGCACATTCTTGTTTTAATCTTTAAGTTGTTTAGTGATGACTTGAAAATAAACATGCTATGCAAAGCATTAAAGTAAACATGAATGCATCTTATTTTAGATCTTAGCTAGAGCTCTTTGCAAGACTTTAAAGGAACAAAAACCTCAACCCATTATGTATCATAAGGCAAGCTTTAGAGTTCTTAGCACCTAGACTTCAAGGAAGTCTTAAGGTTTGAACTTCATCATCAAGCTTAAGAAAATAGACACAAAGTTCAACACTTTGTCTAAACAAAATTACAAGAACTAAGTCATATTCTTTATTTTATTGCTCATGGGCTTCAATCTAGAGTAAAACTCTTAGAACGGCCGACCAACTTTAAGGTTGGCAAGGGTAAGCTTAGAGCTCTTGGAAATCATGTGATTAATTTTCTTTAACAAAACTTTTGTGATCTACTTTACATTTTTAGCAAACTTTGTTCAAACCAAGGAAAGGAAACTGAAATCATTTAAGAAAAAAAGGAAAAGGAACCAAAATGGAACTAAAAAAAGAAAGAAACACAAGTATGTATGGTCCAAGACCAAGTTGTTTCAAGCTTTAGAGGTTTCTCACATGACAACAACAAGTCATTATCTTGAAACCTCATCATCAAGCTCATGTTATTTTCATAAAATGGCCTCTTGGCCGAAAATGAAAAGGAAAGAAAGAAAGGAGTTTGAACCAAAGAAAACTAGAACTTTCTTTAAGGAAAACAAGCAAAACTTGAAAACAAAACCCCTACCTAAGGAAGTCTTGAAAGAAATGAGAAGAAGCTTGTATTCTTGAAGGAATGAGAAGACAAAATCTCCTCTTGATGGAAGTGATGATTTCGGCCAAGAAGGAAAACCAAGGAAGATGATTTTTCCTTGAGAAAGCAAGCTTGGAAATGGAAAGATTAAGTGTTTGAGAGGTGGTTTGAGGTGAGGGAGTGGTGGTTCAAGGTTGTTTATGGTGGTTTGTGGTGGTGGAAAGGTTTCTTTGATGGTGGAGGAAAAGGAACAAGATGAAGAGAAAGTTAGAAGAAAAGAGAGAATGCAACAAAGCTTAAACTTGGCAAATGATCTAAAGTGTAACCAAGTTCTCTAAGGCTTGGTATTTATAGAAAAATGAAACTTTGTGGCTGATTTGGGGAGGAAGAGGGCTGATGGTTTTCATGCCAAAGGGGGAGGAAAATATCTTCAAAAACTTGTCATTCAAAGGCATGGTTGAAAGCATGGCCAGGTATGGTTCAAAGCATGGCTTGAGGTATGGTCTTTGAGTGAAACAAAATCAACATGTGACACAAATGGAGAGCATGAATTCGGCCAACATTTCAGCCAAGGGGGGAAGGATGATTTGCTCATGTAATTGTGGTTTAAGGATGTGTTTAGGTGTTTCTTTGATTAAGGTTTTGATTAGGAGTTGTAAGAAAGTGTTTAGGTAAGGTAATTGGCTAATTAAGATTGTCAAGACTTGATTAGGAGAGTGATCTTACTAGATTAACAATTTAAAATCATTCTTTTGGTCAAATGAGGTATGGGCACAATTCCTTAATTTAAGGAATTGGAGAGAGAAACACTATTCAAGATTCCATGACTAGGAATCTTGAATTAAAGAATGCAATTAGAGTTTATCTAAGCAATCTTAGGTTCTAATTAACCTTAATAAATTATTTTGACTCTAGATTAATTATCGAAATAAATTAATCTTCGATTAGAGCCTAATATTGCTTAGGTTTGCTTAATTGCGTCATTAGGCTCACTGTACCTGTTCTAGGGCAAAATGGTAATTTCACACTAAAACTGCCCGGGACCTTCCGGACCCAACTAAACATCAAAAACCACTTACAAAATATCATTTAAAATCTTTTGGTAAAGTCGGGGCTCACCGGCACGTAAAACGATGACAAACAGCCACGGGGCGTTTTGGTAATTTCACGCGTCGGAACTCAAAAATGAGATTCTTCTCTCTATTACCACACACAACACATATAATCCCTTATTAACATCAAAACATCCCCTTGAAGATGGGGACTGGGTCTTCATTTTCCAGTAGAATGAGCTCAAGGGCATTTCGGTCATTTGTACACGGGAAAATGAGGCGTTACACTAGGCATTACGTATTATCCCCAGCATGGCAATAATGGGTAATAGGCTACTTTTAGGACTGAGTTCATTTCTATACATGATAATTGGAGTTACTTTCCCTAATTCTACACAGACCTATTGCTAGCCAAGTGTACTTCCCAACTCAATTCAAGGTAGTCAGGTTTACTTTTCCTAACAGACAGATTTACTTTCTCCATTCAAGACATATAGTCTCATGCTTTTCTTGGTAGTCAGGTTTACTTTCCTGATAAACTAGATTTACTTTCTCCAGCCTAGAAATACAATCTTATACTTTTCTTTCGCATATACACAATTGTAAGAAGTATTCATATCTATATGTGCCTAATCTCATCAATAAGTTCACATACCAACTTATTCATATTCATGTACTCATGTCATATTAGTACCAAATGCCATTATCTCATCAATTCCAAGCATTGTTTTATTTCCAACACAATGACAGATTTCACACCTTTGTAGCACAAATTAAGTTGCACATCAAACAATCAATTCAAAAGTTATAAAAATTCTCCAAGACACTTCAATGTGTCCACAAGGTCCTATACAAATTTGGTGGTCAGAGACCACCTAATGTAGCTCAAAGTCAGAATTCCATAATTTTTAACCCTAGGAAATGATTGAATCAATTTAGTATAAAAATCACGGTTGAACTTCAAGATGTTTCCAACATTTTGTAAAAAATTCAAAGGAAAAATTAATGATTTGCTATTGTAACAAAATTAACAAAATTCAGCTTCTATTCTAACAATTCAAGCAGCACATGTATCATTTTGGTTCATGATTTGTTTCAAGTAGTAAAAGTCTTTGACATGACCCAAGAAAAATCATGGAGTTGCCGTAGGATGTTGGCTTTAACATATAATTTTTTTAGCTCATAAAAATGCCTAAAATTACACCAGAAAATTCGTGACTACCCTTGCCTAGGAGAAATCCAAAATCCAGTAGCATAGTCCAAAATTCCTTTTGATAAAAATGATTTATAACTTCATCCAAATACTCCACCAAAATTAATACATCAATATCCATATATTATCAACCAATACAACTAAAATTTCAAATTAAATCAGTGGTTAAAATAGAAAAAACAAATTTGAAGTAAAAGAGGTTCAAAATTCACACTCTTTGGAGCTTTAGAGATCTTGGCTCCAAAGGATGCTCCAAGAATAATTTTTCTCACTTCAAACCTTCCAAACAACACCTAATCCCTCCTTAAATAGTAAAGGATGATCTCTCAAGGTGGAAAAGGGTGATGGATTCAAATTCTAATTGGTAATTTTTGTAGATGGTGATGAGTAGAACAAGTTTTGTAAAGAAGATTTGTGATTTTATCAAGATTTGGCTATGATTTTGGGAGCTTGAAGTTTGTTAATGGTGGCTTGGAAATAAAAAAATGGAGGTTGTATTCATGGGAGACTTGGTTGAGAATGAAGAGGTTGGAGTGATAAGGTTGGTTGACTTATTTATCTCAAAGTAAACCTTAGATATTATGTAATATAAATGCTTAATTCTTTCAAAAAGGAAATATGATGGATGGCTTGGATTTAATCTTGTAAATCAAGATTAAATCTTAGCCTTACACATGGCTAATAAGGATAACTTTATCCAATTGTAAAGATTTGACTATCTTTCGATGTTAAAAATTGTACATTGAAATTTTACCAATCGGGTAAAATCCAATACCGGGTAATCAAACATTGCTCAAAAATTAATTCTATGTATAAAATCCTCATTTCTAACTATTTCTAACCTTAACCTTCTCTTTTCAGTCCGGGAATTTCATGATCTTGATTTGGATTTCGGCTATAAGGATGAGCCATAGCCTGCAACATTACTATTCATGCTCGACCGAAAAATTTTTTAACACATCCATTGTGCCATCCTCATCATTGCTAAAACTCAAATTTTTAAAATTCCGACTCATAAAGCTCAAATTAATTTTTTAAATAATATTTAGGGTGTTATACTAGTAGTGCTCTATCTTTGAAAAAGACATAGTTTTTGAACTTATCAAATAAATTTGGATAAGTGAAATCTACAATACTCCTTAGAGGTGAAAGTGATTCTAAAATTAAGATTCTCCTGGAATTTCAACTTCTACAATTCCGTCATGGTCAATTCCTAGCTTTCCATCTCCAATTTAAACTATCCAGTCAACAAACAATCTCAATTCTAGATCTAGAGGAAGAACTTGTTGCTTGTAACCTCATATTTTTTTGTCATTTTAAGAACCTTGCAATGCGGCCACAAATTTGATGAGTTTATGGTGGCATTTACAATTTCTTCTCTTGAAGCTTGTGGAGTAACTGGAAGTATCTTCCGAAAGTCTCTTTCAAGGAAAGTTTTCCACAAAATGGTTCATCTTTAGACTTATTATTTGTGAACCTCAAAATATCTCTCATTGTATGATCCAAAGCCTTAAAAGCAAATCTATTTACCATGCATGCTTCGTCCCATATAATGAGACTTGCTTGTTGAAGTAGTTCTGCTTTAGGACTTTCTTGCTTGATAGTACATGTTGACAACTTAGTAAGTGTCAATGGAATTAAAAATCTAGAATGAGTTGTCCTTCCCCAGGTAAAGGCAATGAAGCAATGCCACTGGATGCAACATTTCAAACAATTTTGCCATTGGATCTGACAGCCAATAATGTTCTCCAAATGAATGTTTTTATGGTTCCTCCATAACCATATACAAAATAAAAACCTCCTTTGTTAGAGGTTATTAAGTCCATTATACTATCATAAATTATCCTCTGATCTTCGTTCATTGAAGATAAGTAGCCTTCAAGATCAATAGACAATTGCTCTCTCATAGTTTAGCTCTCCAACTAAAAGATGGTTTTGAAATTGATTGAGTGGAGAATCATTTGGGTATGACATGGACTGGAAGTCTTTCAGACTTTCCATTTGAATTAAGTAACTTCTAAATTTCAATCAAACATAAATTTTTCAACTGAACTTACGATAGAAAGATCTAGGACAAGCAAAAGGTTTTTTAATGACAATATGAAACTCTCAACTTATTATACAAAAATGCAATATTTGTCTTTAAAATTTGGAGGTATAATATTAAAATAGTGAAAAAAAGTTAAATGATAATTTAAAGCATACCTTGATTCCATAATATTTGTCTTCGGTCATGTAAGATTCCTTTTGCTAAAAGTTCCCAAACATGCTCCCATACAAATTGCGATCTACTCATTGTGTTTGTCACTAATAATATAACAAAGAGTTTCCTTAGTTGATTTCCAATGCTAACTCTAGCTTCTTTTATACCTTCAATAAATTCATTGTTCAAGAAATATATTACAAAATATCAAAAATAACTCTAAGGACCATAAATATAATACTAATAATAAATTACTGAAAAAAAGAAAGCTAAAGTGAAAAATAACCAATAAAAATAGTAAAAGAATTATTATACCTTCAATGAATTCAGTGTCATCCACTAATAATCCCAACACATGACATGCTTCTTTGAAAGATTGGTGTACTAAATTACCTACTTTCCTTAAACTTTGGTAATTTGTACATCCTCTCTGAACAGTTAATAGTAACCTCAAGTAGTACAACTCACTGGTTCTAGGAGCTATGTATTAAAGCCTACCTATTGAATATCCCTGCTTCCTAGGGAACCATTCTTGCCTTGCTTGGTTGTAACGAAATGGCTTAGAAACTCAGCATAATTAAATCTCTTCCTTCTGGTAAGAAATGTTTGAAACCATCCAAGCCTCAAACATTGTCTTTTTTTCCCTTATTCTTTTGAACAATATTGTTAATTTGATTGCTGTCTCTAAAAACAACAAATTGTATATGGAAGACGAAAGCTTAATCTATGAACAGGAGGTCACCTATGATGTATATCAAATGTGAGAATTCTCCATACAACTTCACATGTAGAAAGATAGCGACAATCATAGTAATCTTTTATCTCATCAACCACCCCATATTAATAGGATCTCCTATTGGTTGTGTCACTGCAACTATAAATCTATTTGGTCCTTTATTGACATACTTGAAAAGATACTTAATCGAATTTGACTTGTTACAATATTCAATGTTGATATGAGCTTGATACTTCATCAGTAATTTTCGATTGTAAGGAACAACAAATCTCTTGTCCAAGACAATTAATGTCCTTTCTTATAGTGGTTACTCCCGTATTTCTTCTTTTATATATAGGATAACTATCTTCATCAAATGATGTGATTTCTGCAAACTTCTTTGGAAAAAATTTTGAGCATTTTCTTTCAATCATACATGGTGATTTTGGATCAGCCATGTTGAAAGGACCATGCATTATTAATTTAGTAACAGCCTCAAATAGTCTGGATATTTTCCTTTGTCTAGTAGCTCGCAGATATCACACGATCAATAGATTCAGGTGTTTGTAGTTTATCATCTAGGTGCAACCATACTAGAATATGCATATGAGGCAACCCTCTCTTTTGAAACTCAATTGTATACATACTAGAACATAACAAAAATCCACTTGTCTTAATATAAACTATTGATGGAAATAATATTTATGTTTTATTATAACATTTTAAAAGTTGAAAATGACTTACAAATAATGACCAACATTATTACCTGTTATAACTTTCCAAAATATACATCCTTTTTTTAGGTCAATTAATATTTGATCTAACTTCATTTGGAAGACTCTGGAGGCAATATCAGGTTGATCTTCTGCTTTAATATCCTGTCTCTAACAAATTTTGTTATTTCTACCCATTGAGGATTGCAAGTAACTAACAAATAAATCAGGATATCCATACCTCTTACAAATAACCATCGCATCTTGACAATTGTTAAACATGTACCTTATCCCCAGTAAAAGAGGAGGGTAGAATAATGCATATTGCTAAGCTCGCTAAGATTTCACCTCTTGTAACGCCTCATCTAAGCCACTCAAAATGTTAGACCTAATCACATTTGGATTTCATCTCACTCACTGGATTCTTTGTGCTTCAATCATTGTAGGCGTCAACCAAGAATTGTTGGAATAATCTTCGAGATGTAAGATATTTCCATGCTCTATTTGTCTCTTGTATCCTGAATGCAATAAAATTCCTCAATCTTACTCTAACTCTTTTGAAACTATTATTGTTCATGATAGAATCTCTTAAAGGGATGTTCTCTTGGTATCTGTTTTCTCCAAATGGAAATAATAGTGGCTATTGAAGAGGGATGAAAGCAGTGTGAGTCTTATGAGTTCTTTGCAAATGACTATCATCTTTTCTAACAATGATATCCCTCCCTTGATCAGAAGCATAAAAAATCCCTAACTATTAGAGTAGCAACTTCGTTAGATAGGATGTTATAATTTCTTGCATCTTGAGATCTACTTCAAACAACCTCAAACAAATATTGGAAGTAGGTTCGTGATTTATAAAATCTCATACCCTTCTAAAATTTTTTGCCAAAATGTTGTGTTGATCAATCATGTCCCTTAAATCCTTTACTAAAGTCATGCCCAAATTTGAAGTTTGTCATCCATTCCTGAAAATAAATAACAATTTAATTAAATATGCTTTGTAGAAGTATAATGTATGAATTCATTTTTCAAAGAAGTTAATAGTTAAGGAAAAGATTAAATATGTAAATAAAAGTGTACCTAAAATGAGTCATTCTATTGGATATCTCATTCTAAGTATCATATATATAAAGCCTGAAAATTTGGGTAGATGACCTTCAACTAGAACAAAGAGCCTATTTTGTGAAAATTATATCCATGTAGAATAAACTGGAAGTGCTTGACCATTGTTCAAAGAGGTTTCAACCTTGCCACCAATAGAAGTGAATGAAAACATACTATTGTATTATCTAATATTTTCAAAAAAATGAGCACTTATCCTATCAATGCCATTTAGCAAATTAAACAATAAATCAGGGGGTCTTTGCAAAAATAGGAGCTAGATTTTTCCTTTTATACAACAAATTGAAAATTGTGGATCGGTAGAGCTTCTGGACTTTTCTAATCTTTCCTCGTACCATATAGAAGCATAACAAAATTCATACTATAATGAAAAGTCTCCAAAATCCAAGCATTCTATCAAAAAGAACACTTTTATGGTTAATACTTTCAATATAACTACTTGATATATAATACAAAAACTTTAGAAATTATTTCAAGTTACCTTCATTCTAGATTGTTTGAATAGAGGATTGTATAAAAACTCTGCCATGTTTTCATCGATAGATGGGTCAGATAGAGTCGCATATATTCATATCAAAGAGGAAATAACTAATAAATTAGACTTCATGTAAGATATAACATTCATAATTTTTTTTACATACTATTGGAAGGGAAAGAATATAAACAAAAATTAGATTCCTACCTTCAAGCTCAAACCTGACATGTGATATAATAAATGAAATAATAGACCTTCACTGAACCTTGTGCTTTCTAACGTTCACTGAACCTAAAGAAGAGTCAATGTTTGGCCTCTTTGAAGAACTTGCAACTACAATGGGCATTTGTAAAGTGACATTTTTGCTAGTACAAATCTAAATTTAAATACATTAAGTTTTTAGGTAAAAAGGTAATCTAAATGTCGATATTACTAAAAGTATAAAATTTTAGTTGTCATCCCTATTCTCAATTAACTTCCATTTTTAAATGTGTATGTGAATTAAGGAGATAATTGAAGAAATCTTAAAGGTAGCTAAAAAAGTTTAGATGAATGAAAATAAAATATTCCTAATAAAATAGTTATTTCCACTTACCATATCTCTTCTACTCCTTTGTTTTCTCTTTTCCATTATCATCTCACTATTAATTTGATAATGGGGAGAAAGCAAAAGTAATACAATATAAAATTCCTAAATGGCATGGGTTTAATACTCTTATGGTAGCACAATAATATAAAACAATATTGTGTATGATTTTAAGAATAGATAAGTAAATAAATAATTGAACATTTAAAAACTAAATCCATTAGTTCAGTATTAAGTGCATTCATTTAAAAATAAAATAAAAATAAGTTAAAAATGGAAAAAATAATTTAAATGCATTCAGTTCATTATATTACTAGAGTATAAATGCATAATCGGTTATGTGATTCATAATAGATGGATTTAAACCAAATTTAAATTATTTTCTTTATATAGAAAATCAAAAAATCAAATTAGATATAATTTAGATTTAAATTAAATTATATATACAATATAATATATAACATACAAAATTACACATAGAAGAAATAAAAGCAAACTAACTAAATTGATAACCAAACAAAACTATAATATATATATATATATATATATATATATATATATATATATATATATATATATATATATATATCTCTAGAAAGTATTAAAATTTAAAATTAAAAGTACTATCCATGAGAATCTCAAAAAAGCCTTTATTTAGATTTTTTAAATTCAAATTGTGATACTTAATAAATGGATATGTATGACATTTATATAATAAGATACTAACAGAGCATCTACTTTCTTTTTCTAAATATGATCATCACTAAAAGTTTGAATTAATTTTTCAACTCAAACAAATACCACTTGTTAAATTTGATAATGGGCTTCTTGAATTTAACGATTCCATTGGCATGGATGTGCTCGATTTTGGCATCAAATCTTTTTTTGTAACACCCTAATATTTAACCTAACACGCCTAGGACGTATTAAGATTAATTATTAGTTATTACTTCTTTTTAAATTCGTTTGTAAAATTACTTTAGCAGAAAATATAGGTAATTTTTTTTTGGTTGAAAACCTAAATAAAACTAGAGCCATGAGCGCACTACCATGAGCGAATCGTAAAACATCCAAGAGCTTAAACATACAACATAAAAGCAATAGAACACATTTATCCATAAAAGCAAATATCATAGCATTAGATATCATAGTTGAACACATGTTCTTGAATACACGAACTAAAATAAAGACTAAATAAAGTCATACCCATATAAAGTAGGCAGAGTTTGCAATACATAGAATAAGAAAATACATAAATAGAAAGTAAACATAAACAAAAAGTCAGGAAGCCTCAAAAGGTCAAACCCCAGCTATAGCTACCCCTCCCTTGAAACCTATTGGTGATGCTGATCCCTAGTGATGGGGAAATGTGTCCCACGAACTGGTCGAGCTCCTCGGCCGTGGCCCAGCGAAGACGGGGCGTGGGCATGTGAAGCGGGGGAAGAACATGGCCTCCTCGGCTAGGGCACTTCTCGAGCTGTCGGACTCGCCTTGCAAGCCTCGGCCAGGTGACAGTGTCCTCGCTGCCCCTACCCACGTCCATGGGTACCGAGGAGCGGACCCCAGTAGATGTAGGCAAGGGAGTCCTAGACAAGTCGACCCCGTGCGCGGTATGAGCGGACGTACTCCAGGTAATCTCTGACCGCTGAGGATGGGCAGGCATGCCGAGTTTACTCGTCGTAGGTCGGTCCTCTCAAAGATCATGTCATTGCCATAGAGAGGTAGGAGTGAAGCGAAAGCTAGAAACTGGATGTGCGACGGGCGTCCATGTACGCAAAAATACGGACAGCACATCGACCCTCGAAATAATATGCTGATGCTCGGGTCATAGTGCACCTCCCAAATCGCGTGTGTCAATGAAGACCACGAACGACGCCATCAAGATCTGAAGGCGTAACAAAAAGAGAAAGAGGGGGTGAGAATCTTGCTAAAGAATCTCATAAGGAACCTCCTATCCTAATGTCATTGTTTACGTCTGGGGAACCTTGGGTTTATTATGAAAAGGTTTAGCATGCAACAGTCTATTATGAGGTTTTATAAAAGTAATTATCCAAGGTTCGTGTCTTTTAGGATGAATCTTAATACATATATGCAGCATAGTAAAATATGAATGCATGGCAATACCTTATACATGTAAACAATTGAAACATGACATCAATAATTTATCATCATATAAGTGGCATGTAACTTCTCATGAAAACCTTTCTCTTTCATAAGTATGGAACTTTTCATCCTTTTTTTTTCTCAAACTTGTGACATAAAGGTATCAAGCCTAGAATCATCGCCACCCTAAACTAGGCTATGAGCTCATACCTCAATTAGTCGTCACTAGTTCTTACTTATTTTCTTGATAAGCGTAACATAATCACAATAATCCTGACTCCTAGAGTAGGTAGGGGCCTAAGGATCACCTATCATGGAACTTTTTCCTTCCTTGAAACGCATCAACTTGGTTAAGACCAATGACTTTGTCCGCTTTGGTAGGCTAATGTCTATGCCCTCACGGTTTTACCTTCTCCTCACCATAGTAGGAGAAGTACGTCTGTTACGAATGCATCAACTGGTTAAGACCAAGTGACTTTGTCCGCTTATGGATCCTCGACCATACCCTCCAGGTTTACTTTCTCCTCACGTCAGGAGAAATGTGTCTCGGCATATCACTTTTAAAATCTTACTTTTAAAAACTTCTTTAAGTCTCTAAAATTTGACGAAAATTCGACAACACAACGGCTATACACTGAATTTCCTCAAATTTGAGTCATGCCACAAAACTCATCAAACACATATTTTCTCATACAATATCTCAATTAAGCAAACCTTTCAAAGTCATATAAACATATTCCTCCACTTTATCATCATCTTATATCCTTATGTATCTCAATCAGCATCACAACAATCACGTCATAAATTCACACATTCTCATACACATAACATGAATACTATCACATGCTCTCAACATAACATAAATATATGTTCACTTGATCACTTACTTACGTTATGTCTCCTATCCTACAGTCTCTTATGCTTTGGCTCTTACAGGTCTTAAAACTTGTGTTCTAGTTATCCTAATACCCATTAATCTTTAATGCACCTAAAGGATCATTACTTGTAATTCTTTCCAATATTTATGCTCACTAACTCTTCCAAACAGCATTGCATAAATTAGCAGGATAGTTATAATTTGATTACGGGGTTCTAGATTCTACGTCTTTGACCCTTTCTAAGTTCTGTCTTTGCCTAAGGCTCTATATTCAATTCCTAAACCAATTATTAGGGATTCCTACACATATCCACTAATTATAAACCATTTTCCTTGAGCTCAATTATGCTGAAACAGAATTTACACTTTTTGTGTCTAAGTGTTCTAGAATTCTCATTTTAAATCCTTTATAGTTACTTATTCTTTCCTAACTTCCCTAAATCGGTCCTTGCTTCACTCAAACACAATTTTACACATTTTAACTCCATAAAACAGAATTAATATAGTGGCCAAAGGAACAAGGCAAAAACCGAAATGCATTTCACACATAATCACATAAATTCATGTTTTAAGTACATACAAGTTGCTAGTTTTCTCTTGGAATAATTTTAGGAACTCAACACTCTTTTAGAAACTAATTTATCTCATTAAAATCATGTAAACATGGGTAAGGGTAGTAGCTAATTTATTTTGCCCATAAAATGGATTTAAAACATAGAATCGTGTTCATAATGCTTTCTATGTTCACCTAAGCTTAGAAAAATTTCAAGACATAGGCTATTGGCACTTATGATTAGATGAACTCATATCAAGTCCATCATCATCATCACAAGGCCGAAATGGCATTCATGGAATGCTTCCATTTTCTAAAACTTTACTTGTGATACTTGGGCAAGTCTTTGAGCTCTAGAGTATTTAGGTGATGACATAAACATAAATATGCTATGCACTTTATTTTACTCTTCATTATAAAGTAAAGTGAGAACGTAAAATAAATATGAGATGCAACCTCATTATTATCTTTAAAGATTAAGTGATGACTTGAAATATAAACATAAAGAGCAAGCTTGGAAATTTAAACATGAAATGCAAGTTCATTTATTTATTCTTGAGAACTTAGTGATGGCATTAAAAGTAAACATGATATACAAGGCATAAACTTAAACATGAATGCAAACTTATTTTATCTTAACTAGAGCTCACGCAAGACTTTAGAGGAACATTAATAGCCTTAACCCAACATGTATCTTAACAATATAAAGTGAGCTTTAGAGTTCTTAGCACCAAGTCTTCAAAGAAGTCTTTGTTTGAACTTCATCATCAAGCTCAGGAAAATGGACCAAGAGATAAATATCAACACTTATCAAGGAAAACATAAAAAGAACTACTCATATTCTTCATTTTATTGCTCATGGGCTTCAATCTAGAGTAAACTCTAGAACAACGACTAACTTTAAGGTTGGTAAGGGTAAGCTTAGAGCTCTTTGAAAACATATGATTAATTTTCTTAAACAAAACCTTTAGTGAGCTATTTAACATTTTTATCAAACTTTGTACAACTAAAGGAATAAAAATTGAAATCATAGAGGAGAAAGGATATGAGAACCGAAATCTTGAGTAAAGAAAAGAAAAGGAAACTGAAATCATATATGGTCTAAGACCAAGTTATCAAGCTTTAGAGGTTTCTCACATGGCATCACAAGCCATTATCTTGAAACCTCATCATCAAGTCAAAGTCTTTCTCATCTCAAGGCTCTAAGGCCGAAATAAAGAGGAAAAGGAAGAGCTTTGAAAACCAAGAGAAAACTAGAACTTTTCTTAAAGAAAGCAAACAAAACTTTGAAAATAAACCCCTACCAAATGAAGTCTTGGATAAGATGAAAGAAAGCTTGAGTTTTTGACGAAGTGAGAAGACAAAATCTTCTTTTTGATAGTGATGATGATTCGTGTCACGCCTCGATTTTTACTATCGTTAGAAATTACGAATTACCTAGGTAATTCTTACATAAAATTTGAGACCAAACAATCCTCAATAAAGGAATATAACATTAGAAGAAAGGTTAGGAGCAATTCGTGCAAGAGTTGCAAACCCCAATTTCTGTACGTGTAAAATGACCAAAATGCCCTGAGGTTATTTTACTCAGAAAATGAGGATCGTGGGCCCCACCCGTCCTCAAGGGGATGTTTTGATGATAATAAGGGATTGTTTGTGTTATGTGTGTTAATAGAGGAGAAGAATCCTAATTTTGAGCTTCGACGCGTGAAATGACCAAAACGCCCATGGTTTTTAACTCAAATTTGCCAACTAACCCGAACCTCACTAAAATGTTTTAAAACATGTTTTTAAGCTATGATTAACCATTAGTTAAGCTCGGGTGGTCTCGGTTAATTTTTAAGTAAAATTACCATTTTGTCCCTCTTTGTGCAGTTTTGCGAATTTTGAGATTTTTGATTTGTATAGCGAAACCTAAGCAATATTAGGCTCAAATTAAAGGTTATTAGATTCTAATTATTAATCTAGAGTCAAAATTATTTATTTAGATTGATTAGAACTTAAAATTGCTTAAAAACACTCAAATTGCTTACTAATTCACCTAAGCCCTTAATTGTAAATTCTCTAATTTGCAAAGATACCTACCTACACCTACATAATACATGGAACACACAAATTTTATCCTCCTTGGGCTATAATGCATGAAATTATATGGCCTAATATGCATCAGAAAATTTGTCAAACTTGGCACAAAACTCAAGGTATGAAAACAAGGAATCATGTTTCATGATTCCATGTTTTAAGCCACCAAACAAGATGATTTTTCTTCCTTGTTTCCTCCTCAAATTTGGTCAGACTTTCCTCCTTTTCTTGTCCATTCATGAGCTCCAAAATCTCTATAAATAGGCATGCTTAAGGAGTCTTAGAAGCCTTGCTCATAATTGCACAATTTCTAGTTTTTACAAAGCACAAAAACTTTCTTTCCTCCTCCCTTGGCTGAAACTTCTTCTTCAATTTCTCAAAGAGATTTTCTTTCATTTCACTCCAAGAAACCAAGTTCTCTTCCTTTCCTTCAAATCACATTAGGTAGGGAGTTGTCTTTAAGCTTATTTCTATGCTTTGCTAAGTGTTGTTCTTGGTTCAAAATGATGATTTCATGGACTTTCTCTAGCTTTTCCATTCGGTTTTCTTCTTTCTTTTCCTTTGAACATTTCGGCCATAAGGCCTATATGGGAATATGATGATAGCTTGATGATGAGGACCTTGAGTGTTGGTTGTAAATCCATCACAAGTTAGGCCTCTAAAGCTTGAAAATTCCACTTGATGCAAAACTTTAAAGAATGATGTTTTTATGATGTAAAAATAAAGATCTTGAGTTTAGAACTTGAAAGATGTATTTTTCACTTTGTCTTGCTAAGATATATTGGGTTGAATTTATATTTCTCTAAAGTCTTGGAGGAGCTCTAGTAAAGAAATAAAATGAACTTGCATCCATGTTTAAGTTTATGCCTTGCATAACCATGTTTACTTTCTATGTCATCACTAAATTCTCAAGAATGAATAAATGAACTTGCATTCTCATGTTTAAATTTCCAAGCTTGCATTTCATGTTTATGTTTCAAGTTGTCACTTAATCTTCAAAGATAATAAAGAGGATGCATCTCATATTTATTTTATGCTCTCACTTTATTTTATAATGGCTAAAAGAATCAATGCATGACATGTTTATTTTATGTCATCACCTAAAGATCCTAGAGCTCAAAGACTTGCCCAAGTATCACAAACAAAGTTGGAACCATGGTAATAAGAACTCTAAAGCTCACTTTCAATTTCCTTAAGATTATTGGAGTCAAAGAATTCATTCTTTAAGAAGTCTTGAGTTTGGAGCTTAATAAGATGTAATAAGAATTCTCTTCTCTCTTGGGTAATGCGACTACCGTCTAGGTTTCTTAAGATCTTCTCCCTCCATTGGTCCATGGACTCCGCCGCTCAAGTTTCTTGCATATCATGTTTATAATTCCAAGTTATCACCTTATAAAGACAAGATTAAAATGAGGTTGCATAGCATGTTTATGATTCTAGTTATCACCTAAATCTCTAAAGCTCAAGACTTGCTCCTTTTATCTTAAGTGAAAATTTTAATCGTAAAGATTCTTTCAATGTATAAATCGGCCTCATGATTAAGGTAGGCCTAAAGTGATTTTAAATAAGTTACTGATTTAGTTCTAAAATTTCTTTCAAGAGTAACAAAAAGAATTAGTTTTTAAAAGAGTTTTAAGGCCTTGCAAAGATTTTACGGGATACTAGTATCTTACTTGTACTTAAAAATGTGATTTTAAGCAATTATGTGAGGTTCATGATTCAGCCACTAATCTGAGTTTAGTACTACTGTATGATGATGGTTTAATATGTTTGAAGTTGTGATAATTATGGTTTATTGCTAAAGGAATGATTCTATGCATGTTAGAGATAAAACTAGCTTCCTAGAAAATCGTAAAAGCAAGATTTCTAGAACTTTAGAGAATGAAATTTATGCATTCTGTCCAGAGCCTTTAGTGACCTTAAGAACCAGATTTTAATATTTAGATAAGGGAGAATGATTCATAATTGGTTTAGTAATTAATTTTAGCATCATAGGGAAAGGGTAACGAAAGGGTTAAAAATGCAACTTCTAGCACACGTAAAACCTTAAGAACAACTTACTGTCTATGCTGCCCCATATAGTCTAATAATGTTCTTAGGGCTTATAATTGATGGTAATAAGTCCCTTAGATGCATAATTAATTAGTTCAATAATTAAGGTTGCCCGATTCTAGAGTTTCGGTTGTTTAAGAAGCTTTTCGATAAGGATTTATGATGATGCCTCTTTGATGTTTTAAATGATAAGTCTATGTAGTGATTTGATGCTTATTAAGTATTTGACATCATTGAATGATTTCCGGGCTTGCATGTTATAGTTGCTGTTGCAAACAATGAGAATGCTTATGCATGAAATAATGAAATATTCTTTGTTATTTAAAAATTTACCCTTGTTGTTGGAAGAAAGTATATTACTGTAAAAGTGTAATTTGGAAAGGTTCTGGCTAGGAAAGACTTGGTATTTAAGCGTGTCCATTTGTGACCCACCTCTCTTCCTGGAATCTCCAGATGCATGATTACAGTTGGTATATATATTATTCAGAATAAGACTATAAACGAGAAAATGTTATGAATGATTATGAATTGAGAATTGTATTATGATATAACATGCAAAGACTTAATGGTGACTTAAATTTATGAGGAAATGATCCTTTGGACCCATCAGACTATAGGTGGTGAAAAGGTGATTCTTGCCCCTAAACCGTTCTCTCAAAAGGGTAGAGTCGGGATTTTAACTTATCAAAAGGGATAAGTATATGCTAGTGACGACTAGTAAGGTATGAGCTCATAACCTAGATTACTCCCAAAAGGGTGGAGTATAGGGTGGCCCAGGAAAATGATGATGAAAGTAACTTTAAGTCACCTAAGAAACTAAGTAAATGCATTATGTGAATATGATGTTCTGCTATGCATAGTATTTATGAGATGATGATGAGAAATATGATGTTCTGCTATGCATAGTATTATGAAATGATGATGAGGAATATGATGTGATTTTATGCATAACTATGTTATTATATATGAAAGGAAAAGTTCATTATAAACATGACATGCTAAGTTTATGATGCATTATAAGACGCATGATTAAAACCGACAAACCTCGGTAAAGTATATTTTCAAACTTAATAAATCAATCTTAGCATGCTCACTATTTCATAATAACCCGAGGTTCCTGGGGACGATGATGATGACACGATGCATATGAGGTGAGTACCCTACTGAGATTCTTTTATAAGTTTCTCACTCCTCTTCTTTTCTTTCCATCTCGTCTTCAAAAGTGATGGTGATGTTCGTGATTCCGTTGATGCTCTCACCTGGTAGATGTACTGATCTTGTGAACCAGCTTATTATCCTTGAGGAACGTATCGCTAAACTTTGCGTGAGCTTGGATATCTATTCCTATCTCTAAAGTGTTATTAGTAGGTGCCATTAATGGATGTTTTTCCATCCATATATTATTTATGTTTTGTTTGATTGCCTACATCTAGCTTAACTCTGTTGGTAGGCAAAATATCTATGTGTTATGTAATTATGGATGTCATATGATGGAGCCAATATGATGTGTTTTTCATAATATGCCCGTTGGTTTTTCGCTTTATCTCGATTATCATTCACGTTATGCGGCTCACGTTTTCAATTATGTTTAAAAAAAAATGGCTCGTAATTTCACTAAGTATTTTCAAAGTATGATTAAATAACTGAAGCAAAGAGTAAAGTCTAGTAATTAATCAGATATGACCTAGGCGTATTGGGTTAATTATTAGGTGTTACATTTTGGTATCAAAGGTTCGGTTCTTATGGAGCTGAGGATTGGACTGGCTATGCTTCTAAAGCATAATACGTTAGAAATGTCATGTGTAGATGTTTATCATTAGGATGAGCTTGAGGATTAGAAATACATGATTATTGTATGTTGCATGTGCCATGGTAACTTGCTCACTTTGCATGGAATGTTGAGCATGATCACCTCAGTGTTGCTGTTTTGTGTGTATAGGGACCAATGGCACGTCGACAACAAACTAGGAACGCGGCACAGAATAACCAGAAAGAGAGACCGCCGAAGCACTCGTGATGTAGCAAGGACAATGAGGATGATGATGGAACAATGGATTAGGATCGCCAAGCTAATGCGAATCAAGGCCATGAGATCCCGAACACGCTCATTTTGGGAGTTTCGGGCGAACCCACCAGTTTTCAAGGGGACCCTCAATCCAATTGTAGCAGATGAATGGATTCGGAATATTGAGAAGGTCTTTGCTTTGTTCCATGCTCAGAGGAGTAGAAGGTCCTTTGCTACCCATATGCTTGAGGGTGATGCCGGCTTTTGGTGGACAGGTGCCCGAAGACTCTGAAGTGACCGACATGGACATTGATTGGGAACTATTTAAGGTCCATTTTTATGAGAAGTATTTCCAGAGTCGGTCAAAAAATGCCAAGGACATTGAGTTCATGCAACTTGTCCAAGGAAATATGAATGTGGCCCAGTACCAGATTTGAAGAACTTATTAAGTTCTCAAGGATGTATAAGGGTAACCCCGATGAGTATTGGAAATGCATTAAATACGAGTCAGGGTTAAAGGTAGAGCTTAATGTGGCAGTTGCACATTTGGAGATTAGGGATTTCTCTACTCTAGTTAACAAATGCGCATCATTGAAGAAGGGAGAGAAAGCTGAGCACCTCAAAGTCTAATAATGTCACCAAGAAGCTGACACCTCAAGGTCAGGTTCAAGGAGAACGACCCCCATTCCCACCTCAATTGAGACCCCAAGGTCCACAAAGGAACTTTCAACAAGGAAGGTCGAACAACAACAACCGCTATAATAACCCTACAACAATAATCACAATAACAATGACAACAACAACAACAACAAAGGGAAAGCACCACAAAGAGGTCCAGGCACCTCCATGACCCCCACCATCCACGATGTCCCAAGTGCGGCAAGAATCATGGAAGCATGCCATGTCGAGCCGAGACAAATGTTTGCTACCAATGTGGAAAGCCAGGCCACTACTCTCGAGAATGCACAGAGAGGAACCCGTCAACCCCCAATCCCAAGCCGCAGATACAAGGAAGGGTCTTTACGTTAATGTTGAAGAAACGACAAAGTCACGAAATCTCATGGAAGGTAAGTGTAACATGCATGGTAAAAACTTAATTGTACTATATGATTCTGGCGCTTCCCATTCTTTTATCTCCCACTCATGTGTTAAAAGCCTTAACTTACATGTGACTGACTTTCTTTTGACCTTGTTGTTTCTATCCACTGGAAAACCCTTAGGACTTGTAGATGTTGTTTAGATTGTAATTTTGTTATTGAAAATAGATCCTTTGTTTTAGACCTTATTTGCTTACCTATGCGAGGTTTAGATGTGATTCTTGGCATGGATTGGCTTAAGGCCAACCGTGTACGTTAACTGCTATGAGAAAACCATCACTTTTCTTCCCCAAGAACCCATAAGTCTATACATAACTTTGTGGAAATGGTCTGTGGTAAGGGTGAGAATAAAGGTTATATTTTCCTAGCCGCTAGTGATGTAGACTTTGAGCAAAGTATCGATGAGATACCAATAGTAAGGAATTATCCCGAAGTATTTCCAGAATGAGATACTGAGTTTCCCCAAGAGAGAGATAGAGTTTTCCATAGAATTGCTTCCAGGTGCAGGACCCATATCCATAGCCCCATAAGGATGTCCCATTAGAGTTAATCGAGTTAAAAGCTCAATTGGAAGATTTATTGGAGAAAAAGTTTGTTAGGCCTAGTGCATCACCTTGGGGAGCCCCTGTGTTGTTTGTGAAGAAAAAGGATGGGAGTATGAGGATGTGTGTTGACTATAGGCAATTGAATAAAGTGACAGTGAAGAACAAATACCCTTTGCCTAGGATAGATGACTTGATGGACCAGCTTAAAGGTGCAGTGTTTTCTAAGATTGATTTGAGGTCAGGTTACCACCAATTAGGGTAAGAGATGAAGATATAGAAAACGGCCTTTCGCACTCGATACGGCCATTTCAAGTTTCAGTAATGTCCTTTGGATTAACCAATGCTCCGGCAATTTTTATGGATTACATGAATAGGATCTTTAGACCTATTTAGATCAGTTTGTGGTTGTCTTTATAGATGACATTCTCATCTACTCTAAGACCCACGAGGAGCATGAATGCCACCTAACCATAGTACTTGGAAATCTTGAAGGAAAAGAAACTATATGCCAAGCTTTCCAAGTGTGAATTCTGGTTGGATGAGGTGAAATTTTTAGGGCATGTAGTATCTAAGAAGAAATTGTTGTAGATCCTAGTAAGGTGGAAACGGTTGTAAACTAAAGACCAACCACGGAACTGAAGTAAGGAGCTTCTTAGGTTTAGCTGGTTATTACCGTCAGTTTATCAAGGGATTTTCCCAGATTTCCCTACCTTTGACCAAGCTAACTAGGAAAAACACCCCTTTTTCATGGACCCCGGAGTGTGAAAAGAGCTTTCAAGAGCTTAAACACAAGCTAACCTCAACCCCTGTTAGTGTTACCCGACCCCAATGTGCCTTTCAAAGTTTACTGTGATGCTTCGAGGAAGGGTTTGGGATGTGTACTGATGCAAAATAGGCAAGTGGTGGCCTATGCGTCAAGGCAACTCAAGCCACATGACGCAAATTACCCTACCCATGACCTTGAGTTAGCCGCCATTGTGTTTGCTCTGAAGATTTGGAGACACCATTTATACGGAGTTAAGTTTGAGGTGTTCTCCGATCATAAGAGTTTGAAATATCTCTTTGATCAAAAAGAGCTAAACATGAGGCAAAGAAGGTGGATGAAATTTTTAAAAGATTATGATTTTGGGTTAAACTATCACCTAGGTAAAGCTAATGTTGTAGCCGATGCCCTAAGTAGGAAATCTTTACAAGTATCTCATTTGATGGTGAAGGAGGTTGGGTTAATTGAGCAATTTAGAGACCTAAACCTAGGGATGACCTTGACCACTAAGGGCATAAGAGCTTGCCATCTTAGTGTGACGAGTGAATTCAAGGAAAGAATTGCTCAAGCCCAAAAGGAAGATAGGGAATTCCAAGAAACCTTAGAGACAGGAAGAGCTGATAAGTTGAAAGGTTTTTATCCAAGGGAGTGATAGTTTGTGGAGGTTTGAAGGTCGTATTTGTGTACCTACTAGTGGTGACCTCCGAAAGGATATTTTGGAAGAAGCCCATAAGAGTCATTTCACCCTTCATCCGGTGCCACCAAGATGTACCAAGATTTGAAGAAGATGTTCTGGTGGCCAGGATTAAAGAAGGATGTGTAAACATGGGTGAGTAAGTGCTTGGTGTGTCAAAAGATGAAGATTGAGCACCAAAGACCCTAGGGAATGTTGCAACCCTTACCAATCCCCGAGTGGAAGTGGGATAGTATCTCCATGGATTTTGTAACTGAACTACGAGGACCCAAGCGAATCATGATGCCATTTGGGTAATAGTGGATCGGTTGACTAAGTCAGCCACTTTTTACCTATTAAAGTGACTTATTCCTTGGATAGGTTAGCACAGTTATATATTCAGGAGATAGTAAGGTTACACGGAGACCGTCGACGATAATCTCGGATCGGGATCCCGATTTACATCACGATTGGGAGCCTTTCAGAAGGCATTTGGCTCCAAGCTGTGTCTAAGCATAGCTTATCACCCCAACGGACGGTCAATCTGAAAGAACTATCCAAACTTTGGAGGATATGTTAAGGGCATGTGTTTTGGATCAAAGGGAAGTTGGATAAGTACCTCATTTATCGAGTTTGCATATAACAATAGTCATCATGCAAGTATCAGGATGGCACGGGAGGCCCTCTATGGACGGAAATGTCAATCTCCTTTATGTTGGTATGAACCCAGAGGCAGAGTCTACTCAAACTCTATATTGTGAGGGAAACAACGAACAAATCAAGAAGATTAGTGATAAGATTCTTCCTGCTAAAGTCGACAGAAAACTATGCGGACAAGCGGCGAAAGCCGCTAGATTTTCAAGAAGGGACCATGTGTTCCTAAGAATCACCCCCACCATAGGCATAGGCCGAGAAATGAAAGTAAAGAAATTGAGCCCCAGATTTCTTGGCCCATTTGAAATCCTTAGCAAAGTAGGATCTGGAGCTTACCGTATAGCCTTTCCAGTCTGTCCAACCTTCATGATGTTTTTCATGTATCCTAGTTAAGAAAGTATCAATCTGACCTAAGTCATGTACTAGAGCCAGAACATGTGCAATTAAGAGATGACCTAATGTTTAACTTTCCACCCATGAGAATCGTTGACCGAGGAGTTAAGCAATTAAGAAACAAGGCTGTACCCCTGGTCAAAGTAGCATGGGGACGAGATGAAATCGAAGAATTCACATGGGAGCTGATGAGACATGCAAGCACAATACCCTAACTGCTCTTAGGTAACGAATTTCAAGGGAGAAATTTGTAACACCCTAATAATTAACCGAATACACCTAGGTTGTATCTGATTAATTACTAGACTTTACTCTTTGCTTCAGTTCTTTCATCATACTTTGAAAATACTTAGTGAAATTATGAGCCTTTTTTTTTTTAAACATAATTGAAAATGTGAGCCACACATAACGTGAACAATAATCGAAATAAAGCGAATAATTTAGGATATAGCATGAAAAACACATCATATTGGCTCCATCATATAACATCCATAATTACATAACACATAGATAGTTTGCCTACCAACAGAATAAGACTAGGTGTAGGCAATCTAACAAAACAAATAATATATGGATGGAAGGACATCCATTAATGGCACCTAGTAATATCCAAGGATAGGGATAGATTTGAAATATACGAGTGAAATTAGGGATCAAGTTCAAGCCAGTGAAAGCCTCAATGTGATTTACGAACACTTCCTTCTATTTCTGAAGACGAGATGGAAAGAAAAATAGAGGGAGTGAGAAACTTATAAAAAGAATCTCGGAGGATACTCACCTCATAATGCATTGTGTCATCATCATCGTCCCCAGGAACTTCGGGTTATTATGAAATAGTGAGCATGCTAAGATTGATTTATTAAGTTCGAAAATATACTTTACCAAGGTTCATCGGTTTTAATCATGCGTCTTATAATGCATCATAAACTTAGCATGTCATGTTTATAATGAACTTTTCCTTTCATCAACACATCATATTCCTCATCATCATATCATAATAACATGCATAGAAGAACATCATATTTCTCATCATTATCTCATTAAATGCTATGCACAAGAACATCATACCATAATAGCTATGCACAAGATATGGTGCACATATTTCATTCCTTAGTGTCCTAGGTGACTTAAAATCTTGTCATCATCATCATTATTTTCCTTGGCGCCACCCTATACTCCACCCTTTTGGGAGTAATCTAGGTTATGAGCTCATACCTTACTAGTCGTCACCAGCACATACTTATCCCTTTTGGTAAGTAAAAATTCCGTCTCTACCCTTTTGAGAGAACGGACTAGGGGGCAAGAATCACCTTTTCACTACCTATAGTTTGACATCCAAAGGATCATTTTCTAGGATCACCTTTTCACCACCTTATAGTCTGATGGGTCCAAAGGGTCATTTCCTCATATATTTTGAGTCACCTTTAAGTCTTTGCATGTTATATCATAATACAATTCTCAATTCATAATCATTTATAACATTTTCTCGTTTATAGTCTTATTGGAATAATATATATACCAACTGTAATCATGCATAGGGAGATTCCAGGAAAGAGAGGTGGGTCACCATGGACACGCTTAAATACCAAGTCTTCCTAGCTAGAACCTTTCCAAGTTACACTTTTAGCATATACTTTCTTCCAAGCAATAAGGGTAAATTTTTAAAAAACAAAGAATATTTCATTATTTCATGCATAAACATTCTCATTGTTTACAATAGTAACTATAACATGCAAGCCTGGGAATCATTCAATGATATCAAATACTTAATAAGCATCAAATCATTTCATAGACTTATCATTTCAAACTTCAAAGAACTATCATCATAAATTCTTCCTGAAAAACTATCTTAAACATTCAAAACTTTAATTCGGGTAACCTCAATTATAGTAGTAATTAATCATGCATCTAAAGGATTCATTATCATCACAACTTTGAACATATTAAAACATCATCATACAGTAGTACTAAACTAGATAGGTAGCCAAATCATGAACCTCATATAATTGCCTAAAATCACATTTCAAGTATACATAAAGTACTAGTTTCCTGTATAACTTTTGCAAAGCTTCAAAACTCCTTTAGTAATTAATTCTTTTTGTTAAACTTTAAAGAAATTATAAGACTTTAAGCCTCCATAATCATGAGGCCGATTTATACATTGAAAGAATGTTCATGATTAGAATTTTCTCTTAAGATAAAAGGAGCAAGTCTTGAGCTTTAGAGATTTAGTGATAGCTAGAATTATAAACATGCTATGCAACCCATTTTAATCTTGTCTTTATAAGGTGATAACTTGGAAATATAAACATGATGCAAGAAACTGGAGCCGGTAGTCCGCACTGGACCAGTGGAGGGAGAGAGAATCTTAAGAAGACTGAAGGCGGTAATATGTAATGCCCGAATTTCTCCTCTTAGAGTACAAATGACCGAAATGCCCTGAGGTCATTTTTACAGAATTAAAGGGCAGTTGCCGCAACCCTTGAATAGGTCAACTCGATGTTTAAAGGGGATTATGCTGTTATGGATGATATTGGGAGAGACCTCGTTTTCTAAACTTTCAGCTTAAAATGACCAAAATACCCTCCTGTGTCTACACGGGTAAAAGGTGCCGTTTGAGCCTGGAACTTTTCCAGGAAGTTTAGAATGATGTTTATGAGCAATGTTTGATGTTTAGTTAAGCAGGAAGGTTAGGGCAGTTTAACAAAATTACCATTTTGCCCCTAGAACGTGTCCATAAGCCTAATGATGCAATTAAGCAAACCTAAGCAATATTAGGCTCTAATCGAAGATTAATTTATTTCGATAATTAATCTAGAGTCAAAATAATTTATTAAGGTTAATTAGAACCTAAGATTGCTTAGATAAACTCTAATTGCATTCTTTAATTCAAGATTCCTAGTCATGGAATCTTGAATAGTGTTTTCTTTCTCCAATTCCTTAAATTAAGGAATTGAACCATACCTCATTTGACCAAAAGAATTATTTTAATTACTAATCTAACAAGATTGCTCTCCTAATCAAGTCTTGACCTTCCTAATTACTCAATTACCTCACCTAAACACCTTCTTATAAACTCCTAATCAAAAGCCTAATCAAAGACACACCTAAACACACCTTTAACCCACAATTAGATGAACAATTTTCTCTCCCTCATGGCCTTAAGGTGGCCGGCCACTTCCCCTCCATAGCCCATCATGTGTTGTTTCAATTACACTCAAGAGCCATGCTTTCCACCATGCCTAGCCCATGCTTTGCCCATACCTCACCATGCCTACAACCATACCTTTGCAAGAGATATTTCTTCTCTCCTCCCTCCTCACTTGGCCGGCCACTCCTCCCCTTCAAGGCCATCCATGAGCTCTCCATCTTCTATAAATACCAAGCCTTGATGAACCTTGTCACACTTTGGTTCACTTGGTAAGTTCACACTTCTTGCAAAATCCTCTCATTTCCTCTCAAACTCCCTCACTTGGCCAAGTTCTTCCTCAAGACTTCAAGAGGATTTCCTTCTCCTTTCATCAAGAAAACAAAGCTTTCTTACATCTCTCTTCAAGACTTCTTAAGGTAGGGGTTAAGTTTTGATGATTTTGTTTGTGTTCTTCAAGAAAGTTCTAGTTTTCTCTTGGTTTCAAACTCTTTTTCCTTTCCTTTTCTTTTTCGGCCAAGAGGCCCTTTCATAAAGAAAACATGAGCTTGATGATGAGGTTTCAAGATAATGACTTGTTGTTGTCATGTGAGAAACCTCTAAAGCTTGAAACAACTTGGTCTTGGACCATACATGCTTGGATTTCTTTTCTTTTCTTGGCTTAAGTTTCGTTTTCCTCTTCCTCTTTCCCTTAAGGATTTCAGTTTTTCTTCTTTGGATTTGAACAAAGTTTGTAAAATATGTCAAGTAGATCACAAAAGTTTTGTTAAGAAAATTAATCTTATGATTTCAAAGAGCTCTAAGCTTACCCTTGCCAACCTTAAAGTTGGTTGGCCATTCTAAGAGTTTTACTCTAGATTGAAGCCCATGAGCAATAAAATAAAGAATATGACTTAGTTCTTGTAGTTTTGTTTAGACAAAGTGTTGAACTTTGTGTCCATTTCCTTAAGCTTGATGATGAAGTTCAAACCTTAAGATTTCTTTGAAGTCTAGGTGCTAAGAACTCTAAAGCTTGCCTTATGATACATAATGGGTTGAGGTTTATGTTCCTCTAAAAGTCTTGCAAGAGCTCTAGTTAAGATAAAAACAAGTTGCATTCATGTTTAAATTTATGTCTTGCATCTCATGTTTATTTTGATGCTATCACTAATTTCACAAGAGTAAATAAATGAACTTGCATTACCATATTTAAATTCCCAAGCTTGCATTTCATGTTTATATTTCAAGTCATCACTTAATCCTTAAAGATAATAATGAAGTTGCATCTCATATTTATTTTATGCTCTCACTTTACTTTCTAATGAAGAGTAAAATAAAGTGCATGGCATGTTTAAGATTATGTCATCACCTAAATACTCTAGAGCTCAAAGACTTGCCCTAAGTATCCTAAAAAGGAAACTCCAGTCAAAAGAAATGGATGAGTTTTGGTATGATTCAATAATGGTTTGATTTTGTAAAATGCATGAATAATTTCAAGAAAATGTTAGAAAACGTTTTATGAGGTCTCAAGGTGTTTAAATAGTTTGGAATATGTCAAAAATCATGTTTTCTCAAATTCGGAGGTTTTGGTAATCGATTACCATCCATGTAATCGATTACCAAAGGTTTTGAAGGACTTTTGGTTCTGGTAATTAACAGAGGCATGTAATCGATTACCACGGCTTCTTCATGCCCAGAACCTCTGGAAACCCTGTAATCGATTACCTTATAGTGTAATCGATTACACCTATGTTCTTTATTTTTAAAACAGATTTAACCTAAGTAATCGATTACCATGGCATGTAATCGATTACCCAATTTTTGAAACCCAGAATAATTGAGCTCCTGGTAATCGATTACTAGGAACATGTAATCGATTCCAGAACACCTTTTGTTTCCTAAAAATGTCCCAGAGAAAACTAGTAACTTATATGCATTTCAACCCAAGAGATTATGTGATTTTATGGGTTCATGACTTTGGTTCTATGTTTGGCTACTATATAAATGCTGTTCTAAGGTGTTAAATGTGTAAAATTATGTTGAGTGGAACAAGGATCGATTTAGAAAAGTTAGAAAAGAATAAGTAACTTAAAAGGGATTAGGATGAGAATTCTAGAAGACCTTAATGCAAAGAAATGCAAATCTGTTCTAGCATGATTAATTCAAGGATAAATGATTCATAATTAGTAAGACATGTACAAGATCCCTTCATAAGTAATTAGGTGTTGATTTCTAAGTTTAAGATGATGATAAGAGATTTAAAGTGGTTTATTGTAACACCCTAATAATTAACCCAATACACCTAAGCGGGTACGATTAATTACTAGACTTTACTTTTTGCTTCAGTTCCTTAATCATGCTTTGAAAATACTTAGTGAAATTACGAGCCATTTTTTTTTTAAACATAATTGAAAACGTGACCGCGCTTAACATGAATGATTTAGCAAAATTTAAAAGACACATAGGAATTTACAAACATCACATCATAATATATTGGCTTCATCATATACATCCATAATTACATATCATATAGATATTTTGCCTACCAACAGAATAAGACTAAGTGTAGGCAATCTAACAAAACATAAATAATATATGGATGGAAGGACATCCATTAATGGCACCTAGTAATAACACTCCAGGGATAGAGATAGATATTTGAAATATACGAGTGAAACTAAGGATCAAGTTCAGCACTTAGGCCTCAATGTGATTCACGAACGCTTCCTTCTGTTTCTGAAGACGAGATGGAAAGAAAAATAGAGGGAGTAAGAAACTTATAAAAAGAATCTCAGTAAGGTACTCACCTCATGATGCATTGTGTCATCATCATCATCCCCAGGAACCTCGGGTTATTATGAAATAGTGAGCATGCTAAGATTGATTTATTAAGTTCGAAAATATACTTTACCGAGGTCGTCCCTTTAATCATGCGTCTTATAATGCATCATAAACTTAGCATGTCATGTTTATAATGAACTTTTTTTATCAACACATCGTTCTTCATCATCATATCATAAATA